>VCII01000112.1:0-1200000 GCA_006030095.1 Triplophysa siluroides
AGCAGAGCAAAACTTACCCACGTTTGTAGGCCTCGTGGCCTAATGGATAAGGCGTCTGACTTCGAATCAGAAGATTGCAGGTTCGAGTCCTGCCGGGGTCGCAGTTTTAAAATTTCCATTCCAACCGTTTACGCCACAAGAGTTGTCTGTGCAAGTAATTGTTGCAGCTTGTATCAAACTCATGAGAAGTTTCAGTAAGTTTGACCAGATGTCAATCTCAGGATGTGCATACGAATTGCCATAAGGAATACGTCATAGAAAGTGACGTAAGCAGAATCAGCAATCATAGCGATTCCCTTAGAACAACACTTCTCCTGGGCTCATTTTCCTGGTTGCATTTGCCACATTCTGAGATGAGTTTTTGCTGTCAGCCATCAAACTAATCCGAATGCTTCAGATGATGTTACTTGATGTTGATCTCAGAATGTTCAATACTGGCTTAGGCCCTTTTCTATACAGGAAAAGATGTAATCCCCAAAAAAGTCTAAACCATGCCTTAACTAAATTTGTTACCAGATCCTGCATTGCCTACACGGCACAAGCTAGTACGTCTTGCAGGAGATATAGAAACTGAACACGGTTCTTTATTGCGATAGCAGAGCAAAACTTAGCCATATTTGTAGGCCTCGTGGCCTAATGGATAAGGCGTCTGACTTCGAATCAGAAGATTGCAGGTTCGAGTCCTGCCGGGGTCGCAGTTTTAAGATGTCGTTTAAGCCGTACAAGTGGTTGTTGCAGCTTGTATCAAACTCATGAGAAGTTACAGTAAGTTTGACAAGATGTCAATTTCAGGATGTGCATACGAATGGCCATAAGGAAAGTGACGTTAGCAGAATCATAGCGATCCCTTAGAACAACAGGAAAAGATGTAAACACCAAAAAAGTCTAAACCATCCCTTAACTAAATTTGTTACCAGTTCCAGCGTTACCAACACGGCCCAAAGCTAATACGTCTTGCAGGAGATATAGAAACTGAACACGGTTCTTTATTGCGATAGCAGAGCAAAACTTACCCACGTTTGTAGGCCTCGTGGCCTAATGGATAAGGCGTCTGACTTCGAATCAGAAGATTGCAGGTTCGAGTCCTGCCGGGGTCGCAGTTTTAAAATTTCCATTCCAACCGTTTACGCCACAAGAGTTGTCTGTGCAAGTAATTGTTGCAGCTTGTATCAAACTCATGAGAAGTTTCAGTAAGTTTGACCAGATGTCAATCTCAGGATGTGCATACGAATTGCCATAAGGAATACGTCATAGAAAGTGACGTAAGCAGAATCAGCAATCATAGCGATTCCCTTAGAACAACACTTCTCCTGGGCTCATTTTCCTGGTTGCATTTGCCACATTCTGAGATGAGTTTTTGCTGTCAGCCATCAAACTAATCCGAATGCTTCAGATGATGTTACTTGATGTTGATCTCAGAATGTTCAATACTGGCTTAGGCCCTTTTCTATACAGGAAAAGATGTAAACCCCAAAAAAGTCTAAATCATCCCTTAACTAAATTTGTTACCAGATCCTGCGTTACCAAAACGGCCCAAAGCTAATACGTCTTGCAGGAGATATAGAAGCTGAACACGGTTCTTTTATGCGATAGCAGAGCAAAACTTAGCCATATTTGTAGGCCTCGTGGGCTAATGGATAAGGCGTCTGACTTCGAATCAGAAGATTGCAGGTTCGAGTCCTGCCGGGGTCGCAGTTTTAAGATGTCGTTTAAGCCGTACAAGTGGTTGTTGCAGCTTGTATCAAACTCATGAGAAGTTACAGTAAGTTTGACAAGATGTCAATTTCAGGATGTGCATACGAATGGCCATAAGGAAAGTGACGTTAGCGGAATCATAGCGATCCCCTTAGAACAACAGGAAAAGATGTAAACCCCAAAAAAGTCTAAATAATCCCTTAACTAAATTTGTTACCAGATCCTGCGTTACCAACACGGCCCAAAGCTAATACGTCTTGCAGGAGATATAGAAACTGAACACGGTTCTTTTATGCGATAGCAGAGCAAAACTTACCCACGTTTGTAGGCCTCGTGGCCTAATGGATAAGGCGTCTGACTTCGAATCAGAAGATTGCAGGTTCGAGTCCTGCCGGGGTCGCAGTTTTAAAATTTCCATTCCAACCGTTTACGCCACAAGAGTTGTCTGTGCAAGTAATTGTTGCAGCTTGTATCAAACTCATGAGAAGTTTCAGTAAGTTTGACCAGATGTCAATCTCAGGATGTGCATACGAATTGCCATAAGGAATACGTCATAGAAAGTGTAAGCAGAATCAGCAATCATAGCGATTCCCTTAGAACAACACTTCTCCTGGGCTCATTTTCCTGGTTGCATTTGCCACATTCTGAGATGAGTTTTTGCTGTCAGCCATCAAACTAATCCGAATGCTTCAGATGATGTTACTTGATGTTGATCTCAGAATGTTCAATACTGGCTTAGGCCCTTTTCTATACAGGAAAAGATGTAATCCCCAAAAAAGTCTAAACCATGCCTTAACTAAATTTGTTACCAGATCCTGCATTGCCTACACGGCACAAGCTAGTACGTCTTGCAGGAGATATAGAAACTGAACACGGTTCTTTATTGCGATAGCAGAGCAAAACTTAGCCATATTTGTAGGCCTCGTGGCCTAATGGATAAGGCGTCTGACTTCGAATCAGAAGATTGCAGGTTCGAGTCCTGCCGGGGTCGCAGTTTTAAGATGTCGTTTAAGCCGTACAAGTGGTTGTTGCAGCTTGTATCAAACTCATGAGAAGTTACAGTAAGTTTGACAAGATGTCAATTTCAGGATGTGCATACGAATGGCCATAAGGAAAGTGACGTTAGCGGAATCATAGCGATCACCTTAGAACAACAGGAAAAGATGTAAACCCCAAAAAAGTCTAAACCATCCCTTAACTAAATTTGTTACCAGATCCTGCGTTACCAACACGGCCCAAAGCTAATACGTCTTGCAGGAGATATAGAAACTGAACACGGTTCTTTTATGCGATAGCAGAGCAAAACTTACCCACGTTTGTAGGCCTCGTGGCCTAATGGATAAGGCGTCTGACTTCGAATCAGAAGATTGCAGGTTCGAGTCCTGCCGGGGTCGCAGTTTTAAAATTTCCATTCCAACCGTTTACGCCACAAGAGTTGTCTGTGCAAGTAATTGTTGCAGCTTGTATCAAACTCATGAGAAGTTTCAGTAAGTTTGACCAGATGTCAATCTCAGGATGTGCATACGAATTGCCATAAGGAATACGTCATAGAAAGTGACGTAAGCAGAATCAGCAATCATAGCGATTCCCTTAGAACAACACTTCTCCTGGGCTCATTTTCCTGGTTGCATTGGCTGTCAGCCATCAAACTGATCCGAATGATTCAGATGATGTTACTTGATGTTGATCTCAGAATGTTCAATACTGACTTAGGCCCTTTTCTAAAGGAAAAGATGTAAACCCCAAAAAAGTCTAAACCATCCCTTAACTAAATTTGTTACCAGATCCTGCGTTACCAACACGGCCCAAAGCTAATACGTCTTGCAGGAGATATAGAAACTGAACACGGTTCTTTGATGCGATAGCAGAGCAAAACTTAGCCACATTTGTAGGCCTTGTGGCCTAATGGATAAGGCTTCGAATCAGAAGATTGCAGGTTCGAGTCCTGCCGGGGTCGCAGTTTTAAGATGTCGTTTAAGCCGTACAAGTGGTTGTTGCAGCTTGTATTAAACTCATGAGAAGTTTAAGTAAGTTTGACCAGATGTCAATCTCAGGATGTGCATAATGTATTTCATATGAATGGCCATAAGGAATACGTCATAGAAAGTGACGTTAGCAGATCCAGGAATCATAACGATTCCCTGAGAACAACACTTCTCCTAGGCTCATTTTTCTGGTTTTCCAGCACAAATCAAGTACGACCTGCAGGAGATATAGAAACTGAATACGGTTCTTTGATGCGATAGCAGAGCAAAACTTAGCCACATTTGTAGGCCTCATGGCCTAATGAATAAGGTGTCTGACTTCGATTCAGAAGATTGCAGGTTCGAGTGCTGCCAGGGTCGCAGTTTTAAAATGTCCATTACAACTGTTTACGCCATACAAGTGGTTGTTGCAGCTCGTATAAATTCATGAGAAGTTTCAGTAGTTGTGACCAAAATTGCTTCCAGTTGGGTTGTCTACTAGAAATTTGGCTACAAAAATTTTACTTCATGTAATTCATAAACTGCCATCATTCTGAGTATGTCAGTATGTAAAGTGTGCAAAGATGACTGTAGTTAAATGTCCATCTTTAATTCTTGTTCTGGATATATCTTGTTATGCCTATTGTAAATGCAATTCATCTTTTATATGCAAAGCAATACACACAGTATTTGTTGGCTAGATTGGCTAGTTTTCATTGTCGGACAAAAAAGATAAAAAAAAATGTGTTGACAAAATGTTTGTATCTCATTTGACTAGCTCTATAAAGCAGCGTTTCTATTAAAAATTCTATTAAGGTTAACATTTGCATATTGATAAATTAAAAAAGCATTTGGATGTTTTTCTTTTGCTCAGGTACAGCAAAGGTTTGCTGCATTTCTCATTTGGATTCTGCTAGTTCATTGTCTTGTTAGCTGAAATAAAAATGAGTGCAAATAGTAAGGGGAACATGTAAAGATATCATTGAAGGATTTACCATTGCTGAAATGAAGATAATCAGGAGAAATACAATTACATGACAAGTCTCAGTTATGGGAACATTTGCATAATGTCCCCCAGCTTCTATCTGTAGTGTTATCTTGCTCTTTTTTAATGGACAGAGGGTGAAGCCAAGCTGCTACTTTTTCAGACCTTTGGGTCTTTTGAATCTGTCCAAATTGGTTCCATATGAAGTTAATAAGCTTTTGCTGGCCATGCATCCTCTAACGTCTTCATAAAAAGGTTCCCAAACCTCTCAGTAACCATTCATTGCACATTCCATGAATATTCTACATTGTCCCATTACTACATTTTTTGACAGCATTGAATACATGTTCCTTTTTTGGATAGCAATCATTTAAATGTTTCTTCCATCCGTTTTGTGATGAATAGTCATAAGAAATCTGCACAATTTGCTTTACGATGAAGTATAGCACTTCAGGTTAGTTGTTTCGAACAAAACTGGATTGTATTTAAAAGACATGAGAAATAATAATCAAGTGATTGGCAGAACCTGAAGGTGTAGAATTATGTAGAATTCGAGACTGACAGATTAGTGGAGCATCAGCTTGTCAGCTCTGCATAGGCCTGAGGAATACGCTTTGACAAAACGGGTGGAATGCCAGTCCAGAGATTCAAAATTACAATCTGCCAGAGAGGCTATGACTGTATTATGAATGTGATCAGCGATCAGAACTGGCAAATATAATTCAAGTTCCTGGCCCCAGGATAGTTTATATATGCATGATTTATATCCATGACAACATGTTACACACAAGTGCAAGCAATGTTGACTGTTTTGCACAAAGACCAATTGAAACATGCACAGTATATTTCTATGAAAAATGCATTGCAAAACAAAGACCTCATTCAAACTTGTCATGCATATTCATTACCTGCAAACTGTAGAAACCAGAGCCAGCATTTTCAGGAAACATGATGGAGCGAAAGGTAAGAGACCTACAAAGCAATCGTTCAAATCTACAGCAATCTATTGATCCACGGCAGCCACCCAATCGATACAACCATGCAGGGAAAGGCGGAAACAAGCCCACAAAAGAAAACCCGCCATTTAAAAAGGCAGCAATGAGACCAATAAGTGATTATGTGCACATGGTTTTAACACCTTGTGCCACCCTTGTCATGACTGCATTGGGGACAGATCCAATTACCATCTCCTTGTTAAATTGGATTTCTCAAGGACTCCTTGTGGATAATCCTGGGGAAGAAATGATACAATCACCTGAGGTGGTCATAAGTTTAATCAATGTTCATTTTAAAATGTAACATTTTCAACAAAGAATAAAATTATATAAAGTAGAATTTTTTTATTTAAACTGAAAATGAATATTTTTTGGCATGTTTCAATATCTACTATATGCACAGCTCCAAAGAGGCTGCACGCTCTTCAATTCAGCCTTGCAGTGTTAGATTATTAAAACAAATGGCTTCCCACTACTGGAAATAATTGCATAGGTTAGGAGTCTCATGTACTTTGATGTCTAATGGTCTATATTGAGGACTTATAATATCATCCTGCCCAGCAAAATGCATTACCATTTGACTGAGCATGCAGGAGCTTAAACAGAAATGCCAACAGCTTTTATTAATCAATGCTGACTTGCAAATTATGGCACAGTCTTTTGATGCATAATGTTATGTATATTTTCAACCTGGTCTCATAGGAAATACGCCACAAAATATGTACCATCATTAGGTACATATTGCTACAGTTTTGTGACACAAAAGTCCACTGGGGGTGCTAAAGAGAAAAACTGGATTGGACTGGTAGAGAATGTGTCAACTGCCTCTGAAACGATTTTATAAATACTTATTATTTGTACTTTAATAGATATTTTAGAGCACCTAACCCCACTCCTTCCCTAAACCTAAACCTAAATACCCACTTCCCAACCAAATAAACTCGCAAAAAGACAGACACAGGTATTTATTGCAAACACTGACCAAAAACAGTATAAAAGCATTACAAACAGGTCAAGTTGCGTTTCTATTCTTCTAAAGCCGTGGATATCATTGTGTGAGCACTTCAGTATTTAATAGCTGATGATCGTTTTCCAGGAATGCACCCAGTCGTGTTTTATTCAAGTGTACGCTCAAGGTTAGGTGAAGCAATTAAAGAGGGACAGCCAATGTCGTTTCATAGCGTAAATTAGCATAATGACGCAACCAGTCATAAGACACACAAGGGTCAACTCTGCGTAGTCCGGATGTAAGTTTTATCAAGGACGATTGCTTTTCAGGTCTGGTCTTTGGTCTCAGAACACTTGGAATAATTGCACTTTTTTAAAAATAAACAGCATATGTAGCCGTATCTTCCTGTTACCTGCTGTTTTATATATTGAATAATAGTATACAAACTGTTCGGTTTAGGGGGGGTCGGGTTACGTGCTCAAATTGAGCGTTAAATTAATAAATGTACACAAAATATGACGTTTGATTAAATTCAAAATCATTAGACCCCAAATATAATATAATATGGTTTGTTAACATTACTGTTGTTGGAAATTGTGATACCGGGTTGCAATATGTATATTTTGTAGTGCTGCAAAAAGTGTACAGAGGTACGTATTTCCTATGAGACCAGGTTGATATTTTTATTCGCCTGACACTGTATAAAATCTCACTAAAACAATACTAGTGATCCAAGAATGTTGTATTGCCAGATTGACGTCTCACATCATTCAGTTTCATTTCCAGTGGAAATGTGAGTGCATCTTCACAAAAAAAAAAGAATTAACAAATAAAAATATGGAAGACATATTTTTAGTATAGCTGGCGTAGCAAAGTAAAGGCCTTCCGATGTGTTCCAGTAACTGCAGTTAGAAGTTGTGTATGTACTGTTGGCTACAGGCGGCACAATTCGTAACTATTTTACGAGGTAGCTAATTCATATGAATTCGTACAATCACATTTGTTTTTAAATGTATATGAGACATGCCAAAGTGATTGATGTGGCTGATTGAACTTTACATCAAATCCACTGTTTCTGGATTTAGAGTTAAAGTAAAAGTCTGTTGGATCCAAGGGCAGATCAAGTGGGAGTTATACCCCCCAAATTTTCCTTGTTCCCCATTTCCTTGGGTTTAATTTAAACAATATAATATTAAATACTTCTGTATATAATATTATAATTACAAATATATTATTATTACATAAGTCAATTTAATCACTGAAAAACGTGCATGTAATGAACTATGACTATTGTAGAACTTCGTTCGTGACAACTATATTACTAGAACAATTGTTGGCTGCTGGGTCAAACATGAAATACAATATTCACATGCTAAATACGCTTAAAGAGCCACAAAACACTAAACAACATTTATTTAGATATAAACAAAGTTGGTTGTGTTGCACATCATAGAAAACAATATTAGCAACTGTAAGTTAATACAGTAGAGAAAAACAAGTTAATATCTGGTTTCTTTGCGCTTTTTTGCCTTCCGGGTTTAAAATCCTCATCTGGCTGACGTCAAAGGATGTGACGTGGCGATGTACTATAGAGGGTATGAACGTGTCATCACTTTACCATGTGAGCACACCGGGACGCACCTCGTGGGTGCCAAAACAATCAGCAAAATGACTGCTTTCAATATCAGGAAACGCAATTCCGCGCAACATTTCAGTGTCCAGGAACAGCTGATTCCTTTGTAAATTGTAGTGAAGCAGTAAGGATCACCGTCGAGTCCAGCTTACTTGTAATTTCAGCAAAAGTTGTTTTAGTCCCGGTTTCTATGTTTCTCATATTCTCCAACCATTTTGCTGGGTGTTTTGCCACCCAGGGGAGCGTGTCCCAGGGCGTGTGCCGAATGTTCACATGGGAAAATACGTCAATGCATACCCTCTATAGCACATCGATGACGCGTCGGTGTCTCTCATTAGTATTCATGAGACTGTTTTTTCTTGACCAATGAGAAAACATTTGAGGTAGAATGTAGCTGAAATGGGAGGTTTCGTGACACTTTAACAAGTCTCAAAGTGAAAAACATGCTCACTTTTATGTGAATTTGTTCTGTGACAACACATCGATGACCTGCAATACCTTCTACTGGCTTCAATGGCTTTTATATGAACATTACCAACTGTAATTACTTAGGCTGGCCGATCTCTTGCAACATGTTTTCAAAAAGCGTGCCTTCGCTGAATCACGCTGAGCATAAATATTTATCCTAAACATTGTTTTGAAAAGAAAAAATGCATTGCTCTGGAGCTGTTCGCACCAGGGATGGATTTTTCCTTTCTTTCAGGGAGTGTGTCAGTATTTTGTTCGGCCATAAAAACTCCCAGAACAATATAAATATAAGGTTTATTATTGAGAGATGTAATGCTACCAATGATCATTTCTGCAGTTCGGCCATGCTTTTGCAGCTACTGTATTTCAGATGCTGCCTTTGAAGAGTGAAAACATTCTAAATTTGAAAGAAACACTTTCTCAAAATAGCTTGAGCTTTTAACACATTATGCTTTGATTGTCTAGTAAGAGGCTCGATGGTAGGGGATAAAGCTGTGTGTGGTGTCAGGGTGGCAAAACAACAATCTTTACAATAAAGGATCCTTAAAAGTTCTTTGTCAGGCCATTTGGTTCCTTAAAGAACTCTGTATAAAACTTTTTGTTGCAAAAAAAAATATTTGTTGAGGAAAAGGGTTATACAGGCCATAAAAGGTAAGATATATGTTTAAGGTTGTTTGGGAACCAAGCATTGCTGTGAAGAACTACTTTAAGCGCCTTTATTTTTAAAGAATGAAGATCATAGCTAGGATGGTTGCCATGGAGATAGTTTGCATGTAACAGATACTGAGGTCTTTAATAGTTCTTTTGCTGTAAAAGACATCTTCAAACCTTCTAATGCATATATTTTCTAATGCCAAGTTTTCAATCCAATTTTAGTCTTTCCATTATTTTGTATGAGGACAGAGAAGGGGTTCACTTCCCCGTCTGCCACAAATCTGTCCAACAGGTGTAATTATGATGGATGGAGCAATTTCCAGCAGCTTTTTTTGTCAAGGGGGTCATACCCATCCCGCTTTCTCACAAACGTAATGGGTTTTCAAATGAGCATGTGTTTGAGAGCAGACCTAAGTCCAGGTACACAAAACCAACAAATGATTGACTATAGCTGGTAAATAGCATCTAATGACTCATTTTGTACTCAAAGAACCCATATTCAGCAGCACATTTGTGCAGTTTAAGTGGGGGATGTCCGGCATCATATTGTTCTCTGAGGTGCTGTCATTTAGGTTATGTTAAAGCAGTGAATAGATCTAAACATTTGTTTAATTAACAAAACCGATCAGAGAAAAACATGGTGCCAGGACGTTACTATGTGTTTGGAATAATAACTTGCTAAGGGGGTTGGAATAGTAGCTCTGTGGTTGCATTCTGTGAGGTCCCCACTGTCATGGAAAAGCAGGAAATATCAGGGAATTTCTACATCATGATTTCCATGTCGGGAACAAAAGAAAAAAGTTGGTAATGGTAATCTCTTTATTAGACATACTGTACATTTTTCAAGTTTTGCTTTGCACTATATCATATATTATTTTGTTTCCTTTATTAACAGATTCAACAGTTTGATTAATGATTTCTTCATATCATCCAGCAACGAATGAAAAATCATTGGAATGAATCTGTCAACATTTAAAGTGTATGGCAAGTTACACACCAAAGTTAAATAGTTAGGAAAACGAATAGTGAAGCTTGTAATGTTGGTCCCATTAGTATAGCCAGATGAATTGAACTCTGTTTCTAATAAAACACAATACTGAGGTTAATATAGTACATTTTCTGATGAGAGGTCCACACAACCTGTGCCATACATGATTCCACCGGGGGGGGGGGGTGTTTTACATAAAATTGGTTTGTGTAAGGTGTATATGAGGTGTATTAAGACCTCACATAATGAAGCGTTGTGTTTTAATAACCTTAAAATTAACTATTTCTATCTACATGCACCTTGCATGGATTTCTCATGTTGTTTCTATAGTAGCCATAAACTGACAAACTGCATTAAATACGTTATCTCCTTCAGCAAAGAAGCAGGAAAAAGGACGACATCTTAGTCCTGTGTCAGCCACCGTATGCATCGAAAGGGAGGGGTGGAGTGAGCAGTTGGTTGCAATTCGAAACTTCACCGCTAGATGCCGCTAAATTTCAAAGACTGGAACTTTAAAGGGATAGTTCAAAAATGAAAATTCTGTAATGTACTCACCCTCAAGTTGTTCCAAACCTGTTTAAATGTCTTTGTTCTGTTGAACACAAAGGAAGATATTTGGAAGAATGTTAGCAATTTTCTGTGCTGGGACATCATGCACTACCATATAATAAAAATTATTGTATATTTGTTTTTGTTCTGTTGAACACAAAATGCTATATTTTGAAGAATGTAGGAAAGCAAACAGTTCTTGAGCACCTTTAACTACCATTTTTTTTCCCCCTATGTGGTAGTGAATGCTGTCCCAGAACTAACATTCTTTAAAATATTTTCCTTTGTGTTGTTTTTGTTTTAACTTGTAAAACATTAATGTTTTGCTTATAGTCAATATGTTTCATGTACAGCTGCTTTGTAAAAATGAAAATTGTAAAAAGAGTATAAAAATAAAGTTGACTTGAAATAAAGTTTTTTAAGGTAGACAGAAGGTTGTTTCTTTGCATCTAGAAGACTTGCCAAAGTTTGTTCGGTTTTATGTAATCCCAAATCAGGGCTCTGTGGGGGCCAAACCATCTGCTGCAAGACTCTTTGTTTTTACAGAAAATAATTCTCTGTGGCTTAAACATCTAAACTTTATATTTTCTACCAATAAGCTAAAGCAGAAGATGTCAAATCTGTGCTTTATTGTATAATGGCAGTTATAACTATATAGTTTATTCCTAGTAGAGGTATCATAATGCTTTTGGTCCCCCATCAAAGTTTCTTCTAAGGCTTCGAGCCCGTTTCCTTCAGTTGGTCTATTGCTGCATTTAGTGAGTCACTTTAGATAAAAAGCATCTACTTTGTACAACAAGCAAATGTTGTGTTTGTTTCCGATCAATAAACCACAGCTTATCAGATATTTATTTGACTATGAAGCTCGCTCAGTACACATGTAAAACACTTCCTTTGAAGAGAAGAAACATAAAAGTCTGTTGATCCTCTAAACCGTGCCCGAAGGACTAAACATACTATAATTTGTTTGCTCCCATATGCCAATAGCTATTTTGATGTGTTAATTAAACCGTATTTTGTGGATTTAATAAGAAAGCTAGCAAAAAGATAGTGTAAGGTTAACTGAGGTTAAATATTTAGCATTGTGAATTCCGCGTTTTAGCCAGTGGATTGATTCCGGGCTTTGTTTTACAGGGGCGGTTGCTCATTTGTTTAAAATGTAATTTGGAATGGGATGTTTGGGTCTGTCTGTCGACAAGAAAGTGTTTCCAGAAGATCGGTGGAAATATCAATGGTAATATTGTCAGCGGCTGTGTAATCCTCTTAGACATGACAAAGCACCATGAAGAAGGTCTGAAAGGAAAGAAGATGCTGATCAGCTAATTGTGCTTCATCCTCTCAATAACCTCACCTGTTCTTAAACCGCTGAGCTCAGCGCTTGTGCTCTTTAAAGGGAGGGAAGGTTCATATTTACACCCCATTTATTGCTTTCCGGGCTCCATTTGATTGGCTCTTAAGACCTCTGAGCGCCCGTTTTAACCCCCAATTATAAATTAAGCTGTTGAGATATAGCGTGTTTATGAGCTAAATGTGGACAATTTAATTTGAAATGGGATTTGGGTCGAAACGTCTCTGCAGCAAACATGCGTAATGTTCTTTTTAGTGATGTTATAATGCTTAAGTGCACAGTATGTATAGGTGGAACAAAAAAAAATAGAACACAGATATTTTTCAAACAGGATGATATATCTATTTTAACATTATGATTTTCATGGATAAGTACAATTAATGTCAACAAATGGCCCTTAAATAAGCTTCATTTTCTCGTTTTTAACTTTATTGTGCTTTCTGAAGTCTATTTATTGTACATTCTGCATAGGCTATATGCTTAAAAAACTGACATATTTAGGTTTATACGTGCTTGATAATAAGTCACTCATCGTAGAAGTGCAGCTCCTAGCACTATTTATGAACCACAAAGTAATTTCTCCAAATCTCCAAAATACTTACAAAAGTGACTCTGACTAGTCAATTTTACAGACCTACATAATAAAGGTGCCTAAATAATTCAGTTTTACTAATCCCCATTTCCACTAACACAGCACAATAGTCAATGACTGTTTGACAGCTGAGCAAGAGAGGAGGAGGGAGAAATAAGTACACCAAAGAACAAGGCATTTACATTAGAAAACACAGAAATATTCTGTCAAATCATATAAGATGATTTTAAAGGGGGGGTGAAGGTGGTCTTATGTACTAAACGGTCTACTCTATTCTTTGTCCAACTACTGCCCTCAAGTGGCAATGTTCTGAAATTGCACTTCTCTTTTTTATTGTTAGGACAGTGGAGATTATTTGGTGTAATATTTTGAAGAAGCCATAGCCTTTATTAATGCATAAATAAGATTTCAAGGGGTAGTTCATCCAAAAATGAAAAATAATTCATCATTTATTCACACTTGGGTAATTTCAAACATGTATGACTTCCCTTATTCTACAGAACACAAAAGATACTTTAAAGAATGTTGGTGACCAAACGACATTGGACCCAAATGACTTCCACTGTATGGAGACAAAACCTTTTCATTTCTCAAAATATTTTCTTTTGTGTTCCACAGAAGTTACGTTATAAACAGGTTTTGAATGAAATGAGGTGAATATATGACCTAATATTAATTTAGTGGAAAAATAAGAAAATTAATATAAAATTGCACTTCACTTTTACATTCAAGTGAAAAACTGGCACTTTTAATGTAAGTGTAATTTGTTTTCATTTATAACATCAAGATTAATGAAGAGAAATGTATGCATTGTGAAAACATACACGCATGATATGATCAAAGCAAGCACTGATGATGAAAAAACACTTATAACATACCATGTGTTCTCTGATGGAACCTGTGGTCCAAAAGAGTAAAAAACATTTATTCAAGACCATTTTTAACATATTCTTATATTACAGACTCATAATGAAGCGATTAACTTGTTTCAGGTACTCTGGTGTCAGAAAGTCCTTAAGTTCATCCTTTTTAACCCAGGCAAATGAATTCTTCTCCAGGGGTAAGTGGTGGCTACACATCACAGCTTTGAAGAAAAACACTTTGGCTCCAACGCTGCCTTCTTTCTGAATGTCTTTTGGGTATTTGTATTTGTAAAATCCACAAGGTGCATTGCCAAGGAAAGTAGCCTTCAGATCTGCACCTACACAGCACAAAGAACAACTGCTAACCAAAAATGCAATAAAGGCACACTATATAACCACCATATCGGTGGCTAAAAATATTAATTATAGATTATTAATTAAATTATTAATGTTAGAGCCATCCCTTTAGTTATAGTGAACAGACTTTTAAACCCGGTGAAAGTTGGCCATAGGAGTATCAAATTAATTAATTTTTAGTTTGTCATTTCCTTGTTTTCTGCAATCAGTGTTTAAACAGTACCATTGTTTGTTTTTTACTTATTTGCCTATATATCAGTTATTGGCATCCAATTGAAAGGATTATTGGATTTCACTACTGGCAAAAATGTTCATATAGTTGGAAAAAGAGTATCACCTGGTAGATTTGCAAGGGCCCGTTCAGCTGTCTGTCGGAGATTCTCCCCAGCCTTCCACTGTATCTGAGGCAGGAGCCATACCTTTTGACTACCAACATCTTGTTTGATCAGTAAGACCAGACTGTCTGCTAAACAACGCTCTGATGAACTCGCGTCCAGTTTGTCCCCTGTGTAAAGATTTGTGGAATTCAGATGATGTCTGACAATCTACTATTCTAAATGTCACTGCACAATTGACCATATGAAGAAAGTATAAGGACGTTTATTGACATCTCACCATTAGACCTCTGAGCAGGATGAAACCGTTTGAGTTTCTGTTCCCATGCATCCTCCAGATCTTGTGCTGTAACAATTTCTTTGTCTCCATAATCCTTCTCTTCATCCGAATCATAGTCTTCCTCCTGTTTCCGACTCATACGCGCAGCGTCCTCCAGGAGCCTCAACTCATGGTCTGAAAGCAGACTTCTCTCTAACTCCATCTGAAATAACAAAGATGAGACAACAGCTTAAGTCGACAAGTGTCCCATGACTGCATATGTGCGAGCAGGACTAAGGCCCGGTTTCACAGACAAGGCTAATCTTAAACCAGGACTATGCCTTAGTTAAATTAGGATATTAAAATTGTTTGTAAATTTTGCACATCCGAATAAAATTATCTCAAATGTTTACTATTACTATTAAATATTAAAGAAATCAATATTTATATTTATAACTTTTATTTATTTATTGCTGTTTTGTCCTTTGCTTTCCCTCTGAACCTACAATCTAATCAATGACAGGCTCCATTCTGACAACCTAATCTGCAATCGGGGCATGTTGTCACAAAAGGTCATATGTTGAATGAGCTATGTCATTATGAGTAATAACCGTTAAGACAAAACCGTCAAAAGCCTACAAAGAAACTTCTTCTCGGAGAAATCTTTCATATAAATGTTCACTGAAGCAAAGTAAAACAGTCAGGCTGGTAACGTTAGCATAACAGTACCTGCTGCATCAGCCCACTGAACTCCTCTTCTATGGGGTTTCTGTCTTGAGAGATCACCGGCAGCCTCTGCAGGCAAACTGCACCATGTAGCGTCCACGGAGACCCAACACTCGCAGTTTTGTGATTTGTCGCGCTAAAGCGATTCTCCGTAAGATAAATATTTCTCATTCCTACAGTTAACCTTCCTGATCCTGTTATTATTCTCCATAGTGGCCGATAAATGCACCTGAAGGGCGCCGCCATGTTGACCCCACGTGCGCTCCCACAATGCTTTGCTGGTTTGGCGAAATGGACGCTTCTATTTAGACGTAGGAAATGGAGGGCGTTGTTTTCGCTATATTAACGGACATAATAAATACATATTATCAACAATAATATCAAATTAAACGACAGACATATAACTATACATTGTAACATCACATTTTCTGTCAGAGTTTCTGCGTTGATGAAATGTGATTTAGCGATACCCCCCTCTGAAAAAGGGACATGTAGTATTCCGTTTACACACATGACCCTCAATGTCCGCCGAGCAGCGTAAAGTCATGCTAGTGTGTGTATTTTGATAAAGTGCGTGAAATAAACACACACACACACAATGCATCGTGGGTTATACAGTCTCTTTAAAGGGTCGTGTCAGACGCTTTTTGAGCCCCTGAATTCAACGGGAGGACTGATGTAAGTTGTTTATGTGGTTGAAATAGCAGCTCCAGTGAACTTAACATTGTCATTTTTGCATTACTGTGATATGAGTGCTGTTTTTCACGCTATTTATCGTGGTTGTTGTACTTAGTACCGTGGTAAAATCACATTAGGGAAATATTGGGGTTCAGGAATGTGGACATTGGTGTTTATCCGGTGGTACAGATGACAGTTTCACATGCACGTGAATTATTAAAAACACATTTTCAATATCAAGCTGTGAAATATTTCACTCTACATATATTTGAATACATACATTTTTCCACTTCTCACAACGGGGTTTAAACTCCAATGTATCACAACAAGGTATGTCATATTGTAAGTAACATTTTAAATATCATGGACCATGGTATTAATTACCATCTGATTCCATAAATGTCCTTTGAAGGATTTAGATAGGTGTTTTAGTGGTGCCAGCATTAAAATACATATAGTTTTATATTCTAGATATAAGACCGTCAGTTTAAGTCTATGGAATTGTGTCTTGCTAGTTTAATTCTCCACCAAAACCGATGATAGCATAATATCTCATGGTGATTTTGTATAGAGGGGTCTCACTCTCATTTCTTCTTGTTTCTTGCAGTAGAGGAAATGTGGTCCGTCTGCTGTCATGCAGTGCCGTCCGATTACAAGAATCTGATGTCAAACCCGTGGAAACAAAGAGCCCGTCAGCATCCGTCAAAAGATCAAAGGAGTATGTCTTGTATACAAACAGAGACAGTCATCTATGCACATTTGCTTACAGACACTTTTTAACTCACTGGTTTCCAAACTTTCTCCAGTTAAACCACTAAATTATTTACTTTAAGTGAAATTTTTTATCGTTTTAGATGTAGGGGTAGATATTGACATTGTGACGCAAACAAATACAATATGTATTATCTATGACGATATTTTTTTTATATTATGTCTGTTTAGTGCAATCGGTTAAGCTACCAATATACGTGACCTAATTTTAACATTACGTTTAAGTTAAGTTTTATTTTCAGCAATAGACCTTTTTAGTTTTTTTAATGTACACATACAAAAAAGTTATATGAAACCTTGAATGTTGTTGATTCTTCAACAAGTTGCGTGCACAACAAACATTTTATTGAAAGTCGCTAATGTTAGTCACATTAATTTGTTACTGGTATTTTAGTTTCTTTTTATTTTCAAAATACAGTGATACTATCATATTGTTAACCTAAAATAGATATGTGAGAACATCATTTTTGCAGTTTTATTATAGATATTATTTATGTTGTGTGTTTTATATTTCTTTTGTGTGTATTGTATTTTTTGGTTTAGTCTCTTTCCTCCATTCCCTGGTCAGGAGAGCTCGCTGACATGGGACAGCAAAAATTATGAAGGGTTACCGATCGCACACATAAAAGCCACGTACAAACAAGTAAGTTGCCTGACGCAGTAAAAATTAAACAGACATTCAATTGTTACCTTTCCTTTGGGTCAGGGGCATGTTTCGGCTGGTTATAAAGGCATAAGGGGAATCCAGAGACTTTGAAATGAATAAAGATTCAAACCGAATGTGACCGTCCACTGGTGTGATTGAGATTGTGTTTGCAAGCTTTGCTCACTCTCTTCTGAATTTCATTTTTCACCAGCACACACATTCAGGTGACAGACAGCGCAGGCCAGTACATGGTCCGAACCTCATGCGGCTCAGAAGGCTTCAAGAATGTGAAGAAATCCACCCCTGTTGCAGCACAGACTGCCGGGATTTCTGCTGCCGCGGTAAGACGCACAGAAATAAAGATTTATCACACAGCACTCTTAGAGTTAGTTTGTTGAGCTGAAAGTGAAATTAATGATTGAGAAAGATCTTATTTCTTATTAGAAACAGAGTTTGTGTATTAAAATAGATTGCAATACACTACACATTTTTTTTCAGAGCAATTCATTTAATTCTGTGCTGTCATGTATTCGGTTGTCACAAGATCAAGTCTGTCATTTGGATGTCGTCCACTGGATGGCAGCGCATTTCTTTCTAGTAATCTATCCGACACTGATGGATTGTGAAAGCACAAAGAGGTCTGCTTGTGGTTCTGTTGGACTTGTTGTTCTGCTTTATTTTAACATTTTAAGACATGATGCCAGTCCGAACAGATGCATTCTTTATATTAGCAATATGGCCAGTCAAGAACATAATCAGAACAAAGAGCAAAGTTGTCAATGGCTTCACAGGTATGAATTTAACTGGTATACATACTAAAGTATCAAACCAAGTGGCATCAGCAAACAAATTATGTTAAAAATAGAGCTAAATGGCATTTTTATTGACGGTTTCAAAGCAACAACTACAACAAAGTCCCTGCGCATACTCGCGTTTGTGGATGGAACTTAACTTCCTGTACACATCTGCTAACAATAGAGTCCCTGTGGGTTATTTCTGATAGCAAGCAAAAAAAGCCGAGAACGTTACTTGGCTAAACTTGCCTCTCCGATATTTTGAATTTAGACTGCGATACCAATCTCAACCACTAGATGTCAATGTCCCATACGGTTTCTTTAAATGCACTACAGGACCCATTCAAAAATTCAATTGTTTATTTCGTAAAATTAACATAGAAGACAATTCAACAAATCGTTTATTGAATACAATTATTATTCTAAAATAATAATTTGTTATTATTAATATAAATTAAATTAATTAGAATAAGACACTAGCCAGGCCGATAAACAAACACAGACCGGAAGTTATCTTCCGTCCAGGCGTGTGCCTCCGATGAAACCGTCTTTAAGAAGTTGGACGGCCACAACGACACACAGGGGTCTAAGCAGAATGTCCACAGGTGTCTTTCAAAAGATTAACTATAGAAATGCTTCATTTAACAGACAGAAAGTATCAAAATACTTTTCATTTTCATCTTCATTTTAAATGATTTCTATTTTATCACATCAAACCCAAAAGCTAAGATAAAGAAAAAGAAAGTTAGCAAATGCATATATTAATGGACACACCTTTTTAGTGCTATTGTGTATGTCCTAATGTTTTCTTTCGTTCTGTGTTGAAGATGATCTGGGTCAGCAGTGTGCGATCAACTGTTTCAATGATGTTTATACTGACAATTAGACCAGCCATGGATTGAAATAACATCAAGAACTTCCGTTTCATTTTTATACATCCCCTTGGCTATTTTCATTTAGTTTTTTTGTAATTTCATCAGTTTCCACCCTGAAGAGTCTAATGAGGAGTCCGACTCACAGCAGTCTGTATAATCAGTATATGACTTCTCGCTGATAACCATTCATTTGCTGTATGGACACAAGCGTTATGCTATAAATGAGTGGTTTCAGACAGACCTCAGACTCGAAGCCCCGGCAATTTTGTTTTCCTCAGCGATTTATTAGTTTCTCATTATGCTAAATGTCCTGAATTTATGCGTGTTTGTCTTGAGCAGAAGGCGAAGGCGAAGGGGGTCACGTACGTCCGCGTGCTGGTGAAAGGACTCGGTCCAGGGCGCTTGGTGAGTAGCATTTGGTCTCATCAACAGCTGAGTTATGTGAAAGAAGGGGCAGTATCGCTTCTTCGTGAATTAAGGTGCAGTTTATTTGTTGCCATTTAGAGATATTTTGTTTGACTGTAATATGACTTTCAGTCGTATGTGTTTGGAATGCAATTGGGATGTCTTGAAATAGTGCAGTTATCACCATCATAATTTACTTTACAATATAACATAGTGTAATGGATGAATATAAAAGACTTTCATTACGCTATTTCACTAACTCTAGCGGTAAAAGTGGATGAAGAAAGAAAAATGAAGTAATAATATGAATGTGGAACATACACATTTAAACTGAGGTTGCCAGGGTCTTGCTATCCAATCGCTAAGGTGTTACTTATAGGTTGTTACTAGGTGATTGATTACTACCTCAAAAGACCCCATTTTTGAAAGTATGTATTATTTTTGTCATGGAAAAGTACTGTATATACATTTTAGGGCGTAGCAAAACTGTATGGAAGTGGCCATTGTTGCTTAGACCATACTGTGAACCTTAACTGTCACAAACATCAAAATACAGCTCTTCCTTGCATTGAAGTATTTTTTCATTTATTATTTTGTATGAAATGTTTACTGTACGAAGCATCTTTTATTTAATTCAAATGCAGTGTAGCGTCACTAAACTCCAAGAAATGAAGGGTCTATAATTTTTATGATAGGTTTATTTTAACTGATAGAGACAGAATATTAGAAAGAAATGAGGGGAACAAAATGTTATATAAAGGTTATAAATTGATTTGCATTTCAGTCAGTGAAATAAGTATTTGATCCCCTACCAACTAGCAAGAATTCTGGCTAGGTTTTGTGCCTATATGGACCACAGATTAGTCCTGTCACTTTAAGAGAAGAATCCTAAATCAGCTTGTTATGTATATAAAAGATGCCTGCCAACAGAATCTGTATCTTCCATTTCAACAATATTGTAGACCTGCACAAACCTTGTATAGGCTACAGACAGAAGCTTGGTGAGAAAGAGGCAACTGTTGGTGCGATTATTTTGAAATAGAAGAAATACTAAATAACTATCAATTGGCCTTGGTCTGGAGTTCCTGCAAGATTTCCCCAATGGGGTAAAGATGATCATGAGAAAGGTTAAAGATCAGCCCAGAACTACACGGAAGAAGCTTGTTAATGATTTCAAGACAGTTGGGACCACAGTTAGCAAGCAAACCATTGGTAACACGCTATGCCACAATAGACTGAAATCCTGAAGCACCCGAAGGGCCTCCTCCCCAAAAGCCCGCCTGGCTCCTCTGAAGTTTGACAATGAACATCAAAATGATTCAGAAAAGGCTTTGGTGAAAGTGCTGGCACTGCTTTGAGACCCAAATTGACTCCTGTTTTTGGAAGGAGAGAAATGCTGACCCCAAGAACACCATCCCTACAGAGAAGCACAGTGTTGGAAACATTATGCTTTAGGGCTTTTTCTCTGCTATGGGTACAGGATGACTTCACCCCATCGAGGGGCTGAGGGACTGTAAAATCTTGGACGAGAACCTCCTCCCCTCAACTAGATCACTGAAGATGTCTTTAACATGACAAAGACCCAAAACATATGGCCAAGAAAACCAAAGAGTGGTTTAAGGAGAAGCACATTAAATGTCCTAGCCAGTCTCTACACCCTAGTCCTATAGAACATCTGTGAAGGAGGCTAAAACTCCAATTTGCTGAGCGACAGCCAAGAAACCTTTAAGATTTACAGAGGAGTGGACTAAAATGTATCCGGACACATGTGCAAACCTGGTGACCAACTATCAGAAATGTCTGACCTCTGTGCTTGCCAACAAGGGTTTCTCCAGCAAGTACAAAGTTATTTTTTCTCGGGGATCAAATACTTATTTCACTGACTGAAATGCAAATCAATTTATAACCTTTATATCATTTTTTCCCCCTGATTTGTTTTTATATTCTGTCTCCATCAGTTAAAATGAACCTACCATAAAAATTATAGACCCTTCATTTCTTTGTAAGCAGGCAAACTTACAAAATCTGCAGGGGGTCAAATAAATATTTCCCTCAATGTAATTTCAAATGTAATCAAACTACTGGAGCTACCTGTTCGTTAAAGGGTTTTAATGCACACCTTCCAGCCAACCAGAATCGAGTATTCAAACAGACCGTGCACCATGGTATAAGCTGGTTCTATCCCAGAGGTTGATTTTTATTTAAACTAGCAGACGATTTTCAGTAACAAAGATAAAAACTATGACTATGAAAACTATACAATTATTATTATTTTACCACAACAAATGTTGATATTTATATATATTTGTGCACATAACTTGTCCTCAGTTGAGGAGAAATTTCCACAGATATAATGCACAGATAAAGTTTTATCAAAAATTACAGCTCTGATGAAAGAATTATTGTTTATTTTCCATTATCATGTCAGTATCTTAACACAGTCAATCTGTGTATATCACCCAAATGGGAAAGCACAGATTTGGAAGTGTTTATTCAATACTCAAAACTGACCGATGAGGTCTCTAAGCTCAGCTGTGGTCAACATGAGCTTAGGGCATCAGGGGGCTTTAAGGTTTCAATGACTCCTTTACCTTCCCGGGTTTATTGAGTCACCTCAGAAGCATCTTCTAACTATAGATGCATTTAAGTGAACAGTGGTTGCCATTTATGTATCAACGCAAGCCCAACAACTGTGGTGCCAACTGCTGTAAATGAGCATGTTTACCTGACTACTGCATATATAACACTGTGCAACACTAGAGGCCATCAATTCAATTGTTATTTTCCAGGAAGATATTCATTTGCATCCCTTGTCTTTTATAATGTCTGACTGATTTACAAGTAATAAGGCACCTGTTGCCAGGTTATATTTTAAATATAGGCATATCACTCGCTTTTATTCGCAACATAGCATGGCATCTGTTACCTTGCTAGTTAATAGGGAATGTTCTCTGTTCTTTAAAAGTTCTTTAAAATGATCAAAAAGCATTTTTGCAGTCACGTTAAAAGAGTGTTTTATCGACCTCACTTGTCATTGCTAAACATGATAAAAATGTTATAAAAATCTTTAAATATGAAATATTATTTTACATTGTTAGTGGAAGATTTAAAACCATTCGGAAACAATGTTTCTTAATGGGAATGTTAGGAAACGTTCTTAGAACATATTTTTGTTAGCAGGGTTGCCCATTAAAGTCCCGTTGTATTTTATTTAGAAAAGATTTGTAAACATTTTGAACTAATCCTTCATTCAGAAACAGGTTTAGCAGTATGCGGATGTATATGCTCATTTTATCATCGATTTATCTTGCTGCTGACTTGGCCTACATTGATTTTGCTCCCTCTGTGTATAGTCGGCCATTAAAGGGTTAACCATGGGAGGACTGGAGGTTGTTTCCATCACCGACAACACCCCGGTGCCACACAATGGCTGTCGCCCTCGCAAAGCGCGAAGGATGTGAGAAGGAACAAGCCCTCTGTACCCAGATGTCTCGACTGTCGTTTTCTGCACATCTTCATCGGTGATCCAGTCTGAATAGAGAGACTGAATTATGCAGGTCATCCCAGTTCTGCTTTCAATGCTTTCTATTTCTTGTTTTTTGCAATAACATCTTTAATGACATATATGTGTTATTTACATTTTTCATTAATATTAAAGAGTATTGAAGACTCACCGTGTCTTGTTTGCTGTCTTATTGAGCTACATTTTAACTCTTAAGTACTTTATAATGAATCGAGTGTTGGGAAAAAATGTGATAAGCTGTGCTATTGTTTCGGGAAATTGCAGAAAAATTATTCCTCAACTTGTTCTTTGAAAGGTATGTTATTTTATATACATATACGCATTTTTTTTAAAATAAAAAAAATTGTTTTACGTACAAGCACTTAATCCGAGTCCGTTTCCAGGGTGGAATAGCTCCCTATAAATAAATGGACCCTTGTAAGATTATTGCCCTTTCCTACCATTACATCAGGTGCTTCGTTGCTATGACAACGGCAATTAGCAGGAACTCAGGCAGGCGGTTGAATATAAGTCTGTCCCTAGTACCCATAGCAACCAAGGTCAGGCCTGCAACGCACATCTGCTTTCATAGTAGCCCAGCTTTAGTGCACGATATAGCTTGAGGACTGGAAATGAAAAAGACGTTAACTCAGAAATTGCTTGCATTTCAGTTTGTAACCCAAAGGTTAAATAATTAAGCTTCCTGCACTATTGTATTTTATTCCTACAGTTGCAGTTTCATTAAAATAAACGTAGATTTCTCGCAAAAACCACTCGCATCTGATCCTTCATCATCAGTCCTTATCCTGCTCTCCTTTAACACCACAAAACACGTCTCATCTGCGGCAAAGTGTGACTCCTACCAGCGTTTTAACCCAGATGGCCAAGCATTTCGGATAGCCTGTGTATGCGACAGAGCCTCTGACATGAAACCAGAGTTTCCCTGCTGGGCTTTTGTGGGCAGTGATTAGAAACTAGGGCCAACACAGTTGATTGAATGAAGAGTTAAAAGGTTTGCTCTCTATATGTGTGCTTGCGAGTCGTGCATCAGAAAGTATTCCTGGCCTTGAAGAACACATGGTGTATTATACCCTTTTTCAGCTGGGCTATCAATTGAAATCCTGTGCGTGTTTATTTGTTCCGTGACTTGTATGCAACTGTGAGACCGCCAAATCTTTACCGTTTTATTTTGCGTTCATGTCTGTGGCACAAATGTTGTGGGATGAGGACTTACTGAAGTTGTTTAATAAATAAATATTGCATTTAGTTCTTTCAACCATGGGTTGCATTTAAACTACTTTTTTATCAAAGCAACCTTTATTTTCAGATTCAACAGAGCAACAGATTGCTCTTGAAAACCGCATAGAGGTGGAAGTTCTTAATATGTAATCATTACACAAGTCTTCAAGATACAATTTGCTCTCAAATGAAGTACCACACAATTTTTTCCTGCTGTGACATGGAAATGATTGCATGGAAAGCTTAAATTCAGCTGTACGTATGTTGTAATTTCTTTACATATAGATCTTACATCCTTATAAAAACATTCTATTCTAAGGGGGTATGATGTGTATGTGCAATAAAACAGTTTGTTTCAATGTGACATTCACTTGAAACGTATCCATTATATTTTGCCTACGCCTGACGATTTCTTCAGAGCGGAGGGTTAAACCGGCTATAAATATTAAGGATCCATTTGGAAGCTTGCATGACCTACACCCATGTAACCCTAGGAACCATATAATGAGAGCTACTCAGGCATCCATTTGCACATATTAGTAATACACACTTTCCTACACTGCTGGGAGAGACCCTGCAGGATATCTGCATTGAATTTGCAATCATAATGTGCGTTTTTCATTTAATAGCACATTTATTTAAATAAGCTAATCATATGAGAGACACATCAATATTTTACCTGCCACGATTTGTCCAGATCCTTTGGTCACCGAAAACCGTTTGTCCCCATTGACAACATTTTTCAAAATATCTTCTTTTGTGTTCTGCAGAAGAAAGTCAGACAGGTTTGAAATGACAAAATGGCGAACTATTCCTTTTGTTATTTTGATTAGCTAAATTTCAGAAATGCAAAAGTGCTGTGCATCATTAACGATTTCTTATTTTCTCAAAGATACTTCATTCATGTTTGGGCTTCGATGACAATTCAATTAGAGCATATGATTGCAAATGCTTTTATTTTGTGAAATTTTCTTTTTTGGACTTAAAAATTACACAGAATATGTTAAAGACCAACTGAAGTACTGCATTGAAATGCTTTGTTTGCAGCTTTGAGATATCTACTGAAACAGAAAAGGGTGGGATAATATTGAGAAGCTCCTCCCCCTTTTAAAATAATCAGCTTTCAGCCACATTTTAAACACATAAAACCAGAAACCAGAGACATACTATTAAAAAACAGAAGTATGTCGTGAAATTCAGTACAAGTAGTCCATTACGTCTTTTCCTCCTCATTTAACTGCCAGACTTCTCGCAAGCTGTCAGAGCGCTCAACTGCTCCGTGTGACAACCTACCCAACTAACCTTTCAAGCGGACCTCCTCCTATGCACCCTACCCAAACCCCTAATTCTGTTCCTCAAATACCTTAGGACAATCTTTACTGCTCTACAGTCCTTTTAAAAGCATGATGCTCTTTACACACCAATGGACCTACAGCCATTCAGCATTTATTCCTATTATAAAATTTTATACCGCACTGTACTGTATGTTGTACCTTTGCTTTTATTGTTTGTAGCCTCAGTGGCCCCTGCGACATCTGCTATACGTTTATAGAATGTGGTCAAACGTCCCGTATGCTAAATGGAAATTCTAATTTGATTACAGAATCAAGGCCGCTAACATCGTTGGCATTGTGACATTATTTTCCCTACATTAAACTGAACAGTAAAACATTCAGATGCATTACTGGAACGAGAGTCCAGGGGCTTTTTCAAGAAAGTGAAAATGGGAGTAATGCAATAAGTTCCATAGAAATCACTAAATGAAAAGGGTCAAATGACCCACGAACTCTCGCTGATGGAGACGTAATTGACATCTTTTTCTTTTTTACAGTAGTCCTAATTCTTAAAGGCAAAAATTCAAGTAGGTACATGTGAGGGTATTAAAAGCAGAAAATCCAGCTCTGTGTATAACTTGAGTGCTTGATAATGGGCTTCCATCCAATTATCCGCTTCCAAGAATGTAGACATATAAGTTGTAATTTTCTGTAATGGCAGGATGTGGACATTGGTGAAAAAGGGATAAAAGTAAAAAAAAAAGATGTTAGAGGAACTGTGATGTGCGCCGCTGAATATTTGTCGATTTTGTGGCATTTTTGGACCACAGGAGTCGGTCCTAATGTGCTGGCCTTTAGAAAATGTTGAAGCCGGCTCGGCAGAAGCATCTTCAAGATGACGGCTGTCCGCCTTTTTGTTTTCATCCAAAAATGTCCCATATTTCCCCTCCCTCTCCCCGCTCAGGCTTTTAGCAGCTGCTGGCGATAGTACATTATCAAAATGGAATAGGAGGCAGAGAAAGGAAGATTAGAATGCTCATTGGCTATTTAGTCAAGAAGCCTAGTGCCCACTTGAGCTCCATTTGGGCACTCTTACCTGTCTTGCTGCACTGAATAGCATCTTTGTTCTACAGACCAAGAGCCCGGCAAGATGGTAAAGCCGCTGGGGTTTAGAGAACACAAAGCATTATTAGGAGATAAAAGACATTTCCTAGAAGATATTATGAATAATATGCAAGCCGGGGACAGGCACTAATTGTTGAAACATTATATTAATGGCTTGTCTTTTGTCAACCTATTATTGGCCTTTTACAGAACAGCGTCTTTTGCTTAATGTAGTCTCATTTGCTAGTTTAATGACTTTCTGGAGAAGTTTGGGGCATAGGAGCGGAAAAAAACAAACGCTTGTTGAATCTGAACCTTCAGCTTTATATTTAACTTTGTATAAAATATATAAATCACTTTACTGTGACAAAAAAACATTCATTCAAAGATTTAAAGCATAATTTCAAGGTGAACAGGTGTTTTCGATTTATCCTCAAATGAAATTTCTGCCGAGTGCGAAATTCCCCGTGTGACCGAAAACACCAGCGAAATCGGTGTGAATTGGCAGCAGCAAAACAAATTCTCTGCATGCAGCATTTGGTTTGTCTAAAAGGTCCAACGAGGGATTGCTTGGATGATTAGCCATCAAAATGACAGATCTCTGTTGCTTAGGAACATGACAAGACCGCATGAATTGTTGCGTCGCTTGATCTCCTCCAAGCAGACTCGTGGTGACAGCACTTGTTAGTTCCCTCTTCCGACGTGTATGTTTACGTACGTTTATTGCCCGCCATCGGTGTGCTGCTCACCGCCGTGCTTTTCAATGCAAACACAGCACTGAGGCTTCTAGCACATGTCATTCGAACAACCTATAATGTCATTTTTCAGATTCATTTGTTAATATTTAATTTCTTTGAGTGTGGCATAAGTCGCATCCACGCCTGTATACGTGGACTGTCCTGATACTCGCAAACATTTCTTTCTCGAGTACTGGCGGCTTTGTGATGCTGGTTGCCATGGTTACCTATTGGCACCAAACAAAAGGGGGAATAAGGAGGAGGAGGGGGGAACCCAATGAAAGTGGGTGACTGGCCCTGCTTTCTGTGTTTTGTTAAATTTTGTTAACAGGACAAAGGGCATAGTGAGTTTGAGATATATGTAATTCAGTAAAGAATGTAAGACAGAATTGTTACTCCGCATCCAGGCACCATTCAAAATAAGCATTCTTGTTCTGGTCTTCTTTACTTCATTTGCTTAAATGTAACGTTTTCTTAGAATTGCATTTAATGATAACAGTACGTCAGTCTATTTCTGTTTACAGATTGTTAAGTTGTAAGAAGGGGTAAAAAATACTCGATACTCTGATTAAAATAATGAGGACATAAATGAAAACCCATTGGGGGCATGAAGGTTATTAGTGGATTATAGTGGTAGATTAAAGTGGCCCTGCTTAAAGAGCGAGAATGCTTGAGCCAGTTTACTGAACACATCTTAAAATGCCTCTTAGAATTAATAGTATTAAAATGATCAGGAAATAATGAACGCTTGATTGTATAATAAGTGCTCAAGGAAAGAGTTTGTAAGTAAGGGCTTTTGTACACAAGTTGAATACAACTAAATAACCAATTTTAGGGAAATAACCTTATAGGTGGACTTTATATATGATTTATATCCAGGAAACTCAGGGAGTCCATGGTGTGAATTTAAAGGGGCGATGGAGTTTCAGTTCAAAATGTAGGATTTTCATCTTTCATCCACAGAAATGCTATGCAAATTTCATAATTTCAAAAACAAATAGTGTGTGATTTTATGCATATATTAGAAATATAAAATACATCCCCAAGTAGAGTCCCTGCAGGGAATCTCATCCATGTCCACCAATGTAAGTGCAGGATAAAATACTTATTCTGATCTTCACTTAAAACAATCAAGGCAAATATCCTTCAGTTCTTGTTATAGAAGTGTATTATTCATTTACATTGATTTTATATCAAATAGCTTCCTATGGAGAGGTCGTAAATTGTTTACGAAATTAGGAGTGCAACTGTAAATGAATATACTTTACATTATTAAGATCATTCTTAATTAATATTACTTTTTCGGTGACGTCATCAACACACCCCTCCCCTGTCGTGGAGACGTCATCGTCGCGCTCGTGAAACAGCCGGGCCACCTGTCGGTGGAGTGAGCGTCGCCTTTAAGAAGCTCGTGCAGGATGAGAAGCGGAGCTGTCCTCGGCACATGGTGCTGAAACACGCAGAGACGTTCAGAAAACGCAAAAGAAGCGCTGCTTACGACGGAGAAAACGGGTTCAAAATGAAACCGGTGGAGAAATACATCGCTTTTAGCGTGTAGCTTTCACATTTTCTCCGTTTTTTAAGCATGTTTGACGCGATGTCATCTGTGTGTTTGGCGTGGGAGTGAGTGCCAAAGACATCACTGGACGAAGCAACAGGTAGTTTTTATTTATACCATTTATTTTGATTTTATTGCGTTGTTGATTTCATTCGGACGTTTTAAAGGACAACTGTGAGTTGTGTTTTATACCAGAAAGGAACAAATCGAGAGCTTTCATTCAATGTTGTTTTTCCTTCGTTTCTTTTCTTTTAGGACTTTGTAGTGTTTTTATTGCTCGCGACGATTTAAGTCATTTAGACCTGTTGAAATGCAAACAAGTGTTTGGGATCTTGTAGGATTTGAATGATTGGCGTTGTCTTTGGCACAACGCCTGTCATTCCCAGAGCACAGATTGAGTGATTATGTCCATTTGGTGAATTTACATTTTGGCTGTTATGTGGTGTTGAAAACCTCTGCTGTAATGATGCTATCTTGTGTTGGTACTTTTATTTCTGGTTATGTGCATATGCATAAGTTAAAAAGTATTTTTTCTGTTTTTGAGGAAACATCATCTTTATAAACAGAATTTGCTTTTTTCTAGGTCACTGACAATACAATATAGTTTGTATGGTGAAGGCCCCGGTTTGGCTTTCAATTTCTTTTATTTCAGTCGTCTTCATGTTATGTTCTGTTCATAGTCAAAGCAAGTTTAATTCGTGTTTTATAGTTGTGGTTTTCCATCCGAAAATACACTTAATAACAACAAATGCCTAAATATGCAAATGCTTATTTAAAACGCACCATTTCTACCTATTTGTGTTATTATGCATTGTAAAAATGATTCAAAATATTTTTCATTACAGATTTCTGTTTCTCTTAAAGATATTATGGCTGGCAATGATTGATCTGGTTGCAGAAAAAACATTATTTTTCATTTTCATAACCTTTCTGCATCTTTCTCTAATCGCTTAATTGTTATACATGCACGTTTTCAATCATGCATTTCTGTCACCTAATTGCAGCGCTGGATATATCTTTCTTGCTGTTTAGTCAGCATGACACCAACAGAAATAGGTGGTTTCACATATGGCATGGCCATGAAAGTACACCCAACTTTGAAGGGACGTGCTTTTGAAGAAGCAGGCCTTTTGAAGACCAACATGGCCTTAGAAAAAAACTTTAGAATGTGCACAAAGTAATGCCACATTTGATGTGGCATTACAATCAGGCTTGGAGGAGGACCCGGTCTTGCCCTATGGTCTCTAAGGGCACAGGGACAGGATTTGATCCGCTTTCATAGACCCAGGTGCTTTTAAAAGAATGCAATAGCTGGAATCAGAAATAACCTCTTCTTATAAAGAACACGTTTAAAAGGAGATATAATTAAGGACCTGGTTGCTTTGTGCTACAATCTGTAATTGGGTGTGAATTTTTTGCAACTAGGAAAGGTATAAAAGCTTTAAAGCATGATATAAATCATTATGTGATTTAAACCAGTCTAGATAAATCATCATTAAAATAAATTGACAGATAATTTGCCAATAAATTTATTGCCATGTCTGTTACTGGGTTTTCTGGGTTTCATTTCTATGTTTAAGGGAAATGAATAACTAAGCGATGGATAGTTGGCTACATATGGTTAGGACACTAAATAACATTAACTTACAAAATGATCTTATAATGTGATCATGCCGATGTCACAGGGTTTATTTCAGGGTCATGTCTGGCGGATGGAGGTCCTAATAAGGAGATGTGTCACAGGAGAAGTCTTCGCTTCAAGCATTGCAGTAGAGGTGACTCCCAGATGAGAAGAGCCATTCTCACCTGTCCTTGCTCAGAAGAAGGTAAACACTGCTCATGCAACAGGCTTAAAGTGATAGTTCAACCAAAAATAGAAACTAATTTAAAACACCATTTATTTACCCTCATTTTGTTTAAAACTTGTATATGACTCATTCTTCCGTGAAACACAAAATTAGATATTTTGAGAAATGTCTAAGTGGTTTTCAGTCTATACAATGAAAGTCAATGGGGTCCAATGTTGTTTGGTTCTTTAGACATTATTCAAAATATCTTCTTTTGTGTTCTGCAGAAAAAAGAAAGGCATACAAGTTTGAAAAGACAGAAAGGGTGAGTAAATGATGAAATAATTGTTCTGCTTTAATCTAAAAAAGGCGGAAGCATATTAAAACAGAAATTGTCGTATTACTGCTGTGTAATTCAAGCCAGTTACTTCATTGCTATAAAATGGAAGACCCCCAAAAACAAAAAGGAAAAAAAGTATTTATTTTTTAACAGACACCCTTGTTATATATGATATCATCTAAATGAAAGCAGAACCGTAAACTAAAGACAAATCAAATATTTAAGATTGGAATGTAATAGGTTTCAAAAAATGAAAATTGAAAAAAATGAAAGCAAATAAAGGTAATGCCCTTTATTTAAAAAATGTATCGTATATTTTAAAATATAATATTAAAAAGATAGTGTTGCTAGGACTTTATATCTGATGGTTTTGAGAAAAATAACGGCATTCCAAATTTTAGTTAAAAGACAATATATGTGGGGTTTTAACATTGATATTTCCCCTTTTTGAGCATTAAAAAATTAAACATTAAATTTGTTTGCGCCTGTGAACATGCATTCTTTAAATAATTCTGCTAAGTAATTATTTCAGGGGAAGATGGTTTCATTAATATGTTGGTATAATTCGACCTCAGTAGAACAGAATATACAATTTTGCTGTGTATGTTATACAACGAACATGCAGTTCTTCTGTTGATCTTTCTGTATTGTTTGCATAAATAACAATAGGACTAAAAGATTGACAACATTAATATTAATAAAATTGTTTATGATAACACGTCACCCTCTAAGCCAAGAAGGGTATGTACTCGTTTCTTCCTATTACTCATGCAGGCTAATTGAAAAACAAAGGCTTTTATTATCTGATCAACCTCTGACAGGCTTCTATTAAACAAACAGTAAAGTGTTTTTGTGTAAATGTGCATTGCGTCTCACGAATAGGTCGACAGTAAAAATTGTAAATGTTTTATTTTGCCAGGCATTTCAATTCAGTGGGGAGGAGGAAATTAATGAAATGTTAGACCTTGCTTTCTCACATCTCTGTGAGTAACAAGCTTGGCTGATGAAGCGTTGTAATCAAATTACAGTAGACGCAGAGAATGTTGCATGACTTTTAAGGAAACACCATTACAGTATAAGCACAAAGTTGATTTTGTTCTTATTTCTTCACAGAATTGTTTCCATTGTTTCATTTTTAACTTAATTTATTCAAGATCTGCTCTCAGGATGAAGATTTATGTTAAGAATCCAATCCACAGCTGAAAAACAAACCATTTAATAAATAAAAATTGAATGAGAAGTGTGGATGCTTTGATGACAATGTCATTCTACAGAAATCACAAAAATATGTACTTGATAACATAATATCTGTTGTTTCCCTATTCCTGAACATTTTGAAATAAGAATCAAATAAGGAATCGTTGTTTCTATCGATAATTCCTTGAAAAGATATTCTATGATCACCTCCATTCTTACATTTTCCCTCTTCTGTCATTCAGTCCAACATGAGTGCCTATAGAGAGTTTCTATCTATTCTCCTCACAAAGCGGACTAATTAAACTATTCTTCTGAAATAGGCAGTCCGGTTGTTTATTTTAATAGCGGACACAATTTTCAGAACAATATTTCTGTTGTTTGTATTGTTCACCTTCTCATTTCAGAATGTTTGTGAAAATGGTTCATGAGTGCCAAGTCAACCAACTTGCACAAGTGCTTATTATGACCATTAGTGTCTATTCAAACCACACGAGGACCGAACTATAACCACTTTTACCCACAATGCTTTAGTGAAAATCGTGCGGAATGTAGTTCGTTGCAACCGGAGGACATCATCTCTTGAGGTTTTAATATTACAACTATTATTATCTGCTAAGAGGTTGATTGGAAAGCCCCAAGTAAAGGAACCTTTTTTTATGATATACAATTCTTGAGATACAGTTCTTACTGCATATAACCCAAAGTCCCTACTATTAGGACTAAATAACCTCAATGAGGTTCTTGAAAATAAGTGTGTGTGTGTGTTTGTATGTACAGATAGATCTATGGATGGATGAATGGAACGGTTCTAAAAAGTCAGTGTAACCGTTTTTAACCTCTAGCTAAAATCGCAGTATAAAGAGAAAGCAAGTACAATATTTTATGAGGGCAGCTCCTTTGCATCTATATTTACCAAACAGGTAGAATAAATTGAAATGTAATATAGAATGTGTTTGAAAGGCTCCTGTGGATATAAAAACGGATACGGACAGCACAGACTGCCTCTGGAAAGGGCATGGAGATTCAATGGCTTGACATTATTAACTCCACACCCTTTTTTCTGATCCCGTCTTCAAGTCACGGTATATTAAACAAGTCTTTTATTGGGTCCCTGGTATTTTTTCTTCAGATCTGAAATGTTTCAAACCCTTGTGGTCCATGTGCACTTCAAAGATTCTGTTTTTTGGGCACCATGGAAGACTAGTGATTTTGTTGTTGTGAAGTCACCAGTGCCGACAACAAGTCACAGTCTTCCTCAGTGACCACAATCCACTCACCTTGACCTTCACTCGCCCTCGACTGACGATCATCATGAGCGGCACAGGGACCAGAAGACATTGATTATGATAGATCAACAGGATAATAAGATCCTGTTGGCATTGGTTAGCAAAACATCATAATTTTATACATTTTACCTCAATCATTTTACTTTCAAAGCTGCTTTCCTTTTATATGTGGTTTTGGTCTCCAAATAAAGAATTCATTTAAAACAAACGCCTCTATGTTTGACCGTTTGAGATCAGTCAAAACCTGTCAATACATTTTTCTTTTGTGGAAAAACAAAGAAGATATTTGGAGAAATGTCCAGGTGTTATTTTTCTTATAATGAAAGTCAATGAGGACCAGTGTTGTTTGTTTACTAAGGTTCTTCAAAATATCTTAGTTTGTGTTCTGCAGAGTAAAGATAGCTATACAGGTTTTGGAAAGACCTGGTGAGTAAACAATAAAATAATTTTCATTTTTGTAAACTACCCCTTTAAAGAAAACACTTATGCAAATGCAAGATGAATTGTAATCGAGTATTCGCAGTATTCAAGAGAAGGCAATGGCATGAATTATTTTTACACAGCTATGAAAGCCAAGCTTTTGTAATAGACAGATAACAGAAATGGCTGGGAAATTATAAGAACTGCAGTTGCAAGCTGAGCACACTACAACAAAAGAAGGAATATTCACTCAATGTAGAACAGCATCTTACAGCTTTGATTGAATGGCTTGTGGTTTATATTAAGCTCTTGAAATAAAAATCCTAAACTTTGCCTATGGAGTTTTAACAAAATTACAAAATAATTGAATGCTTATTTATAACACAGCTGTAACCCAATTCCTATAAGAATGACAACAGTATTCTGCAATATTACTAAACTACGCATTCAATCCTTTAAGTGTGTAGGCTATTATTTTACATATGCACTTTATGCCGACATTAATTCATATTTGCCCTTTCTAACATAAATTGTAAGCTTAAATCTTGAACAACATATGGTAATATCCACATCATTTGTTAATACCCTAAAATTTAAAGGATCATCAATTTTCCAACACTGATATGACACAATCAATTTGAAACGATGTCAAAAAACAACGACATTTAAGAAAATGTTAACCGTCCATACATTAAAATAGCAGAGAAGTCGTTAAATCAATAATATAAAACACAGAAGTTGGCTTTAAGATCGTAGAGAAGGTTTATGTTCATCGTTAACAGAACTGAAGGAGGAATATTTTATTCAGGCATCTGGGGAGCCGACTGAATTGGAGCTGCGCAGACTGATCGCATGAACATCAAAGCCCCGCGAGAGCCCACTAAAGCTTAGCCTTTAAATCAGTCTCGCGGTACTTGATGTCATACATCTAACAAATTGCGCAGCGACATACTGAGATGCAGACACCCATCGACATCAACGCATCCTGAGCTCGTGGGCTGGTCTGAATCTGAATCCAGACCAGCCATCCAGGGATTGGGATCCAAGGCAAAGGGATCAGATTGATCGACTATGAAAAAACAGTAAGTTAAGAGTTATGAAAAATACTACAAAACAAAAGCATTTTTTTTGCGTACCAGGCGTTCGTGTTTTTCTCTGGGATGTGTGCCCGTTATGTGGATGTTAAAGAGGCTCGCTGAAACTTCTGAGGAGTCTGCTAGCGGCTAAGTGTGTAACATTAGCAGCTGAGCTAATCTAATTTAAACGAAAAACCATAAACGAAAACCCACATTTGTAGAGATTTTCACCGCTGTGTTTATTTTTGCCTGGTGGTTTTTCTTTTAGAAACGCTGAAAAATGTAATGTCTACTAAAGAGTTTACCAAAGCTGTTAGACAGTGAGCTCAGAAAGTTTTGCGCTTTATTATTATTGTCTCGTAGTTTCTGTCATGCAGTTTGCGATTTGTCTCTTAATTAAATAGCTTAGACAAAATGTCACACAAATCTTAAAAAAAATAAAAAATATCGTCTGTTCTTCCGAATCTGTTGCAGCTTTAGTCAATATTTTAGATAAACTTACAAAACACTATACAGCACAATAGCAAGACAATAAACGATTAATATTGTAATTTGTGTGGCAACTCATGACAACATTGATATGTATCGGAAGTTTTTTTTTTGAAAGTCAAATTCAGTATGCAATGCAAAAGCCTTTTTTTTAAAGCAAGAAGTCACATTTAAATGATATGTATGTACATCTAAAAATTGGCAGCATTGTTGTAATGGAAATGATACAGATCACATTTAATGGGCTGTCACACTTCTTGGGCTTTTAAACAGTTAAGCTAATACGTGCAAAACATTTATTAAAACAGCAAACATGTATTAGGCAGCATAAAAAAAAATTAATATCCAACAAAAATGAGTTTGAATTCAGGTAATAGAAGTTGCAAAAAAAAATCCAGACCGTTTTAAAGTAGATGTTTAAAACTATTATTCAAAACCACAGCTTGTAAAAACACATTTTTGCATATCTGGGCTTCAAACCTTATAGTTACAACAAGGCCAAGTTTTACATTCTTTTATCTTAATATATTTATTATTCAAAAAAGGGCTGTGTGATATTGAAGAAAAATGTGATGTGATAATTAGAATCATAAGAGCTTTATTGCAAAGTGTGCTTGCACACACAAGGAATTTTCTTTGGTGTTGGACGCTTCTAGTACAGACATTCAACACAATGACAATACAATATAATAAGATTTACAGTCTAAAAGATTCTAAAATATGTATATATAAAATAAAAAGACTATTGTATAGAAAATGTGGAATAATAACATATAAGAGACATTGTACAGGGTAGTATATATTAGAATATACATATTAACAGATTGTATGAACACTTGTGCAAATGGATAATGTAAGAAGTAGAGGTAGTGTTATATACATGTATAAATAAAATGTACATATTTTAATTACATTATAGTGCACACTATAGGAGTAGTGAAAGTGGAATATTGCTCTTAAGGAGCATTTATCTGTTTAGGAGGGAGATTGCCTGGGGGAAGAAGCTGCTTCTGTGTCTGGAAGTCCTGGTGTTTGGTGCCCTAAAGCGCCGGCCAGAGGGCAACAGTTCAAAAAGTTTGTGTGCAGGGTGTGTGGAGTCAATGATGATTCTTGCCCTGTTTTTCACTCTGGAATCGCACAGGTCCTGAAGTGTGAACAGAGGAGCATCTCTGAATAGTCTTCTCGTTGTAGTCTTCGTAGGTTTGATTTGGTGGCCATACCAAACAGTTATTGAAGTGAAAAGATAAGGCTGAAAGTTTGTAAAATCTATTTCAAATGTATACAAATATTAAACCATTAACTAAAAATTAAATAACCATTATACATATTTTACACAATTCCTGGGAAAACAAAGCATCACTATATCTTATGAAAGTGAACAGCCATGTTTTACTGTTGCTGTTAGGGATGGGTATTGTTAAGATTTTATCGATACTGGTACTTATCAATACTGTTATCGATACTACGCTCTATAATTTGATGCAAAAACACACGATGTGAAAAGATGTTCAACATTTTAAGTTCTTTATTACAGCTGAGCTTTAGAACGTCTGTTTACACATGCTTCTGAGCAAACAGAAAATGCCACGTAACAAAACGTATGTGTATGTTCCTTAGCATACCACTTACGGCACTTAGCATGTGCATAGGAGCACATCATAATGTAATTCAACATATTTACTTTACATCACTATGGTTATTTGGCTGGTGGACTGTATTTTTTTTTCCTTTCTGGTTTTAGGTCTACATAAATTTAAGAACTATTTTATAAGCAAGTGATATTTATTTAATTGTATGTGCTTTTTTTATAATTTAACTAGCACATTTCTTCAATTTACCAAAGTAAGTAAATATACTCCGTGTCCGAATTATTAAAAATAATGTTGTAACATGTTCTCAAATAAATTACTTTTATTTATGCCGCAATGGGGTGTTTGACGGAAGCTTCCTCGTTGTGAAACGCGAACGCTGAAAGCTCCACAAGCACAACCATGCCACTCTTTCACTCATAAACTTGCAAAACAAGCAGATTACAAATACATCACGGGATCATATGGCCCTAGATATCACACATACGTCGAGCAAACTTGGCCGTTCGGGTCATGGGGATGGAAAATGACAGGCAGCAGCCCCTAATTCACCATTTAACACCCGAATACACAGAGATAAAACAACACAAGTATCGATAACAGTATCGTTTGTCATGAAGCTTATCGGTACTCTGGTATCGACCCAATTATGTTCCGGTTCTCGGTACCCATCCCTAGTTGCTGTACATAAAAATGTTAAATTCTAATGTCATTTTAGCTAGTTTTTATATTAGTTTGGTATTAGAACATCTTTGCTTGCTCACACATCCTTAGTATTAACATCGTTCTGTTATTGCAAACCTTTGTGATATGCAAGTTTTATTTTTTACTGCGAAAATATTGTGCAAACCTCTAAAATATTGAAATGGTTGTAGTTGCGTTTACCTGGATCTGTTAAGTACGTGGTTTAGACAACCCATTTTTTTATCAACATTAATAACTATGTTGTATGATCATTTATCATTGTAGTACAGTACATTATATTTTATACCTGTAATGTGTGTTTTGTAGCATGTTGTTAAAGGTGTTAAAGTCTGAAAACCATTGATCTTGTTTAAATGTTTTTTTTTATATTCTATTAAGTGGCCGTCAGATGACCAAAGTTGTGTCAGACCTCTGAAGTCATGAGGGACTGCTAATCAGATCAGCAATGTCTCCAAAAGGAGTCGGCCAGAGCAAGGTGGAGGAAACCGCCGTGCAGGTGGCCGTCCGGGTGCGACCACTTTTGCCCAAAGAGATTCTGCACAACCATGAGAGCTGCATCACGGCAGACCCCGAGGAGAGGAGGGTCACCTTGGGCAATGACCGCCACTTCCACTGTGACTTCGTCTTTGAGGAGAGCTTGACCCAGGAGGATGTGTACACTGACTGCGTTCAGCCCCTCATTGAATCCTTCTTTCATGGTTTCAACGCCACTGTTTTTGCCTATGGGCAGACAGGCTCGGGCAAAACCTACACCATCGGAGAAGCCGACATTTGTGAGTGTGTTTAAAGAAGTGCTTTCATATTCGAGGTATATCGACTTGAGTATTGTGACAGCCGACGTGTTTTGTAAACAGATCACAATCGTGCTGTTCTTCGCTTCTATATAGCATATTATTAATTGGGCTCAATCTAGACCAGACGTGATTCACAAGGCTATGAAAAAGCTTGTCTGTGTCTTGTTAAAATGCTTCCATGAGTTGGCACGCTCTCGCCGCCAGCAACACCTCCCCCGGCTCAGTTGCCACCCTTCCCCTTGCCATCTGAGATCTTGCTTTTCAGCATTCTGCCGCTCCGAGTTATTCATTAACCTGCTGTTGGTTTTTTGACTGCAGCCGCTTTGAGGGAAGATGAACAGGGCATCATTCCCAGGGCCGTGGCCGAGATTTTTAAACTGCTGGACGAGAATGACCTCATCGACTTCTCCGTTCGAGTTTCCTACATCGAGGTTTACAAAGAGGTCTTCAGGGACCTGCTGGAAGTGGAGACATCCAGTAAAGACATACATATTCGAGAGGATGAAAAGGGGAATGTGGGTAAGTTGTGGACTGGACTTTTGTATATCGAAAACATGAATACAATATATACATATACCTTTATCCCAAAAATTCTTCAAGCAAGCCTGTTCCAATATACAACAAGCACATATTCTAGAGAAAGAGGGTTAAGAGTCTATTCAGGAAGTCTTTTGTGTTTCCCTGCAGTGCTGTGCGGTGTGAAGGAATGTGAAGTGGAGGGGCTTGATGAGGTTCTCAGTCTCTTAGAGTCCGGAAAGACGGCCCGCCACACAGGGGCCACCCAGATGAACCCCCACTCCAGCCGCTCCCACACCATCTTCACGGTGTTGATGGACCAGAGGCGTGGATCTTCACGAGGAGCGAGCGGAACCGTGCAGATCCTGTCTTCCAAGTTCCATTTTGTGGATCTGGCCGGATCAGAGCGCATCCTTAAAACCGGCAACACCGGCGAGCGGCTAAAGGAGAGCATTCAGATCAACAGTGGGCTTCTCGCTCTCGGAAACGTCATTGGAGCTCTTGGGGACCCTAAGAGAAAAGGAACCCATATCCCATATAGAGATTCTAAAATCACCAGGTACAGATTTTTTATTACCCTTTCAAAACATTTACAGTGAATTAATGGTGTTTGTTGCGCCACACTGTTACTGATTTGCATCCTATTGTTGTAAGGATCTTAAAGGACTCTCTCGGAGGCAACGCCAAGACACTCATGATTGCCTGCATAAGCCCCTCGTCCTCAGACTTCGATGAAAGCCTTAATACCCTCAACTACGCCAAGCGAGCCCGTAACATCCAAAACCGTGCGACTGTCAACTGCCGAGGAGAGCCTGACCGCGTCGAAGGCCTCGAGCTCCAAATAAAAGCGCTCCGACGAGCCCTGGAAAACCGCCAGCGATCTGAAACCCGCATCATCGCTCGCTCTGACCCCGGTAAAAGACTGAGGCTCTTCGAAGTGGATGTGGGGAAGCTGCAAGCTGAGAACGCCCACTATAGGACGTGCACGGACTCAGCCTACAGACTCTTTACAGAGCTGCAGGGAGAGGGAACGCTGAACGCTAGTCAGCTGTTGAGGGTTAAGGAGTGGCTTTGCGCCGTGGAGGAGGAACGGAGCGGACTGACCTCAGCGTCGGGTCTGGATAGTGGTATTGAGAGCAGCTCTACTGAGGACAGCTCGGCGCTGAAGAAGGGACGGGCAGCGTTTAATAGCCAGGTATGCTGCACGAAGTTGATCTTTGAATATTAAAGGGGAGGTATGTCATTTATACAGCACCAGTAGTGTCACTAGTTTCCTCATCTGCCAGTGGGTTGACAGACGGATAGTACCGCCCTAAATTCACATCATAGGTTGAGCCAATGTAATGCTTAAGCAACATCTGTGTTTTGCTGGGGAATTTGCTTACAAATTGCTATTTTATTGAATAGTTTCACTCAGCATATTACGCTAGGATAAGAGAAAATATTGTAACTTAAAAATGGTTGCACTACTTCATAAAAGTAATGATAATGTATCTTGCCTAATAATTTTTTCTGATCATTTTGATTTATGTGATACTTTAATGCTATTTGAAGTGATACTTTGATGGATGTTTGACGTACTTTGAGGGTGCGAAACATTCACTGATGCTCAAGAAGCACGAGTAATGGGTATGCAAACATTTGAACTAGATGATTAGTGTTTTTTTCTTTAATACTAACAACATCAGATTCTGTAAGGGACACGTAAACGTATGAACAGAACTGTACGTAATTGTCGTGTCAATGGGTTTTTTTATGGTAAAGGAGCAAGTAAAAGCAGATTGGAGCTGTGACCGAGAAAATGGCATTTCACAGCTGCAGGCTCAGATACAGCAACTAGAACAAGAAAACACAGACTTCTTAGCCGCGTTGGAAGATGCCATGGAACAATACAAACAGCAGGTGAGTAAAGCCTTTAGCAAAAAACATAAGAAAATTTCTTGCAAAAGCGTCTAAATGAAGAGAGACCTGCTGCGTGCTGTGGTAATTATATGTGCGCCGGTCTGTGTTTGTGAAAGACAGGACACATTCATTGAATTCAGTTTTATTCCTATAGCGCTTTTCACAATTTGCATTATTGCAAAGCAGCTCCACTGAAAAGACATTTTAGCACAAAACAGTAGAGAATGGAAGAAAAGCAGAAAAATGATGCAGAGATAGATAAATGTGGTCTCGTGACGTGATGTGTCTCGGGTGTGTCTTAAGAAATTATAGGCACGAAAACTGTAGAACTGTTATGGATAAATGGAGATGGTATGAAACACACCTAAACATATTTTGACAGTGGATTGAATTGATTTGTATTTATTTGTTCCACTGTTTGTAAGCAACGTCTTACTGCATAATTCCTACATTACAAAAAAAGTCATTCTTAAACATTATCCACTTATTACGACTGTTACAGCAATTTGGATGGTAACTACATACCCACATGTGGTCCAAACTAGGCGACACCTACTGAGAGACAGCTTCATTTAGACAACACTTGCAATCCTATTATCCATTTTGCGAAAACCAGATTAAAAATGTTGTTTTTTAAATACCCATAAGCATTATAAAAAAGTATTTAACTTTGTCACATAATTTGTCTCTCTATAACAGCTTTAAAAATGGCATGTTCTGGATGTTATTACTAGACATCATTCGTTTTGGTTTTCTAGAGTGATAAGCTACAGGAGCAGCAGGATCTAATAGCTGAGCTTCACAGTCTGTTAGCCCAGCCTGGTGGAGGGGGGCTCCTGCACTTGGGACACAGACCTCACACCGCCCCCATCAACTCTCTACTGCAAACATCTGACGGCATGGACCGTCTGACTCCTCCCTACGACGCCGATGGAGGCAAAAGAATCTACAGACAGGTAAATAATACGCTTTGATTTATCTCGCAGCGTCCTCGACCTCAAACAGGCGTCAGCTTTAATTAAAGGTGCAAACTACAGCTGTCGCCACTGGGGCTGAGCTGTAAGGAGTAAACAAACGTCTTGAAACGCTTATCGCATTGCCATGTAATTTTGTGTTGGCTCAAAATCAGAACGAGGTCACATTTCCACATTTGATGCTTTTTTTTGTCACTTGCTTTATAGCAATTCAATTTAAAGGTGCTGTGTATAATGTTTTGGATGATCTATTGAAATGCAATATAATATACATGACTATGTCTTCAGAGGTGTATAAAGACCTTACATAATGAAGTGTTATGCTTGAATTACCTTAGAATGTACATACACCGCAGGTCCCCCTTGCATGGAATTCGTCATGTTGTTTTTACAGTAGCCCTAAATGGACAAACTGCTCTACAGAGCATGTTTCGTAAATATGTTATCTCCTTCGGCAAAGAAGCGAAAATGTCATTTGTCACAAATGACAAAATATTTCATGGCATATCTTCTCAATGAAATGTTAATAATGCTGTTTATGTTGTTTTCTGTTTTTAGGCTGGAATGGGCGCGTCAGTAGACGGCAGCTCCTTTTTAGACCATGCGCAGTGGGAGAGTGGGTTTGAAAACACTCACTGCGAGAAAGGAGCGAGTCGTGATGGTGAAGAGGGTCCCATTAAAGCCTGCAGAGACAAACTCAAGTATGGGTGATCATATTAATATTTACCAGCATTGTTAAGATTGCTTGTATCCAAACTGTTTACTGTTATCAACAGATCCATCAATGTTACCTGGACAAAGAAAGATGCCCCGTTACATCAAGGATTTTCTGCTGCGAGCAGGGCACCTCTGTCTCAAGTGCTTGGGCACAACCAATTTCCAGCTGTGCAGTACGCTAGACGTACATGTAAGTTAAACATCCCTTGGGAGTTACAGTTTGTGCACACTACGGTCCAGCTAATTAAAAATACAGATAAGCAAGTATATATATTAGTATATATACAGCAAGTATATTAATTTCTTTACTTCGACTCCTAACTATAGACCATGTTAATATGTTATATAATATGAGCTCTTTACTGCGCGTCTCATATTCCTTAAAGGGATACTTCACCCAAAAATGAAAATTCTGTCATCATTTACTCACCTTTGAGTTGTTCCAAATCTGTATAAATGTCTTTGTTCTGATGAACACAGAGAAAGATTTTAGGAAGAATGCTTATATAACCAGACAGATTTTGCCCCCCATTGACTCCCATATTAGGAAAAAATACAATGGTAGTCAAAAGTGACCCAGAACTGTTTGCTGTCCTACATTATGTCTTACTTTGTGGTTCAATAGAACAAAGCAATTTTTTCATTTTTTGGTGAAGTATCCCTTTAAATGCATTTGAGATCTTTGTTGTTATTTGATCTTTTCTCTACTTCTACTTGGAAATGCAGCAATACTGACATAGTAAGTAAATAAGCAAGTTGTTACAAATTCGCAGACCCTCCCGTTGGCAACGTGTAGAGATGCACTGATACTAAATTTCACTAAACGATATCTACCGATTCTGAAGATTAAATACATTTTTCTCAACTTTCTGAATGTTATTATTCATTCGTATAATGACTTTTAATGCTGAACATCAAACTGTGGTGATGTTTCTTAACATTTCTATATACAGTAACAGTGCACAAAGTCATTGCATTTTCTTTTGATGGACAGGATATATCTGCCGATAGTGATACCACTCCAGATTTTTGGCCGATATATCGGTGCATCTCTAGTATCTATTTCTGAAGCATTGCTTGAGATTGACGTTGTAAACCGAGCCTTTTATTGATTTAATTTGTTTTCCAGCTAACAGCAGCATTGGCGAAAGCTCGGCGTGGGAGAGCTTGAGAGGCTTTGGAGGTGACCTTTGCTCAGAGAGAGGGCTTCTTCAAGCCCAACAGAAGATCAGAGAACTCTCCATAACCATCCGCATGAAGGAGGATCTCATTAAAGAGCTGATCAAAACAGGTGAGTCGGCTAGAAAAATCCGCTGCCGTTTTAGTTATGCATGTCATTTTCATTGAATCGCTTGTATTGACAAGGACCATAAAGAGAAAAGGACTTGGAAAATCAGCTCAGACGTGATATATTTTGGTAGCACAAGTGTTATATATTCATATTGATTCCCAATCAAAATTCTTCCTCTGTTGTTTCAATTATTGTTTCCTTTTTGTATCCCCCTCTCGTTCTCTCTCCAGGTAAAGATGCCCAGGCCATGAACAAGCAGTACAGTTGTAAGATCTCGGAGCTGGAGTCCGAAGCGGAACAGGCTCGCATTGAGCTCACAGAGGCTCAGAAGCAGCTGCAGGACCTGGAGCTTCAGGGCGGCCGTGACGCAGCTGACCGCTCCAAAGCCCAGGAGTGCAGGAGAAAGATCGCAGCTGCTCAGAGCAAAGTTCAGGTCTGGTCTGTGTCTGTGTCTGTGCCTCGCCACAGACATCGATTTTTGTGTGGTTATTACTGCAGTACGTCACAAATTTGCTGCATTCTGTCTATGAAACACTCATTACACAACAAGATGTTCAACAACATGGAAACCGTTTTTATGGATCATCTGTTCATCTTTAAGCTTTAAAAATGACAGAATTATCCGGTTTCCGTAAACATTTTAAAGATCGGGTAACACACACAGTTTCTGCCAATCTCATATTAATCTTGGGTAGCTATACAGAAGTATTGCATACGTCGTATCTTCGAAGTGTTTAGTTTGATCAAATTTATAAAAGCGAGGTACAGCTGTACGATTATTTCTGGAAAAACACAAGCCGCTGGAGGCAGGCCGTGGGACGGAACTACAGCACGAGCACACAACACATCATCGCATTAATCCCTTTGTGTTTTGTACATTATGCACGTACACGCCGATTGCCAACAAAACACAGACATTTGCCTTACCGCGTGCAGTTCTTGTCCGGCATCTTTTAGCACTGGGACCGCGCCATCTATCAGTTTCAAACAATCTCAAAATTCAGTGTTATATCCACCGTTTATATAACATCCATCACTGAAATGGCGTGAACAAACAATAAAACACTTTCCGAAACAAGTTGGGGTGCTGGGGGTGTGTATCAAGCACAGAAATACTACGTCATACGTCCAACTCGTTTTTTTAACAAGTTGACCATGTTAAGCATGAAAAGCCAGCACGTTCAACAGTGTAAAGAAGTCAAAATGCATGACATAGCATGTTATCTTTAATACCTACGAAATGTACAGTACTGTTTACGCATGGCAATGTGAATAAAGTGCAGATGTAAAATCTGATGTGCAGAAAGGAACCAAACCATCGTGGGACCTCATCTCGCTAGGTTTTAGAACAGAGGAATCAGTTCTTGTATTGAAAATGTAACTGCATGTGTTTTATTTGTGCAGGTGTTAAAGCAGAAGCAGCGAGACACCGCTCAGCTCGCCAGCCTGTCCGCGCAGAGCGAGCGGCGCGTGCAGGAACTCGAGAGGAACGTGCAGAGCATGAGACAGCAGCAGGACCTGCTGCAGCGGCGTCTGCGAGAGGAGAGCCAGCAGAAGAGACGACTGGAAAGTGAGATGCAGAAGGGAAAACACAGAGTCAAGGTGAGCGAACTCACTGTTGTGTTTTTAGCAGCGCAGACGAGGATTGAATCCTGGGGGAAATAGTGTAAATGGAATTAAAGATGAAGTGTGAGATTTCTGTTCCGCTAGTAGTTTTGTTTTTCTAAACGGTGGATTATAAGCAGTGTGTACTTTGTGAATAGATCTCTGGTCCCGAGTATTTGACTCGCAGTGTTTTTGCTGTGGAAATTCTTATATGACTACACATTGATAATCTCACTTGTTCTGGTGTGTTTCGTGACAAAATCATATGACATCTATTTTTTGGTGAATTATTTTCTTTGATGGACGACAGCAGGGCTAGTCAACTGGCGCCCTGCGGGCCTAATGCGGCCCGCCAATCATCTTTACCTGACCCGCCTTAACATTTCAAATGAGTGGAGAGACTTTAAGGAGACGCCACATCTGTGCACGTCCTGAGACGCCACATCTTTGAAAGTCCAAAACGCTGCTTCATTCAATACCAAAGTAATTCCCACGGCTCACAACGATACAATGACATGTTATAAAGCGATTTGATCGGTCTGTCCAAGGACTTAATGTTATTTACAACATTATAACTGCGATCCACAGCCTCAGGCAACCTCAGTTCCAAAGCGCGTCTTGTGCCCTTGAAAGTTACTGCAGGATGGGTACACCACGTGAACGGTTGTCTCAGATAAGGGAAATCTGAAGTTTTTTTTTACTGCATTCATTATGTATGAAAATATGGTTATATTTTCGAAAAGCAGCTGTTGATCTCCCTCCAGAACTCGCACTACAAAGAATCTGCGCCATTCTAAGTGCGTGGGGCACATGATGAATGCGATTGGAATTCACCCGAAGATGCAATAATATCGTTCAGTATTATTGCAGTATAATATTCAGTATAGTATCGTTCACATAAATTGATTCGCTTTATAAGACTCTAATTTAACGTCACAAGGGGGAGGGATTACTTTTATGTTGAATGTATTAGCGTTTTTGACTTTTCATTGATTTGACATTAATTAATTCAACTAAATATCTTCTTGAAAAAAAAACAATGCCAACCACATCTTGGATTGACTGGGGGACTGGGGGTGAGCAGATTAACAGCAATTTCATTTTGGACGCATTTAGGAATATAAAACCCAACTACAACTAGAAAATATCTAGAAGACAATATCCCTTTTAATTAAATATCATGAAAAGGAAAAAATACTGGATGCATCTATTAGTAATTAGTAATTAGTGATCTATTAGTAACAGCAACAAAAAACAGCAAAAAAGTAACACAATGCAGTAAATTACAGAAATGCAATATAATATTTTCTCTCATACTCTCGTTTGGCTCTCAGCGGAGGCGGTCGCATTTTCTCACTCCCCGTCCTTGCCCATATTTTCCCTGCTTTGTCTCCTGTCTTGTCTCGTCTCATCTACTGAGAGACTCTCTCTGCACTGCTCTCCAAACTTGGAAATTATGGAAGTGATCAACTGGTCTCTCAACGCAATTGACACCATTTTCTCGATGAGAAACCTGGGTTCGGGGGAACCCGCGTGTCCTGACGGAACGTAAGCAGCTGGCTACACGATGGACGGCTGGGAGAGATGGCGGATCGTGTGTCTGGCGGCTCTTTCAGTCGAGGATATCGAGGATATTTACCTATTTGGAACCATGATAACAGGTCTTGTGCTGATTGGATTAGGCTTTGCCCTGGGTTATCGAAAAATTCATAAAACGGGAACAGCTGTCATAAGGCTGCCCGTTTTGATCGAAGCTGTTGGAAGAGCGGTCAGCATTGAGACTGAGGCATATTCACTGAAATATGGTTGCCATCAGGGAAACCCTAACAGCTATGGGAAGGAAAATTGATAATATCGGAGGTCAGAATCACCATTGAACCACTTGGACTATGAGGGTTGCCGTGACATATTGGAATACGGTTTCCCGACTAAACAAATCACAATCTTATCTTTCGACTCCCCGGATCCAGAAACGGCCTTGGACAAGGCAGCTGGAAAATTTAACCCTGTGGGAGCACTGCAGCGAGACGCTCTTGCGTTCCTCCCCAACCAAAGACTTAGAACTATCACACACACACACATACAGACTTATCACTCCCACTCCTCCGCATGCTTTGAACCGCCAGCCTGGTAAGCGGGTCTGTGAGCGGCGCTGTAATGGCACTGGACCGGACGGCTGCTTATCGGAGCTGGATTATCTTACCCTGTTGCAAGTCTTGTCTATGGTGTATTATTGTATCTGTGTTTTTTTTCTCCCCACTTACTTTATGTTTGCTGTATTTTTCTTCTTAAATCCATTTCGTTACACTGTACTTGTTATATGTGTAATGACAATAAATTGAATCCAAATCCAAATAATAAATAAATTAGGATATGGTAAAAAGTTGGCCTGCATCCTATTTATAGTTTTGCAATCTGGCCCTCAAAAGTAGTTGAAGACCCCTGGTCTATAGTGTAATGTTTTGAAAAGCTCCCTACTCGCTTCTTCAGCAAAAATAATTTGCTTTGTAAAAACATTTTTTTATTTTTACGTTGTAATTTTTTGTTTCTTGTATCCAGACAATTTGCTCAGTGACCTCTGTTACTTTGCTGTCTTTTATGACTTGATCTGTGTGAAACCTTCTCTATCTTTGAGCAGGAGCTGGAGATTAAGAACGAACAGCAGCAGAAGATCCTGAGGATAAAGACCGAGGAAATCGCTGCGTTTCAGAGGCAGAGAAGGAGCGGAAGCAATGGCTCGGTTGTTTCATTAGAGGAGCAGCAGGTAGAGGAAATTTACCCGCAGCTATTTATAAAACTATGTTAAATCTGTAATGGTTTTTGTTACATTCACATACGTTTGAAAGAATATTATTATTGTTATTGGATCATGTTTCAGGAGAGGTTTGAGATATTTGATGTTTGGGTAAAATGAAAAGCTTTTAAATTTCATTGAGCAGAAGATAGAAGAGCAAAAACGCTGGCTCGATGAGGAAATGGAGAAGGTTCTGGAACAACGGCGGGGTTTAGACGGCCTGGAAGGAGAGCTGACCAAACGAGAAGAGATCTTAGCCAAAAAGGAGGCCTTGCTGATGGAGCGCAGCGGACTGGAATCCAAAAAGCTTCGATCTAGTCAGGTCTTAAAGAATCTTTTCACTTCGCTGTGTCCCATCCATGGTTATTGAACCCTTTTCGTTCAATAACCTTTTGATCTCATCGCTTTGCAGGCCCTCAGTAATGACCTGGTGACCCTGTCGAACCGAATCGAATCTCTGGAGCGGGAGCTGATCGAGAGGAACGGTCTTCTGCGGAGTAGCAGCGCACAAGACTCCGAGCAGATCAGACAGGAGATCTCCAACCTCAGACAGGAGAAAGAACAGCTTCTTAAGCAGAGGGTGGAGTTAGACGACAAACTGAGACAGGGCAACCTGCTTTCTCCTGAGGTAGAAATCACTGTTTTTATTGAATGGAAAAGTATTAAGTCTCTGCTCCATTATGCAAACTTTAGGGGCAGATTATACGGCATGATGCAATGAATAGATATAATAGATCCGTCTCAGTATTTGAAACACTTAGAGCTTTACAGCTAAATTGAAGCGGACATGTTGGAATTACCATAAGATCTTGTAGATCTAAATGGGAAAACTTTGAATTTTATGAAAGCTCCAACACGTCCCACCTGTACGATGCAAAATGACATCGGGCTTAATGGTTAAAGGGATAGTGCATCCTAAAAAATTACATTTCCATACAAAATGCAGGTGACATTTTTTCTTGAGGAGAACAATAAAGAAAATGTCTAGGTATATCTGCAGCCCTTTGTTCTTCATATAATGGATGTGAATGGCTGCCATGCCTTCAAAAGTTCTGAAAGCACATATATCCAACACAAGTGCGATTTCTCCGGCTCCTGGTGACATACTAACGTCTTGTGAAGCAAATCGCTTGTTCTTTGCAATTAACGAAACGTCATTTATAAAATTACGAGCGGTTTTCTACAGCTTACGCCAAACATGTCCTGACCGCACTTCCAGTCGCGTAAAGGACATCTTACAAGATCTGCATACACGTCATCCCTCTACGTTGTAAACGGACTGCTGTCCGTTCACCTTGAGATCATGCATACGTCATTTACACGACAGGAAGTGCGATTAAAAAAAAAAAGTATAAAAAACTGCCCAGTCTATGATTTTATGGCAGTGCCCATAATTCACTTGAATCCCCTGGTAATAAATGTTGACCATTTTGTGCAAAGGCGATCTACTTCATCATATCTACTTTTCTATATCCTATTTATCTCTTTTACCACCACAACAAAAACTTCAAATGTATTTAAAGAGGTCATGTGCCAAAAGACAACCCTGTAAAGATTTTCAAAAGTCTAGTTTTTTTTATATCAATCAATCTGCAGTTGGGTTGTTTTGATCAAGTAATAATAACTAAAAAAATACACACACACAATATATAATATGCAAACACAATAAGAGCATGATAACATAATAAAAAAGGATTTTTGAGTTATCTTATCAAAACACTTAATTTAAAAATATACAATACCATACAATATTACAATATAACATAATATAAGGGTATTCAGTGTGGTATTCTGAGCATTGCTGTAGAAACAAATACTTTCTGGGTATGAGGAGGACTAGAACAGATGACTGTCATCTCGTAAATTAATTAATTCTGACACAATGTGAATGCAGGAGTAGAACACTTCAGCCAATCTTGTTTACATGCTGTAAAATGTGACATTCTTAGGCTTTTGTAGTAATGCTGCATTCACTGCACGTCGCAATTAACGTAAATGCAAGTTCTTGACTTGAAACCATTCACATCTTCATCAAAAAGCTGTTATGTTACATAAAGCATTCTGCAGCCTAAATCTATGGTTGGTTACAGATACACGTTTCTTTTCAGTGTCTTTTACCGGATATGTAAACATTATAAGCATATAGATGTGAATTCATTTTGGTAACTTCATCCTCATCAAAGCTGCAAATAGATACAATTTGGCTCTCAGTAAAAACATTGTTCTGAACATTCTATTACATTTTATTAGTATGTGCATTCTCTAGGAATCGAACACATGACTTACTGTTACTAAGCTGTTGCCATGTGCCATGCTCTACAAGTTACAGGAACTCTGCAGGCCATAACTATTTCAACTTTGTCAACAGGAAGAACGCACTCTCTTCCAACTGGACGAGGCCATCGAGGCTCTAGATGCCGCTATAGAGTACAAGAACGAAGCGATCTCCCAAAAACAGAGACAGCTGAGGGCATCAGGAAGCATGCTCACCCAATGGGAGATGAACCTGATGGCCAAGCTCACCTACCTGTCAGCCTCGGAAACTCGAGCCTTGCTGTGTAAATACTTTGATAAGGTCAGTCCGGAGTTGTATCTTCTAAAAAATTGTACACCACGTCAAACATTAGTCTCTAGCCTCTGTGGTAACATTGAGCCTGTTTTGGCAAGGGTAGACCCAGCTTTTAAAAACTGTTTAACACTGTATGTGCCGGATGAAGGTCGTGTCCCTCCGCGAGGAGGAGCGGAGGCTGCAGTTGGCCCTGGCCGAGCTGGAGCTCAGAGTCGAGGAGCAGGAGAATCTGGTTGGTTGGCTGGAAGCAGCTCTGGAGAGACAGCAGATAGAGGCGGATCGCAGACTCACCCAGCAGCAGAAGGAACACGAGAGAAACATCCAGCTACTGCTGCAACAGTGCCGAGGTCTGAATGTTATTCACACATAAGAGAAATGGAGCCGCAGCTCGGTTTACTGAAGCGTCTGAAGTATGGCTGCATGATTATGACAAGAATCATAATTGTCATTTTGCGCTTTTTTAATTATTTGACCCACCCAAACTCGGAACTCGCTTGTTGTGGGTACAGATTATAGGCTTACAGACACAATTATGAATCTGGCAGGTGCCTATTAAAAACAGTTTAGTTTGTTCAATGTAGATATTTTGTCATAGGGTGTCCGCAGGGTCTTTAAAAGTATTAAAAGTTTCTCAATAAATTGAGAGAAAAATAAGGCCCTTAAAAAGTCATAAACGCCATTTTCCAAGGTATTCCATTTTGTTTCATGTTTTTAGATTTGTCCAAAGAGGTCATGTGCTAAAGTTGACCTGAATTGAATCATTGCATAGGTGAATAGTGGGAGGTCCATTTACACCCGGTTGTTAAACAGCATTGTTGACAAATGGGGAATGCCAGTTTTTGTGTAAATGGTTGGAGGATAAGGAGTTGGAACCATGGCCGAGGGCCATCTCTGGGAATAACCGTGAGGCGTACTGCTCTGTGTGTCAGAGTGTCGTTTCTCTTTCTAAAAAACCTTGCATTGGGTTAGTTACTCAATTAATTATCCTGTGCTTCGTTCCCACCCTTTTGAATTATGTTGCATTAATAAGGAGTTATCACAAACCCTCTGGGACTGAAATGTTACATTTGGAAATGTAAAAAATGAATGAGAAATATGAACAAATATGAAAACTTTTGGTGGTACAAACCACAAATCAGCCACTGTTCAGAAAAAAAGTGCACAGCAATCAAGGGGTGACACTCCAAAATATCAAGAGTGCAAAATAGTCACCACCCATGCACACACACACACTGACCTGGTAAGGCTGCAACAAAGCAAATTTTAAATATGTTTTATAAAATCACTCAATTAAATAAAACTACAAAAAAAGGCTCTGACACACAAATGCGCACAGGCACGCACGCACACAGGGACCTAGAAGTTACACCATGCCATTACACATGTTTTTACGTTTTTTACAACAAGGTGGCACTTACCTGTTATTCAAATACTGGATTTTAACGGTCTGGTATCTGTTTTAACCTGAAATAATGCATTAATTGAAAAACTATATTAAAATTAATTGACAAAATTGTAAAAAATAAAATAAAAAATGATATTGTTTTCAATGGGTAGAAAATGTTATAATAATTATAGCATAATAAGATGTATCACTATCCATTCCTTATTTTGTTAGATATCTTGGTTATCAAATACTAAGTAACAAAAAGGCTTTCCATATGTTGCCTTTATAACAAAATGTTAATGTTTGACTGTAGTCATAATGCAAACAAACTTGGTACTTTTCAAACCAAAAAAAATGGACAAAAACATCTTTGAGATTGTATAAATGTACATTAAAATCCACAAATCCTAAATCATATCTGAACAGCTAGGGAATTCACAAACTACTCTATAGAGAGCTATACTGGAACCTAGTGGTTACTTCATTACACATGCCACTGCACATGTTTTTGTTTTGTTTACAACTAGGCTCTAATCAAAATTTTCCAAAATATGGATTTTAAAAGCCTGGTCTCTGTTTTAACCTAAAATAGTGCATTCATTGAAAAATTCTTTAAAAAAATATATTATTATACAAAAATGTATTACAAAGATTTTCTTGAAAAAAATAAGGCTTTTGTCACATTTGACCGCGAAGGAGCAAAGTGTGACCCCTAAACGAAGACTCCCTGAGTGTTAAGACTGTTTAGTTGTGCTATCTTCCAATCAGTATATACATTATAACATGTAAGTTAAAGCGTCACCAATGTACGATTAAAACTTGGAATCTTATTACTGTATTTTACCTGTTTGTTGTGTCTGCAGAGCAAATGGATGAAGGTCTGGCAGGTAGACAGCGACAGTATGAAGGCTTGATACACAACCTCCGCAAAGAGCTGAACCTCTGCAGAGCAGCCAATCAGGAGCTAAACAGCAAACTGAGGGAAATGCACAGCCCCGTGAATCAGGCTGGGGAACAGAGCAAAGGTGACAACTGACGCTGTTATAGTTAATGTAATCTATTTCATATATAAAATATTATTCTATACAGTCAAAAGCACCAACTGGTTATATAAAACTTGACTTGACCCGCAGGTGTTATTGAAAGGGTCCCAGGCAGAGTCGCTGACGACACGGTCAGGTCTTCCCTCGGGGCTGAGAGAGTTCAGAGATCGAGGGAGGAGATGCGGGACCTCGTGAACGCGCCTCTACCGCCGACATGGAGGCGCTCATCTCTCCCTACAGAAGATCAGTGTAACATGGAGGAACTGAGACAGACAGCAGCCTGTGAACTGCCAAATAATCGAATACTTCAACCCAGCGGGACTTCTGCACACTGGAACGGGAATGCCTCCTTACCTCTCTCACGACCCCGGAGGGAATTCAGGAGATCGAGCCTCAACACCGGACCACTATGTACCAATTCAGCAATAATTGATGTTCGTAAAAATCCAGTGTAGTGAAAAACCTTTGTACATTGAAAACTTGTTTGAGTCCAATAATCCACTGTTTTCTATAATATTGCATTGTTAAATATATGTTGTAATGGTATGCTTTTTATTGATCCTCCTTGAAGTGTACGTTTGACCTATCTCCGTTACATTTCAAGTTTTTATAATGGAACTGTTTCAAGTTTCAGACCCTCTTTGACATTTTTTGTAATAAAATAAGGCTATTTCTTCCATAGATTAAATAAAAAGTAGCCTTGACAGAAAAAAATGCTATGTTTGTGTTTAAGTCTAGTCTTTTCCGAAACTAGGATTGCTTGTTTTCTGCTGCTTTCAAAGAAGTGATGTAAGGGAAAAAGATTCGAGCCAGCCAGGAGTCGAACCTAGAATCTTCTGATCCGTAGTCAGACGCGTTATCCATTGCGCCACTGGCCCGTGTGAGAACCGTGGTTTCGTCACGATATTTACAGACAAGCGGTTACATAATATATTTCTTATAATTATTGTTTCAAAATTATTTATATATACATCGGCATAAACACGTTGTCGTTAGCAGACACGTGACCCGCGAATTTTCGTTATATTTTAAGCAGCGAGCGGAAGTATGCACGGTTTTAGCAGTACTACGCCAGACTGACAAAAACAGATATCGTATTTGCGTTCTCTAAAGCGTTATATTCTCAGTTGCCTTGAAATTTCTGTTGTTCACGACTTTTATTGGACCTTTACCTAATGTATAAAAGTGGTTGTATGTTTGCGCCCCCTGCTGGTATATCCTTCAATGACACGCATTTATGAAGAAACTTGTATCTCGTGTCCAATCACATGACCTATCGGCCTCGTGGCCTAATGGATAAGGCGTCTGACTTCGAATCAGAAGATTGCAGGTTCGAGTCCTGCCGGGGTCGTGTTTTACATTACACATTTGTGTTTGCACGTTAATAGTTTGATAAAATTTATCGTTATGCAGCCCGTTGAAGAAAAAAATCACATTTGACAAATGAAACAACACCATGTCACTGTTTTACAAATAGTTAGCTGCTTTAGTTTGGTGTTGTAGCCACTAAAGTGTAAGAGTGCGTGTGTAAATGAAAGCAAATTCAAAACATTATTTTATGGATTCTACTTTTTATTTATAAATCTAGTGGTGAATCTCTCGGAGATAGGTCACGTTGTCCGAATTGCTTCAATTGTTTACCCCATCTGTAAGTCGCTTTGGATAAAAGCGTCTGCCAAATGACTAAATGTCTAAATGTAAATCTCAAAATGAAGGCGCATGAATAGCCACCAGGTGGCGCCATAACACCACATTTCACAGTATTCCAATCTAAACAGCCAGTGACATTCTACGCAGTGATTCCGCGTGAAGCTTTGTAAATAAACGATGATTAAAAGTAGAACACGATGATTTCGAGTTAACAGTCCGGCAATATATGCAAATATTTCTAAATAATAATATATGCATAGAATTTAATAAGCAAAGATTTCTCTTGAGGAAGGGTGGGCTATTTCAAAAGAGTCATTGGGGGGAAATTAAATGTGTTAGAAAATGCTCTATATGAGCATTTACAACTTATTATAAATAGATTAATCTAAACTGTCAGAGGAACAGTCAACACCATATGGTCACGGTTAAAAAACTGTGTCATGTGTGCTGTAGCCTAACAGTAGAAATATGAGAGAGAAGTGTTGAAGAAAATGATCCATACAAAAGGAAACGCAATTTACAGTAAAAAATATTTATTTGCAACAGGCAATAACAAGCATTTGATCTTTAACCATTTACTCAACCCCTCATGTCATTGCAAACCTGTATGACCTTCTTTCTTCTGGAGAACACAAACGATTATATTTTGAAGAACATTCGTAACCAAACCACACTGCTCCCATTGTGTGGACACAAAACCACCGAGACGTTTCTCAAAATATCTTCTTGTTCATATGCAGATATTGAACAACTTGAAGGTGAATAGATGATAACGGAATTTTTATTTTTATACTGTTGATCACGTTTCAAATATTATGTCATTTTACAGTGCGACATATAGGGCACGAATTAAATTATTCATACAGTGTGTAAATAATGGCAAGTGGTGATGAAATACAAAATATGCCCAGCTCCACATCACCTCAATTTCATTTTTTCTAATTAATAAAAACCGTGAACAGAAGAAATACTTTAATTCCGAAAGTCATTTAAAAATTAGAAACAGATAACGAAGTCTACAAAATATATAAAAATGAATCAAGGTTAAACCAGATGTTACATATCGAAGTAAAAAATATAACCTGATGATAGCAGATCTCTCATTTAGCTATCATTCATTTACAGGATCGCAAATCAAATTGGTGATTTTTTTCAACACTATATTGGTCCCCACAAAATAGTATTTTATTTATGATTACACTGTATTAAACGAACACAAAAAACGCATTTTACACAATATTGATTGAATCGAGGAAAAATAAAAAAGGTCCATGTCGATTTCCTCAAAGACATGAAATAACACTGTATAAAAAAATCGCTTTAATGTGTCTGTCACACCGTGTGAAAGAGTATCACTATAAGTATTTATTTTAAAACGTTAAGACAACATCGTAAAGTGGCAACATTGAATTTAAATTCTTAATTCACATTTAACACACAAATTGTTCAATATGTTGCGAAAATAACACAGTTATTTTAATCTACGAAAAATAAGAAGCGTCACACATAGCCTAACTCCACATGGCTACAGATTTTCTTAATGCATGCACGAATTATTTGGACAATGTCAAGTGTTCAATATCCCATCGCTCAATAGAATGTAAATGATTATGACACAATTTACCGCAAGACGTCGCTGTTGTCCAACTTTGTTACGGTGCAAGCTGAAATCTATGTCAATTTTTCTTCTTAAATGCCTGCAAAAAATGAGCACATACGGCAAAACTGCACCTCACCACAGCAAACTTTACATTAGTGTCAATTTAGTATGTGCTTGTGTAAATTAATGTCAAGAATAAAAATGCGTAAATACCCTTCAAACCACAAAAGAGAACTAAGAACACGTTCATATAAATGAATGAATTAATTACAATATAAACGAAAGAATGTGTTGTGACCAAATCCATCATGCCCAGTTATGTGAAGTGAATAATCAGAGATGAAAAATACTACTGGCAAACAAAAATAACTACGACGCCAAGTAAGACATGGAAAAATCTTGAGAGATGGAAATGTTTTATCTATACTCAGAACTAATTTTTTGGATAAACTCATTTATAAACTCGACAAGTTTAAATTAAGATGATAGAAAAGGGGTATTACAGTTCAGGAACCGTATGAAAATACCACACTGATGTATTGCATCTTGTTAACCAGATGGAGCGACTTTGGTCAAAAGAGTCACTGACCATTCATTTAACCCCGTGATCTCCGAATGAAGCGAGTAAACTTTTTACTCAAACAAACACTTCATAATGCGAAAGGACCAGGGCAAGAAAACATCTCCATTCGCCATCGGAATGGACAAGTCCCATCAGCAGATTTATGCTGGTGTTAACGCATATAAAGCAGATAAAATGCTTTTGAAATCCTCCCTGCAAACGACGCTGTGAAAATAACTGCAACAACTATAGAGTTTTTGCTACTTAGCTGTGATAAAAATAACAATAATAAAATAAAAAATATTCCAGACATGCGTTCTCTTTCCACAGTGCGGTAGGCTATAGCAAAGAAATGAATTACATCAGATAAGGTAGAATGTCTGATAAACATGCATGTTAATACAAAATAACCTTCGTGCTTAAAAATAGGGAATTGATCAGGGAAAATATTGTTACATTTTACTTTGATCCAACAAGATCTTTCGCACAAGCACTAAATGGGTTTTATCTGTCGTTTTTGCTTTCTCGTACAGTTCTTTTTTTTACAATCAAAAGTTTGAATCAAAATTACTTGAACGTTGAAATAAATCACATTTAAACATATTTGTTATTTTAAGGTTTGTGTTGCATTACATTTACTGTGTAATGTAACTTTAGAACGGCAACATGTCATCAAAAGCACGTAGGCTAACTAAAAGCTCACGAGATGGTGAAACTGCTCTTTTACTCGCTCTTATTAGGGCTATTTGTTATCTATACCAGGTTTTAAACATCTAATTTAAAATCGTCCTCATTTATGTGTTAATTCAGAACTCTGCTCATTCTAAAAAACAGTTCAAGCAATATCAGCGTATAACTAAACAACTGGCATTCAATAAGGCAAGGGTTTTTTAGGCTATACAATGAAGATTTTACAGCAGAACGTGTTCTCAGCACAAAGTTTTTTTTCAGAAATGTCGGGACGAGCTGTTATACAATTCTTATTTTCTCAAATTAACAAATATGTGGCTTGGATCTTGTTGTACGTAGGCTACCATGAATTTTGCTGCTTCAATTGTCTAAATCTGAAGATATAATCGCAGATTTCCATTGAGAAAGTCCCAACTGATTTTTAAAAACATTCGCCCGAAATAATGCATGTGCTAACCTTATAAAATGACGACTGATTATCATATATCTATATATAGTTGCACTTTGTCTTATTTATTTGCATTTTAAATAAACCTTCAATAATGCTACAAACGTCGATGAAAACTAACCGGGCCTAATTCACGTTAGGTCACTATAGGAACTGTGCAACCATATAGGCGACATAGCATCGCTCTCTGTCACTCTGGAGAAAAAACGCGCAACCGATAGAAAGAGAGCGAGGAAGCGCGCGGCTGGTTCTGCGCGCGCGCGGCATTGTGATTGGCCGCTCGGCTGCCTGCTGCTGGAGTGACGTCACTGCAGGAGAGAAGTGACAGAGGAGGATGCATTTAGTGAGAAACTAGACACTTCCAGGCTGGAGAGAGCGAGCATCACATCCACAGAGCTCAGGCGGAACGAGAGCATCGCATGCGGGTTACATTCGCGCACGCTTTAATAAAAACAACCGCGCATCTCCTCCCGTTCCCGTGCGTTAAGATTGTCATCAAGCTTTTCAAGAGAGGAATTCCCCATCTTGGAAATAAAACTGCCTGTTCCGTTCTGTGGATCGTCTGGGTGACGTTCGAGGGTTGAATACTTGAGGACTGCGACTTTTTCAACGGGAAAATGCATCGCCGGAGAGATGGCACAGACGAGTGTGGTTTTAACAAAAGTGAGATTTTTGCGTCGTGCCCTTTAACGAAAGACGCACGGGAACCTCTATTTGTCCCCAACACACTGGCACTCGTACCACTTTCAGACAGAGAGGAATATGCGCGTCGTTTTGAAAACGTAAGATTTTTACATTGTCAGAATGATTTATCTTTTTTGCTTTTACATTGCGCATGTGTTTTTTATTTTGACTTTACTCGCAATGACTTTAGCAGACTAAATTCAAGTTCACTGGGCATTAATGGTTAAATTGAGCTAATGCATGCAGATGCTGGGTTCTAACAAGTGCTTAAAACTGACCCCATGTGACAGACATGAAGGCCACGTTCAATGGCATCTGTGGCCCCCCGCGTCCAAACACTCTCTGCTCTCTCAGCAGATGAAGCGGACATGGAATGCAATAAAACTTTCTTGATACCACAATTTTATTTAAATATTTAGCGTGCACATAGTTATACAATATAACACAACACCTAAATAACCTTGCAACAATTTCACAGTAGTGTTTTTTATATTACACACACGTAAAAATGATACATGTGCTTCATTTTTTACCAATTTAATAAAAATATACATATTCCTAAGTACAGCATGTGCATTTGTTTATATTAATTAATATATCTCTATATTGTTTTAAAATCTAATAATGAAGTTTTCTTATATAATTCATGTTTATTTTAGAACAACGATTTTAGGCCTGTAAATTGTTGTGATCAAAACAATACTACTCGTAATCGAAAAGCCCTAAAGAATACGCATTATGGTTTTCTTTATTAAGAAATTACAATATGCTTGTCCGCAAAATATTATAAACGTGATTAGCTGCATGACGTCACAGTCTACGTGGGAAAAAGTCAAAAGACACATGTCTGAGTCATACATAATATCCTAAATTTATAATCAAAACAGAAATACATTGTTAATGAATATTAGCTACTGACGACATAAACGTAATATTACATAACGACTAAACGATACACAACTTTTATTTATTCTATTATTTATTGAATGCATAATCTTAAATAAAACATTTATCAGATAAAACCAGACAGTGGATCAAAATGTCCTACCTTATGCGGATCGAGGAACTATAATGCAAGGCATGAATATGAAAAAATAAAGTATGATAATGTGCTTGTGGCAGAGATGACTGTCTGATGAATAGGCCTTACAAGTTAAATATAGCCTACATTATTCCACTTATTCGTAATGAGAAACCAACATGTTTAGCAACGTTGAACAAAATTCAGCTTGTAACCCCCTCAATAAATCCAGAGGCCACATTTAAAACGCATTCAGTCGAAAAGTGCAACTCCAGGGCATCACCATTGTGGATTTCTGAGCGAAGGTACGAGCGTGTCTTCACCACGTGGTGATGGTCTGGCGAATCCCATAGCCTACACAACGACACACCTGTTAACAGTATTTACAGGTCAATGAAAGACAGACTTGAGTCTATTAAATTGAATGTTGGTGTATTTGTCTGGTCGATGCGCATTAACCCTGTTCTCATTTATCAGGTCAACTTTACAAGATGTTCCAACTCTACAAAGTGTGAACAGGAGGTGGTTGCTATCTTTGGTTATCTAGCTGTATGAGTGTTTATCTTCCTTCATAAAGCTAGATAACCGAAAGTAGAAACGTCCTCCTTAACTGCACAGCACACAAGTTCATTGGGACAACTGCACGCGAGAGTTCAAAGCATGAGGTAGGCTAAGTTCAACCTGTGCGATGATGCGAGTCATATTAAATCTATCTTGTCACAATAGATTTCACATTGATAGGCTAACTATGGCTAATATGTATTTGAAATTCACACCTGAGCAGTTGACACTTGAATGTGATCACAAAAAAACAGGTCCACGCGTTTATTTTATGTCAACATTTAAACACTAGTGTGATTTTTCTACGTTTCTCAATTTTGATTTTGTGTATGACTAAACATCCTATTGTAATTGTGTATCACAGAAATATTTTACTAAGAAATTTGCGCTGTTTCCAATAGAAATGCGCAGTAAATGTTTATTTACTCGATATTAACAAACGGACATTTGCTCCCGTTTTAATGTGTCTTTTATATTTTTATACGTCGCTGACAACCCTTACAGAGGCGAATAAAAACCATCAGTTTTTACGAATCAGATAATAATATATTAATAACTCAAGCATCACTACCTAAAATGGCATTTGGTGCGTTCATTTTTTTCGTTCAGCGCTCCGACTGGGAATACAAGGCCTACACTTACGCTCAATCGAGCGTGTGGTGGCTCTCTTCATTGCTCTGATCTAACCGAACTCTACCATGCGTATACATTTTCCATGTGGGTTTTACCACTTCTTGATAATCCAGGATGAATGAGCATTCAAATACGTTAAAATCTCTCTTCGAATCTCGCACACACGTCACACCTCTAAAGCAATTACATCATGCTGAAGCAGCTTCATTATGCACGGCTTTACTTCTGACGTGCACAGCCAGATTAATAATGGCAGAAGATGGAACTAAAGGGGAAATGAACGCATTTGATTTGAAATATACCAGAAGATTTATTTCCGTGTTCTATCGTACGACATACGAAATCACATTAGGCCTATATAGCCTCTAGTTCCGTAAAAATTAAACCGGGTAAATATTAGCGAACATTTTTAGCGTCCAAAAGTTTTATATTATATAATCGCTTTGGTCCAACTCACAGCACACACACATAGGCTACACACACTCTGCCATGTTCAGTTAAGCACAACCTAAATTAATTTAATATGAATCATTTGAAAATTAAGCATGTTAGTTAAATTCATTATGATTTAATTTCATGCTGATTTATAATTTTTAGTAATAATGAAAAAAAAATTGGGAATGGCCTATATGCTTTATAACATGTAGGCCTGTTTAGCTTGAATTTGACAGAATGGTTTGGCTGGTTAACGAATACACACTAAAAACTTAAATCCAGGAGGTTGCATGGCTTACTTGTGAAAGACAGGCAAGAAAGGGTGCATCAGTATATGTTGGCATATGTGGGAACTCAGTACACACACTGCAAAATGGCAAGTGGTCTCAATGAATGAAACAAGTTTTTCAAAATTAAAAATACCACATTTTTAAGCCAATATATTGTACCTGCCAAGTGTAGGTCTATATGTAAGATGTCAATTAGGCCATAGTAAAACCATCAAATGTTATTATCTGTCTGTCATTCATTGCAAATCATGTGAAAAATGTACATCCTTAACACAGCTACTTGTTGTATGAAAAATTATTCTCAATATTTTCTAATTTTGGTGTCTTTTCGTTTTTTTATTTCATTCGACTCACCACAGGCACTCAAAGCAACGTGTTTTTGTGAAAGACCAGAGGACTAAAGCTTAAAACTACACCCTCTGGTAAGTGCTATCGAAGCTTATTGCAATGCAACATTATAATTAAAACAATTACTTGTGGAGTTAATTTGACAAACACACAGTAAATCATGAAGTATATGCTAATGAACGTATTAAGTTGAAAGGAGCTAAATGCAAATATGAATCCCCAATCAAGTTCCCAGAGTGTGTGTGTGTGACATTAATCGTTGCCACGGTCTATATAAAAAAAAATCAGATATACATATATATAATACAATGTTCTTCTTTGTATAAAACACACGTTTAAACGAATCCACCAATAACCACCTGCCAAATTATTTATGAAATATAGATATTAGCCCATACTGTTTTATCAGTGCTGGCCACCACTTAGCAAAATAATGAGAAAATAGCTCACTAACACCATATAAAACAATCTAAAGGGAAAAAAAACTATTATATTTTACACTAAACGTATTAAGTGTGACCTGTGTAAAAAATAAATCTAAATCAGACGGTATATGAACACGGTTCAGAATACGTCGTGTGACTGTAGGACATTAGGCCAGAGGCTTCAATGGGATAAATGATCAGCGAGAGGAAATTATATGTCCGTCTCCAGCTTAATAATGATAAGAACGTATGGGCCACTATCACATTGCATATTACTTTATGTAAAATTAATGCGAGCAAAGAAATTCTGCCATCATTCATTAACGGTGATCTTTTCCAGCTAAACTGGTTAGCATGTACAATTGAATAAGGGTTACGCAATGAAATTATGGGTGGACAGCAATTGATGCTGGCTTCACAATGACCAGCACTGGCAATCCCACTGACGGCTGTCATAAAACAAAAGTCACGGGTGCATGCCTTTGCACAATTCACATCAGCCCAGTCAAAGCACAAACAATTACGTTAATAATGGTGAAATCGTGTTTCCACACAAACTAAGAAATTAAAGTTACCCGTTTATATTATCTAAAGAAATGTTATATAGCAGTTGCCATGACATCTGCTTTGGCAGTGATAAAAGGGGCTGTTTTGTGCTTTATTTTCTTGTTTCCCCTTAGCAACTGCCAGCCATTTACACACTGCCTTTTTGGAATAAGAGGGGGAGAGGAAAAAATGGTGCAATTGTCCAAATGAAAGAAAAGGGGAAAAAAGAAAAATAATAGTCAACCCTCTTCCTTCTACCAGCTCCCCTCCCTTCCCGTCGTCAACGGAAGCATTTAGTGCCATCTGTGCCACCGGAGAAAAGCAAAAAGAAAGCAGTGAGACTCTACATCCCAAGTGCCAACGGGGACAAAGAGGCTGCCAGTTGCCATGGACCACCAGATGCTGGGAGACTGCAACACTGAATGAGGGGTGTGCTTGCAGGAAGCCATCTTGATGGAGAAACTGGCTGCTGCTCCCTAAAATGGCTGTGTTGGCATGAGGTAAGCTGCATCGTTGCCTATATCAGACCTAGCCGCCGCTATAATCTGACCTCGGCGCACACGTTTTAGCTCGGCGGTTATTCTGCCACGTCGTTTTAAATGAAAAGCAAGCAAACGAGACGAGCCCTCAGCAAAATTTTACTCTCTAAAGGTCTGGACGTGTTTTGTTTTCAGCGTTGACCGCTTTGGCAGAGCACGATTGGGCCTTGCTGCCAGGGCTTGAAGCCCAAATCTTTTTCCTTTAAAAGAAATATCCCACTCTGATCTCTCCTCACTCATTAGAGAATAGTAGGACGGTTATCTATATGCCCACACTGAGATATAAACAAAGAACGGCAATAGGATGGGAGTGAAAGCAGCTATTCATTTATGCGGCACATACAAAGTTAAACCAAATCATTATGCAGCTCAATACAACTCCCACTCAAACAAAAAATGAAAGGGAGTTCGATATCAGATATTTTAATGACTCCAAAAAGCTGCTTGAACTCAAGAGATACTACTCAATTAATTACTGAAGTTAATTGATGTGCAGCATCCTCTTGACCAATGGAACAGTCGACCTAGATTGAAGAGCCATTTAATGGTACACTACATTACTGACACCGAGGTGCCAAGTGCCCTCACCAGTCACCAGCCTACAAGATCACACACCTTGCCCTGCCCAACTTTAATGTCAGACTCTGTGGCATGTTACGGATTAAAATGTACACAGTTTGTATCATTAGCTGGTCAGGCCTTTAGTCAAGGTTTAAACTGCTTTTTGGTAAAGGGCATTTAGTCAGGCCCCTGAATGCAGTTATGTCATTGAAATGAAAAAGGCAGAAAGGTGACTGGTTGCGTCATAAGGAATTGTAGATGACATGCAAACAACTGTGCTGCTCCATTTAAGCTATTGCTAAATTTGCATGGTCAAAACACAAGCACGTGAAACATGTTACATTATGGATGAAAAATGTAACATGATTTGGGGTTTTACACGCATTCTGGAAAAATTACAGAGCGTTAATGGTTACAATGAAATGCGTAGACGAGCAAAATGAAAGCGTCATCTCTTGAATATTCCTCCTCATAAGAGCAGAAAAGCGGTTTTGCATACTTACTGAACGTGGAAACCGTGTCTGCCTAAAAAACACACCTCGTTGTCCTTAAATTCATCGCAAGCACCGATTAGCACCCGTCTACCCTAAACAAAAGATTTTAAATGAGTATTTTTGTCCTGAAAAATAAAAACACTGACGTTTTATCCTAAACCATGAGGTTTGGCCGAATCGACGCGTGAAAAAGATCAGTGATGTACGGACGGCGCCCGCAGAGCTTACAAATAAAGCAAACAATGATGCACGCTCTCGTGTTAATGAAAAAGAGCAGACGAGCTGCGCATATTAACATAATTGCATAGGAACAAGCGGCGAGGACGGAGCCCGCAATTAAAGGCGCAGTAGCACATTACCAGCAGCGCGAGGACACGTTCTCTCAGGCGAATTTTCTAACATTTAAAAGCGAATCGGGGTTTTATTTCGACTTTTAAAGCTGTTTCTTGTTGCAAGTGCTTGTGGTGTTTACAGAAACGCTGATATGAGAGAATTGCAGGGAGAGTTAGCCTACTGTTAAAACATGCATTTTGGAAATTTCCACACTCGTAGCCAAGTGTAGGCTATATGTGTGAATGAATAAGTAAATGGAAACGCAAGATGTATTCACATACTGCAAACATCGCAATGCTTTTATTCCTTTCTCTGGTGTGCACGTGACAGACAAAAACGTATCATCTTCATTTTTACAGGTTATTATTATTAGCTCCTAGTAACCATGAAAAAGAAGATTTTACTGATTTGAGACTTCATCCTTAAGACAGCACCTGCATCAGTTATATTACATAAATAATATGGTCTGTGTGCATCATGCACATATTGAAAAAACAACAGGGATGATGTTTTTCTTAGGTCTTTATTTATGACAGAATACACAAGCTGCGTTTTAAATTTGCTGTACAAAAGAGTGGCCTGGAAATGAGAGCCTGTACCTTTAATAGGGAATTTCTAATTAGGCAGTGTATCATGCAGTGAGGGGGAGGGTTTCCTCCCTCTGCATCTCTCAGGGTTTTATGTAAAAGACCTTCGCTGCTTAAATATCACAGGCAGGGCCACAAAACACATTTTACACACTGGAACAGAGAGCCTAATCTAGCGAGGTTATAAAACAAAATGACATTCTCTCAAATGGTACATAACTGTATCATATCATAATAGCTGCGGATGATTTACCAACAATGCAAAAAATGCACAAATGTACAGGAGCAAAGAAAAATGCTCACGTTTGTAGATGATGTGTACGTATTGTGTGTGAGTGAATATAAGCAGTCGGGCAGGGGGAGTGGATGCTTGTCAAAGCATAATGTGACTGCAGCACAGTGGCTTAAAAGTGTTAATTATGCCGCTTGGCACGGTGCCAAACCCATACCAGATTTTTCCAGTTTTCGATATGCAAATCATGAGCTGTATTGTTTTCGTGGTTTACCAATACACTCCTCTGTGTTTTCAGACTGTGGATATGGAATATGTGCAACCTATACAAGTAAATGCATGCGTAAGATAAAGGCTTTTTTCGTTTTTAATCCATTCTGCATTAAAAAAACACAGTTGCACCATATTACAATGATTGAGTTATTTTGCATGCATACCGCCCAAATCCTTTTGCTTATCGTATTGGATTACTTTCTGTAGTGGCAGTCAAACTTAATGTGCTTTTATGAAGATGGCATATGTCGATTTTTAGACATGACCATGATTACATTTTTTCATATCTTGAAAAGGGCAGTTCTTTAAAATGTCTGACATTAAGCTTGGAGATATTTCATTTTAATAGGCGAATTGCATCTATGGGTCAATGTGTGTGCCTATGGGAAAGTCAAATGGTTTCAAAGATTGGGCTAAATACCTTACACCCAACCCAAATCTTATCATCACGCACAAACCCAGCAAAATGTTGATCTGTGAGCCTTACAGAGAAAATCTGCAGATGTGTTGGTAAATAGTTTGATAGTGCCCACATTATTATTCCAGACCCCTCTGCTCTTCTACAATGGCAGCATTGTACTTGGAGCACTTGACGTGGTTCCACGGTCCCCCCTGTTTCACACCATTGTCTGTGTGGATGGAGTGCAGAGACAGCGGAGGGTAATAAGCTGAGAAAGATGCTCAGGTCCAGACAGAGCCAGATGCCTAAATTACCAGCAAAACCCTGTATGAGACGATCCTCAGGGAATGACATGAGGACAAGACTTTCTTTTTTCCCTGCATGTGCACGTGGCTACATCGGGTGTGTTTGTGCACGAGCATTTTTTCACAATCATGTCTGCTTGCACACTACCCATTCTGCCGGGTTCATGGATGAAATGGACAGGATGGCAATTGTAACGACAATTATGCAGTTAAATGAAACCTATGTGGCTTAAACTTTATTTTTATGTGATGACCACACTCATGTAATATTGAGCGTAAAAATGTGCATTGGAGCATTTGTTATCCAAAAGTTCTGGGTATGTAGTGGAATGATGGTACAGCCGATCGCAATACTGTGCAAACGGTTCACGTCAAATCGGAAGGATGGTTTGTTCCTTTTCCCCCTCTTCTGGAGCAATTAGTTAAAACTCCATTACAATATATTACCCAGTATAATGGAGCCAGTGATACAGAAAACCAGAGCGAAAGTTTTCACTGGGACAGAGACAGTATTTTACAGTGAAACAAAAGAAAACAGCAAAGAAAGGAGGAATTCTTATGCAAAATAAAACGCAACGGACAAGATAGTTGGAAGTGTTGAATGAAACATACAAAAGCATAAACAACGCCTGAGCCTGTCACCCAACAAACTTTTCCAAACCCCATACGAGCTAAACAAATGATGGTGATTAAAAATACTAATGAGACGAGGATAGGAATACGAAGAGGATGCATGTTTGGAGGAAAATAGATGTGGTGTGAAAATGGGGGGAGGGCTTTTACTGTCTGGCTCAATCTGTGGCCCCACGAGGCTGTTACTGCAGCTGGCATTTTAATATCAAAGGCCTACGGGAGGCGGCTATCTGGGAATATTTGTCTGGCATACTAACAGTTTTCTCCCCGTCATGTGTCATCTTTATGTCCAGCATTATCAATTTTTTTTCCAAATCGTGGCTCTTTGATTCTCACCCAGAGCTAATCTCAGTCTTTGCTTTTGTGATGAAAACTTTGTGCCAGGTTATATTTGGAAACGCACACGAAGTTTAACTAAATGGGTTCCTTTTGAAGTCCAGTTTATGGTTTTCCACTGCTTTAGAGGACAAGTTGATAGCTATAGACAGTGGGAGAGAATTAGGAATCCCTCTGGTTCCTAACTGTGAAACCAACAGTGGGAAAACACGCGACCATGGGACGCACACCCAGACTATCGCAGAAGCATCTCTTGGGTCTGCGTTTAAGGCGATTGTGTGTTTTACCGCAAAATTCCCCTTTTCCCTCTTGTGGATACCTCAGCTGTCGATCCCGTCTTAATCTCGGGATAAACACGATTATCCCGAGAAGGGTTGTTCTCAGCTTTGTATCAGCTACGGGAGAGCTTAGAAATAGTCTCCCCCACCTTTCTCCCCCTCCTCGGACGAGTGGTCTCGAAAAGCCTGGGATTGGGATTCCCGAGCAGGACTCCAGTTGGAATAACAGGCTGCTAAAAGAACCACAGTCAGCAACGAGAGTCTGTTAGGAGCTACTAGATTACTTGGGCATCATGAGCCCCGATGAAACTTGGGCAAATGCAGTTGAGCAAAGGCTTTTTGGACAGTCGAAAGCTTAGCATGAGTTTGAAACTATACTTTTATGTGACGGATGCACATATGCTTGCTCTTGATTTTCAGGTCAATGTCATTTATATCAAGCTATTGGTGTTGTAATAAGGGCATAGCCTAAAAAACAAGGTCACCTTTTTTGGAAATTTGTTATTTTAAAGATTTTTACTATTTTATAACCAGGGAGAGTGATAATGAAGATGACTTGTATGACCATACTTGAGTCAGATTGGGAAGTACTTTTAAAGGCTTTTCTGCCAAAAGTGTATTTTTCAAACAGCATCTATAACTGTATCCTGTGCATTTTAAAGTGATATTTAAACAAGAATGACAAAAAATGAAGACATCAGGCAACACTTAAATCTCCAACATCACCTTGAGAATCATCATTTTATGGCTCCACTTTTTACTCTCTAACCAGAGAATTGCCATCCCGACATTTTGAAAGATATTGAAACATCATTGTCAATCTGCGATCGTCACTGTAAGCGAATGCAGAATTCACAAATGAGGCCTGACGCTCGCGATACATATGCAAATATACCGCACAGGGGTGTACAGAGCGCATTATTGGTATCAGAATCAAGTTCAAGTTCATTGCCTGTGGGAGTCCCGCCAGACTGGGAACTTCTTCATCCACCCCTGTGAACCAGCTCACCCCCTGTAACCCACACCCTATCTGCCCCTCACACCCCCCCCCCGTCGTTTCGGTGGCCGGCTGGAGGGGGCTCTTCACTCTGTGCCGTTGCTAAGGGAGAGAGGGCTGGCTGGCCCGGCAATGCGCTGGTGAAAAGGCCCGCCTGTCAAAGTGTCTGAGGGAAGTCAGGCAGGTTGGCTCCCCCTTCTTACACACACAGTTTTATATACCGGCTAAGTGTGTGTGTGTGTGTCTGTCTGTGTGTTCCAGACCCTGGGAATGGTGGCAAGCAGCAAGCACTTTATATTCATCAGGGCCCCCCTTGTCTGAGTGACTTTGGTAAACAGCCCCCCCCCTCTTAAATGTCTAGTCTTCTTCCATCCCATAATCCCCTCTTACTGCAAGTTCACTCTCCCGCAGCAGCAGAATGACTGTGGCTCTTGGTGAAAAAATTGCTGCGGATTATTTTCCAGATAACATCAGCCTCTGTCCTGTGAACAAACTTTATAGGCCTCTGTTGGACATTTCAGGATGATGTTAAGATACTAACAACTTTTCGAAACATGATTTTGTGTAATTATTTCACTGGAGTGATGCAAACATATTGTATTAACATGGATGACTTTGTCCATATTACAGTAGAAATCGGTGAGAACCGAGTGTGTGTGTGTTTTCTTGAGGTCTCATTCAAGGCTGAGGACGAGAATTGAGAATAAAAGCCAGTGATTTGCATAAGCTGCATGCTGTCTGAGGAGTTTGGGGGGGGGCTCAAGGAAAAAAGATATGAGGGAATATAAAAAAGAGAATGAAACCCCACATTCTAGAGGCACAGAAAGAGAGAGGGGTTTGAATGAGGCAGAGGGTGAAAATTGACAGAGAAAGGGTCTTGCCAAGTCTCCTGCGGGGATTAAATTGTCCAGAAACCTCTCTACATATAATTTGGGAAAACTGGTAATGGTGTTGGTACACCGCATACGCAGAGTCTGAATGATTTTTTACAACTTTCAAATAGCAAATTAAAAAATAAAACCAACAAATACAGTCGATGAGTGTTGCAAAAGTGCTGTTGACATTACCCTCCGCTAGACAAACAAATTATTTTTACTGACTTCATTAATTTGGCCGATATAAAAGTCATACTCCAAATGGCATCCTCTTTAAGCCTATAATGACCACTAAGCTGACTGAACGTGGTGATGTAGTAAAAGTGTGAAATAACGCACACAAAATCCGCCCGTTATTATCCCACACTGCGATTTCGACGCCTGGTTGTTCTCATTAAAGTGAACAATGCGAAACGCCAGCGAAATAAACTCCAACCTTTCAAAAAACTCCAGCCTTTGGAATTTCAAGAGCAGTACCCATAAAACCGCCTCCACTTATTTGCAAGGAAATAACCATTATAAAAGTGACTCAAACTTGTGTTTTTACATTGGCATTTCGGTCCACTATTTCCATAGTAACAAGATCATTCGGAATTGTAATATATTTATATATGAATCTGAAATGCAACTTGGCTTTTGCAATCAACAAACAAGAATCTATTTTCTTACACGTTATGTGGCCAGATAAAGTGCATTAATATTCAAGCAAGCAACAAATCCTTGCGTCATTGTTCATTTTCCCTTAATTTCTTAAAAAAGCATCAGTACAAAATTTGTACTCCAGAACAATAAAAAACAGACCTACCATCTCCAGATCTTTGCGTCTACTTCTAATATTAATTTTGTTTTATCCCAAATAGCAACACTGACTAGCATTACAGACCAAATCTGATTACCTTCAATGTTGTCCTTACTTGTTGTTCATGTTAATATGTCCTACATTTACATCTGTCATAAAGGCAAGCCATGTGGTGTTGTTACCTAAAATGGATATTTTTTCTTCTCTCTGTAACCAGGCTTCTGGCAATGATCAAGAAGGCGGAAAAAATCACTGTCAACAGCTGCAGAAAAAATGGAGGCCGTGCTGCTATTTTTAACAGGGACGGTCAATCACAGCACTCCAGGAACTCTAGATGCTTCACTGTAAAAAATAAAGCTGGGGATGTGAGGGATGGATTTAAAAAGTGCACCTATTGACTGAACATTTCATTTCATTTTTACTGAAACCTTTCATCCTTCAGATTTCTGACTGATATGTGTGAATGTAAAGAGGACATGCTGTTTACCCAGTTAAATTGTAGACATTAAAAGAAAGTATTGTACAATCTGTCAAGTGAAGAAAACAAAGTGCATTAATGTGTGAAATGTTTACAAAGTTGACATCGTTAAATGTCTCTATGATGTCACTGTCAATGTCTGTGTAGGCTATCAAGAAACTGAATTCTCCTTCATGTTGGAGATCCATTCAAATGTGTCTGTTGTCTTTAGACGGATATTTGAGCAGTGCACTCGATCAGGTAAAATGAAAGGTCTATTTATGTTTAATATTGGAATTATGAACTTCTGTGCTCTGTCATAACGATTCATTTTCTTGAAATAAAGCCATAAATTAAAAACAAAACTTGGGTTATTGAATTTGGAAAATACTGATGTCCTCACAATGGACATGAACTTTGATGAGGCAGATTCCCATGCAGTGGCAGCAAGCTGTTTTTGCAGTTTGAAGCTTATAGACCTGAGACTCCTGTCAGCACCTTGGACAGCACACAACAACATGACATGGGATACATAACTGTAACAATGAATCACTTCTCTTTTTCATCTGGACAAAAAAGGATACGGGCTCTAGAATGAGTCAAGGCTGATTTGAGCAACCTTACAATGTTTTGAGGTGTTTTTTCTATAAACGAATTCATCTTAAATGTGCTAATAGTTCACCTCAGTGAGATTTTCTTCTCTGCCAGGCACAATTTAGATATACAATGATAAATAAAACTAGAATTGTTTTATTTGGTGAGGTTTTTATATCCAAAATGCACATATAAAAGAAACATACTTTGTATAACACCTTACAGTTTTATATAATTGATAATTTACACAATGTAGAAATATACTTTAACACAGTATTAATTAATAGGCCTACATAATTGTATCTTTATTTATTTTTCATACATAACAAGTGTAAAAGCAGATAAGCCATATATAGCTCTATAAACCGAACAATTAACCTTAAAAATGCTCCGAGTTTTCCAGGGAGCTGATGAGATGTTGAGCATTTTACCTGGAATACACAAATTCGCATCTTACTGAGGTTAAGCAGGTCTGTCTGAGATTGGGCAAGGTTTGAAAAAAATAAAATATTTAAATTATATATTTTCTCTATATTTTAAAAATGCCAAACGTGCCTAGTGGCCCGGAAATTGTCCTGTTTGCTAATCGTTTGCTAAATTACTTAAACAATCTAACAGTCAAACCTATACATTGCACAAATTAGCGCTAGTCAGCCTATGTTGTGTGGTCTGGAGGCTACAATATAAAGCGCTTTCACATTTACGTATTAGGCGTTTGTGGCTTCCTAGTTCAAATATTTCACCATGCACGTGATTCCACAATCCGAAACCTACAATTCGCAAAAACATGAACGCATCACAGTGTTGAGATTAGTTATTATATCATTTCAAAGATTTCATAGATAGTCGTTCAATTAACACACATTAAGAGACACAAAATAATAGGCGTTTTACTTGCACTTTTCTTGAACGTATTCACCGCGTTTTAGTACACCTAATTTTCGAGAGTGATTATTTCTAACTGGAATGCAAAATGTTCACCCTTTTGTTTGATTAAATACTGAAAAAGTCAGTATAGGCTATTGTTTTAGAAAATAAATGAAACCAGGAGAGATCAATCTTTACAGTAGGCATCTTCAACCATGCAGCACAGGCTATTCAATAAACATGTAAGCAATAAACAAGCTCTATATTAGATTTGCAGAAAATCGATGAAACTTGAACCAGCAAGCAGTGTTGGTGTCTAAATGGCCTGTGGTGATAGAAGTGACTTATTAGTCGGATATCTGTTTAGTGGAATATTGTGCTAATCTTTGCCATAGCTTGCCAGGCTGACCTCTGCGGTTTAAACAAAAGAAAGGGCTTGTGGTGGGCAAAAGGGGGCAAACTGAGACATAGCTGACCAGACACTTGCCTTTTACTAAGCCTCTTGTGAATGCCTCCAATGGCAACCTTATGAGAAAATGATTTTTTAAATTACAAGTGTTTTCTTGCATATTCAATATATATAAATTAGGCGGAAACTAACACGAACAAATCTTTCTTTTGATTAGAACATTTTGACAAAAAATAAGCCACACTAGGCCTCGGTAAAATTAATGTGAGAAATAATAATTTACCGAAGACTTTTTGTTGATGTTATAAATATATTTATTTTTCTTTACTTATTTATAAATAACAGGCTATCCTCTCTGCAATCCAACACGTGCGACAGTGCTCATCATTGATGCTGATGACTGTCGGTTTTGAGTTGATGTCAACATTAGTCTCCTGAGGGCCAGGCACAGCTGACACAAGGGTCAAAGGTGACGGTCCGGGTTCAAGTGGTTTGTCCAGTAATTCCCAGAGGGCCAATCGAATGATCTTAGATAAAAAGGCTGACGATTTTGCTGTGTTTATGTAGTAAATTGTTAAAAGGGCAAGATCATCAGCCATTTCCAGGCATTAAAAAATGATTTTTTTCTGTCATGGCAAGATTTTAGGTTTCGAAATGCCAATTTGACTCGATTTATGCATATATATATATATATATATATATATATATATATTGTCTGTATATTTATTCTGTATTGTGATCTACATTCTTTCGTCATATTTTATGTTGTGGTGTAGGCCTACATCCTTACGTCATACTCCATTCTAGTAACCTATTCGTTACATGCTTATTGTGTATGGTGTAGCCTACATACTTACGTCATGTACTACGTGCAATTTAAGATGCGAGGGCGCGAAAAAACGAGGAATTTTCCCGCCAACGCCGGTCTGTGCGCTGACCGCAGGTGTTCCGTCACGTGGCGCTGAACGATCATTTGTATTCATTCATTTAGTTGCTCGAATTTTCTGCTTGTCATACGAAGATAAATAGCGACCATTGTACAAAGAAGCATCGAGGGCCCACCTACGAAATAAACACTGAGAAATTAATCTTTAAACCCGATGTAGGAGGCACAACACCACGTACGTATTTTGCGAAATAAGGCAAATAAACAAACTGGTCGCGACTAAGAAATGTTGCTTAAGAAAACGAAAGCCGTCAATAAAAAGTCAACATAATATTCCAGTGAAAAACTTAAACAACTATTAGATGCGCCACAGCAATCATTATTGGTGAGGACTCAATGCGTAGACGACGCAGGAAGGAGAAAGGGCTCAATACCTTAAGTCTTTCATTAAAGGCCAGACGAACATCTATTAGCAACAGAGAAACTCGGGATTATTGTCCGATCATTTATATCTTCCAAATCAGTAAGCATTAGAGTCTGGATTGTACGTTAGCATAAGAATAGGAACAGGTCCTGTGAACTTCCTCGACCTTCTGACCCTCTTTTCCCAAGATGAATAGCACCACTTTCAGACAAGCCTAGCCTCTTCAACAGGCTTGGACCATGCCTAAATTCCCAATCATGGTAATTTAATATATTTTAAGCCCCCCGGCTGCTTGAGTCCAATTTCTATAGTTTGATTTGGGGAAGTATGTCGCATCGCCCTGTCATTCGTGCTTCCAAAGAGTCTATTCGTTTTCTCTTGTTAACTTAAAAAGCCATGCATCTTTTTCTTATGAGTATCATTCTAGGGTGTTTCTCCAACTTTGGACAGTTTGACCCCGTGGATGACAAACCGTATAATACACTTTATGAGTGTTACAGTAGTTATAACACACATATCACAAAATATTTCTGTAATTTTTATATTTATATGCATTTTAAAAATATGATGGAATTTCGCATATTTGTGTTGGTTCCCAAGACAATTTCAAAGATGCCATTTATTTTTTATATAGAATTTACGTAAATAAAGTTCGATTGGAAATTGACCATAATAAAGAGATTGTGCATATTTTGTAATATTTAAATTCTCTTTACACTTTACGTCTCATAATTCATCTAAAAAAAGTTCCTTGCTGTTGTCTCATTTGTAATGAACATATATTTGGGGGACAAATCTGTACCCAGAAGTGAGCAAAACCTGATATAATCCGAGCAAAACCTCCCTTGGAAACATACTTATTTGTAAAAAATCTTATACAAAAAAATCGAAATTGTATAAATGCACATAGTTTTCTTTTAGGGTTATAGGCTAAATCATATTTATAACTGTGTATAAAATTATAATATAATGTTTTTAGCTGATTGGTAAACGCGTGTGTGTGATTTTATATAAATAGGGTTACAATATATAATTGTATATTCGTTAGATTCGTTTAAACTTACTATGCCTTAACGTTCGCTTTATACAATAGAAATAAGCGTTCAAATCATTAACTGATAAAAGCCAACTTCAGTGACAAAAAGTGCCCATAGCTGAAGAAACACCCTTATATAAAGGAAAGAGTGAAATGACTTTACAATTACCTGCACAGCGGGCAGCAATAAATGTACAGTGTTAATGCACGTTCAACAGACAATTGAGCACCGAAGACGGTACAAACCACAGGCTCAAATAAAACACACCAATAAAACTGATGCCCACTTTGCAATAGTAAACTCTTTAAACGCGTTATGGATCACTGAGGATTGCAATTTCTTGAAATAACTGAACAGTCCGCGCAGTTGGATTGAAGCTCGTGGTTGGCTGTATCATTGCTCAGTAACGGGCATTGGGCGCGCGTGCGCCAGTCTCTAACAAATCGCCCCTGCCTCTTTGATAAATGGCGAATATCTAATGAGGCAGATGGGCAACCTACTGTACTTTTCATTGTTTCCTGATAATGCGTCGAGAAAAGAGCACGGGCACATCTGATTTAAATGTTACATAAATGTTTATTAATAGCTTTCCAAAATAATGAGACATAGATGATAGGAGACGTGCTTGTGCGTCAAGCGCACCCTGCGAGCTGCCCCCTTATTCCTGCCACAGCAGAATAAGAGGAGAAAGGCGACATCTTTTGGTCGGAACACCGACAACAGAGAACACAAACTCGCCGAATCATTTGATTTTCAGACAAAAGACTGACGCATGGCGGTATGCGCAACTCGAAAGCATTGCTCACGTGAAAATAAACGTGCGGAATAAATAATCAATACCAAAGTATCCAGTGCCTACCCCATAATGATCTATATGCCTCCTTCTAGGAGATGAGCGTTGGTGTATTCTGCAGAGTGGGTATTAAACTGTGTGGACATCAAGGCATCAACAACATTAATTATGGCGCGTTAATTTATGCATGGACTAATTGTGTGTGAGGTCACGTTGTGCACGTTGTATCGCGAGAATAAACATATTCTTGGTGCTTTAGTGTTTCGGTCGTTTCTTTGCACTGGTAAAGGCCCCTTTTACTTATATTTATGTGCACACGTATTTATTCTAAGACATTGTATTTTTTAAAATAGGCAAGAGACACGATCTTAAAAGCGCTGCATTATCTAATTTAAATAAGCTATATCTTAGAATGTTTGGTTTCGCATACAAAGACTTTATTTTGAATATATCCAAATGATCTCATATTGGTTATACGCAACGTGTTAACGGGATATTAATAATGTCTTATTGGAAAGAAAATATTCAAAGGACAGCAAACTCACTCAAGGCCAGTAAATGTCCAGTACCATTAGTTTATGAGGTCTGCTGTTGTAATACCAGTTTGACTTGCCTTTTAGTGCTTGTGGTGTCGCGTTCAGCACACGGACAGACCCTTTAAACGTAATTACAGCTAATGTAACACTTGGCAAGAAGAAGGTGCCATATTTGGCCAGCATCCAAGACTAGATCCAGTGTAATAGCCTATCCTGATAGATGCATGCTGTTAACGAAAAATCAAACATGTATTCGACTTTCCTTAAATGCGACTTTTAAGTAACAGTTCATAATAAGGTATATACTGTCGAGGTGCTTCAAATATGAAATATATTTTAAGTATTTGAATATGCACTAATTATTGGTAACATTGGTCATCATGAGTCACTTTACAATAAACATGGACATAATGTTCGCCTGTTCAAGAAAAACATATTTAGGACTTTTTTCTGTGACATCTGATTTCTCAGAAAAGCAGTCATGTCCTTGCATTAACTAACACGAGGCACTCTGAACGTTGTTCTACTTGTTATTTATCAACACACAATAACACCACATAAACTAGCCACATTGAGGAGCATTGTGTTTGGGCACACACGTATGTGCGTCATTGGATTGGCACCTGTTTGAATTGGTTTTAGTCAAACTAAAATATGGTTAAAGATTTTTTCAGCACTGAAACTTATTTTTTATCATTAAAAAAACATTACGCACATTTTAAAAACACAATATTTATGCATTAACAAATACGATTTAAAACTGATTTTATTCTATAAAGCAAAACGCAAAGATTTCGGACTGTACTGTACAATTTTTATCACCAAAACTACATAGAATTGGGGATTAAGAAAAACATTACTACATTAAAAAATTACATTGAAAATGTCTACATCTCCTGACGCAAATATTCATCTAAATTGGCGCAGTGCCACATGGGCCTTCAGTTAATCGCACGTCTGCATCAGTCTGTTTGCTTTTGTTTCCCACACGAGATCAGGAATTTAGCTCTAGCATAAACATTTTTCGTTCAAGCACTTTCCATTTGAACGCAAATAATTTACAATTATAACGAAATGAATCAATTAAATCATTCGCGTTTTAGATTTATATCTGCGTCCTTTATACTTAACACCGTTTAAAAAAACGAAATAATTGCTAATGAGTGTATCTTATGTATCAAGATAAGGGTGAAAAGTAACAGAATTGAATCTAAACACGTCATTTCGTTGCCTTCGGAAAATACTGTTAAATCTCTACAGATGACGTGCATCATGATATGTCTTTTCCACATAATACTGCCAAAGCGTCAACACAAGAGGTAATGCTTCTCTTTGTCATCAGGTCTTTCATCTGCTCATTATCGCCTGAGCAAATTCATCTGTAATCACATGAGACATAATCGTTACTATAGAGACAAAGAAGCGCAAGCATTTCTAAGCACCAGGCAAATTCCACAGGAAATAAATAACCTATTAATATAATAATAATAATAGCAAACTTGAAATAATTTGAACAACAAGTTAAAAGATAGTTTCAAGCATGAAAATATCGTGATGTTTGGAACATCGTTTACAGATTGAATGCAAAAGGCTTAAATGTATATTTGTAATTTTCAGATTAAATACTGCATTGATTCGAGGAGGAAGAATTCTATTAGTTGCTCATTCTGTATGCAGTATGATTGCTTGTTAGTGCGGCATCTAGCGCCAGAACTAAGATCACCAACACACCAGAATGCCAAAACTGACCCAGAGAAAATGCACAAATACACTTGAGGACTCCATCAGGTAGGGTGAGACAAATTTTGCATAGTACATAAGAGACATCCCTAAAGACCTTAAAAGGAGCTGCTCGTTTTGGAAAGCTATCTATAACACAATTATGGAACTGTTTCAATAATTGTATTAAAAAAACACACACATGTACTGTAGCCAAGGGTTGAGAAAAGCGTTTCTCTTTCCACTCAGTTTGGCTCCACTATGCACAGAGAGATTCAAAACGTGGGATTGTGATTACCGAGAAAAACCTAAAAAAAGTTGACCCATTTCGTTTGGATTAATTTTGTGTGCAGTAAATGAGAAAGTTTAAGAGGAGGAAGTCACACAGTGGAGTCATTGTGTATCAGACTGCCACACTCACAGAGCGATTCTGCATCGCCTTTCAGGGCCCAGAAGCCGGCACAGGACTAACACAGAATGTTAATGCGCTCTGCCCGTTGTGAGAGCAAGCACACACTGCTGAGGGCCTTTTCACATGCAAGGGGTCGGTGTGATTTGTTGACTGTTTTTCGTCCTCGTCTTCCTGTGTTGCATTGAGTAAAGTGTAAAGTGCATTGAAAGAGGAAAGGCAATGAAAGAATTGATGGGTTGAAGACTCTGGCAACCCTCATATGATGTCCGTTGGTGCCACCCAGGCACATGGCACGCGGTGTTTCCAAGCAAACTTTGGTTTGTCTTGGATAAGTACAGGAACTCGTTTGCTTTTTATTGTTTTTTTTAGACTCTATAAACTGCAAAGTGAGTGTTGATAATATAGCATGAGAGAAAGTCATGGCCAGTTCGTATACAATTTTGGATTAAACACATTCCTGCAACTCTTTAAACTTCTCAATGCAGAGTTTTCTCATTGGATTTTCAGAGCATTTTATCTGATCATTTTAGACTGTGTGCACATCTTTAATAGACTTTAATCAACTCTGACACACGTGAATATATCAATAAAACAAACATATCAATCCTAGATACTTATAAAGTACTGTTTTTAGATAATTACTAACTGATCAAAACAGATTATGAAGGAAAATACATGTATAGGTTTGTAAAACATTTTTTTTATTTAAACTTTCTTGCCAATTAGAAACATCACAAATAAAAAACAACAAGTGATTTATTTTTAAACACAATTCATTGCTTGTGTCTTATTGTTTCATGTTCATATATTATAAATATTGCAAGCCTTATATAACAAGATTAATAATCACATTATTGTTTTATGTCTATTTCAACTTTGCAATAAAAAAACACACAAAAAAGACTATGAATACTGTAATATCTGTTTTAAGGACAGTATGAAAATAGTGCAGATGTGCTGCCAGATAGCTCTCAGATAGACAAATAAATAAAAGGTCAAACATTTGGACTAAAACACAAGCATCGGTGTAATATACTCATTGCCAATGTCTCTGATCTTTATTCTGATCCATACATTATTATCAAAATGGATATGGATATTATTCAAAATCAATACATTATGATCAGATGTCAGAAAGAAACATAGTAATTTTTTCACAGCTCTTTAAATGCATCTCACACATATATTCAGCTACTATATGACTGTCATATAGAAATATATGTAAATGAAAAACACATACTGTCTCAGTGCCAGACAAAGCAACAGTGCCTGCTTCAAGCCATCAGTATGCCACTGTGGCACCATCTTGTGGCAGCAGGGGCAGTAATGTAAAGGCAATCCTAATGGCTGCCACCTTTCATTTTTTTCACAGCCTTACAAATCATACAAACAACATCCCATAATTCCTGTATGCACAGTCTTGAATGATCCAGAAATATCTAGTCTTTCTCATACAAAACAAGATTTCACGCTTGGATTGCAACAATGACTCGAATACACAAAGCTTGTGCAGATTCCCGGCATCCAACAACTAGTAATCCGAGGAAAAATAATTTCCCACCGCTCATTCTTTGGATGTCATTGTTTCAAATTATCGAGCCTTTGAACAAACAAGGTAGACGAGCATTTTCACAAGGCCCGGCCTTGAAAAGAGAACAAGGCAGCCAGTCAGGGACCGAGCCGCACCTTATGGCCCGGACGAAATTTACTCCTCGCTTTGTACGGTGCAAACAAAGCGCAAACGTTCTCCTCGCTGTGCCCGCTTTGCCCATTTGAAGCTCCCAATTAACACTGAATGTCCTTGGAGAGTTCAGATGCCTACAATTATCTGCTTGTGCTTTGATGGCACAGGCTCGCCATCACTTCCAGTGGGTGCACATTAAAAACCATCGCTGTGGGCCTGCACGCAGCACAATGAGGTAGGACGGTGTTTCGTGTGGATTCTTCGGACGGGTAATGACTGCCAGGTTGAAGGTTTGGGTCATTTCACTCACATTCCAGTGCACATCGCTAACTGCACTGCTAATGCCCATCAGAGATTTGTTGCGTTGAGGAAGGAAGTGCTGGGTATGTTTTGGTGGTCTCTTACACATGAAGACCTGTCAGGAACTATGAATGAGACACATGTACACCTGCGTGCAAATTAGCATGCACGTCTATACAAACACACACACACGTTTGCTTAGCTGAAAAAGACATACCATAGTCTTCAGATTTTTTCATATAAAGAAAATTATAATCACTATAGACAAACACGTAACCTTTATAGACAATGTTTAATGCATAAAATAAATCCTGAATATAATGAAAGCATCATATTTACTTTATTTGTGCTTTAAATAAAATAAAAACTAGGTAAACCACCTATAAAATGCACATCTTTACCTGGCCATTTTATCATTTGGGACTGTCATCTTTTTAAACTTGTGGTGGCAATTTTGCCATAAGCTTTACACAAAGGTTTAATTTACTGGAAACCAGGGTTATTTTTGTTAAAAATAAAACAATAATAAATAATCATAAAATAAATAGAAATTGTAATAAATAAATGAAAAACAGTCCAGTTAAATAACACAAATATTTGATTTGCTTGTTTTTTGTTTGTTTGTTTTTCTTTATCTTTGTTTTGTTTTCTTTTTTTTATTATATTGTTGGATGCTATTTAATATTTTCATATTATGTGTGTGCATGTGTGTGTGTGTGTTCAGAATTCCATTATGGCTTACATTTTTGACAAAAAACAAGTCAATAACAGGTTCCATTGTGAAAATGTACCACTTATACATGGACAACATACAATGTGTTTTTTTCTGGGCAACAGCTGGAAATTTTTAACCAATATTTTCTAGCCAAATACATATTTGCAGTTATTGAAAGGACATCTTTTTAAATATGGCTCTTGCATGTTGGCAAACATGTTTGTTTTACTATATTGACAATATTATTACATAGACGTCCATGGATTTTATATCAGGCTAATGATATTTTCCATCCTCTAACCCTACCTCCACCTCACAGAAACACACGCACAACATTAGATTTCAAGAAAAACACGATGGGCTAGATTTATTAGTCTTTTATCTAATGAGAACCAGTTAAAATGTCCTCACAAGTTGGTTGTGGTGATTTTTCACAAATGCCCTCCAGCCCTCAGAAATCTAACAAAACCTGTATACACACACAGAATATTTCCAGTGGTGGGAGAGCTCATTCGCTCCCTTTTTTAGATGTTAAAAAAACAAGGCAGATTTACAGAAGTGAGAATATAGTAAATCACAGGGCAACACTGTCTTGCTGAGGGCAGAGCTGTTTGCATTTGGACGTCACTATTTGTGGTCCCTTGACAAGATGTGACAGCTCGACTATAACTCAGCGAACCCTTCATTTCGGTGCATTTTCCAGCCTTACCCATTTACAATGCTTCAGTGGAGATTTCTTTATTTCAACACAGACAATGGTCCCTTTCTTTATGGCCGTTCTCTCACACGGATGCACGCTCGCTCACAGAGGCGCACACTCGCACTCGCTGCAGCGTACATTTTGATGGTAATTAATGACATCACTGCAAAGCGAGTGGAAGAAAGGCTGAGGTGCGTTTGTTTGCCGCGCAGACCGTGGGAACCCCGAACCTCTTGAAAGTGGCGAGTCAGGGGCTGGGACAATGCTCTCACCCAAACACCCCCTCGCATGCACCCAGACCCCAAATTCTCCCTCCTTCCTCCTTCTCGATGATCTCTTCTCAAGCTCAAAGATCTCCTCCTCTCTCCTCCTGCTAAAAGTTCTCATCCTCTCCACTACTGCTCAATGATCTGCATTTCACTCTACCTGCTCAATGATTTTCTTCTTTTACTCCATGTTCTCCTCTCCTCCTGCTCAAGGATCTCCTCCACTCTCCACCTGCTTAATCAACTTCCCTCTGCTCCTGCCCAAAGATCTCCTCCTTTGACCTCCTGCTCAATTAAATTCTCCCTCCTTCTGCTCAAAGATCTCCTTCACTCTCCTCCTGCTCGTTTACCTTCTCTCTCCTCCTCTTCTGCTCCGTGATGTCCTTCCCTGTCCCCCCACTCAGTGATCTTCTTTCTCCCCATCGTTTAATTGTTTTTTTATCTTCTCTTCCTCAAAGATCTCCTTTCTCTTCCTGGTCAAAGATCTCCTCCTCTCTCCTCCTACTCAATGCTTTCTTCCTATGTTCTTCTTTTCTGTGATCTCCTCTCCCCTCCTGCTCAATGATTTCTTCCTTTCTTCATCTGCTCCATGAGGTCCTCCTATCTCATCCTAATCAGTGATCTTCTTTCTCCTCACCATCCTCAATGATCTTTTTTCCTCTCCTCTTCCTCAAAGATCTCCTTCTCTCTCCTCGTGCTCAAGAATCTCCTCCGCTCTCCTCCTACTCAATGGTTTCTTCTATTTTCTTCTAATCTGTGGTCTTCTCCACCCCCCCCCCCCCCGCATCTCCTTCTCTCTCCTCCTGCTCAACAATCTCCTCCTCTCTACTCCTATTCAATGGTTTCTTCCTATTTTCTTCTATTCTGTGATCTCCTTCTCTGTCCTCCTGCTCAAAGATCTACTTATGTTCTGTGCTCTCCTTCTCTTTTCTTAATGATCTCCCACTCTTTCATTCTAGTCCATGATCTCATTATCACACCTCCTGCATCACAATGCACTTGCTACCTTTTACAACACGTTAGCAACTCTTAGTAACAAGCTCCGAAAACCTTAGTTACCGCATAGTAATGTGAGATACGTTTGTTTTAGAAACTGCAAAGCAACACACTAACAACATTATAGAATAAGGTTTCCGTTGTATTTCAACACCCTTATTGTGCACACCCTGTACTAACAACCACCAAGGACACCTTGGCAACCAAGGCATCACTGGTTTACAAGTTTGAGGTTAGTTATGTAGTGGAGAAGTGTCATGGTCCTTACATTTCCTCCTGAACTGTCACCTAATCTCCTCTCACCCACCTCTATTGCCCCGGAGCAGCTGTCAAGTCAAAACACGGTCCCATTTTGTGGGGAGCAGTAGGTGGCCCAGGCCTGCCTGTCAATCATCTGCCGACCTGGGGCTAGTGGTTAGTAATCAGCCCTCACTTCACCATGAGGTGTTCAGAGATGAGTGGACAGTCACCATAGGTCATGTTCTTTAATAGTAGAGTCTCCGCTCTGCAGTACGGCAGCCATGTAATCACCAACCACTACACCCTAATGGGACATCCTAGCGTTACGTCTATAACCATAATTACACCCTTTCAAACGCTTTGCCACTGAGCTGAGAAGAATTGTTCTGTACTGTTATATCAGCGGTGAGAGGAACAGAACTGCTTTTGACAGGGTTTTTTAAAAAGATCCTTCAATAGAGGGTTTTAGACGTTTCGTTTTTCTAACAGCACATGACTGGGTGTATACTGTAAATGATGTGAGATGTGTGAAGTAGCAGAGGCGATGATGATTCCACACGGTGTCGGGCGTGCATACAGAAGTTATCTTTTGCCTTTAGCATCTCTATTTGATCTTTACTATAAACATACTCAGAATGAAAATGGGTTTCGACCAAACTAAAAAATGCAATTGTGACCAGGACATGACATGAATTAAGATGAATACGTGACGATATTTAAACAAGACAGCAGATAAGCACTTACCCTGACATATTAAATAACACCAGACAAACGACAGGGCAAACACACATGCTTCATACTCTCGTTCATAAACTAACTGCTGTGAAAAAACCAGTGAAGTAGGAACTAAACTAAAGAAGGGTTACATTTACATGACAATGATTCCCTGTATTTATTGAGACTTCAAATACTGCACATTCTGATTCACTATAAAGCAACACAACAGTAATATTTACAAATAAAAATATAAATGTACAAGTACATGTATATGGAAAAGTTCAGAAACTTTTTTAATGTGATTACCTCGATTTTCATGTCAGTCTTTCACATTGCTGTTGGATGACTTTATGCCACACCTGAGGTTTGATCTTGTTGAAATTCAGCAGTCACTGGACTCGAATGACCATCTAGAAATGCTGCTTAAATGAAAATTTTGAATGGTCTCTTCATTTTTTCAGAGGCTGTATATAATGTCAAGTAGAGCAAGGAAATTATTTGACTCAGTCACACTTCCGAAAAGGATGACTTTATGCCGCTTTCAGCATTGTTCAGTGGTTAAGGTTTATTGCATCTTAATTTCTGCGACTTCTCTCCGATGGCTGATCAATTGTTTCTGCATGGCAGTGTTGCCCAAAACTCCTGCTTGACACTCAGCACATGCGGCAGTAAGTGTATGTGCTCCCGGGCCTGTCTTTATGTGTCTGTCACACGCTTATGATGTATAATGTCTGGAGGAGAGATTAAACGTTCTGTCATGGAAAATTCTGTTCAAATATAATCATGCACATGAATTATTGCAATCACAGGAGTGTCAGGAATCACAAGATATATACATAACGCTTTAGGGATTAGAGCGACAGAAGAGCTTCATTTTGATGGTCTCATTATAGCTGCCTTGTGAGAATTCCCATGGATTTCACACAATGGAAGTCATGTCAGAGAGGCAGTCTAGTCTACGAAGTGGTAGATTAGTTGCTTCAGACTGACTTTTTGACCCCGGTGTCTGGAACTGCGTCCCCCGATGGTCGCGGGAGGCAAATGCACGCAGCCATCTAATCAGACAACATCTTTAAGTCAATGGTGTATGTGACTCCACCCCTCCGTCCACGCCCACCTTTGTCCGACATTCCTTGAATTTGAACGTGGCGCGGTCCGGTCCCAGACAAGGCTCTGTCTGGATTGATGTCTATTAAGAGGCTCTCGAGGGCGGATCTCCCCTCACGCTTCCTATATGGTGCTGTCATGCTAAAGCAAGACTCTGGGAACCCCAAGACTGTTCCCAGGGGCCCAGGGGCCTCACGTGCTCTTCGGTTCTCAGGGCTGCATGCGGAGATATGAATATGCAAGTGTTGATAAATGGAGCCAGACCGGGTTGCAATTGTGTTGCAGTTGTTACGCTTTATGTCCTGGAAAGTTAGAGGCCCCGTCTTCCAGTCTCAAGACGCAGGTGACTGTCTGGGCCCCTTTTTGCAGACGCTACGTTTAAGCATTTACCCGAAAGGTTTTGATGCTTACACTTTTATCCAAAGTGACTTATGGTGCATTCAATGAATTGAACCCTTAACCTTGGTGTTGACAGCAGGCTCTAACAGTTGAGCTATAGGAATACGGTCGCAAATTTGGAGGCCACTGCAATTGTAGTGGAAATAAAAAGCATCTCTTTCAGCTAAAGAGCAATCTGGGAAATCAGCCCTGAACATACTCAAAAGCAACTTTTTCCGTGATACCACCCAGAAGGTCTGGGGTCCCCTTCACTGGGAATCGGCTCCCACGTGAGGTACACAACCCAGCTGTCATTCAGCGCCCCTCGGAAGAAAAAGATGTTTCGGCCAAGACGACAATGCTGCCAGACGACATGGCGTGCACTCCTCGGCTTTTTGCCCTGACTAGCAACCGGTGCCAGCGATAAAAAGGCTTTCATCCCTAGCAACAGGAGCGATGAGATGGAGAGGCCTAACACCTTAGCAACAAGGCCAGAGAGGGCGCTTCTCCGAGCACGCCTGAAAAGACGGCCCTCTCCCCGTCTCCCCCCGCATCTTTTCTCTGGTGTGAAGTTCATCTGATGGCTCTGAAAAGTGCCCCCTTCCCCCTCTCAACCCTTGTCAGCAGGAGAAAAGAAAGGGGCAGATACTTGGTGGATAAGATCATGACTAATCTGTTGTTTTTTGCTTCCAAGATCCGACAGGGCCTCTGTAAAAGCTCACGAGGGCTGCCGGCAGCAGAGCATACAGATGTCGCCGGGTCTCCTCTCTGTATCAGAGGGTGGGAATCAGTATACAAAGGGTTACTGAGACTTCATTTGGGCGGGAAACACATTTCTGGTGGGATAGGATACATTTGTGTCCGCTACATTTTTTGAGCTCCACTTAATGTCAATATTATTTGCCACTAAATGGAGAATTAAAACATCCAAAACCTTGTAAACTGTGTTTTTATCGCCGTTAAGGTTGTCAACCTGGCAAAAAGTAGCAAAACCAGGAAAAATGTCATTAAATTCAATTCAATTAAATTGCTTGTACATTAGAAAATGTTCTCCGTGCAGAAAATTGAAAAAAGAAAGAAAATGTATTCTTCTTTCCTTCGTTATTTTTGCAATACTTCAAAGAAATGTAAACTAAATGTTTTCGTTTACTTTGTATTTATTTTGTTTATTACTATTATTATTTGTCTTATTATATACACATAAAATGCAAACCTTGTAGTATTTGTGTTTATGGTTTAAGCCTCTGGAGTTAACTTTATCAATTTGTTGTGGATAATGGAAGACACCTTTGTCTAATGCCTACTTGCCATTACAATACATTGTTCTAATTGTTGTCATTTTATTCACAGCAGTTTACATTAGCAATTCTGTTGTGTTTTAACCACAACAGTAGAAGTTGAGACTGTTTCTTCAAATCTTTTCCCCGTGCAAAATCCTTTGAAATCCATCAACTTTCATCCTCACAAGAACTACAAATAAATAAAACGAGGCCTAAAATAGTAGCCGTCCTACTCAATTTCGAACCAAAATGCCCTTTCAAATTGAACAGGAACATATCGTGTTCACCACAATCCCAAAACACTCGAGGCAACAAGAAACTTTCCATAAGCAACATGCAATAATGCAGCTAATGATCGTGCGGCTCATCAGCACATCACCTTAACCGCATGTCAAGCAGATGGTGAACCAGAAGGAAGGAGGTGTTTCCTTTAGTCTCAAGTTTTTTGTTTGACAGCTTGCTCTGTAAGTCCATCCTCAAAGCTTTTTTCCCATTCTCGATCAGGTAGCGATCCTTTTTCCATGCCCACTGAGGGAAAATAATTTGTCCCTGCTTGTGTCACTCAACAGAGGAATCGATCAAAGGAGCCAATCAGTTTATTCCAACCAATTAGTCGCCTTTTTCCCCGAGCGCCGGCTTAAAGGAACTGGCCGTAATCATCGGTTCCACCTCGTAATTAGTTGTAATTCTAGTTCTGACACAGCTTAAGATCCTCATTTAGAGGACCTGCCACTCGACGGGTGGGAATGTAGCGCAGAGAACGGGAAAGGCAACCCGCTCCCTAAACGCAGCAGATGTGTTCGTCTATTGATTCCTTCCCACAAACACACTGAGCATTGAACGGCTGATTGAAGGGCTGGGAAAGGAGGATTGATCCAGTGAAAAAGGTGTGATATACGCCACTGAATGTGTTAATGAGGAGCTACGTGTCTGACAATGCAATACACATGCAAAGCCATGCCGTTGGACGTTTGCTAATTTATCTCCAAGGTAATGTCGTCTCAAACGATGGTTTTGCGACATATAGATTACATGCTGTAGATTACTATTAAAAAGCTCTGAGGTTGCGTGAAAACATAAGGCGTCTATTATACGGCCTCTCGTTCAAACTGCTGCAGGTGAATTCTCTAATGAGAGCGTTTTAAGTGCTCAATGTTTTTTTGTCCCACCTTCCATTGCATTGCCAACTCCTCGTGTCCGAATCAAAGAGCTTGGAATCTTGCGTAAATGGGCCGCTATATTTATTGTCCATGGGGTCATGTTCACTCAGACCTGACCCTTTGACCCATCCAAATGGATTCATGTCATACTGAACGGGTCTGATTGTGTTTTAACGAGGCGTAATGCTCCAGCCGCTGGAAAACCATGAATGCATATAAAGGACTGGTCGACATGAGAACCGGTTTGGGAAAACCAACACACAAGAGGAGGAAGGTCCCCTAACAAGGGACCGATAATGAGGATTAGCATGACAAGCAGGGCAGGACTGTTCTCTGAGGCAAAGGCCTGATTCACTGTCACAATTTATTGTTAAAGAAATACAGAAGGTAATCCTGAATTACACATTAAAAAGACACACAGATGACAAATGTTTTTGGTTTGCCTCACCAAATGCTTTTAACATTCAGTTAAACAATAACAGATGTAGCTAAAGAAAGAAATAGAGAAGAAAAAAAAAGAAAGAAAGAAAGTGTCTACTAACAATGTCCGGCAGTGTACAGTATAAGAATAAAAGAATTAAAGTCTGTCATCATTTACTCACCCTGTTGTCATCACAAAAGAAGATATCTTAAGAAAACGTTGTTAACCAAAAACAGTAGGTCCCCATTGACTTTTATTGTATTGACATAAAACCAATGCAAATCAATAGGGACCAGCAGTTTTCTGTTACCAACATTCTTCAAAATATCTCATTTTGAATGTGAACTATCCCCTTAAGGAAATCAAAACATTTAAAGACTTGTAAAACCATAGTAATATTTGACCGCTTAGACTTGCTAAAGCCAATTTTATCATATTGTCCTAGGACAAAATTCTATCTCATTTGTAAGTCGCTTTGATAAAACCGTTTACGAAGGGAATAGATGTAAGGTATATTGGAGAATAGTGGACATTGTGAGAGAAGGGATTTTATGGCAGAAGTTTTTTATAATTTCACCCAATAAACATATTAAAAATTAAAAATGTTTAACTTCATTTACGTTTTTGATCATTTGTTTTGAAATATAAAAAACAAAATATTTTTAATTAACTCAAAAAATAAGTTACCTTGTTGGCTTAAAAGTTTAAGTTGAACAAACAATTTTTGGGTAAAGTTTAAGATTTTTGATGCCAATCCAGGGTAAAGTTGTAATTCAATAAAACAAAATCCAAATCTAGAAGGCATTTGTAAAAACATGGTAAAACGTTTAAAGACAACTTAATGACAAAAGTTAAAATCTATTTGTTTCAATTAAAATTGCTGGGAATTTAAGAAGAAATGGCCAGATGCACAGTCAAGACTGGGAGCTGCAGGTTTATCTGTCTTTACCCAAAAAAATCAGACGTGCTGGTAATTTTACAGCATTTCTTCAGAAACTCTTTAACACGATCAGAGATGAAATGAAGTCTTTTCTTCCAACTCAAAGTACCTGTGGGCTGAGTAACAGACCAGCACAGATGCACGGATCGGCCCTTAAGAGTGATATAATCATCAGGTCAGGAGGTGAAAGGCTGTTGAAAGAAAGGCACCACCTTTCCTCCACCCCCCACTCACTGCCCACCATTATACCCCACCGACAACAGGCCAATTTGTCCATGAGGCCCTTGTACTCACACTCCCCGCCGAGTTATTTAGCTCCTCTCCTGCGCTTCAATGGCAGGTACTGATTAGAGGGGCTGCAATCCCCCTCCTTGTTCTCTTTTTTTTTAAATGGGAAGAAAAACTAGCCCCCTTCATCCCGGCAATCTTTAATCTGATTACAGGCTTTCCACAGCTTTTCAGACCGCCGAGGACAATGGCAGGCCAAGTGGTTCCACACACAGCCTCTGAGCTATGTGATCCAAGCGTGGATCTCCGGGCGCTGCAACTCCGCTGGCAGCTCTTTTCTAAGTAAACTATGGTGGAGTCGGCCCACCTGTCCGCTCCCCTTCGCACGGGGGATTAACGAGAACATCTCTGTTACAGGAGCGACGCCCGAGCCCCCCGGCCCCTGCGGACTTGTTTGATTAGGGGGAAGAAGTGAATTCACCGCAGCTCTCTTGATTCCGGCCGTACAGCCTGATGTTGCGGCAGAGCCTTAACGCGCGGCCCCGCCCCTTCCCCCTCATCCCCATTGGGAAAGCTGCTGGGAATCGATGGACGGGCCACGCTGGTCCACTTATACCTTTACATTTAAGCATCTTAATCTTAGTCTAAATGTTTCTCCTAAGGATTGGAGAAATAAAAATAGAAACAAAAGAGACAACTGTTGAAATACAGGAGGAGTATGGAGGTGTAAACTCATTGTAGATTGCTGAGGTGAAACAAATTTGATGAGAATTGTTTGTGTTCATATTGAGATCTTCAATAATATTGACTTTTGATGACAAATCTGAGCTCAGTTTGTGACATTGTTAAGATCTCTTCGGAAACTTTAATGATGACAAATGAGGTTTTGGGTCTTTCTCAGGAGACATCTGAGAAGCTGGAGAATTTTTCTATCGCTCTCCATTGAATCAGGAGAAATAATAGAGGTTTTCAACATCTTTCTCATCTTTGATTTTGCTTATGGTGCATAAAAAAAATTTTTTTTACTACTAGTTACTTGTTACTAGTTACATACTAATGTATTTTTTTCATCTATTTACATTTAGTCATTTAGCAGACGCTTTTATCCAAAGCGACTAACAGAGAGTTCAGGGAGAAATAAAGCGATATGTCATACAGGATACAATAGGTGCAAATACAAAGTTAATAGTTTCAACAAAAGCCAGAACAATACCTGTTGAGAGAAAGAGAGAGGGTGAGAGTTTTTTCTTTCTTCATTTGTCTGTCAAGTATTCACAATTCATATTTTTTTGTCCCTGCAATATTGAACAGAAGTAGACAATTAACAAAATAAAAAAAATCTAATGTACATAAAACCCATAAGCATGAAACCAAGCATAAAGTGAAGTGTCGTTCATTAAGATGTCCTCTCCATTTACCATCATCACAGTCATTCACACAAGCAGAGTGTATTTGAAGTTCATTAAATGTCACGGTTATTGATCAGGAAATGACCCAATTGACCCTGTTTGACCCTTAACAAAGAGACCATTTCCATGAGAATGGAGGCGTCTGGCCTCAGGGTGACCAGACCGCATGCTTAGAGATGACCAGCAGGTCAATCAAGAGTGTTTCTTCAGACTATAACCACCCTGCGGTGGCTCACCAGTAAATCACCTTCCGACTGTATTCAACTAATAAAATAAATAAATTATAAATATTTTAAAAAATACTCATCAATATTGCATTGAGTAAAATGAAGTATTAAGTGTGATGCTGTTTCACTGCTGCACAGCCTTTAAATGGCATGTTTATTGGCATTTTACATACATTTTGTACAGTCTTATGATCCATAGCAAATTCAAGAATGCTATGAATAACAATGATGCTTGCGAGAAACTATTTAAGAGGACTAACCAGTTTGCAGCGTGTTGATGGTGCATTGCAGTTCATTTTTATCTCCAAAAGGGCTGCATGAGACAAAGAGATCAATGTTAAACAAATAGAGTTGTTATGGGCTTTTATGATATGCCATACCTAAATATTATGTAATGCTCAGCAAATTAGTTATACATATGCATTTAAATATAAGGTTTTATTGAAAAAAAAATGCTTTTTTAAATATTTGTATTTGTATATATAAAATATTTGCATCATACATCCATGTTTATATCATTATGATTTGGCAAGATAAAAAAAAGTACAAATGATGTTGAGCACAAACAGACCACATCAGCAACAATTTATTAAAGAGATTAATGAAACCGTCTCAAAGTTGATAAAATATTAATAAGACAACAATATATAGAGGTAAAATACAGCTTTTGATAGTAAGTTTTAAAAAAAATGATCTAAATTCACATTTAGAAATAAAGCACAGATTCAAGCAGTGTAAAGGTTGTTTATATACATTATATGTAAAACATCTTGAGGTTATAAAACACATTTAACAACACATTTACTGTAGAAAAGATAGTAAACAAACTTCAACAATATTTTTACATATTAATGTACATAATCAACTGAAATAGCTATAGATAAATAGGCCTATTAACTAGGCCTATAGACTATTAACACTATTATCAAGACAAGTCAATTCATCAACTTAGAGCAGCACAAATAAACTACAATATATTATTTCGTTCTCTAAATATAACATTAAACTGAATCTTTAAAACAGAACAGATCAGAGCATTCACTTCATCCTTAAAAAGAGTCAGTCAGGGCTCTCTCTGAGCATCATTGTTGAATCAGATCTGCTCCACAGTGTAGCTCATCTCCGACCTAAATTAAATAAAACACACAACATATATGTATTAAATCGAAGAAATGAAGTAAACACTGAGTAACAGCACATAGGACAACACTTACAGATGATTGAATCTGATCAGTTTAATCTGAGTTGAATCATGCAATTAAAGCATCGACGAGTTCGTGTGACATGAAAATGTTTTGTGTGCTGCTCTGGTGACATCATGTGGTGATATAAATGCAACAAGCTCAGATGCATTTTTACGTTGTATTTTAATTCCTAAAGGCTATTTTATAATGTTTTATTCTTTATATGTAACAACTGGATAGTCTTTTCATTATATTTCTGTTTTATTTCTCTCAATTTTGCATGGATGCAAAGCAGATTTACAGAAAATATGTTTAAGTAAAGAATAAACAGATGTAACATTGAATCTCAAGTCGATTTAAGGAAGACAAGATACTTACATCTCTGGGATTTTGCCGGTCGTGTGATTTTTGTACTCGAGAATAGGGGCGATACTCTCTTCCTCATCAGGTAACTGAAAATATGTTTTTATACATAAATTATACATGATGTCAAAGTTTTTTCATACACTCTTCTCATTATTTCGCATTTGTGCTCTAAGGTGCCACCTGGCGGCGACATCACGAAACTCACCTCCCAATACGCCTCATCATCAAAGCAATTATCATCCGATGGGTCTCCCCAAATTGGCAACCTCAGGATACAACCTTCAAAAAACACCTAAATTCAATCCCCGCAGTTTTGACTCTTTAAAAATCGTTCATATTTTCACATGCAACAATGCTGCTTTATGCTCACCGACGATAATGCCGCCTACGATTCCAAAAACAAGTGCTACGCATATACCAGCAGCCTGGTAACCTCCCTGCGTGGCAGGTGTCCTGTCTGAATACTTCCCCTTGAAATCAAAGGTGTTTATCAACCTGTCGATGTAGGACAATAGAAATACAATACTTTACCGTATGTACCAAACCTCTAGACACTTTTTCATTTAAGCAAAGCATTTCCATAGCTCTACACAACTACATTTTTTAAATTAGACATATATTTCTCTAATATTAATGTTTGCAAACAATTGACATAGCACCCACCCCTCACGTCCGTATACACTCTCACTGGCTAATGCCGCTGTGAGAGCCCCCACAACTCCTCCGAGTAGACCTGGCATGGCATGCAAGTTGTGGATGCCACAGGTATCTTGAATCTTCAAATACTTTTCCATAAATGGCTACATTGAAAAATGAAACCAAACATATTTAGATCTCAATGTAAGCTTTTTATTCTTTACCGCTCAAATGCACCTGTTCAGCCTTGATACGCACCGTGAGCACCAGGTAGCCGAAAGTCGACAGGATCCCGCAGCAGAATCCAACTATAAGCGAGCCGTAAGTTGTGATCATAAACTCGGCTGCTGTTCCCATGGCGACTCCTCCAGCCAGGGTGGCATTCTGGATATGCACCTACAAGCATATATGTCAAGCTTAAGAAAAACAAACGCATTGCAGATTTGCAGGCGTTGACATAATGAGACGCAGTGATTTACCATGTCCAGCTTTCCCTTCTTGGCTGAAAGACTAGAGATGGCAAACGTGGTGAGAACAGAAGCAGCCAAGGCCAGATAAGTGTTTATGGCCGCCCTGTGTTGACCGTCTCCATGATCTGAGATGGCGGAGTTGAAACTGGGCCAGAACATCCAGAGGAAGAGGGTTCCTGTTAGAAAGACACTTTTAGATAATGAAGAGCACCCTGACCCCGTTCACGTTAGATGTGCTCTTCAATCATACCAATCATGGCAAAGACGTCGGAGTGGTAGACAGAGCCATGAAGGCTGCTGCTGAGCTTCAGTTTCGGTCGATAAAGGATCCACGATATGGTTAGACCGTAATATGCTCCAAATGTGTGGATGACCATCGAACCGCCAGCATCCCTAACCTGTGAACAAAGTAGGTTTAACATCCAGAATTGAAGAAAAACAAGAACACGAGTTGGTGGCTACTCACATGGAGAAGATCCAAAATGATGTACTCTTCCACCGCAAACAAAGTGATTCCAAACAGCGTCAAAACCAACAGCTGGACCGGACTGACTTTTCCCAGGAGAGCTCCGTATGCAATGAGACATCCGGCGACACAGAAATCGGCATTGATGAGGCTATTGAAAACAAATGAGTGGAAAGTTTATAAAAAAATGACAAATCTGAAATATGATGACCGTGGTGCAACATACTTTTCAATTCCGATCTTGATCGCCCCATCAGCAGGGTCCAGCGAGTGGAACCAGCCCTGCATGAGCAGAGCCCACTGGAGGCCGAACGCTGCGATGAGGAAGTTAAACCCGACCCCGCCGAAGCTGTAGCGTTTCAAGAAGGTCATGAGAAAACCAAAACCCACGAAAATCATCACATGCACGTCCTGAAAACCTGCCGAGCAAGGAAAAGCGAAGGGCGGAGAAGGTTTAGAAGAGCAACAAAACTACATTCATCTTCTCAGCTTCACCTCAGTTATCCACCGACATCAAATGTTAAACAACAAGTACTCACTTGGGTATCTGAAGTAAAAGTCATTCTCGATATTGCTTGTAATATTCTTCTCCTGCATGTGCTTCGACCAGTGCGCATCCGCTTCTTCATTGTAACGCACAAAGAGTCCAAACAAGATGATCATAGCTATCTGCCAGATGAAGCACACCATGGGCAGGCTGATCCGCACATTTGGGTTCTTCGTGGGGCACCAAAAACGCCGGCAGTAATCTGCTAAGTTTCCCATGTTGAGATGAGATGTTCGGGTGGGGACTCTGTTGGGAGAAATGGCTGGAGCTGTATTTATGGGCGGTAATCCAGAGGTGTGCCCCACGCTCACCTGCTGCAGGTGCACCTCCCGCAGACGATAGCCGTGACACTCACCAGAAAAGAAGATTGATTCATATCTGCTCTGATGTCTGACTTCTTTTTGTGTTTTTGGTTGTGTCCACGATTACAAAAATATCACACTTAGGTTAAAGACTATAATGCAACATGCATTTAAACTTTATCCCAGAGTTTTAGCACACCTGTCGCAGGTATTCTATTGTGAGGTTTTAATCTAACTGAACGAGAATGAACTTCTGTGCAATATCTTTAAAATCAGGAAAAGCAGGGCAAACACGTTCTGTTGAATCTGGGAAATGGTCAGCGCAGGTTGTTAAGTGACTCATTTCCTTTATTCTGCAGGGCACGATAGTGTCACCTTCATTTTTTGTATTGCAGCTTTATTTCTATATAAAAGTTGCATCTTATTTCTTTTAGCAGTTTGTGTATTTTTTCTAAATCTAAGAGATAAACAGAGAGCTTGACTGTTAATGGTTATCGAGCTTCTTCAGCTCACGTGTCATGCGACACATAAACAGCTGATCGACATTGTTCAAAGGTACATATCAGATATTCGGAGTATTTTCTGACGTAACTGCATTACATAACCTGACATAACTCCGCTCACGATTCTTAGTTCTCTAATTCAACTCACGACACAGTTTAATAAAACATTCAGAGGAGTCGAATTTGTCGATGTTATTAACAGAAGTGCAATTTGCTATTCTATTTTTAAATACAAATCTATTTTTATTACGCAAGCCTTGTTTGAAAGATTTAAGCATTAATATTTAGGGGCAAAACCTCGAAGGGGCTATGGCCACTACTGCTTCTGTTGGTATTATTATTAATCTTTCCCAATCTTCAGTAGCCCTATGAACCGTACATAGGAAAATGATGAAACTTGTCACACTCATAGTGGTGGTCCTCAATAGTAGAGGCCATCTTGAAAAGTACGGTATTGCATTTTTTTCGCTACTAGTTCTAGAAATTGTGATCGATCGCTATGAAAATTGGCGCATATGATATTTGGACTGAGCCACACGGACATGACCCGACGGACGTTGCAAACCTTTCAAAGAAGACGGAAAATGTATCTGAGGCTGTATCTTTCATTCTTTGATCTATCGGTTAAAAACTTGGTACGCTTCATCGTCACCTCGGACTGGGGGTATGTGACAAAATTGGGAACAGTGCCAACTATGGATCATGAAATTTGATGAATGGCTGAAATGTTTGTCAGAAAATCGTGATCTCAGTGTCTATGGATTCCTCGGTTTTAAATGATTACGATTCTGTCATGATTGGATGATTGGCCTGTCTGCCATTTTGAAATGTTTCATAAATCATCATATATATATTGAAATGTATCATATATCGGTACCAAATTTGGTACGCGTCATTGAATTACTGTCTAGGATGTATCCGTCAAGTTTCAAGACAACGCCACCTAGCGATCATGAGATATAACACTTTTTATGTAATTGCCTATAACTCTTGAACACTTTGTCTGAAATTAATTTTCTGAAGGTAAATATTTCTGCTGGTCCGTGCCGATTCCATTGATGCCTCATCATTTGTAATTTTCTAACATTCTGTTCATAACTTATTGGCCCCAAATGGCTGCTTTCAGTTTTTTTGTTGCATTTTATTTTGAAAACAATGGCAGGCGTACTATGATGATGTCAAAGCAGTTAAAGAGATTTGTTAAAGGGAACTGTTGCCTCTTTTAGTATAAAAATTTAAGCAAACCATGCATGACACAAAAACTTATTTTCTTGACCTTTGACTAAATTATTAAGAATAAACTTTAAATTGACTTGTATTTAATAACTAACACCTTTATATTTCACTTTGCAGTTAGGAGAAGAATCATCTTTTACTTTTTTCCTGGATTAAAAACCATTAGCATCATCTACCAGACAAAACATGGAGACACTTACACATTGCATTCTTTGATTTTGTTTTAAATAAAATAACAACGCTATAATGATACAAGATCTCTGGGAGTTACTTACCCTGGTGGCACACATACATCTGGCTTACGTCTATTTGACATCTACATTTACTTCTGCAAGACATCTACAATACATGGTTTGCTCATCTGCAATACGTCCCGGAGATGTCTGCTGTCAGACGTCATATCGACATCTAGAAGATGTTTATGATTTAGAATTGACGTATTACAGATGTTCAGACATCTCCGAGACTTATTGCAGATGAGCAAACTATGTATTGTAGATGTCTTGCAGATGTAAATGCAGATGTCAAACAGACGTGAGCCAGATGGATTGTGCTATCTGGGTTGTGACTTAAAGTTAAACAAACCAACGTTATTATATATTGTCGTTATTTGGAATGATCATGTAGTCAAGTCAAACAGTTACTTCCTGGTTTTCGATGAGCCAGCTCACACATTTCCTGTTTCATTCTACATTAAATTGAGTTTTCTGAGGAGACACAGCAGTTCTTGTTGTCTCATGACACTAATAAGTAAACGTCTTTTCAACTTGTTTTAAACAACTAAATTAGTATTAAAAGAGCAATGTGTAGATTTTAGTGGTGATTTTGCGAATTGCAACCCACGGCTTACTCCATCCTCTCCCTTTCGAAGCACTACGGTGGCTGGCACATGACTAAGATATCATTATGTTTTCGCTTTTTTGGCCGAAGGAGATAACATATTGATGTACATCAGCTTGTCCATTTAGGGCTACTGTAGAAACAACATGATGAATTCCATGCAAGTGGAGCCGTATTGTACAGTATGTAGATAGAAGTAGCTCATTCTAAGGTGATAAAAACATAATGCTTCATTGTAAGGTCTTTATAAACCCTGAAGACATAGTTATGTATATTATATTGCATTTCTGTCAACAGCTCCTCCAAAAAATTGCAAATTGCACCTTTAAGGCATGAGTATTTAAGGGATTAGATTCTGATAATGAACTAAATATGACACTACCTTGATGCTGTTAAAGCTACCCAAGAACATTAAACATCTGTGTATATCGTCAATTGGGTTTTACGACTGATGTTGCAAGCCCCTGTTTTCACCTAATAAAAAACATGGTTCTACTACAAAAAGCTAACCGTACTTTACACCTAAAATAAAACCATGGTTATTTTTTAAGGGGCTAATGCTTTTCCAAAGTTAACATCATGTCTAGTCAATAAAAATGAGCTTTGCATAAGTTCGTAGCTTCTGAAGGTGTGTTCCACAAAAAAAGCATGTGACTGTAAGGGTGGCTCTTAGAACTTTGTCAGGACGGCATTCCAGGATAGCAGGAATCACATGACATGCCTGGCCTTCACAAGAACATTCCATCAATGGCGACAAAAAGATATCGCATCTTTCGCTGTCAGTCAAACACAAGACAAACCTATAATATGTACCAGCAGCATCTAGATAACATTTTATTTCTTTGCTCGCTGTTTAGCAAAGTAAACAAGAAATGTCTTCTTTAATGATGAATCATATAAATAGATGTCAAACTTTGACATTCGTTTTACGTTCTTTCGTACCAGAACTGTCTCATACATAGGAAGGCAAATGCATGAAACCTGTTTAAAGCCTCTACAGCAAACGGCATTGACATAGCACTGAACTTCCAGATAAAGTCACTGTAAGCTACTGTAATTCATAACACAGGTGCGTCCAGCCCAGATGTGAAAGTAAAAGCATCCTATGAGTAAAGTTATAAATCACCTCATTGACAATATAAGTGAGGCCCATTTGTCAATAAAAAGACACACACACCGACAAACTGACAATACACGCTCAGAGGAAACAGATGCGGTTGAATAGAATCAAATCTTCAGATCTCAGAGCTGAATGGCTGAATGCTTTTTTGGAATTTTTTATAATCTGAGGTGAATCTGGAATGTGGAGCTCTGAGGAGACCGTTGGGCTAGTGGAGAGGAATGTCTATAAGTTTTCTATCTCTAAATGAACACTGTACACGCAGAAAGACGACAGTATCGCTGATACACACGATGATAGTGAGAGGACATGTGATCAAACGTGTTTAGACATGTGATGTGACACACACGCTTGTGTAAAAAAGATAAAACGCTTTTTTATAACTCCTGGAGAACAAGTCACTGGTAGTGTCTAATCCATCCAGGAATTCACAGCATCTCTGAGTTATGCTTGAAGCATGTAAGCTACTCTTTCATGAGCTATGCCGAACGGGAACAGGGCTCTTGTTATGGATCTGGGCTGAATTGCTGCAGGTTTAATCATCTGTAATGGTGACCTGTGAACTGCTTCAGCAGGGAAAGAATTCGGTCATTACAAATGACCCCAGTCTTCACACGTATGTTTGTGTGAGATTTTGACAGTTCTGCGCAGATTGTGGTGTCTATATTGCTGGGGGGCTCAATAACACTTTCCATGTATGGAGTTTAGGACTTAACCTTTATAAAACGTTACTCATTCTATAAATGCGTGTTCTTTTCATTTTTGTGGGCTTTGTCATTTTTTCCACCCTGTTAACTAAATGTAGGAAATGAGTTTACAATGCACCAGTTTGGTTCGCAAATTCAGGTTAAATGAAGCTGTTATTGGGGGGTGAAACTAGTTTGGCATGAAATGATGGTTTGTGGTTACTGAAGTAAGTTTGTGGACATTACGCACAGACATTATGCTTGAATGCATTCTTACGAAAGTCTTGAAATGTCTGTTGCAAAAAGTAAGTATACTTCAATTTTGTTTTCGTAAAGGGTCAATTCACCCAAACAATCTGTCATCATTTACTCACCCTTGAGTTGTTCTACATCTGTGTAAATGTCTTTGTTCTGATGAACACATAGAAAGATATGTAAGAATGCTTGTAACCAAACAGTTCTTGGTAACCATTGACTATAGCAAAAGAAAATGACAATGGTAGTCAAACGTGCCCCAGAACTGTTTGCTTTCCTATATTTTTTTAAATAAATTATTTTGTGTTCCTCAGAACAAAGAAATTTTAAACAGATTTGAACTAAGTAAATTAAGATAACATTTTAATTTGAGCTAAAGTGTTCATTTAAGTAGGTTTAAGTATATTTTTGAGGATATGCAGTATAGTTGCAAATCGCTGCCGTCCTTCTGAAACCTTGTATTTCCATATTTCGTGACTTTTATTTCTTGATATAAATCATTATTATTCACCCTTTATATTTGTCACTGCGTTTGCAAATATCTAACCAATACAATGTATGAAAAAGTGCTTGTCATCTTTGAGAACACATTATTTAACCGTTTAAAGAGTGTTTTTCTATCTCCTATTATAACTATTATTGTCAGCAGGCAGACACGGGGTCAGTACTATGACAAGGGAGTTTATTGTAAGGCAAAACAGAATATGGGTAAAGCAAATACAGTTGAGACGAGGGGCTTGAGCTAAGAAAGTCTATGAGTCTTATCTGGTAATAAGTAGTTTGTTCAGTCCACTGGAGAAGACGGGAAACAGGAGAGCCAGGAGTCGAAGACACATACAAAGGTTGAGAGGAGTCCAAAGTCCTTGGTGAATCTTCAGGAGATACTGCGGGAGGGTTGAATCTCATAGTAAGTTTGAGACCAGACAGTGAGTGAACCGGGAGAGTGTGACTTTATAGTGTGGGGGTTGGTGATTGGTGGCAGGTGTGTGATCAGTACTCAGGTGAGTGAGATCTGTTGATTGCAGTGGGTGAAGCTGGTGGTGTCTGTGTTGGCTCTCTGACAATTATATAGTTTCTTTGTTATATAGTCTATTATAAACAGCGAATTTGGAAATCCGAGGTTGCAGAAGGACAGCGACGAAATATACAATACTGGTAGAAAGTTTAAGAACATTTGAGTGAAATGTTTTAAAATCTGAAAAAAAAACTTTTGATCTGAAGGTGTGCTTGAATGTATGAAATTAGTTTTTCTAATAAAAAAATAAGGATTTAAAAATGCACTTTTTTAAGAAGGAAAGTGCAGCCAGTAAGAAGTATAGTCTACAATTTTTTTCTTTTAGCTTAAAAGCAGTAATAATATCAAAATAATAGCTTTATTTTGATATTATTATTTTCTTCTAGGCTTGGCTATACTTTTCCTTTCTTGAATTTACAGACTATCATGGATTTTCATGACCAAACATTTTTAAATGTAGTTATACAACTGGTATTCAATTCACCAAAACCTTCCACTTTAACTAGTCGATATATGGTTCATTTTTTTGGAAGGGTGTGAACCAATCTGCCATCTGATCTGAAATGATTCAGGACACCAATTGGTGTATTGCACAACACATTACACCCAGTGTAACTCCATTTTGATTATAATATACATGTACAACTAAATAAACACTCTTAATACAGATTATAGAAAATAACAGAAAAATACTCATACCGGTGATAAACATAATACACACCGAAATTAATTTTTGTTACCATGTAACATTCATCTAATAAAGCATTTTTAAAATAAAATGTAAGAACTTTTAATTAATAAAGCTTCTCATTAAAGGTGCGATTTTATGCAGATGAACTACTTTCAAATGTAATATGCACATGGGCTGCACCTAACAGAAGCACATTTCACATTACAAGCTTAAGAAACTATAACTGCATAGCGGTTATGAATTACATGAAACAGAACCAAAGTGCAGACAGCTCTCAACAGAGATACTTTATTATTCATAAATGATAAGACAGAACTCACAATAACTCGAGGGGGAATACGTGAACATGATAAAAAAACCGCTCATAAAACTAAACTTCAATAAAAACTTAACTTAAGACAGACAAGAAGTAACACCGACGAGAGGACCCAAGACAAGGGTAACAACGGTCCATAAAAGACAGCAAACACATCAGCTTTAAATAGGGAAACAACTAAGGAGAGGTAACGAGGGAGACAGGTATAGGGCATGAAATAATGATGGGATAATGAATGAGGAAACAAGGGGGCGGGGCTAAGACAAAAGATATGGGGCTGTCATGATCCTGTCAGCCTGAACTATAGAAAAACAACTACAAAGAGGACAGGTGTCATGGTCCTGCCTCCGTGTGCATGATTTACCGGTCTAGTGGCAGGATCTTGACAGATCCCTTGTGTCTAGTGTGAGAAAGACATGGCATTGTTTGCCTTGCGCTTTCTCGTGTCTCGTCTTTGGCCCCGCCCCTCTCGTTTTCTCGTTACCTTTCCATTAGTGTTTCATCCCCGACACCTGTCCCCTTGTTAATTATCCTTTGTTCGTCTCCCTATTCAATGCCCTTGTATTTGCTGTCCTGTGCTGAATCACTTTGTATATTCCCAGTGTTATGCTCGTGTTCCTCTTGCCTCGCCTAGTAGTAATCTGTGTATTACCTTGCCTTGTTTTGGACGTTGTGTCATGGTTTTGGATCATTGTTTATTTGGCCACCTTGAGGAAAGTGTTTGTTTTTTGAGTTCTTGTTTAGTTATCGTGTCCTGTTTTCCCCATTGTGGGTTTTTGTTTTCAGTTTTTTCGTCGTGTCATTAAAGTCTTGTGTTAACCCCTTCACCGCCTGCCTGCACTTGGGTTCTTCCCCATTCAAATCGTGACAACAGGATCATGACAATTAGCAGGAGCTACTTTGACATGAGTGTCTCCATATCAAGTTAACACCTCTAGGCTCAATTGAAAAGCGTGAGAATTTGTCACAATCACTTCAACTTTCGAAAGCTTTAATACACTAATGGGCGGTTTTCCGGACAGGGATTAGTTTAAATCAGATTATTAATTAATCAAATTATTCTCAAAACTTATGTCACTGTTCACTGTTCACTGTTTATGTCTTCATTTATCCATTTTGCCATTACGTTTAATCAGCTGGTCATAATTTGAATGTACATATAAAAATGTATGAATCATTTCCAGCAGAGATGATTTGGTCACAGGTCACATTTATAGTTGTTTTAAACAAAATTGCATATTTATCAGAATTATAACCAATTAATCAACTCATTTCTTAATTTAGATTTTAGAGAATGAACCTGCTCACAAACAAATGATAAAAATTAAAGTAGAGAAGACTAACAAATCAGACGGAAACCGTATATCTCCAAATCCGTCATAGTTGCTCTTTTTTATACTTTTCATTGGTTAAGTATTTGCAAAATCCACAAAAAACATTAAGGGTGACTACCAATATTAACAATTTACGAAAAAACATCACAAAATATGGAGATATAAGGTTTCTGCCTGTCAGCGACAAATTTAAAAGTCTTAGTATGTAGAGGATTGGCATACGTCTTCACATATACTTTACGAGTTACCAGTTACTCATACTGTGTAGGTCTGATGTTTTTTTTTAGTATACTTTTAAGTGTTCCTTAAGTGCAACAGTAGTAAACTTTTGAGTACACGTTTACAATTACGTTTTCATCTGTACTACAACTATACTCCAAGTAACTGTGTTGGTGTACTGATAGTTTACTTGTTCAATACTTTTAGCACATGTTTAGTCTGTGAAAGTACAATTTGAAGTTTACTCCAAGTAAACTATTAGTTAAATAGTTTTTATACTGCAAGTATGGTTTTATATTTTCTGGTAGCAATTTATTTTAGAGTCCTGTTTCCCATGTACATACTGTGTACTTATTACAGTAAATATAATAACTGGGTAATAACTAGGTACCTACCCCTAAACCTTAACTTATACCATGTAGCAGTAGCTACCTAAGCTGTTGGACTCCACAGGGCCATCACAGATCACACATTTAAATTTCTTGCCTGTGTGATGTACACATGTGTGTTAATAATCGTGTTATCATTGTTATTCCTGTGTTCTTCTCAAACTTTTCAATGATATGTATGAGATCCAACTAGACCTGTTTATTTCTGTAATGCAAAAAATGTATTAATATACAGTATATATGTCTAAGCTTTTTTTTCTTTTAGGCTCTCCTGTTTTTGCCAAGTGGTTGATATCCTTAGCACAACACCACGTGACCACCCTGGGACAACATGTAAATCAACTAATCAGATTTCAGAAATAAGTTTAAAGTTTAATCTTCCAACCAGTATTAGGTGCTTCCAGACCATTGATTTTCACTTATCATTTCCCTCTTATTTTAGGGGTAAGTTATGGTTGGGTTGGGGTTTTGGTGTGGGTTTAGGTTTTATTTATAAAAATGTATTGTCCTGAGGACATCAACCACTTGGCAAAATCAGGTCGAGCTTTATTTTATGTTGTAAGATTCATAGACAAACGTGCTTTGTCGTCTGAAAATTGCTCACAAGGTTTATTTCTTGTGATTGTAGTAGGGACATGTTTGATTACTACGTGACATAAATTAGGAACATATCATGTATTTTCTAGCTGGGATTACCATGTCCCCTCTCATATTTCATGACTCTCAGATTTACTCTCAGTAAACTACCATTTTATTTTAAGTAAGCTTGTAAGCTTTGTTTAGGTAACCTTGGATATATACTGATAGTTAACTATCAAAACTTGTAATACATTTGTTAGTACAGTTCAAGGTGTACTCTTTGTAAACTACCAGTTAAAGTGTGTTTTGTGAACATACTTTTTATATATTATGTTTGCACTTGAAATACCTCTAACTGTACATGTACAGATAACTCAAAATCATTAATTACATTAACATATTACTGTTCACCTTAGGAAAATATTAGGAAACACATACGTAGCAGATTTTGAAGTAAGCTAAACCAACAAAATAAGTAAATTCAATTCTCTTCAGTTCAAATTTATTTCTATAGCACGATAAAAAAAATTCACAGCTTTACCAATACATTTTAATATAAAAAGTAGCTATATTAATACAATAAGTAGTGACAGAAATATAAAACAGGAAATATTGGAATAGACATCATTTTCTATATAGTAAATACAAAAAATAATAAAAGAGAGTCAAAACATGAATTTGTGGTCATGTGTAATAACTGTACTAAACATTTATTATGCATATATATTTATAACAAGGGTTTTCAAGGTCTTCCATTAATGTCTTTTAAAATAATCACTTTTTGAAGCCTCCAAATGCAGTACGTGCTGGGAAACTTGACTGTCTCTCTCCGACAGGTGATTGGGTTTGTAACAATCACAGTTCTGTCAGAAAGAAAAACAATATTACAATCACACTTACATTACAAATATGAAAAAGTGTTCATGTCATTTAAAGAATCAGAAGCATCTTCTTTTTGTACAAGTAACAGAGAAAAAAAGGTCTTAAATTGATATATTGTGTATAAAGTCATAAGAGAAAACAATAAATAGTATGATACACCATAAAACAAAATATAGAGTTCTTTCATATAAAGAAGAATTCACAAAGCAGTGTTTGTGACTCTTTCAGCATTTGACAGGCATTACATTTCAGAATAAATAAAAGTTTGTTCTGATCTTAGAATCTGATTGGGTGAGCTGCATTTCTTAAGAGCTGATATACAGACTAGGAGTGTTTTTTTTGGTTTAATACACTTTTAATCCATATTATAACTTGAATTAAACTAAACTGACCCATCTTTGAGTGGTTCTGCTTGATTTTCTGTTTTATGCCAGTATGCAACACACAATACTTACTATGTATGCTGTACTTCTACTTGTTTTAGAACCCAACTTCTGCAAAGTAAAGAGAAAATTTGTCTACATCCTCCATAGAGTAATACTTTAAGCTATTTATAAATCAAACATTTGCAACAGACCGAATTTACCTTACCAATGCAAATCCATAGTTGAGGAATTCACGATTTAATCTACATACTAGTCTATATTAAACCCATAACAACATAAACTCTCATAAATTCAACACAGTGGAGAAATTATATTACAGTACTATCACGAAATGTTAACGTAGAACTCACTACAAATAAAGCGCTATAAAAATAAATCTGACTTGACTATATAATTACATATTACATTTAATTTCGTAGTAAAACGTAGTGTTACATATTTTATTGGTGAAAACTCCAGAGTTATGTATTTTGTAAAACTGCTTTTTATCTCATAATTAGAAACACCACATCAATTAACGTTATATGTTTGCACTTGCTTAGTGTGTCCCATCGGGTTAGGCTGCGTCCAAATACCCCCACTTACGGTCTTGGCCACTTGAGAGCGTGTGCACGCGACAGGAAGGAAGAGCACAAGTGTGTCCAATGTCTTACAAATGCCTGAGGGCAGTGCGCTTAACGCACACTAAACCCATACTTGCTTGAATACCGCTTCGGAGCGGTATTAAGACTAAGCGTATCCCATCATGCATCATGTTCTGGATATGAATCATGAGACTTTTTGCTCGGGTTTCGCGAGATGTTGCGGAAAGCTTTCCAGTGTATGTTATACTTCTACTATTTAAGGTTATATCTTTATTTATTATATGTTTAACTAACATGTTTTTCTTTTGTTTTTTTGGGTAGCTACAGCTGCTTTGATACAATAAAGCACTTTAAAAATAAATCTGACTTGACTTGACTATATAATTAGATATTACATATATTTTCGTAGTAAATGAAGTGATGCACATTTTATTGGTCAAAACTCCAGAGTTATGTATTTTGTAAAAATGCTTTTTATCTCATCATTAGAAACACCACATTAATTAAAGTTATATGTTTGCACTTGCTAAGTGTGTCCCATCGGGTTAGAAATACTACATGCTCACTTAGGATCCACTACAACACTAGGGCCAAAAACAAGAAATACGTCATGAAAGTAGTCAAGTGCTCAAGTGCAAAGACCGTGCAAGTGGGGGTATTTGGACGCAGCGTAGAGATAGGAGACCGGCGGGCTTAAGTAGGTCAAGTGCAGATTGTAAACACCTGTGTCTTGTTCCAGTGAATGGCGGGAAGACGGTAAAAGCGATCAGGAGGCAACACCACTTGAAAGAAAGAAACTACAGGAGAGAGAGAGAATCTACAGGAGAGAGAGAGAATCTACAGGAAAGAGAAAGAATCTCCTGTAGATTTTACAGGAGAGAGAAAGAATCTACAGGAGAGAGAAAGAATCTACAGGAGAGAGAGAGAATCTACAGGAGAGAGAAAGAATCTACAGGAGAGAGAAAGAATCTACAGGAGAGAGAAAGAATCTACAGGAGAGAGAAAGAATCTACAGGAGAGAGAAAGAATCTACAGGAGAGAGAAAGAATCTACAGGAGAAGAGAAAGAATCTACAGAGAGAGAGCTACAGAGAGAAAGAATCTACAGGAGAGAGAAAGAATCTACAGGAGAGAGAAGAATCTCAGAGAGAGAATCTACAGAGAGAGAGAATACTCTACAGGAGAGAGAGAGAGAGAAAGAATCTACAGGAGAGAGAATCTACAGGAGAGAGAAAGAATCTACAGGAGAGAGAAAGAATCTACAGGAGAGAGAGAGAATCTACAGGAGAGAGAAAGAATCTACAGGAGAGAGAGGAGAGAGAAAGAATCTACAGGAGATCTACAGGAGAGAGAAAGAATCTACAGGAGAGAGAAAGAATCTACAGGAGAGAAAGAATCTAGGAGAGAGAAGAATCTACAGGAGAGAAAGAATCTAGAGAGAGAGAATCTACAGGAGAGAGAGAGAATCTACAGGAGAGAGAAAGAATCTACAGGAGAGAGAAAGAATCTACAGGAGAGAGATCTACAGGAGACTACATCTACAGGAGAGCTACAGGAGAGAGAAAGAATCTACATCTACCTACAGTCTACAGGAGTAAACCATTCTGAAGATTAGCGGACAGTCTGTCGGTTCATTAAATGATACGCTATTGCCTCACAAATAAGGTTTATTAAGCGTAGGGGAAAATCCTCTTCCACTCACATCCATTCAAATGTGACTCACTTCCCTCCCTAGTGGAGAATTTTTCCTGCTTTTTTTGTCATGGGCCAATTGGTCCGTGCAGCGTCGCATAAAGTCTTGATTGGTCAGCTCAAACTAGTATAAAGTCAGTGTCAGGCTGGCACTAATCTGAACCTTGTGTTGAATAAGACATGAAACAGGTCTGTGTTCCAAACATGTGGAGAGTGATAACATTAAAAAACACTCAGATGAAACTGATAAACCCATTGACATTCACTGTCTTGTGTAACAGGTTTATGTGGTGGTAGCTTAAGTTCATCCAGAGGTGAATTACAATGCCACATTCAGTTGGGGATAGTTCACCTGAAAATGAAAAAAATGTCATCATTCATTCACCTTCATGTGATTTAAAACCTGTATATGAGTCTTTATTCAGTGGAAAACAAAATAAGATCTGTTTTTAGTTCATACAATGTCAATGTGGTTAATAATAAATCAAGGGCAAATAAAAGGTCTTGTAGAATATGACTGCAGTCCAGGATTATAGTTTGACAAATACATCTGAAGACATTTTTTAAACAGACGGACACTGAATGATTTCATATTTGAGTTATGATCTTTGTTTGTATAAAACTACAGTACATAAGTAATTCACCGTCTGCAGGAATGTATTAATTATTAGACCATTACAATACACAAACCATTTGAGGGACTGCGTTACAACACTAACTTTAAATAAATATTTAAAAATCTGAATCTAAGATTGATTCAGTTTAATATGATGATGTCTTAAGGCACAGATAGTTTTAATTTATATCAATAAAAAATGTCATTAGATAAATGTGCTACTTGCACAAAGCATATAAATCCGCATTTAGTTTGTGAAACGAGGGTCGCTTTCTTGGGTCGTATTGCCAACACTGACACATCAGGGCGTAGATCTCATCTGGACAGTTACTGGGTGCTGCCATGCGATATCCTACCAACCAAAAACACAGAAAAACAGACATAAACAAAGTAATAAGACGTTCATGTGTCATATCCATTGCAAACGTTCACACAGCGTTAGAATAATATAATAGAATATTAATAGCACATGTGTGGCATGTGAAGTCATGGGCGGTGGAGTTTTACCTTTCTCAATCTCTTCTCTAGTCTGTTGGTTGGTCATGTTGTTTGGTGCCGTGTATGGAGTGACTCCTCTGGAGAACGTCTCCCACAGCAACACTCCAAAACTCCACACGTCACTCTCAGTGGTGTAGCGTCCTGATCCACCACCAGAGGACAGCAGTGAGACATTAAACAAAAAGAAAACATCAGAGCACAACAGTAAAGCAAATCGGTAATGATTCTTGTTTCATGTGTAAATGCCTCTTTACCGTAAATGAATCCTTCTGGTGCGGTCCGGTGCTTTTGACCGGTCTGCTTCATCAGTTTGTGATACAAGAACTTTTTACGACAATAACGTTTTACAATTTTAACTAGGCTACATAGCTGCAGAAAGAAATTAAGGCACTATTTTAAGATAATTTTCAGTTTTCGGAATTTACTATTTATAGGCAATTTTTGTTTTATTCTTTGAACTAATAACAACATTTCTTCCAAATTTCAAATAAAAAGACTGATTCTATTTGTATTTATTTAGAGAAAATGAATAGCTTTTTTCAGACCTCAAATGCTGCAAAAAGAAAACAAGTTCATATTCACTTTTCAAGCAATAATGTTACTACATGTACTACGGAAAAAGTTGTATGTGTGTTGTCATGCTTTCAGTCTTTCATTATAATTGTTTAACTTGATTGTGCAGAGCTGGACTGTGATGATGCTAATTACAGAGAAGGGGTTCTCGTTATCACTAATGAATCTACAGAGTACAAAAAAATAAAATAAAGAGTGTCTAGGACTAACAGTGAGTGTATTCTTTTGTTGTAGACAATGGCTGGAAACAGAAATGTGGAGGATGTCATCCGCACAACAGTGGTACTTAAAACCCTCTTCTTCCTCCGCTCTCACCACGAATAACGGCGCAGAGGAAAAAGGCTACGAGGGGGCTGCTCCCTCGATGAGTCTGTGGCCACGCACTTATGTCCGCCCACTGCCATTGGATGGACGGCAAAAGTATTCTATAAGCATTTATAGTTTGGCCTCTCTGCTTAGGACTTGCACTAGGTTGCCGGCCTACGGTTGCTCCAACCGTGCCGGCACTAGGCACACTGTCATTGGGACGATTACCAGACTGGGCCACCTCTTAGCTACGTAGCTATGCAGTACTCGTTCCCGTATCTCAGGGAATGTACACGGTTACTTGTGTAACCTCGATTCCCGGAGATACGGGAACGAGTACTGCGTTCCTTGCCGTGCTTACAAGCTGCATGGTCGTCGCTTCAGTCGAAGTAACCTGAGGACACTACGGCAATGTGTCTGCTTATATAGCCATAAGCGCTGCCCCCTTTGGCCATAGGTCTGTGCAGCTTCGCTGCCATTGTTTTAAAGTTTGACCTTTCACAAACCAATGGCCTTGAAGTTTTCACTGCGTTATTGAAAAAGCATCAGTCATCGGAGAAAAAGGAGTTTTCTGATAGCGTCCTGCTACGCAGAACTCATTCCCGTATCTCAGGGAACCGAGGTTACGTATGTAACCGAGTACGTTCATGTTCACTTTTAAGCAATACAACAGTCATATTCCTACATGTATTTGGGGAAAGTAAAAAAAAAAAGATGGTAAAACCCCGATTTTTCATGTGTCTTGTCATGCTGTCAAACTTTCTCATTGCTGGTGAATGACTTTATGTCACACCTGAGGTTTGATTTTGTTGAAATTCAATAGACACTGGACTGAATTGACCACAATACATCTAGAAATGGGGATTACATTAACATTTGGAATTATATGTTAAATTTTCCAAGGATGTATATAGGTAACTTTAAAACTGAAAATGTTAACCATCATACTTGCTTCACATTCTTTGTGATTGCACTCATCTTCCACGTATCATGCATATGCAGGATAAACATTCACATTTAAGTCTGCTTTCTAAATCAACTTTTAAATAACCTTTTGAAGTATGCTTGTTTAACAATGACTAAGTAGATCCTTTTTATGGCTGTTAATACATCACAGGTCAAAGAGAATTTAGGTCACATGACAATGAAAACATGGCAGATGTTGTATATGTTAATACCGCACCCACACATACTACATAGAACATATTAGTTGATTGGTGTGTACTTCATCTAAGTCAGTATGTAGCCTACTATCACAGTGTTATATTTCAGACGCCCCCTGCATTTTGATTTTATGTGCAGGAATTAGTCTGTGGAGAAGCCCCAGTGTTGGACTATATTAGATGTTCACTACATTCATCATTTTTGTTTGGAAAGAGCCAATCCAAAAAAATCTATTGTTTAACGTATTGATTGTGCAGAGCTGGACTGTGATGATGCTAATTACAGAGAAGGGGTTCTCGTTATCACTAATGAATCTACAGAGTACAAAAAAAAAACAATAAAGAGTGTCTAGGACTAACAGTGAGTGTATTCATTTGTTGTAGACAATGGCTGGAAACAGAAATTTACTGATTCCAGTACTTTTTCTTTTACTGAGCTCTGTTTGCAGAGCTGTTCCACATAGAGGGATTCCAGCTCAAAGTCCACAAGCGCTTGGGTTCCAGCAAACTGAACAGAGATTTGTACCCCAACACCAAACTGAACAGAGATTTGTACCCCAACACCAAACTGAACAACAGTTTCAGAAGGCGGTTGTGCAGTCAGAACCTCTTGACAAGTGCGCTGTAGCTGATTATGAGCAGATCCAGTGTGGACAACCTGGTATCAGCGGTGCCGAGTGTGAAGCTATAAACTGCTGCTTTAATGGACAGCAGTGTTATTATGGGATGTCAGGTAAGGGTGTTCGACCAGTTAAGTGTTCCTTGCCAAGTGATAACTCTCTGATAACTTCATCTGTTTCTCATTACAGTGACCGTCCAGTGTATAAGAGATGGTCAGTTTGTGTTAGTGGTGGCTAGAGATGTCACTCTGCCTCGTCTGAGTCTGGACACTGTCCGTCTGCTGGGAAATGAAGCACCTTGTGGTCCTGTTGGTTTTACACCTTCCTTTGCCATATACCAGTTTCCAGTCACTGCCTGTGGGACCAGCATGATTGTGAGTTTGCTGTTGGTGATTTGCCTGTCTAGAACAGACTTGATGTCAACCGTGTTCCTCTTGCAGGAGGAAAATGGTTATGTGGTGTATGAGAACAGAATGACTTCATCCTATGAAGTGGGGATTGGACCTCTTGGCTCCATCACAAGGGACAGTCATTTTGAGTAGGTCATCTGTGCTTTCTCATGACTGTGAATCTAGAACAAGATGTCAGACGCTCACTGTTTGTTTGTGTAGACTTCTCTTCCAGTGTAGATATTCTGCCACTGCTGTGGAAGCTCTAGTTGTGGAGGTCAACACTGTTCCACCACCTCCACCTGTAGCTGCTCCTGGACCCCTCAGGGTGGAACTTAGACTGGCGAATGGCCAATGTGTCACTAAAGGCTGTGCAGAAGGTAGTGATGCGTAGTCTTCAAAAACATGCCTCTCGAAAGGAGTCGCACTTGTAGCATTGGTCTAAAACTCTAGATTGAGACCATAACGCAAATGTTAATCCTCAGGAGATGAGGCGTATACGTCCTACTACGGTGAGGATGAGTATCCAGTCACTAAAGTCCTGCGAGAGCCTGTGTATGTTGAGGTGCGTATTTTGGAGAGAACTGACCCCAATCTTGTCCTGATGTTGGGGCGCTGTTGGGCGACATCAACCCCTAGTCCTCTCAGTCTACCCCAGTGGGATCTTCTAGTTGATGGGTGAGTAGAGTCCCAAACATTTGTCCAGATGGTCAGGGTTCGTTCACAGCGCACTGTCACTTCTGTTTTAGATGCCCTTACCAGGATGACCGTTACCTGACTGCCCTGGTTCCTGTAGTTGGCTCGTCTGGTCTTCAGTTCCCAACCCACTACAATCGCTTTGTGGTGAAGATGTTCACGTTTGTGGATCCAGCGTCACTGGCCCCTCTGCAGGAGACCGTATGATCTCTTTACAGCCTTGGGTGTCATCTATATTGCCTTTTGTGTTCGTTGCTAAAGCTGATCTCTTTGTTTGTCAGATCTACATTCACTGTAGTACTGCGGTGTGCCACCCTGCTTCCGGCTCCTGTGAACAGAGCTGTGCCAGGAAAAGTAGTATGTGTTTCACTTTGGTTTGATTTGCTGTTTTACAGTTTTGTCGTCCTGACACTTTCCTGTGTTCCAGGGAGAGCTGTTGCTGACAAGAGGCGTGAAGAAACCGTGGTTTCCAGTGGAGGGATTTCCTTCACACTGTAAACTGAACTGAATTGCCCTTTTTAATAAAGTCATTGGACTCCCAACCATTTGTATAGCTGTGTTTTCAGTGGTTTTCTCCCCAATGAGGATTGGGGGTTGTGTTCCGGTATAAACTGTAAAAGGCATGTAAGGTTAAAGGCGGAGTAACTGATTTCCGAATTATGCTTTAGACAACTGAGTTGGGCCGTGTACCAAAACGACCTTGTAGCCAATCAGCAGTAAGGTGCACAGGACGGACATTAGCCTAGCCGAGTGCTGACAAAAGCGGAAGATGGGGGCAGGGGTGTGTTTGTTTTGGTGATTTGAACATCAACAACGGCAAAGAGAAATCTGACACCCTGCCTTTAAAGAGGAACCGCAAACTAATGGTTTTGAGTGTTCTACAGTAGTAGTAATGATACTAAATGTTTAATTTAAAAAGTGCCTTTTCCGGGCTTATAAGGACGCTTTACAAGGGACACCAATTCAACAATAAATCATTGCAAAATGACAAACGGGTGTTTGGACACTTACCCAACCGAAGTCACAAAAAAAGGCAGTTGCATAACCATGTCATGAAGACAACATGAAAAGGTAGGTACAATAAGCAATACATGAAGTGAACCAAAATAAGACCAACACATGTGCAATTTATGGTATTCAATAAGTCCAAGAATGAGGAACAGACATTATAACTGATAGTTTTGAGTAAACATTTAGATTTTGAGCTTTGGGTTAAATTCACTTAAAGTGGTAATTGTGCTAAGAGGAGCGAGTCACAAAGTTTGAGTGCCGTGACCGAAAAAGACCTGCCTATTGAAGATAAACTGAACCTAGGCACGCACAGAAGTTCAGAACTGGAACAGCGGCGCAAACGAGAGTGACCATAAGGAGAGTAGGTCTGAAAGATGGGAAGGAGCAAGACCATTGAGTGCCTTGAAAGCGAGTAGAAGCGTTACGTACCCAAGTTCAGGCTAAGAAAATTAAACCGTACCCAGACTTTTAACTCACTGACACATAAAGATAATGAGGCCATCAAGTGGATAGAATCTTACTGACAAGCAGTATGCGGATGTCATCCGCACAAGTGGTAATTAAAACCCCTCTTCTTCCTCCGCTCTCACCACGAATAACGGCGCAGAGGAAAAAGGCTACGAGGGGCTGCCTCCCCTCGATGAGTCTGTGGCCACGCACTTATGTCCGCCCACTGCCATTGGATGGACGGCAAAAGTATTCTATAAGCATTTATAGTTTGGCCTCTCTGCTTAGGACTTGCACTAGGTTGCCGGCCTACGGTTGCTCCAACCGTGCCGGCACTAGGCACACTGTCATTGGGACGATTACCAGACTGGGCCACCTCTTAGCTACGTAGCTATGCAGTACTCGTTCCCGTATCTCAGGGAATGTACACGGTTACTTGTGTAACCTCGATTGCCGGAGATACGGGAACGAGTACTGCGTTCCTTGCCGTGCTTACAAGCTGCATGGTCGTCGCTTCAGTCGAAGTAACCTGAGGACACTACGGCAATGTGTCTGCTTATATAGCCATAAGCGCTGCCCCCTTTGGCCATAGGTCTGTGCAGCTTCGCTGCCATTGTTTTAAAGTTTGACCTTTCACAAACCAATGGCCTTGAAGTTTTCACTGCGTTATTGAAAAAGCATCAGTCATCGGAGAAAAAGGAGTTTTCTGATAGCGTCCTGCTACGCAGAACTCATTCCCGTATCTCAGGGAACCGAGGTTACGTATGTAACCGAGTACGTTCATGTTCACTTTTAAGCAATACAACAGTCATATTCCTACATGTATTTGGGGAAAGTAAAAAAAAAAGATGGTAAAACCCCGATTTTTCATGTGTCTTGTCATGCTGTCAAACTTTCTCATTGCTGGTGAATGACTTTATGTCACACCTGAGGTTTGATTTTGTTGAAATTCAATAGACACTGGACTGAATTGACCACAATACATCTAGAAATGGGGATTACATTAACATTTGGAATTATATGTTACATTTTCCAAGGATGTATATAGGTAACTTTAAAACTGAAAATGTTAACCATCATACTTGCTTCACATTCTTTGTGATTGCACTCATCTTCCACGTATCATGCATATGCAGGATAACATTCACATTTAAGTGTGTCTGCTTTCTAAATCAACTTTTAAATAACCTTTTGAAGTATGCTTGTTTAACAATGACTAAGTAGATCCTTTTTATGGCTGTTAATACATCACAGGTCAAAGAGAATTTAGGTCACATGACAATGAAAACATGGCAGATGTTGTATATGTTAATACCGCACCCACACATACTACATAGAACATATTAGTTGATTGGTGTGTACTTCATCTAAGTCAGTATGTAGCCTACTATCACAGTGTTATATTTCAGACGCCCCCTGCATTTTGATTTTATGTGCAGGAATTAGTCTGTGGAGAAGCCCCAGTGTTGGACTATATTAGATGTTCACTACATTCATCATTTTTGTTTGGAAAGAGCCAATCCAAAAAAATCTATTGTTTAACGTATTGATTGTGCAGAGCTGGACTGTGATGATGCTAATTACAGAGAAGGGGTTCTCGTTATCACTAATGAATCTACAGAGTACAAAAAAAAACAATAAAGAGTGTCTAGGACTAACAGTGAGTGTATTCATTTGTTGTAGACAATGGCTGGAAACAGAAATTTACTGATTCCAGTACTTTTTCTTTTACTGAGCTCTGTTTGCAGAGCTGTTCCACATAGAGGGATTCCAGCTCAAAGTCCACAAGCGCTTGGGTTCCAGCAAACTGAACAGAGATTTGTACCCCAACACCAAACTGAACAGAGATTTGTACCCCAACACCAAACTGAACAACAGTTTCAGAAGGCGGTTGTGCAGTCAGAACCTCTTGACAAGTGCGCTGTAGCTGATTATGAGCAGATCCAGTGTGGACAACCTGGTATCAGCGGTGCCGAGTGTGAAGCTATAAACTGCTGCTTTAATGGACAGCAGTGTTATTATGGGATGTCAGGTAAGGGTGTTCGACCAGTTAAGTGTTCCTTGCCAAGTGATAACTCTCTGATAACTTCATCTGTTTCTCATTACAGTGACCGTCCAGTGTATAAGAGATGGTCAGTTTGTGTTAGTGGTGGCTAGAGATGTCACTCTGCCTCGTCTGAGTCTGGACACTGTCCGTCTGCTGGGAAATGAAGCACCTTGTGGTCCTGTTGGTTTTACACCTTCCTTTGCCATATACCAGTTTCCAGTCACTGCCTGTGGGACCAGCATGATTGTGAGTTTGCTGTTGGTGATTTGCCTGTCTAGAACAGACTTGATGTCAACCGTGTTTCCTCTTGCAGGAGGAAAATGGTTATGTGGTGTATGAGAACAGAATGACTTCATCCTATGAAGTGGGGATTGGACCTCTTGGCTCCATCACAAGGGACAGTCATTTTGAGTAGGTCATCTGCTTTCTCATGACTGTGAATCTAGAACAAGATGTCAGACGCTCACTGTTTGTTTGTGTAGACTTCTCTTCCAGTGTAGATATTCTGCCACTGCTGTGGAAGCTCTAGTTGTGGAGGTCAACACTGTTCCACCACCTCCACCTGTAGCTGCTCCTGGACCCCTCAGGGTGGAACTTAGACTGGCGAATGGCCAATGTGTCACTAAAGGCTGTGCAGAAGGTAGTGATGCGCTAGTCTTCAAAAACATGCCTCTCGAAAGGAGTCGCACTTGTAGCATTGGTCTAAAACTCTAGATTGAGACCATAACGCAAATGTTAATCCTCAGGAGATGAGGCGTATACGTCCTACTACGGTGAGGATGAGTATCCAGTCACTAAAGTCCTGCGAGAGCCTGTGTATGTTGAGGTGCGTATTTTGGAGAGAACTGACCCCAATCTTGTCCTGATGTTGGGGCTGTTGGGCGACATCAACCCCTAGTCCTCTCAGTCTACCCCAGTGGGATCTTCTAGTTGATGGGTGAGTAGAGTCCCAAACATTTTGTCCAGATGGTCAGGGTTCGTTCACAGCGCACTGTCACTTCTGTTTTAGATGCCCTTACCAGGATGACCGTTACCTGACTGCCCTGGTTCCTGTAGTTGGCTCGTCTGGTCTTCAGTTCCCAACCCACTACAATCGCTTTGTGGTGAAGATGTTCACGTTTGTGGATCCAGCGTCACTGGCCCCTCTGCAGGAGACCGTATGATCTCTTTACAGCCTTGGGTGTCATCTATATTGCCTTTTGTGTTCGTTGCTAAAGCTGATCTCTTTGTTTGTCAGATCTACATTCACTGTAGTACTGCGGTGTGCCACCCTGCTTCCGGCTCCTGTGAACAGAGCTGTGCCAGGAAAAGTAGTATGTGTTTCACTTTGGTTTGATTTGCTGTTTTACAGTTTTGTCGTCCTGACACTTTCCTGTGTTCCAGGGAGAGCTGTTGCTGACAAGAGGCGTGAAGAAACCGTGGTTTCCAGTGGAGGGATTTCCTTCACACTGTAAACTGAACTGAATTGCCCTTTTTAATAAAGTCATTGGACTCCCAACCATTTGTATAGCTGTGTTTTCAGTGGTTTTCTCCCCAATGAGGATTGGGGGTTGTGTTCCGGTATAAACTGTAAAAGGCATGTAAGGTTAAAGGCGGAGTAACTGATTTCCGAATTATGCTTTAGACAACTGAGTTGGGCCGTGTACCAAAACGACCTTGTAGCCAATCAGCAGTAAGGTGCACAGGACGGACATTAGCCTAGCCGAGTGCTGACAAAAGCGGAAGATGGGGGCAGGGGTGTGTTTGTTTTGGTGATTTGAACATCAACAACGGCAAAGAGAAATCTGACACCCTGCCTTTAAAGAGGAACCGCAAACTAATGGTTTTGAGTGTTCTACAGTAGTAGTAATGATACTAAATGTTTAATTTAAAAAGTGCCTTTTCCGGGCTTATAAGGACGCTTTACAAGGGACACCAATTCAACAATAAATCATTGCAAAATGACAAACGGGTGTTTGGACACTTACCCAACCGAAGTCACAAAAAAAGGCAGTTGCATAACCATGTCATGAAGACAACATGAAAAGGTAGGTACAATAAGCAATACATGAAGTGAACCAAAATAAGACCAACACATGTGCAATTTATGGTATTCAATAAGTCCAAGAATGAGGAACAGACATTATAACTGATAGTTTTGAGTAAACATTTAGATTTTGAGCTTTGGGTTAAATTCACTTAAAGTGGTAATTGTGCTAAGAGGAGCGAGTCACAAAGTTTGAGTGCCGTGACCGAAAAAGACCTGCCGCCTATTGAAGATAAACTGAACCTAGGCACGCACAGAAGTTCAGAACTGGAACAGCGGCGCAAACGAGAGTGACCATAAGGAGAGTAGGTCTGAAAGATGGGAAGGAGCAAGACCATTGAGTGCCTTGAAAGCGAGTAGAAGCGTTACGTACCCAAGTTCAGGCTAAGAAAATTAAACCGTACCCAGACTTTTAACTCACTGACACATAAAGATAATGAGGCCATCAAGTGGATAGAATCTTACTGACAAGCAGTATGCGGATGTCATCCGCACAACAGTGGTAATTAAAACCCTCTTCTTCCTCCGCTCTCACCACGAATAACGGCGCAGAGGAAAAAGGCTACGAGGGGCTGCCTCCCCTCGATGAGTCTGTGGCCACGCACTTATGTCCGCCCACTGCCATTGGATGGACGGCAAAAGTATTCTATAAGCATTTATAGTTTGGCCTCTCTGCTTAGGACTTGCACTAGGTTGCCGGCCTACGGTTGCTCCAACCGTGCCGGCACTAGGCACACTGTCATTGGGGACGATTACCAGACTGGGCCACCTCTTAGCTACGTAGCTATGCAGTACTCGTTCCCGTATCTCAGGGAATGTACACGGTTACTTGTGTAACCTCGATTGCCGGAGATACGGGAACGAGTACTGCGTTCCTTGCCGTGCTTACAAGCTGCATGGTCGTCGCTTCAGTCGAAGTAACCTGAGGACACTACGGCAATGTGTCTGCTTATATAGCCATAAGCGCTGCCCCCTTTGGCCATAGGTCTGTGCAGCTTCGCTGCCATTGTTTTAAAGTTTGACCTTTCACAAACCAATGGCCTTGAAGTTTTCACTGCGTTATTGAAAAAGCATCAGTCATCGGAGAAAAAGGAGTTTTCTGATAGCGTCCTGCTACGCAGAACTCATTCCCGTATCTCAGGGAACCGAGGTTACGTATGTAACCGAGTACGTTCATGTTCACTTTTAAGCAATACAACAGTCATATTCCTACATGTATTTGGGGAAAGTAAAAAAAAAGATGGTAAAACCCCGATTTTTCATGTGTCTTGTCATGCTGTCAAACTTTCTCATTGCTGGTGAATGACTTTATGTCACACCTGAGGTTTGATTTTGTTGAAATTCAATAGACACTGGACTGAATTGACCACAATACATCTAGAAATGGGGATTACATTAACATTTGGAATTATATGTTACATTTTCCAAGGATGTATATAGGTAACTTTAAAACTGAAAATGTTAACCATCATACTTGCTTCACATTCTTTGTGATTGCACTCATCTTCCACGTATCATGCATATGCAGGATAACATTCACATTTAAGTGTGTCTGCTTTCTAAATCAACTTTTAAATAACCTTTTGAAGTATGCTTGTTTAACAATGACTAAGTAGATCCTTTTTATGGCTGTTAATACATCACAGGTCAAAGAGAATTTAGGTCACATGACAATGAAAACATGGCAGATGTTGTATATGTTAATACCGCACCCACACATACTACATAGAACATATTAGTTGATTGGTGTGTACTTCATCTAAGTCAGTATGTAGCCTACTATCACAGTGTTATATTTCAGACGCCCCCTGCATTTTGATTTTATGTGCAGGAATTAGTCTGTGGAGAAGCCCCAGTGTTGGACTATATTAGATGTTCACTACATTCATCATTTTTGTTGGAAAGAGCCAATCCAAAAAAATCTATTGTTTAACGTATTGATTGTGCAGAGCTGGACTGTGATGATGCTAATTACAGAGAAGGGGTTCTCGTTATCACTAATGAATCTACAGAGTACAAAAAAAAACAATAAAGAGTGTCTAGGACTAACAGTGAGTGTATTCATTTGTTGTAGACAATGGCTGGAAACAGAAATTTACTGATTCCAGTACTTTTTCTTTTACTGAGCTCTGTTTGCAGAGCTGTTCCACATAGAGGGATTCCAGCTCAAAGTCCACAAGCGCTTGGGTTCCAGCAAACTGAACAGAGATTTGTACCCCAACACCAAACTGAACAGAGATTTGTACCCCAACACCAAACTGAACAACAGTTTCAGAAGGCGGTTGTGCAGTCAGAACCTCTTGACAAGTGCGCTGTAGCTGATTATGAGCAGATCCAGTGTGGACAACCTGGTATCAGCGGTGCCGAGTGTGAAGCTATAACTGCTGCTTTAATGGACAGCAGTGTTATTATGGGATGTCAGGTAAGGGTGTTCGACCAGTTAAGTGTTCCTTGCCAAGTGATACTCTCTGATAACTTCATCTGTTTCTCATTACAGTGACCGTCCAGTGTATAAGAGATGGTCAGTTTGTGTTAGTGGTGGCTAGAGATGTCACTCTGCCTCGTCTGAGTCTGGACACTGTCCGTCTGCTGGGAAATGAAGCACCTTGTGGTCCTGTTGGTTTTACACCTTCCTTTGCCATATACCAGTTTCCAGTCACTGCCTGTGGGACCAGCATGATTGTGAGTTTGCTGTTGGTGATTTGCCTGTCTAGAACAGACTTGATGTCAACCGTGTTTCCTCTTGCAGGAGGAAAATGGTTATGTGGTGTATGAGAACAGAATGACTTCATCCTATGAAGTGGGGATTGGACCTCTTGGCTCCATCACAAGGGACAGTCATTTTGAGTAGGTCATCTGTGCTTTCTCATGACTGTGAATCTAGAACAAGATGTCAGACGCTCACTGTTTGTTTGTGTAGACTTCTCTTCCAGTGTAGATATTCTGCCACTGCTGTGGAAGCTCTAGTTGTGGAGGTCAACACTGTTCCACCACCTCCACCTGTAGCTGCTCCTGGACCCCTCAGGGTGGAACTTAGACTGGCGAATGGCCAATGTGTCACTAAAGGCTGTGCAGAAGGTAGTGATGCGCTAGTCTTCAAAAACATGCCTCTCGAAAGGAGTCGCACTTGTAGCATTGGTCTAAAACTCTAGATTGAGACCATAACGCAAATGTTAATCCTCAGGAGATGAGGCGTATACGTCCTACTACGGTGAGGATGAGTATCCAGTCACTAAAGTCCTGCGAGAGCCTGTGTATGTTGAGGTGCGTATTTTGGAGAGAACTGACCCCAATCTTGTCCTGATGTTGGGGCGCTGTTGGGCGACATCAACCCCTAGTCCTCTCAGTCTACCCCAGTGGGATCTTCTAGTTGATGGGTGAGTAGAGTCCCAAACATTTGTCCAGATGGTCAGGGTTCGTTCACAGCGCACTGTCACTTCTGTTTTAGATGCCCTTACCAGGATGACCGTTACCTGACTGCCCTGGTTCCTGTAGTTGGCTCGTCTGGTCTTCAGTTCCCAACCCACTACAATCGCTTTGTGGTGAAGATGTTCACGTTTGTGGATCCAGTCACTGGCCCCTCTGCAGGAGACCGTATGATCTCTTTACAGCCTTGGGTGTCATCTATATTGCCTTTTGTGTTCGTTGCTAAAGCTGATCTCTTTGTTTGTCAGATCTACATTCACTGTAGTACTGCGGTGTGCCACCCTGCTTCCGGCTCCTGTGAACAGAGCTGTGCCAGGAAAAGTAGTATGTGTTTCACTTTGGTTTGATTTGCTGTTTTACAGTTTTGTCGTCCTGACACTTTCCTGTGTTCCAGGGAGAGCTGTTGCTGACAAGAGGCGTGAAGAAACCGTGGTTTCCAGTGGAGGGATTTCCTTCACACTGTAAACTGAACTGAATTGCCCTTTTTAATAAAGTCATTGGACTCCCAACCATTTGTATAGCTGTGTTTTCAGTGGTTTTCTCCCCAATGAGGATTGGGGGTTGTGTTCCGGTATAAACGGAAAAGGCAGGTAAGGTTAAGGGGAGGGGTGTGTTTGTTTTGGTGATTTGAACATCAACAACGGCAAAGAGAAATCTGACACCCTGCCTTTAAAGAGGAACCGCAAACTAATGGTTTTGAGTGTTCTACAGTAGTAGTAATGATACTAAATGTTTAATTTAAAAAGTGCCTTTTCCGGGCTTAAGGACGCTTTACAAGGGACACCAATTCAACAATAAATCATTGCAAAATGACAAATGGATGTTTGGACATTTGCCCAATCGAAGTCACAAAGGCAGTTGCATAACCACGTCATGAAGACAATATGAAAAGGTAGTACAATACATGAATGAACCAAAATAAGACGTGTGCAATTGATGGTATTAAATAGTCCAAGAAGAATGACAATGAGAACTGACATAACTGATAGTTTTGAGTAAACATTTAGTCTTTGGGTAAAATTCACTTAAAGTGGTAATTGTGCTAAGAGGTGCGAGTTCCAAAGTTTGGGTGGCAAGACTTGCCGCCTATTGAAGATAAACTGAACCTAGGCACGCACAGAAGTTCAGAACTGGATCAGCGGCGCAAACGAGAGTGATTATAAGGAGAGTAGGTCGGAAAGATAGGCAGCAGCAAGACCATTGAGTGCCTTGAAAGTGAGCAGAAGCGTTATGTATTTCACATGGGAAGATAACTGCAACCCATTGAGATGAAATAAAAGAATCATCTATTTATTTTATATAGGGTCATTAAAAGTTGCTTTCTCAAAGCGTATCACAGCAGACATCACGTCAGGTAAAACAACACGTGAAAACAAATCATCCAATCAAGAGAAAGCAATCCTAAAATAAAACGTTTAGAGAGATTTTTAAAGTCGCTAGTGAATTTCTCCCAGAAGTCGGCCGGGAGAGAGAAGGAGAATGCTCTATCACTCATGGAGTTAAGCCATGTCTTGAGAACAACTAAAAGACCACACTGAGAAGAATGCCGATTTTGACATGGTGTGTAAGGCAATAACAGATCAGACAGGTACGGAGGAGCCAGGTCATGCAAAACCTTAAATTTTAACATGGGGGTTTTAAAATCAATACAAACTACTGGATGACAAGCCGTCTGGCTTCAAAACAAACCGCTCCACTGAGACTGCACTGCTATCGGTCACAGAAGCACTGCGGCTAGCCAAGGCGGAATCTAAATCCTTGGTCCTGATTCTGCTAGCAACCCTGTCATCACTAGGAATCTCAGGCTCTCCTCTCCGCTGGTTCAAATCCTACCTCTACGAAAGATCCTTCAGGGTGTCATGGAGGGGCTTGCTGTCCACTGCTCACCACATGATCACTGGGGTCCCTGGGGACCACTGCTTTTTTTCCATGTACATGACATCCTTGGGATCCATCATACAGGCACATGGCTTCTCGTATCACTGTTATGCTGACGACACCCAGATCCACATCTCGTTTCACCAAGACGATACCACTGTAGCAGCTCGCATTACAGCCTGCCTCGAGGACATCTCAGCTTGGATGAAAGGGTATCACCTCCAGCTGAACCCTGCCACGACAGAACTACTCGTGTTTCCGGCACACCCTACGGTGCAACACGATCTCAACATCCATCTTGGCAATACCACAATCACTCCTTCCAAAACAGCCAGGAACTTTGGAGTCATATTTGATGAACAGCTGTCCTTCAATGATCACATTGCAAAGACAACACGATCATGCCGATATGCCTTATTCAACATAAGAAAGGTCAGACCCTATCTCACTGAGCATGCGGTACAACTCCTTGTCCAGGCCCTGGTAATCTCAAGGTTGGACTCCAGCAATGCTCTCCTTGCTGGTCTTCCCTGCAAAGGCTTTCAAACCGCTCCAGCTGGTTCAGAACGCAGCAGCATGCCTCGTCTTCCAACAGCCCAAAAGGGCTCATGTGACTCCCCTTTTCATCTCTCTCTACTGGCTACCGGTTGAAGCCCGTATCAGATTCAAGTCACTAATGCTTGCCTACAGGACTATCACTGGATCTGCACCGGCTTACTTTCACACACTCCTGCACTCCTCCACCCCATCAAGATCCCTGCGTTCAGCAAACCAGCGTTGTCTTGTATTGCCTTCCCATAAGGGCAGTAAATCACTCTCATTCTCATTCACAACTCCTTCCTGGTGGAACATTCTTCCTAACTCTGTCCGGTCAACCACATCTCTCACAACATTCAAAAAAAACTACTTAAAACCCATCTCTTCTGTGAATACTTGACAGACAAATAAAAAATAAAAATAACTTTCTCTCAACAGGTATTGGTCTAGCTTTTGTTGAAACCAGTAACTTTGTATTGGCACCTAATGTATTATGGCTCCTGTACGACATATCGCTTATTGCTCCCTAAATGCAATACGATACCTGACAGGGAGCCAGTGTAAAGACTCCAAAACAGGAGAAATATGATCACCAGACTTTGCCCCATACAGAATACTTGCAGCCAAGTTTTTGTACATATTGTAGTTTTGTCTCCTTATTGAAACGGGCCAATTGAGTTTGATTTTAACCATTTATTTCAATAAGATTTACTGTAAATCTTTGCCATGGCCTTAGTCCCTATGGAAGCCTATGGAAGCCCATTTCCGCCATGTGGTAAAAAAAATCATACATATAATTATAAGATAATAATTATGAGATAAAAAATCTTAATTATGAGATTGAAGGTCATAATCCTGAGATTAAAAAATAATAGGACTTAAAAAATTGAATTTATGACCTAGGCAAGACACTGCACGCTGGCAACATCCGCTGCTTAATACGGTGTAAATACAAATAACTGTACATTTTTTATTTTATTTTATTAGGCTGATACAAGCAACCTGATACATTTGTTTTGAACTGATCCAAACCCATTTTAGAAGTCTCATCAAACAGACAAAATATAAAATTACTAAAATTCTACAAATGTACAGGCCACATTTTAGAATCATAGTACTCATCATAACTTTATGTTTCAAAGCATCCAGAATAGATCAAAACTATATGCAGGACTAAAGAATATATGTAGCATATTCAAAGTAGCCACCCTTTCCAAAATTGTACTCTTGGCATTATCGAGCAGCTTCTTGAAATTTCACCTTTTAGGAAGATTTTCAATAGTATTTGCAGAAATTTCATCTATGGGCATTTCTTGACTGCTTTTTTCTCTTGTTGTCTAATAAAGGGAATTGTTGCCACAGTTATATAATTGGGCAAAAGTCATTTCAAACATTTGAATATACATCTTCAGATTAAAAGATTTTAAGATCATGAGAATGATTTCAGTCAAGGGTTTTAGAACTTTTAATGGGCAGTGTATTTTTTGCCTTCCAATATAATAAATATAATAAATGATGCATTTAAGAGATGGCTTCACACATCTATGGTATTACTACTACTGTATGTTTCACAATAGAAACCATGCATAAACACTCTTGAATATAATGATTTTAAAAGACCTCTCTGGTAGTTTGTTGGCTTCAGCAGGTTGCATGTTATCTGGTAGATAGGAACCAGTGAAATACCTTTCAGAATCTCATAGATCTTTGTTGAAAGGATTCCATATACAGTACATTGTACATTGAATATTGAATATGGCCCAAAACACACAATATTTTGTAATTGTTTGGCTGTGGAGTCCTTCAAGTTCCTGGGCTCCACCATCTCAAAGGACCTGAAGTGGGAGACATAGGGCCCAGTGTTCTGTTCGCTTTAATCCCTGTCAGGTTTGCTTCGGCTACTCAGTTGATCACAAGTGGACAAGAACGGATAGTCCAGACTGCTGAAAATATCATTGGTGCTTTCCTTCCAACTCTTTTAAAGTGCAATCATTACAGACTTGATACACCCCGTACACAACATCTTTGAACTGTTGCCCTCTGACCAATGCTTCAGACGGAGTACTAGAGCATCTGGACATATTGCTTTTAATAAATTTGAATATATATTACTTCTGTACAATTTTCTATTTACAATTTTATTTATATTTGTATATATTTTCTGCTCTGTTTTATTATTATGTGTCTGCTGATCCATTTGGATGTCTCCACTGGTAGCTTCAAGTAACAAAAAATCCCCAATAAATTGCTTTCTGATTTAGACTTATTTTAGCCTACAAATTAATTGTTTAACTTTAATTAAGATTTTTTATTTCAGCAGAGACAAGATGAAGCACATGGTAATTTCCAACATTTAAACCCATGGATCAGTTTCTTTGTCAGTGATTTCCTAAGTCTTTGAAAACTAAAAACAAACAACTAAAATATACTGTATATATAAACAATCGCAATTGGTTTGTAAAACCACTGAGTGGCATTTACACAGTTTTAACCATCGGGTGTCACCAGCGTGCTGTGTCCTGGCTGCACTGCGCATGTTCAAGTTAAATCATAATTTCGTTTTTTTAACTCATAATTATGACTATATATCTCATAATTATTATGTTTTTATAATATAATTACTGTATGACTTTCAATCTCATAATTGCTTGATTTTTTTATCACGTGGGAAATGGGCTTGGTTGATGACCCTTCCCCACCGCGTATTTATGTTAGAGAACACAGGGCAAAACTTTCGTGAAAAACTTTGGTTTTTGTTTAAAATGGTCAAAATTGGAGGTAACAATTCACAAGAGGTTTATTTGACAAGCTTGCTTTACAATAGTTCTGTTATACAAATGAAATCAGAGCATTGAACTGATGTGTTAACTTACATGCAATAACAAAATGCATTACAGAATTAATATTTACAGCATGTATTATCTGCTTTCCCATTGTCTAATTTGGATGTAAAACAAGGTAAAAAATCCCCTTTTGAAACGTTGAGATCGCAGATCTTTCCGGGTTGTTGACGGCCCGTTGACAAATGAACTTGGCACGTAAGGGTGCAACAAAGGTTCATCGCTCTTTTCCCTGAAACAACAATATTTATTCATTTATTTACGTGGTCCCATTATCAAAGATTTTCAACACAGTGTATACTAAGCTAACATTAACTAACTATACATGCGTGTTTGTATAGAAAAAAGATCAATTAAGACTCATCACCATGCATGATTTTTTATAAATGCTGGCAAAGCTTTACATTTACGCAAAATAGAAAGCTGTAAAACTATATAAAAAAATATTACTATGATTCAACAGATAAGGAACCTACCTTTGCCAGACTGGCGCAGATCACTATCTCAGTGCCATGTCAAACCGGTTGTTTTTTGCCAATTTAATAGGACTTATTTTTGCAGTCTGTAAAAAGGAAATCTCAAAATGTCTTGATATGTAATCTAAATGTAGCCTAATCAAATATTTTCTACAATATTGCGTTGACGTTTTATTCTTAAAATTCAGATATGTATTTTAAAGTCTCATTGGATTGTGTTGTGTTATAGCGGCACTGCCCGTAAAATATAAAGATTAGTAGCAAATCTTTTTAATTTTCTGTGCATTTTTTCCATAAACAGGTAAAGCATTTGACAAACTGTTATTTGATATGTTTTATGATGAACAGTTGCAACATTTTGGTAATGAGGCTACAGTAGGCTACAAATACGAAATCCAATATCTTTAAAACATTTGGTAAGTAATAGCCTATAAATGAATAAATATTGTTGTTTCGGGGAAAAGAGCGATGAATCTTCGTTGCACCCTTACGTGTCAAGTTCATTTGTCTTGCCATATATACCTAGGCTATTTGTCAAACTTTTATGACCGCAGCGTCCATCTTTTACTTAAAGGTGTGATGAACTGGCCTTGTTTATTGTTTTATGTTGTATGACGTCTACTTGACGTTCGCGTGGATTTTACATTCAAAACATCAAAATCAATAAGTAAAGGGCTATTCTACACGGAAGACTTTATAAGTAAACGCCCACCGCTTTGATTGGATAGCAGTTTGCGTAGTTGGAGCCTTCTGTAAATTTGGTTAGAGACGTAACGTTAGGTTACACATTAGCACCTTTCGTTTTAACTGGAGACCTCCTGTGATTTATAAATAGCCGCCACACATCAGTATTCGCACGGGATGATTTTACTCAAATTTACTGACTTATTTCCCAGATGTGATGGCAAGGCTTTGCGTAAAGCTTGTATAGCCCCCGACAAAACGTTTCAAAACGTTTTTAAACTGAAACGGTGGTGCGCTTGAACACCCTGTTGTGATGACGCAAGAGTTGAACTATGGCAACTGAGATGGCCGTTCTTTGTGTTCTTTTTGAAGAATTTTCGGAGCCTGATGAAATCGGTATAAATCGGTGTTGAATACTGCAAAATGAATCTCTTTCAATATCTTCAATTGTTGCGAATACCGAGCTGCAGCAGACACATTTGAACGACTTTACTGGAGCCATTGTGCGAGCTGTCTCTTTAATACCACGTGGGTTATATACATGTTGCTGCTGATTGGGCTGATATTCTTGACACACCCACCAACCGAGAGAAAACGGCTGCGTTCAAATACCCCACTTGCGGTCTTTGCTCTTGACCACTTGACAACTTTCATGATGTATTTCCTGTTTTGGGCCCTAGTGTTAGTGTCTGTGAAGATCCCAAGAGAGCATGTAGTATTTCTAACCCGATGGGACACTTAGCAAGTGCAAACATGTGTTAATGGGGTTTAATACTGTTTGATTATCAACATTCTTTAAAATATCTTCTTTAATGTTCTTGTAGAAGACAGTCAAAAGACATTTTGTAATGTTTGTAATGTTTGTGTTTGTAATGACACGAGGATAAATAAATGATTTTAAAAAATCTGTTAATTTATTTTATGTTTGGTTTGGGCAAATAAAAGGTCCTGTAGAATACGACTGAAGACATTTTTTAAACAGACGAACACTGAATGATTTCATATTTTATTTCTTTACAGTATTTTTGTACAAACAAAGATCATAAGTTATTCACCATCTGCAGGAATGTATTAATTATTAAAACATTATAAGACACAAACCATTTGGAGGACTGCAATACAACTTCGAATACTGTAAATATATATTAAAAAATCGGCATCAAAATTGATTCAGTTTAATATGATGCTGTCTGAGGGCACAGATGGTTTTGCTTTATATTAATACAAAAATAAGTTTGAAATAAGTTAATTTTCTTTGGCTCCGTCATTAGATAAATGTGCTACTTGCACAAAGCATATAAATCCGCATTTAGTTTGTGAAACGAGGGTCGCTTTCTTGGGTCGTATTGCCAACACTGACACATCAGGGCGTAGATCTCATCTGGACAGTTACTGGGTGCTGCCATGCGATATCCTACCAACCAGAAACACAGAAAAACAGACATAAACAAAGTAATAAGACGTTCATGTGTCATATCCATTGCAAACGAATATTAAAAATTGAATATTAATAGCACGTGTGTGGCATGTGAAGTCATGGGCGGTGGAGTTTTACCTTTCTCAATCTCTTCTCTAGTCTGTTGGTTGGTCATGTTGTTTGGTGCCGTGTATGGAGTGACTCCTCTGGAGAACGTCTCCCACAGCAACACTCCAAAACTCCACACGTCACTCTCAGTGGTGTAGCGTCCTGATCCACCACCAGAGGACAGCAGTGAGACATTAAACAAAAAGAAAACATCAGAGCACAGCAGTAGAGCACATCGGTAATGATTCTTGTTTCATGGGTAATGTGTCTGTACCGTAATTGAGTGCTTCTGGTGCGGTCCATTTGACTGGGATCTGCTTCATCCCTCCTGTAGCGTCATACACACCATCCTCCTCCTGACGGGACATCCCAAAATCACTGATCTTTACCACACTTTCCTCTCCTACGAGGCAGTTACGCGCAGCCAGATCTCTAAAGAGAGAGAGAAATGCAATTTGTGATACAATAACGCTTTACGTTTGTAAAAACAACTTTAACTACATTGATACAGCCACGGATAAAAATAAGAGACCGTTTCAAATTATGTTCAGTTTTTCAGATTTGACTACATAGGTATGTATTTAGGGAAAATTATCATTTTTGTTTTATTCTGTGAACTACTAACAATATTTCTTCCAAATTTCAAATGAAAAATATTATTTCTATTTGCATTTATTTGCAGAAAATAAAAACCGGAGAAACGGGTCAAAATAACAGAAAATATGCTCTGTATTTTTTCAGACCTCAAATACTGCAAAGAATACAAGTTCATGTTCACGTTTAAGCAATACAACAGTAATATTTCTATATGTATTTAGGAAAAGTAAAAAAAAAAGTGATAACCTGGGTTTTTGGCACAGGTTTTGTGTCTTGTCATGATTTCAGTCTTTCACATTGCTGTTGGATGACTTTGTCATTCCTGGGGTTTGATTTTGTTGAAATTCAACAGAGACTGGACTGAAATGACCTCAATACTTCTAGAATTGCGGATTAAATCCACAATTTTTCCACGGATGTATATTGGTAAAAACTTAAAATAATAACCATCATTCATTTCGCTCGTCTTCCACATATAATGCACATGCAGGCTTTAACATTCACATTTAAGTCTGTTATCTAAATCGACTTCTAAAATCATACAGTTAGCGCTGTTAGTGCAATTTTTTCCATGAGCGATATTCTTATAGCGTTGATATATTATGCAGCCCTATGACTAAGACAATGAAAGTAAATGGCAACTGATCAATGTCCTTACGGGAAAAAAATGACACGTTACAGCCTACAAACTCAATTCTGCTCTTGTACACAAACCATTTGACCCTGAATGAGAAAAGCAGTGCTTTTTAGACGCAACGGCGAAGTTTCATTTCCGCTCGGCTCATTATATCAAAATCTTCCGACGGGGCACTGCTGCAAACCACCGGTCCGTTTTACCAAGAGACTTCAGCATAATGGAGAAGCAGCTGCAGTCTCATTATAAGACGCAATAAAAGCCATCTGCCAGCTCTTTATACGCTCTTCTAATAAACTTTATGGAGCCAGTGCAGAATGGCTAGCTTGGATATCCTGACTTGGCGAAAATCTTGTATGTAATAATGCATTAATTGTATTGCTTAATTTTCCTGTTTTGCTCTCACCGGTGAATACACTTTTTGCCCTCCAGATAGGCCATGCCGGACACCACGTTCTCCGCCATCCGGATCAACATCTTGGTCCCTAAATTTTGGCCCTCTGCACGCAGAAAGGTCAGAAAGTCTCCTCCTGACGGGGCAATGAGCCATTACGTTTTTACTGTTTCAACTGTAAAAGTGAACGATAGTCAATAAAACCACTGTACCTTGCACCAGTTCCATGATGATATATATCGGCTGTTTCTGTGTGCAGACGCCAATGAGCTTTACTATGTTTGGATGGTCGTACTGTTTGAGAATCCTGGGATGGGAATCATAAGTTAGTTCAAATGTGGACACGCATTTATGTGTGTTTATATGCGTGTAGTGTAAATACAAACCTGGCCTCCATGAGGAATTTATTCTTCTGTTCTAATGGTAGATTCTCTCTGCAGGCTTTCACTGCCACTGGTGTGTTGTCCGAACGCAAGCGTCCACTGAACACTTCGCCAAAGTTCCCCTGATGACATTCATTCAGGAAGGTAAAACACGTCTTACATTTGGATTTTTGACACTTTGGTTTTGTAAAACAGTGATCATGGCACAGTGTGTCTATCCATGCACACAAATTACTAAGCCACGGCATAACATGAACGATTTTTCAAAAAAGCAAAAGCATCATGAAATTATAGTTGATAATATACTGTAAGTAGATATGAAAAGATCATCCGTGGGCTTACCCGGCCGATGCTCTGGCCCAGGACGACTTCATCATGTTCCAAAACCCATTTGTCCTAAATGGTAGCACATAACCATAAGTTTATGTGATGTAATAACAGCAGCTAAAAAGTGTTGAAGGGGTTGCGGCCCACCTTGAGGATGGGTTTTTTCAGCAAAATGTCTGTCCTCTTTGTGACGGGACTTTTGGAGCTGAGGATGTGATTCACTAACAGTGGTACAGAAGAGAAACCTTCACCGTCAAGACGATACACACCCTGAAGACATACAAACACACAAATATATAAATGAAAGAGCAGAAAAGAGTGTTACAGTTTTAGGGAAATTGGGATTTTTGTCTTTATTTCTTTGTAAATGAAAAGTTTCTTTTTTGGATATTGAGCAAGAACTTAAACATTCTGAGATAAAAACGGTCCCCTTACTTTACCCGATTGAAAACAGTAGAAGCATATAAATAATTGGAATAAAAAAACGGAGGCACTAAAATAAAAATAATAATACTTAAATTGCCATATTATAAAAAAAAAAAACGCACAAACTAAACTAAACAAAGTTATAAAACTAAAAGCTAAAATCTTAATAAAACTACAATGAAACTGAAAACAGATCTATAGTAAACAGACCAATCGCACAAGTGAAAAAAAAGCAATTCAGTACACAAATACTACATTATTACTTTTGAGATCGCCGTTATATCGCAGATTTAAAGATGATCACATTTGAACCTTATATCTCTTGTTGTCTTGTGAGTATTGTAATCCATCCAAATAAAATAACATCTACACATGTGGTCATTCTCCGCCTCACACCATCTGTCTCTCACACACACAAACACTTACGTCTGCGCTCTGAATAAGGAAATGGCGACACTGGCCGCTCCAGTGCACAGACAGCACATATTCCTGCTTGCCCTGGCTTTCTCGAACCAGGAAGTCTCCGTCATTCTTCAGCAGTTCCTGCACCTCCAGGCGAGGGATGGCACCGTGATACCAGCCCTGCTGAGTCAAGGGCTTCTCCCGCTCCGGCACAGGCGTCAGCGCCGGAGGAACCTGTTGAGATGTATAAAACACGCTACTCTACAGAAAGACGTTTGGGTACGGCAGTTAGCGGAGAGCAGAGACGAGACGAGACAGAAAGAGTCAGGAGAGAGAACGCCACTGACCGTGTACTTGGGCTTGAATAAACTGCTGAGGTGACTGACAATCACATCCATGTTGAGGAGTTTGTGCTCTTTGTCACGTTCCATCTACAAACAAACGGCAGGAGAAAAAAATCATAATAAATGTTAAAGGAACACTTCACCCAAAAATGAAAATTCTGTTTTTATTTTCTCACCCTCGAGTTGTTCCAAACCTATATACGTTCCTTTGTTTGGTTGAACACAGACAAAGATATTTGGAAAAATGCTTTGCCACCATTGACTACCATAGTAGGAAAAATGAAAGTGGTAGTCAAAAGTGCCCCACAACTGTTTGCTTTACTACATTCTTCAAAATATCTTCTTTTGTGTTCAACAGAACTGAAGAAATGTTTTCCTACTATGGTAGTCAATGGTGGCCGAGAACTGTTTGGTTACAAGCGTTCTTCCAAATATCTTTCTCTGTGTTCATCAGAACAAAGAACGTATACCGATTTTAACTTGAGGGTGAGTAAATGATGAAGGAATTTTCATATTTGGGTGAACTGTTCCTTTTAAACATAGTAACTGATCATTATAAATAACTTACAAACCACATATTCTTGCTATGACTGTATTTTCATCTCAAGTAATATTTTCTTCTTTCTCTGTATTACACTAGATCTAAAGCATTCACTGTGTTAAAGATATATGTGACTCTGAATTAATAATGAAACTCAGACAAAGACTGACAGCGAGCAGTAAAGTTCGGTGGAAACTCTGAACAACACCAAAGTCCAAAAATGTTATTTCAGGGACTAAATCTATACATTATGTGTATAATGTACAGTGAATCCCGGCACTTTGTGTGTACATTTACAAAACGTGCACTTTAAAACTTTTTAGGAAAAGAGCTGAATACACTGTGTATGATTTCCAGAGATGGATTATTTTATAACTGCAGTTTTGTGATCTACATCATGCCATGACATGATAAAAGAGCAGTTAACTGCCACTGGTCCTACTTGTTCTCTGACTCAACAAGGCTATACAATTCTCATCTTTCAATGTCAGTGTAAGAACACTGAGATACGCCCTGTAATATACCCTTACAGTACATGTGTATTTTACAGCACTATCATCACATTTTAAACCCATTTCAAGAGCTACTGAAGTCTTGAAAATGGATTATATAGTACAGACACGTATTTTCTTTATATCGTATTAAAAGAGCTTTACTATAAAAACACAGCGGAACCTAACAGTCTATTCCAAACCCGTACTGAAACCAACCTGACAAATGACTCATTCTAAACAGTTGAATAATGCCTATTCGATGCTCACAATCTAAGTCCATCCACTAAGACTATTATCTCACATACCAAAATGGTGTAATGAGTTAACTATAACTATAACTTATGGTCCCCTCCTCGTTCTGGATAAACAAGTATAATAGAACTTGAGCTCAAGCTGTCATGACAGATAAACGTGGGCTCACCACTGAATTGTTGGAGGTTACGGATATCCGATCATCGTCCAGGTCCAGACCCGGAGCTTCCTTACTGCCCAGAGACTGAAGTTTATCAGAAAGAACCCTCCGCTGAGCCTCCAGCCGAGCTCGAGCCACCATGGACAGAACCACCTGCTGCCTGCTGTCCTCCAGAGCGTTACGCTTGCTGAAATGATACACCCTAAACAACCAGAGAATGAGCAAAACACATGTGCATGAAACTGAATGTGTGATGTCTTCATGTACTGTATTAAAACGATTCGATTTAGTAAGCGTTTAAGAAAAAGTTTAGAGGTTTGAATCCGACATAGACGATACTTGAATCTGAACAGCTTCAGCGATATACTCTTGCTAGTACATTAGCTGCACCAGGGTGACTGTACCAGAAAGGATTGAATTATGAGCCGCTTTGAAAAGAAATGTCTTGTTAATCGACAACTTCCAAAAACAACATGCACAAACTAACTTTGGAAGCGCAAAATCTGAAGAGGTCCCAAAACAATAACAATTTCTTAATCTGAACGTTGTTGGAAACATTTGGGATACATCAAGTACATTAGAAAACAAAATACGCTGAGGTAGATATTTTGGGATATTGTATTGGAAAAAAATCTTACAGATTGTACCTTTAAAGGTGCTATGTGTAATATTTTGGAGGATCTATTGACAGTCTTCAGAGGTGTATAAAGACCTTTCATAATGAAGCGTTATGTTTTATTACCTTAGAATGAGCTATTTCTGTCTATATATACCGCGGATCCTCTTGCATGGAATTCGCCATGTTGTTTCTACAGTTGCCCGAAAGGGACAAACTGCTCTACAGAGCGTGTTTCATAAATACGTTATCTCCTTCAGCAAAGAAGCGAAAACAACATCTTAGTCCTGTGTCAGCCACCGTAGTGCTTGGAAAGGGAGGGGTGGAGCGAGCCGTAGGTTGCAATTCACAACCTCAGTGCAAGATGCCGCTGAAATCTCTACACTGCTCCTTTAAAAGGTCTTTTAAATGTGCATTTAAGTTGAAAGTCCAGAGTTCAGAGTTCACAGGCTCACCTCTGTCCTATGTTTGCCGACCGTTCCTCAGCCTCCAGGTCCAACTCCAGCTGATTGACAGTAGCCTGCTGAGAACCCAGAGTACTGGCAAGACCCAGAAGCTCTTCCTCCAAAGCAGTGAGTCTGTGACATACACACGATGAAAAGAGAAACACAATGTAATGCGGGTTTACATGAGAAGATACAGTACTATCTGAACACATAAAGCTAGTGTAGACAGCTTAATAGCGACAAGCAGCCAGGCAGCTCCAATCAGACCTCCATCCAAAGCCACGCCTCCTCATGTCTTATTCACCGGTGACACAACATAACAGTACAAAGCACATAACAACAATAATATTTAAATCAAACACCTTATTTAAGATTACTGTTGGAACTCATAGAGGTTTTGCCACCCCATTGTATATGTGCAAGCAGCGTGCAAACTTATGCAAATACGTAGACTGACAGGCAGGTAGGATCATTGTCGGTTATAACTAGTTACAAAGTAATTAGTTACAGTAATCTAATAACTTTTCCCATAAAAAAGTAAAGTAAGGGATTACTCTTATTTTTCTGTAATTTAATTAGTTGAACTAAATACTATGTAATGTATTCAATAGTGGAAATGTAGTCAAACTAAATAACCATTATAAGTCAAACTTTAAAATGTATGCTTCAATGTATCCTTCTTACATTTGTATACATCTGAACCAAGACGTTCGTTAAGCATTAAAAAACCTGGACATCTTGAACGTGTACAATACATTCAGATATAACGTTTTCATTTTGATAGAACAGAATGTTCCTGTAGCGTTCATATAAACAAAAAAATGGACCTTTTCAACGTGTAGAAATAGAAAACATTCAGATATAACGTTTTCATAACATCATGGGAATTTTAAGAACCTGTTTTGTTAGCTGGGTCCATGAAAAAGCATGTCCTCCTTTATTGACCCTCAACTGTAATGTCAGCACTTTTGAGACCTAAAACCAGTAAACCCCGGCCTTTTGTATACATTTGTGTTTCGCTTACAAGAGTAGTTTGTAATAGAATTGCGAACGGGAATCCCACCGGTCTTGTTTTCACTTCTGTCTTCTGTTGAGCAAAAAGAAGAAGATACTGACCGATGCTGGATCGCCTCCACCGTAAGCTCATTGAGCTGCAGTTCTTCCGCTTTCAGACCGTCGGCATCCTCCAGCAAACTGCTGTCAAACTCCAAACACGCGGGAACCTCTCCTCTTGATCTACACGAAAACACACACAGACAAAAATCTCACGAAAGGCACAAAACTGGATTTAACACCAAATGTATTTTAAACAGATTCAGTGGGAAAATATAAAGGAATTCATATATTGAGATTTAATTGAACTACAAAAAGTAGGCGAAGACTAGGCTTAGATTTAGGCTAAGGCTAAGACGATGATATGTCGCATTTTGTATTTTATATTTCTATGAAAAAGAAATTCTTGCAATAACAATCCCTTTGTAATCACAAAGACACGATTACAGGAGATACGTACATCACTGGAGATTCTGTCCTACTGCACTTTACTCTTGAAACTTTGCATTATGGTACTTCAAGTATTAATAATAAATGTTCCTCAAGTCTCATATTTAGAAAAAGTGCTTTCTTGAGGATTGTAAAATGTCAATTACATAAACACAGTCACTTATTTTGTCATCACAACAAAAAGTGTATCAAACGCTACACAAAGGTTGAGCCTTTGTGTTCACTCTTTTCTGTAGATGTTGTGTTGAACAGAAACTGGGAGTGCGAGAAGAGAGTCAGATGCCTGTTCTGCTGTATGAAGTTGTCATATTCTCGGTGAGGTTGGATGACCTTCAGGGCGTCTGCCATTTCAGTGTGAACGCTGACCACCTCATGGTGCACGAGACTAGACAGGTCGAAATATTCCTGCAGAATCTCTTTCCTAACGAAACAAACATGCCAAGTCAGTCTTTCACTTACTGTATGAGTAATTTACATTACGTTCGGGAAAGGCTGACTTAATATTGTTTCAGAAAAGCAGAAGTTTTAAAAATGCCGTTTCCTCTATGATGCCAAACAGAGCAAGTGTAAAAAAAGCATACTGAATAAAAGAACGTGTCAAAAAATGGATGGGGTACGAGAACAAAACAAAGACGTTTGACATCTTTTGTTTTTCTTTTATCCAAAGCTGCATACAAAGCATTAATGGTATTTTAATAGCAACCTTTTTTACATTACGCTGCTATACAAGTGCAATAAAGTACGGCGGTTCTCATGAAACTGTTTATAATCTAGAGGAATTTACATATCTGGGTGACATGATTGAAAACCAAACATAGCGACGATGTGCACACAAAGGTGACTCACAGTACGAGCATCATTTCCTCGTGCAGCGTTTGCAGAGCTCCCAGTAGCGCTGGCTGACTCTTGCCGTAGTGGAGCTGGTGATGCACCTGAGCGGCCTTCACCGACAGCACATACTCATTGTGATGCTCGTGTAGCTTCAGGGTAGCTTTGATGTAGCGTTCCTTCGCTTTGTCGCGTTCTTTGTCTGGGCAAAGAATCGTCCACACACACAAACACACAAAGGTGAAATGAGAAAGAAAGGAAACATTGTGAAATCCAAACTGAAGGCCGTCTGGGACTGCCAACTTGTCGCAATAGAAAGCGCAGTTGCTTTAAACAGTTGTTCAAAGCTGACGTCTGTACCCGTTTGAGCGGTGTGTTTAACCCCGGAATGTTGCGATCGACCAATCAGAGTCGAGTATTCCAGAGAGTCATGTAGTAAACAACACTACAGTTTTAGATGAATGAAATTGATTTACTTCGCAAAGAGGGACAGGTCAGCCAAACATGAAAATTCTTTCATTACAAAGTGTAGCAAATTTTAGTTTCGCCCGACCTTTTCATAGTCCTAGTACACTTCTGTGGTGTTAATTATTGCGGTCATATTTATTTTACTGTGGCATCAATGTTTTAGTGTTTATTTAGCTAAAGTACATTTTGAGCTTATATCATATATTACGATATATCGGTATAGAGAGTCACGATCCTGCGCTGGGGGTTTCGGTACATACTTCTTGACTGACTCTCAAATGATTTGTTCGGTGATTCATTCCGTCTAAACCCCTCCTTTCTGTCAGCCTTCTCTGATCTGACTGGTCAGATGGTCTAGTCTGCTGTGATTGGTCTACCGCGTACAGCGTGCAGTGTCGCAAATGGAACGTAGGAAACCCCGTTTACTTCCATTATATTTCTCAAAATATCTTCTTCTGTGTTTTACCGAAGAAAGAGTCTGAGACAGGTTTTAAACGACATGAGGGTGAACAAATAATGGCAGATTTTTTTATTTTGGGTGAACTGTCTGTTTAAAATTCTACTTGAGCAAGATATCAAACCCTATAATCTAGTGATGCTTTCAAAAAAGCCACCACTTTGCATTCTGTTATCCGTTCATCATATTTGAATGCAGACTACAGTTAGTTTTTAATAGGCAATAATTCCTTCTTTATTGTCTGCCAGTGTGGTACAAAGAAACAGGTTTCTGCTAAGAGTTTACAGCATGCCCACAAGATCAAACCACCATCAGTTTCTTTGTTCATCTGTTGAACAACATTACTTTCAGTAACACTGGTTTCCTGTTGTCACTTCTAAATCTAGACACACACAAGTTTAAGGACAGGTTTTTCAACTACTGCCCAAGTAGACAAAGCACACAATGTTTAAACACTAAACAATTCCACCGGCTCCTGGTCAGACTCATTTATTCAGAATAAATGGATTTTCAACAAAGACTAAACTATCAAAGTCCCTACAACAAAAGCTCTAAGACACATTGAAGCTCATGGTCAAAACGTGTCAATAATAGCTGCTGTTGTTGGCAGTAAAATGAAATGAAAGTGGCCAGGCTTTTTGGAGAACTGTAAACCATGAAGACATCCTACCTTTGATTGCTTCTTGGTACTTCCGCTTGGCCTGAGCTGCGTCCCGTACCAGCTGTCTGTAACTGGTCTTGAGTCGGTCCAGCTCGGTTTGGGTGATCTAACCTTCCACAACAGTACACGAAACGAAAGGAAAATCAAAATCCAATCTGAACATTGACACAAAGGATATCAAATGAACGTGTGTGTTTAACCGTTGCTAAAAATGCCCCAACAACCCAAGCCTGCAGGCAAACAGGTCAACAGAAAGAAATGAGAGACCGGTGTTGCAGAAGTAGGTCAATAACCTTATGACAATGACCGTTAAAAGCGACTGTTATTCACTCCCTTCCTCAAAAAACATCTCTTGATATTCACAAGTTGTGTCTTGAAGCATTCTGAGTAGTTTTTAAGTTCTTATAGTATTCTTGGAAGCTGCATGGGCATGACTAGGCTCAGATGAAAAGAACACGTCCGCTATTGTTTTGTCCACAAATAGCACGCACAATGTTTCTTGCATTGGCAAACAGCACTAAAACAGGCACATGCCACAAACACAAGACCGTTTTAAAACAACTCGCACTGAAGAAAGTGTTAAAACTGATAAAGCACATGCTTTAAACAGTTACATGAAAAAGCATTTTTCCACTTCCTCATTTCTGCAAGCGTTTGCACTTTAATTTCAACAAACATTTACATTTGAAGGCCATCTTGCTTCACCTACATCAACCACAAAGAAACCCTGCCCAAGATTAAAACAAAAAGTGACATCGAAACCAAGCCAGTGTTTCTTAATAATCAAATAAAAGTGTGCCATCAATGTAGGATTAGCTAAGGGAAAAATCTTTCATTCTGGTCCTTAAATCTGATGGATCAAGAGATGTGCTAATAAAACCAGACTCCTGAAATAACACCAGAAAGAACAAAGATGCTTTGAATTGTTTTCAGTTGGCAGGTTTCATGTTTTTTGCGGAGCGTTCTGAGTGCCTGATGTTGACATTTTTTTTTACTCTGAGCAGAAAAGCGGTTGACATCATTGCCTCTTTTTTACCATTGTCGGGGCTTCCGTTGAGGTGACGGAACTTCATAGTTGCTTGAAACCTCCGGAGACGACAATGATGGAGAAGAAACTTTTGGTGGCTGTCGCGGGTTAACCGAGCCAGGTCAGAGCGAGCACCCTCTGCTTTACCTGTTTAAAAGTTTCTGCTAATATGAGAGCTTGCGCTATATTCCTTGACTTACAGTACAGCTGTTTCGGTTGTTGCCCAGCAACATAAAAAAACTGCACGCCTCGCTTTTTAAAACATGAAGAATGCATTCTGTGTGATCGGCCACTTACTGTGCAGTACGAGCTAGGTATTTTACAAGATGTTGATTTTCAACGAATTTTTTGTGAAATTATTATTTCGTATGATAAAAAATTTACAATTAATAGGAAAAGCAAGAACAGAGCTATAAATGTAACGTCACTGGCAAGGCAGATTGCACCAAAACGCACATATGAATTTATAAAAATTCACCTCGTAAGTTATGGAGTGACATCATATTGTGTATTATCAACACAATCTCACAGGAATTCCTCATTATTTTATGAGGCAGCTAATACGTATGAATTCGTACGATCTTATTTATACGTTTTAGTATGATTTGCTGTCGCACCAGTGATGTTATGTTCAGGGGTGGGGTTAGGGGAGGAGCTTCAGTATTGCTTCTTTCTAATAATTGTACGATAACATTGTACAAATTCATACGAATTAGCCACCTCGTATAATAGTTACAAATTCCCTTGAAATGAGTTTGCTAAGATGATACTTCGTCATGATTACCTCATCTGCGGACATGTCTTTACAACTCAAAACCTCAATCTGTGATGTAAGAAAGCAGTTTGACTAACGTGATTGTTTTTTTTCGTATTTGTTTATGTACTTTTATTTACGCACTTTATTAGCTAGTGTCGAACACCCGAACACATGCAGAAAGGAGAGAAATGAGAGTAAAGATAGATGAGGAAATGCCTCAGTGAATATTGTGGATGATATGAGTTGTTATGAAAGTGATCTGTAAATGTAGCGCTGACCCTGCAGAGCTCCTGGTTGAGAAGGTTCCACTGTTCCCCGTACGTCTTCCTCAGCTGCTGTTTGTCCCGAATGAGGAGGGTGAGTTTGCTGAGCGGACCCACCATCAGTTCCTCGGAGCGTTTGCGCAGGATTCGACTGAGGCTCTCCGTTTGACCGACCAACACGTTCCACGACTACGAGAATGGGAAAGTCTCTTTTAGGGGACGGTCCACTCAAAAATCTAAATTTTGTCAACATTTATTCACCAGTGTTGTTTAAAACCTGTTTATGACTCTTTCTCTTCTGTGGAACACAAAAGAAGATATTTTGAGTGGTTTTGTGTTCATTTAACGGAAGTCAATGGGATCCAATATCGTTTGCTTCCCAACATACTCAAAATATCTTCTTTAGTGTTCTCCATAAGAAGGAAAGTCATACAGGTTTGGAAAGACCTGAGAGTGAGTAAACTATCCCATTAAGCACTTTAATATTAGAGTAGAATCATATTTAATTTTAGTTCATTTTACCTTTGTATGTCAAACAGAACATTGAGTATGGTTTGACCAACCAAACACCTTTTATTCAAAGCATTGGTCAAACATCCAAATGTTTACGTTTGGATCTATAAAAACCTCTCCTATGCTTGTGTTTACACTCAAATAGAATTGAATGATCTTTATAATAGCTAAACACAATTGGAAATCACCAAGTATTTTAAGGCAATGGTTCTCAAACTGGGGGCCGTGGCCCAATGTTGGACCCCAAGATGGATCCAGGGGGGACCACAGATTTTGTGGCATTTTATGAAATCTAGAAATGTATCATAGATTTTATGCACTCAAACATCAGGAAAATGAATTGATGTTCCAGCATTGTATAACTGAGTAAGTTTTTGGTTGAATTTAAATATTAAGTTTAAGATTATGTTTGGGGGGCGCAAAGCAATGCATTCTACACAAAGGGGGTCTTATAACGAGAAGTTTGAGAACCACTGTGTTAAGGAAAACATCAAGAACATTTGAGAATACAAGAAGGAATCTGAACGCATTCAACAAGTTTTCCGTTTTTACTTTCGATGGCTTTTGTTGTTTCTTCAGTCTTAACGTCTAAAAAAACCCTAAACTAATTGCTGTAGAATCTTCTGGAATTAAACATCTAACAATGTTCTTAGGTTCCCCAGGAACCCCTAGAGACATTGTAGGAACATGGAAAAAGTTCCTACTTTATTAAACTGGCTGATGTAGTCCAGACCTCCACCGGACTGAGAGCCTTCCAGCTTCCCCACCATGGCCGACATCTGATGCAGCTGTGTGGAGAACTCGCGATCGCTCTTCGCCCGCTGCGTCATCCACTTCTTCATGACCTCCATCAGACGCAGCTCAGAGTCCTGCAGTTTCATCAGGGCCGCGTGACCCTGAGGACACCATAAATCCTCCGCAAAGCCCATAACTGCAGCACACCCGTATAACCCGGGATGGTAGATTGGTTGATTTATCCTTATATGGACAAACCCTACAAATGGGATATTGAACAAACATTTTCTGGGTCAGATTATGAAGAAACTCAACCACTTAACCTCAAATTTCCTAGATTAATTTAACCCAACGGTTGGGTTTTTCCATATCTAACCCAACCTTGAATAAAAAAAAAGAAACATAAAAAATTCCAAACTAAAGTAATAATTGCGAGACAAAGTGATCACACAAAGTTGTTTCAGTTACCTGAGTGTGTGTGGTCTGTTGGCAAAATTAAGCTCTATGAGAAACGGCACAAACCAAGATCTACAAAAAGTAACAAAACATCATATTTTATGATCCATTTGCATTGCAGTTTCATGTCAACACTCAAACCTTCCATGTTCACATGTCCAATCAAGTTCTAATCCAATAGACATGGAAGTTCTCAAACTTTCACTTCCATGTGGTGCAATTCGGAGCAAAAAGGGACGTTGTACATAATGACCACTTCCTATATCACAGTGGCATTTGAAACATAAATTGAACAAAAAACAGTCTCACTGTAAAACTGAGTCATGAGGAAAAATGATAATGTGTAAAGTTAATGATTTACAAAGCATTAGACGATCTATTCGTTTTATAGAGAGCTGCATACAACAATCCAGCAACCTTGGTGTTAACATACAAAATTGATCAATTTTTGCGATTAGTAAACACAGACGTTTATATGAAAAAAGTTGCATGAGCGACAAATGAAGTCCGAATGTTTATTGTTTGACGCACATGCCATTATAAGGGTCCTGTCAGTCACCCGATGTACATTGTTACAGACATGATATTTGTAAAGCATAGTCACCGTTTTTCACAGAATAAACGCCTGGACATTAGGCTGCACATCGACTATCGACAAGCGAATCTTTTTAGAAGAGAATAGAAATGCTGTAAATTCTCACCTCAGGCTGTCACGTCTCTTCTCATTGGTTTTGATCCATTAAAGCAATGCGGCGGAAATAAAAGCAGAAGAGAAGGTTGAATAAAAGCAGTGCAGTATGTTGAATAAAAGCAGTGCTGTATGTAGAGGTGAAGAGCAGCTGACGAATGCGTTGTGTTTAAGCAGGAAGACATGACCCTCCACAAACGTGCGCGCGCGCGACTGCGGCGACGCACACACACCCTTCACTACAGTTGACACTGGACCCACTGAAAGCAGTGAACCACTATTACATCGACGCCCTTGCCATGGCCTATAATATTGATTTACACCTTTTATGACACTTTAATGCGAATAAATAAATCAAATAATATTTAAACAAGAATAGGCTATAAAACATGTATTGTAAGATGTATATTGCCTACGCACGCCTTTATATTTCGTAGGTTTAATATTTAGATTTAATATAATTTAAAAATGTAATATATAGCTGTTAATTTATGCCCCCATTTTTAAAGCGGCCCAGCGAAGTATGAACGCCTCGGGTTATAATGTAGCCAGTGTCCACCCTGGTTTTATGCACATTTTGAAGCTTCGTATCAGAAATAAGTGATGGGCGCAAAAGAGGTGCATATTCTATATGAAGAGACAACCAGGGGCGTCGCACCCGTGGGGGGTGTGGGGTCAACACCCGTGGGGGGTGTGTGGTCACTTTTTCTGCAGTTTTGCACAAACGCCTTACAGCAGTCGCTCCTCCGTTTCTCTGGCCGCTCTGTGACTGCGCTCGCTGCGGCTGCGGCTGCCTCCTCTCCCCTCCCTCTCAAACATGACACCGGCTGATGATTGGCTGTTCTTAAGTCTAATAACTTATGGTGGTTCTTTAGATCTGCCTTTTCCAGGTATATGAGTGTTTATGCTTTCGAGTTTTTAAATAAGCTTGATGTGTGTTTCGGAAGATGTTCTGTTTATGTTTTGTTGACATGTCGAGTGTTTTCTGTATTATATTTCGTTGTTTAGACTATTGCTAATTGCTTATGGGGATATTGTTCAGCAGCTAACTAAATTCAGTTATGTATGTGGCATGCAATGTATAAAGTAGCTGTGATGAAGAAGGCAGAGAATTGACGAGGAGGAGGGACAACTTGTCATTGTTAAGCAGTGTATTTTAGGGTTTATATATATTTATGTTTATATGTTGTAATATATGTTGTTTGTATATCTGGAGTTTGTAACAAAAATAATTCCCCCTGGGATTCTTAAAGTATTTCTGATTCTTTAGCAGTTCTACTGTTTTGTATTTTCACAACAGAATTTTGACTTATTTTCTGTTTCCCAGTGTGTTTTTATACATTTCTAGTATCACTCTTGTAGCACACGAGCTTTTTATGTCTTCAATGTTATACCTTCTGTACCCTTCTGTCATTGTATTCATCGTTTTTATTGTTAACAAACAATCCACATCCATCCCCCGCACTTTTGAAAAGCTTGCTACGCCCCTGCAGGGCAGTACGCTGGATTTTACAAATACCAATGTCCAAAGAATCTATAAATGTGCAGTTTAAGACTTTTAGAGTGCATATTAGACAACAATAGCTAACGTACAACCATGTCTGTCTTTTCATGATGATCAGTAAAAAAGGAAACTCATGGTCAATATTTTATACAAATATTATGTAATCTATGTTTCATGAAAGAGCGTTTGGGTTTGAAATGGCATAAAGGTAAACGAGTGCTGACAGAATATCCAGTTTTGAGTGAACTGTCCCTTTAACGTTTTGAGTTGTTATAACATACGACATCAAATCACAAAAGTTGCAGGTACTTTTTTTATTTTATTTAAAGCAGGTAACATTTAAAGCATATAGAAACTCACAGTTAAACTGACCTCGAGCTGCTTCTGTCAAAAGCAACCCCCGCCTTCCTTCATTTGATTGGACAGTAATGCTCGGCTTCCTTCATTTGATTGGTCATTTCAATTGGCTTGATGAGAGCTTGTAGAACTGAGGTAGATCCGGTCTGAGATCAGTCATAGGCGCTTTCTACAATATAGACAGAAGTTCAGTGGTGTAGTCTAGAGAAAAGACCATTAGAAAAGGTCAAGAATTTCCGTATACCCACTTAAATAAGCGCGATGACACGTCACAACATCGTTTTGTTTCAGAAAAGTGTGACACGCTGACTTTTGGATCATTTGGTGATGTGAAACAAAAGGAGATCATGAAAAGCACGCATTTAAACGACACTATTTCAGTGTTTTCGTAAACCTGCCTCTGAAGATGCAGGCGCTTCGGGTGTTACAGAAAAAGAGCCCGACGAGGCTCACGCGATGCTGTACGCGGGGTCCCCCCCTCCCTCGCGATAGTGTCCCCCTCCCGCAATCGCGCACACTGCTCGCTGCTGTATTATACTTTCTGCTGATAACTTTTAAAACCTCTGCGTAGTCTTTAATTAAACGAGCATATTTGTTATCATTAACATAACTGTAAGGATTGTTGGAATATTAAGTTGTATCTAACAAGCCAACTTCAACGTTAGTTTGGGTGTTGATTTGAATCAACAAATGAAGGAGAGATAACTTATACTACAATGTAGGCTATATGATTGTTTTATATGATAAGAGATGAGAACTCCTGGCCAGCCTTGTGAAAGTCAGTCAAGAGACACTGCCTGCAATCTATAAGTGCAACGGGTGCTTGATAAAACTGCACAAATGTTCATTGTTAATTATTATAGTTAACTATCAATATCAATAATAAGCGCAACTGCACTCTTAAAAAACTAGGCTAAAAATTGAGTTATTACTGACTAGCATCAGAGTTTGATTTTAACAATTTATTTCAATATGATTTACTCTTTGACGTGGCCTTAGTCAAACTAAATCAAAATCTAACGATTAGACTTTCACAGGATATCCTTTACAAGAGATGCTGGGAATCACACATTAAGCCAAATCATTTATTATTATTATTTTTTAATAGAAAAAATGGTGGCAATTAATGGTATTTTAATGGAAGCCATTAGAATGTATGTAATACAATTTGTTTTGCAGGGTGGGTTTATGTAGAAATAGTACATCAGAAATAAATTACTTATGGGTTTTCACATGGATCACAAATGTGAATTGAAAATTCCAGCTGATAAACCTGTGCTTAAGGGATTGCATACATATACCATCTAAGGCTAAATAAAACTCTTAACTGACTGGTTTAGCTAGTGATGAACAAAACCAGCAAGTCCCCCCAGCTGTCATTGGCTGTTAAAATCTTGCTTGCAATAAGTCTTTCAGAATGCCCTTGATGAAATACCGTAAAGTGTCTTTCTGAGTGTGTTGGTGCTCCTGGGTTGTGGATCTGGGACGGATGAGTAGGCTGGGGGGGAAATCGCAGTATACTCACTACACAATACTACACCACTGCAGCAGTTCATTCAGTTTGTTCTGTTTTTCACCACTTTATCATGACACACCATGGAGAAATATATTCCATTACGCCGTGCATTCCCTGCACTAAGTGTGTACACGCAATGTCGAGGATAAAGAAGTGGGTATACGCCGCACACACTTCTATATATATATATATATATATAGATGTGTGTGTGACGAGTTTGGTTCCAAAATGAGATATCTCCGATATAACGCGTTTGTCCAGTTCAGTTTCAAAGGGAAACTTGCGATAAGCGGCAAAACGCGGGTGCTCGTGCATCCAAAATCCCGCAACTTCCACGGGCACGGCTCTTTGCGTCACGCGCAGGTAAATATTGTATCTTTTTGTGAACGGCGGCGGCAGCCACGTCGGGTTAAAGGCGCCTTCCATCGCTCGTGTGAATCCAGTCCAATCCAGTCTCGAAAGCGGCACTGTGACCGCATGCGCCACAGCGTCTCCGTTGCTTAGCAACATCTTTGCTGAAGTACTTCGAACGGAGTGGGGAACTATTTTAAATGCAAAACTCCTTAAATTAAAAAATGCTTTATGTTGTAAATTCAATGTTTATGTGAGAATTATAGAAATCTAATCTCAACATTTCTTATTTAATTTCATTCGTATATCTTCACTTTTATTTATCAAATTTAAAGTTTTGGGTTTCTTTGGGAGGTGCATTATTTCACACATTCAGACACTTGGCTTCTTTCCTCTACTTTGTAGTAAGCTGTTATTATGAAATCAATTAAGCATATCAGATTTGATACAATGGTGTCATAATGTAAAGAGTTTGTTGGTTCTGGAAACTGTCAAATGAACACACGTGTAGCTGACAATTACACTGATGTAGCAACACTGAAGTAACTCTGGTATGTTCTCTGGAAGATCACATCTGTTGCAAAACTGGCAGTGCACGAAATTCTTCACTTTTCAGTTTCGTTCGTCTGTGTTTACAATAGTGATAAATTCCCCATTTTATTCCCGTAACTGCAAATCTCAACATTACCGACAGATCAAAATATTTGCCTGGGTTTCAGAACCTGAATCTGATGTATGACAAAACCGATTAATTGAGTAGATCAGATGCAGTCATTATCCGTGTATAAATATACAGGCCACGACACTGACCAGGCAGACCAATATAACTCAGATTCAGTACATCACTTTATGAGCCAAAAGTAAAATAGAAAGCAACAACTCAACCTCGACAGGATGTCTGTCCGGTGGTTTTGTTAAAAAAAACAGTTCCTATAAGAAATGTTTAAAAGAGCATCTCAACACCAATGCAAACCACTGACAATTGAAAAATATCATGCTGAATTCATCCGACCACTTTTAAACAGCACCCAAAGAAGTCACAAAACCAAACTGCGAGGTTTGCATAGATCTTTATTTTTTGTATAATCTATAATTCGCATATTGACATCAATTAAATAAGAAGAAACAAAGAGCAAAATAATCTTTAAATTAGGCTACATGTAAATGACAATGCACCATATATAGTACAAAAATAGGCCTTATTCTTATATAGCTGTCCCATCTCAGGTAGTCATACAAATGATTGGTGTCTTTAATTCGGGGCTCTACATGCATCAGTTGACTCTTGAACAGGTGGAAGTAACATCCAATGACTCCTGAAGGTTTAGTGTGAACGAGGCTTGAGCATGAAAACAAAGACGTTTAAGCTTATGCAACCAAATCATTGCAACATAAAGGTGAACGCAGACTGAGTTTGGCATGGTGTAAAAACTTTTTCCGTCACACCCAGGCGTTGTGACCGCAATACAAGAGATGTCAGGGTTACATCAACCCATTTACACACATTTCTGACTCAAATTAACAAAAATAAATTCACATTAATTGTATTTTTCACATATGTTATTACTTTAGGTAAAGCAGATTTTTATCCTCTGGTCTTTGGTCATGTCTTGATGAGGCTTTTAAAAGCACTGCTGTAATACCCAATCAGCACTAAAGGGGGCGTCATACATATATTTATATTACTATGGAGCTAAACAATTGTTTTGCAAGAGGGAAACTGAATTAACAGAAGGAAACAACAACACTGTAAAGTCTTGAGATATTTAACACCCTCGAGAAGAAAAAAAAGGGGGTCGGCGATGATAAACCGGATGCGTTTTGAAATCAAGATCAACTGTACTGATGCACCGACTGATAAGAGCGTTTGGTAACCCGATGAACAAAAGTCTGGTACGACTACAAGGTTAACAAGGCTGCAGAGAGCGTAAATAGTTTGTGAGTGTTTAATAACTGGCCACAGTACGCTCTTTCTCTATAGGCTGATGCTTTGTGCAGCAACAAGAATATTTCTGAGAAGCAGATAATGCTAACCCAGCATATGACGAAGGCGGAATGCTGAGGACGCCCATCAGCTACATGGACAACCACTATGAGAATAAAAAGGATGTCATGTCCTCTGGAAGGAATCTTGTCTAGTGTTTTACCCTCATGATTGTAGCGTAGGGTTACAGGAGTTTTAAAGAAACACCCGAAAAATATCTGTCATCATTTACTCATCCTCGTAACATTTCGAACCCACATGATAAACTTTCTTTCATGAAACCCAAAAGAAAACACAAATGGTGATTGAAGGGATATGTGTCCAAAATAGGGCTGTTCAACGGTTATTCACATCCAGAATAAAAGTTTGTGTTTGCATAATATATTTCTGTATATGGTGCATATTATTATTTACAAACACAAACACATACAAATATATATTTAGGAAATAATTGCATGTACATATGAATAGTTTGTTTCCAAAATGAGATGATTAATTTTTTTCAAAATCATGTTATTTATTATGTTATCATGTTTTTATTATAATTATTTTGAGTGATATTAATTGGAATGCACAATAAAAAACAATTCCATTTTGGAAATAAACTCTTCATATGTATATTATATATAAACATATGATTATAATTTTTTCTTAAATATATACATGTATGTGTTTATGAATTCAATATAAATATGTACTGTACACATACAAATATTATGTAAACATCTACTCTAACTCTGGATGCGATTAATAATGCTTAATCATTTAATTTAAAAATCATTAACCATTTATTTAAAGCAACACAGCTTTGTGTGATGTATAGAGCAAATTTAAACCATCATATGCTCCAAATCATTTGTAATTTCACACAAACCACTTAAAATTGCTTTCACATTTTTGTGTTCACGGAATGGTCATACGGGTTCTTAACATCCTCAGGGTGAGTAAATTACAAAAGATTTATTATTGGGTGAACTAATCTTTGAACTTCCCACAAAAATATAGCCATGTAAAAGCTCTAGGGGGAGCAGTGAGCTCTACAACTGAGTCCCCGTGTTCAGATCCTGACCATGGACAAATAGTGATATGTTCTTCTAAAAGGCTCCCTGCAAAGCCAGTGGCGTTAAATCGCTGCCACGCGGTCTGACTTTATATAAACAGTTGCACTCACTCTATAAAAAACCCTCTTCTTCATTTTAAATCTCACTCGGCATTCGAGTTTAGAACATGAAAAGGAAGAGGCCCAAACCATAATCAGGTGTTTATTGTTTTAAGACATCCCGACCAACATCTCCTCCTCGTTGGGATTGGAAGCTTTCCACACAGAGGCATCGCATCAATCAACGTGAATCGTGGCTCAAAACTAAGAGAGGTGAAAAAAACACGAAAAAACCCTCGAGAGAAACAGGAAGTCAGACAAGCCCCAGAAGAGAAACACACCGGTGGCTACAAAAAGAGACAACAGGGAGGGACGTTGTGAAGAAAGGGTTAAAGAGCACTTTGTGTTTTGATGAAGGCTGTCCTCTCGTTGTGGATATCAAACTCCTCGTTCTCAGACTCAGAAATCCCGTCGTCCTCCCGCCAAACGTTGGGGATGCCCTTATATGCGACTGCGGTTCGGTTCAATCCCAACCCCACCAGTAATCCTGAGCCCGGCACCGCCTCCACAGAGTTCAGCTTGTACTGTTTGCGGCTGCGAAACTGGAGTAGGCCGAACACGACCACGAACGTGGCCATGATGAAGGCACAGCTGATCACCGCTGTGGCGGCGGGCAGGTGAGAGGCGAGTTGGGGAAGGAGGGTCCTGGACGAGCCGGCGCTGCCCGCCCGACTGTCCTGAGTCTCTCGATGGATCTGGTTCTGGTGTAAACAGGTGCTGGTGACCGGGTCCAGGTGGCTGTGAGGGGGGCAGGAGAGACAGTCCTGAGGTCCCGTGGCACTGCAGGTGAGGCAGACTTCGTGACAGGGCAGGCAGGCGGGGTGGAGGACGGACGACACCTCGTTGTTGGGGGAGGAAAGTGGAGCGGTTGCCCGGCGTGAAGCCGGGGGGACAGTCTCTCACGCAGCCCTTCTGGTACAGGTAGAAGCCGGGGTTACACTCTACGCGAGGAAGAAAAGAACGTCAAATTGAATCACACTGGGATGTAAAATGTTTGTTTTAGGTTATATTTTGTATAGAATCGGAATGATCTAATAACAAAGTTATTAACCCTTCCCTATACAAGTAAATTTGATGTTTAAAATGCCTAAAACATAATTATATATATTTATAAATCATTCTGCACATTTACACTTAACACAACTCTTGCACACCGATAAAATATATGATCCAAAACAGCCAAGTTCAGTTGATGTTCATCTCGCTTCAGCATTTATTACTCAGGTCGGCATTTACGCAAGCTGGTGCTTTTTTAGCATGAAATCCTATTTGAAAGGTTGGCTGGACATTGGTTGCCGTAGCAACAGTATCACAATCACACATGACGTCAGTGGAGGACCATCTAGAAAGCGTCAAACTGAGGGGACTCTCAACCACAGGTCAGGCACATTATCCAAATTATAAATTGATGAGTAAATGAAACAAATGCTCTCTGTGGCCTTCAACATCAAGTCTAAAATATCATCAAGTCTAAAATGAAACGGCCGCCATGTTTTGATGGTCTGAGGTTGATATCAACTACTGCAGATAGGGATGATCGAGTCATCAGTTCTCCCTTGACAACAATTTCTGCACTTGTAAAACAAAACATTTTGGGCGATTTTGCTTTGTCAACCAAACTGCATTCTCAATGCATCATCTACAACACGCAGTTACACCGGCAAGTGCTAGGTGGCGCTGTAAGAATTGGGAGAGAATCGTGTCACCTGCATTCAGACACAGTAAAGGGTATAATTTGGTAAAAACTGACCATTGTGTTGTGTGCAAGCTTTGCGGGGTTAATCTTAAATTCAAACAAGGTGCCATCAATCTTGATCAATGGAAGTAGAAAAGCCAATTGATGCACAGATGCACCTCTCTCACCCCAAGTGAGCTGAGAAGACAACTTAACCAATTGCATTCTGATAGAGATTTACTTCCTCTGAGAAATTTCAAGAGCGATTTAAGAAGCGGTGAGGGATTGGCAGCGTTGCTTTGAGGAACTTTAACTAAGGTGACATTGAGAGGAGACTCCAGCGGAGATGGCGAGATGATAGAGTAACGTGCGCAAGGGGGTAAGAATGAGCTGGCAGTGCCCACAGAGAGCGAGAGAGACATGACCACAGGCTACGCTGGACAGATGCCCTGTACACTGCTGCCAATGCAGCTGGCATTGTGCGCTCACTCCAGGAAGCAGTTATGAACACACAATTTAACAGCTAAGACATGAGCCGAACAAAACGCTTAACACCGGCAAAAACTGAAAGGTTAACAGCTCTACTGTAAAGCTTTCTATCAGCAGGGGGATTATCGGTTACAACTCATGCTGAAGTTATTATATTATTTATTAATATTATTACTACAAATGGCATTGCATTGCGGGACTCCAAACAATGTGCTCTGGTTGTACGCTGCAGATTTTCTTATCTCAAGCAGGTCCTTCTATGCATACTTTGCACAATATGCATAGCCCAAAAATATGGTCAAATAAAGGAGAAGTGTGCTCTGGAAACTAATTGAGTACTTAGTGTAGATGTGTGTGTGCTATTAGTAGCAGATAGGGGGGCGCACTTCCACCGTCAATAACTCTGACACGCACCTGTGCAGATCTGATTGAGGTCGTAGGTTTTGCAGCTGCTGTCAACTGTCTCGCCGGAGTCTAGCGTGGAAGAGCCGGGCAAACTGGAAGCAGTGCCGTACAGGACCAGAGTGAACTGAGTCAAAGTGCCTGAGGATAGAGAGAGAGAGAGACAGTGAGCGAGAGACATACACAAAGAAAGAAAAGCTTTTGATTCAAAATGTGTCTGAAGCTTTCAAATAATAAACAAACCAGAGCAAAACATAAGTTGTGAGTTCAAGCAATAATATAGAGTTTATGGAGACATTACGTTAAGTGCATTACAGTGATTCTACCATGGTTAAATAAGGAAAATATACGAACCCCTTAGCTGTGACTAAAGTAAAGCCTCTCATTATTTATTGCTTTCCATAAAATAGATATAATCGTTTTCTTTAATATTACATAGAATTACAAAACCACAGTTATTGTACGCTGTAAAAAAATCTGTAAAAGTACGTCACAATATACTGTATTAATATAAAGGAATTTCCCGTAATTGAATTACATTTTAGCATTAACGGGATTGTGCATAAAATAAACGGAAGTACCGGGAGAAAATTGCCTGTGCATTTTTTTTCCAGTGAATACTGTAGATATTTTGACATTCAACTGATATCTAGTCATCGTTTTGCACACATCATTTCTGTGTCTTGAAATGGCTTCGAATGTGGCTCTCGTGAGATTTTACAGCCTACTAATTGTTATTACACCCCTTCCTGGAATGAGTATCCAAAACTTCTGACTGGTCAATTATAGCTGTCACTTCATTTTGAATAGTGACCAATAAATGATCCTAAGCGACGGATTTCCTACATGGCTGTGCTAGTTTCCGTTTCTCGTATCACAGGCTCTTTCATCTGAAAGAAAATGACATGAAATCGATATTACACGTCCATGCGTTTGATTGTGTGGTAAGTAGCTGTGTAATGAAAAAGAGCCAGGCTGCTGTAATAACTGGCTGACCGTACAGTATCCCTTACATAATCTCATCTAGAGCACGCTAAATTTGTGTACGTGAGCTCAAGATCTACAATTTGCCATGGAACACAAGACAGAACATCTCTTCACAAATTTTCTAAGCACATCATACAGTAACTGTAGCGCCACACCGCCTCGACGCGCATTAGACGGGACGGTTTCACTCTTTACAGACTAACAATGAAGTCAGTAGCCCCGTAAATGTCTTAAACCAACAAAGAGAAATTAATTGGCTAATGCACTAGACCAATGACTCTTCCAGCCCAGACACAGAGCGGTTATGTTAAGAGTCTGACCAAAACAAATGAATGGGCTTTGGCTGGACGTCGGTCTATATTTACAGTGTTCGGGGGCAGCTGGAGAGCGCGATAGTGGGGGGAGAAACTCAATCCTCTGATTTACTTAGCAAGATTTAATTAATCAGATTTACTGCCGAGTGAGGTGAAGGAAAACAAATAAACTGTGACATAAAGAAGAGGAAAAAGGAATTGGGCCGGTTTGGAGAGAAAATAGTCCTGGCTTGGTGTGAAGGGCTGAACACTTGGAGATATATAAAAGAGAATCAAGTTTTATCTGAAACGCAATCAAATGTTTTTAAGCACATATTCGATTTTAAAAGCTAACACACAGGACGCCCAGTTGTGTCCAGTACACAATCTCGATTTTCTTGATATCAGTGATGGGTAGTGCAGAAAGGACTTCCAACATCCCTACTAGTAAAAGTGCACTAAAATGCAATTCCACGTCTGTCTGCCAACTTGGAAACTTGATTTGTGGGTGTATGATTTCGCAGGAACATACCGGCGCCAAAGGAGACGCTCAGCAAACAACAACAACAAAAACATCCGAGCTAAATTTGCAAAACAGTCAATGTAAACAGAAACGACCCAAAGAGACCGCCTTGATAGGACAGACTCAACAGACGGCTACCGTAATCGCTGGTTCCAGCCACGTTTTCGATCACCAGGCTCCATTCTCCACGAGGGTCCTCGTCCCAGGAGTGGGTGGTCATGAAAGCCCAGTCATTGAAGCCCTCCGAGGAGTAATCGTGAGGTCTGAGAGAAGACACGACACAGACTGTTAGACTCATCTAAACAAGGGGATATTGATGAAAAGCTCCCACGGCAGTTTTATATTAATGTTGTGGATGTGTGTCATTTAGTGCTAACCGGGGTGCCAGCAATGTGGATCGGGTCCCCTGTGGGCTGACCAGGTAGATGGCCAGATTTCCTCTGCGGTTGTAGGACAGGGTGAGGTGGGCTTGGCCGTGCTCCAATGAGCTCACAAAGTTGGGAGTGCCAGCGCAGGCGTCCACAGTTATGGTGATCACCAAATGACTCCCAATATTCCTGAAAATCGGGCAAAGGAAGACTGATATTAAAACAAAGCATGAAATGGGCACACATTTAACTTGTAACATCATATGTGGAAAATCCATTCTGCCGAGAACAGATAATTTGTATTGCTTTTAAGTAATTCTGTTTAAATAGAATTTTTAATGGTGCTTGTGTGGAATAAACATGTTTAATACCCCAGGATAAATAAATAAATCCTAAAGACTTGCTGCCCCGCCCTCATTCGGACAACACAAGAAGCTCCGCCCCTAACTCCTACCATTAGTTGAGCCAGATAATGTTTTAAAAGCACCACAGTGTTTATACACGAGAAAGTCAGCATACGAAGCAAGGTTATGATGGTACATTAAAAATAAATATATTAAAACATTTCTGTTCAGTAAAATCTAAATGTTGCCCTAAGTAATATCTTGGGGAAAAAACCCATAAATGAAATAAATTTAAATAATTAAATTTTTTATTAAATAAAAAATTGAGGCACTAAAATTGTTGAATGAAAAAAAACCTAAACTAACTGTATAAATAAATGACAAAAGCACATAACATGAAAACTACTTGGTTTGCACTGCTAAAAAATGAGATTCCAAGTCCTTCAGATTACAGACAGACACCCCCTGACCGCTCCCCCTAGGTTAAGGATTGTGCCACCAATGACCCCTACAGGTCCCGAGCAACAGACTCTTGGCACTCTAAACTCAATCCCGTAAGACGCTTAGAGCGGTCAAGCCCTGCCCACCGGAGAGAGGGAGAGGCTTCAACTGGAAGAAGGGTTTCAAGCCAAGGGACGGATAAGAGGCATTAATCTCCGACAGCTCTATGAGGAATGAAGCGTAAACCCGCTCGCACGCATCCAGTAACGCAACAAAAATTGTGCAGCGGAGCCGGCGGGAGGCAGCGCTAATCACTTTGCCCTGTGACTGCTACGTTAAATTGAGCTTTGCTCCAAAACCCCTTGATCTTTCCGTAACGTCTGTGAACCAGAAAGGATGACGAGAGGATTTTTAGAGAGACGTGATTTGCTGGCGGAGAGAGAGAGATATTGATGGAGGGCCACTTTGAGGCGACTGTCTAAATTCGGGTCCTAAGATGTCAGCAGCAACATTCGAAACTTGCACTTTCTAACGCACTTTGACACCACAGACCAAAAAATTTGGTTAAGTATTTTTCAAAATGTATATTTTTATACATACATTATCCATACGTTATATAGACATTATATAGACGTTATATAGACGTTCTTTTTTGTCAAGTTATATTCATAAAACAACACAAATATAAATTTTTGCTCAAAATATCTAGTAGGTATGGTTGTAACTCACCTGGGCTCAGACAACATGGACAGGACACACTTCTGCTGAGGTCCAACATTCGTCCAGTTCTTTGCTAGAGAGACTATGGCCCCCGCGTCCAACAGCCCATATCCATATGAATGGCTCACTGTGCGACAAAGAAATCAATAGGGTTGAAGAAAAAAGCCCAAAACAAGATTGACATTATAAGTAAAGAGGTGAATTAAACAGGCTGATATCTCGAGCTGATTGCTGATTGGTGCAGTCAACGCTAATGTTATCGATCGTGTTCAAGCAGCTGGAACGTGGAAAGACAAACTAGAAAGGCAAGAAAGGACGAGATGAGATGGGCTCTGACCTCGACGACCCACTCCATTTGTCTTCCAGTCGTTGGTGGAGAGGTGGGCGGGGTTTGATGTCCTCACGACTAGATGCTGCATGTCTCTCCATGTTAGGTTTTTACTACGGACACAGAACACATTCGGAGGATTATAAATGAAACGCAAAACTAGTTGCACGGTTATAAGATAATCTCTCCTGACCTTTTATAAAGGGCACAAATAGCTACAGGTAGAGTCATAAAGGTGATAATGTTGCAGGTGAATCCATTGAAAGCGATATGAATGCAAAGGCCACCCACTGCATATTTGATCAAAATGAGAATCTGAAGGTTCATTTCAACGGAAATGTGGGCAAAAAAAGCCTTGGGTAACTCAAAGCACGATGAAGAGAGATGACCTTGCCCGAGGACGAGTCAAACTCCGACTTACTTTGCCTCGAGTGCGAGGGCGATGATCCCGGCGGCCAGAGGAGCAGAGGCTGAGGTACCTGTGTGGGAGTCTGTGCACTTCTGCCTGAGGTCTGTAGTGATCTGAAAGCGAATGTGGACCAAAATCACATCACAGATACCACAAACAAAATCAACATTTTCTAGAGGTGAACGTGTCCGAAATCCTAAACCAGGAGCAGGACAAGGAAGTCTTAAAGCCGAGTAACCTTGTTATTAGTGTTGTCCAATGGGGCTAAGGAATTTAAGGTATTAAACCAGCTCAGTCTGTGCTGTGGATGTGAACGACACCTCAAATGAAAAGTGCTACTACTTTGTTAACGCTACTTTTTGCAAACCCCATAGGCGTATTAAATGACGTAGTTCTCTATACCTGCCCTAATAGCAAAGCCCTAGCTAGCACCCACAACACCCTTCAGAAAGTGTAAAAACACATCCTTGTTGTCATTCGCTTTCTGCTCGGCAAGCGACTATAGAGGTTAAGTGTTTGACGTTCCTGACAAAAGTGCAACATCTGACAACGTTCAGGGTCACACAGACGGTAAAAACAAAGAAAACTGTCGAGACCGTCGAAAATATATGAGGGGTGATGACTGACACTTAAAACTGAGGCATCATGGGATTGGAGTGATTTAGGGTCTAAGACTGGCAGCGGCGAAATAACACTTCTGAGGGAGTGAAGACTGGTTAAAAAGGATGAGCAACTTTTTCATTGTGAAATGAAAAAGAAGGAAAGGATGACCCTGCCATGCAAAGCCAGCTATGAAAATAATACAGCATTTGGGAGCGTGTCTCGGTTCACATTGTTGTTGGTTAAGAAAAAAAACAAATACTAGAGAAAGAGTTGAAACGCAGTCATGCAGCCTACATTTTGTCAAGAAAGTGTTGCTTGTGCAAATGTTTATGTTATAAAGGTGTGAGTGGTTGCCAGGATGCCGTTATAGGGTTGCTAAGGTGTTCTGAATGGTTGCTAGAGCATTTCTTTAGAGTTGACCAGGTTTGGCTCCAAAGCAAAACAAAGGTCCACAATGTTTGTAGAGCTGCTGAAACCATTCTTCATGAATAAGCATGACTATTTAACTTTGAGGATTACATTTTCCATGCCACTTCAGCAATTAAAGGATAACTGGTGCTGATTTTCTTGAGGCCGGAGAGAGAGACACTCACAATCTGTTTCTCATTGATTCCTCCGCTGCTGTAGGTTGTGGCGAGCGTGGAGGAGCAGGCCTCGCTGTACCACGGCACGTTGCCGTTCTGCGTGCTGCTGCTGATAGACAGCGTGTAGATGCTGTTGGTGTAGCCGTCGCAATTACAGCTGTCCCTCTCCCGTCCCCCGTTCCCCGACGCCCAAACGAAGATGGAGCCCCGTCCACCGCGGCCCTGACATAAAAAAAACACACTCAGTCAGAAATAATGCTGTTGAGGGCCAGATGCAAAGGAGACGCTGCCAAACAAACCGACATTTCTGCAGCTTGGGATGGATTTTTTATCCAAAAGGGTCCAAAAGGGATTTTTTAAGCACTGAAGTGCTATCACGGTTTCGATCGCCGGGCCAGCTTTAAAAAAAACCTTTTGGGACAATGCTAATGTTTTCAAGTCGTTTATCAGGGAAAAACAAAAGAGGCGAGCAGTGCCGGGCTCGTGCGGTCTACTTCTCAGACGAACCGCAGTGATGCAAAAGCCAACCGTCAGAGACGATAATAAGCTTGTGAAAAATGTGCGCACCACATTAATGAGGCATGTTTGAACGGCCGCATGGCTTTTTCATTTCACAACGCCGGCGCAAAGAAAAGGCCAGCAGTGCAAATAATTCAATACAGATGTTGCTTGCTTGTTACCTTTGATCGTTTTATTTCTTTGTTCGGTGCTGTATTGTACCTTACAAATTTAACAACAAGGCAAATAAAAGCCCGCGGGAAGGATGGCGTGCTGAGAGAGAGTCTGCGGCGCAAAGCTTGGCTCCCCGTCTCAGAGTTTGTTCTCTGTTAGTGAACACCTGCTTGATTGTGGCTTTCCATTGAGGGAGGGTGTTTACACAGAGCAGACGCACATTTGCATTGGCGCAACATGGATCTTGTTTCCCAAACAAATCTGACTGCTGGCACACGCGGCGCTCGGGATTCGGACCCAAGAAAGTATGGCTAGAAAAAGCAGAAAAATGGGATAAAACTGGCCTGTTCTGTGATATAGATACGCAAGAAGATGGATTCAAAATGAGAACCATGGTGTTGGAACGTGCCAGAATATAATTGCTAATATATAATACCTAATAAAACTGGCAAATTGTTTTAATTTGATTGTAGTGTGCACATTTTATGTTATTACTTGGCAACATTTTGCATAATGTGTCTTGGCAAAGACAAAGCAATAAAAAGTAATACTAAGACCCCTACTAACATCTACTTAAAACTTTATATTTTCACTAGCCAACCGAAATTTGACTATTGTATGATATTAATATTATTTAATATTTAACTCTGGCTATGGATACTCAAAACAATAACAATTACTTTTGTTTAGATGTGTTAACGTTTTAGTGACCAATCGACGTCACACATTGAACCTATTGTGGTCTCAAGCATGTAGCGAAGAAATACTTTGAAATTATTATTGGTCAACAGATTTTTATTTCAGCTTTTGGTCACATGACAGAGTGGCTGCTAAAGGTGTATTTACTAACCTGAAAGTAACGCATGTCCACAAGAAATACATTTTTGAATCAAGATGTTTGGAAATGAAAAGTGTCAAAATCAAAACAGAGCGAGTATAACTTCCCCCACCATCACTTGCTTCAAAGCAAAAACAAAGAATCAGCCTAATCTGTTTTAAATGCTGTTAAATGTTAAGAGGCCGGATGCTCTGACTGGGATCCAAACTGGACTGCTTCAGTCAAGAGAATATCAATTAGGGCTTATTCACAGGACAACTGATGCAGATGATGACAGGAAGCAATACAAATAGCACATGAGTCAAAGATGGAAACAGGACCTTCTTTGCACTACAATATAAAAAAACTGGGTGATTGAAATGAATAAAATTGCAGCATTTTGGGACGCAGTATTTATTTATAATAGCATGTAGTTGACCCGTTCAGATATAATAGCGGTCAAACCTCTGTCACGCCGCGCAGAAAAGCTTCCTTGGCCATTTTCGCGGGTCCGTCCACCGTTTTGCCGTCGTCTTCGGGTCCCCAGCTGGCGCTGTAGACGTCGATGTGCTGTGGGTTGAGACTGAGGGACTGAGCTTCCACCACGTCGGTGTGACCTCACCATCCAACATTCGCACCCCTGCAGGACAAACCGGAAAAAAAAAACATTTTCTGAATTTTTTTATATATTGGTACATTGTGAAAAACAAAAATAAAACACTTGATTACATTTACAGAAAAACAAAACAGCTCCAGCTTACTGCCAGAATACCCCACTTAAAGGTAACAAAATAAAGGTTACAAAATAAAAAAAACATCTAAAAAGGAATATTATTGTCTATTGAAGACTTAAAATTCAAACGTTTATACACTACACATTATAACTTTCATGATGCATGTGAATAGACAAACAGTAAGAAAAAACGAAAATCGTTTTCTTTTAAAAAGGAAAAGAAGGAGTGGAGTAGGGCTGGGACGATATATCGCGATTCACATTAATTATATCAGTCTAGGACGATTCTGAAATCGATTCTGTGTTTCATGCACAGCTCGTCTGTGAACTACGGCTCTTAGATCAGTCGGAAGTTCTGCTCGATCTAAAATCACTACGAGATCGAGTCGTTTATAATGTGCATTTGAAAATGCAACACTCGTCAAACATCATCATTACAAATATACTTTATTATCATGAAAATACCTGAAAAGGTTTGGAAAACAACGATAGAATATGACCATTGGCATTTCCTGGAACTACGCATGTAAAATCGTTCTTCTTCTGCGGTCCATATTCTGAGTTTCTGCGTGAGAGCGCCCTCTGGCTTTCGGATGTGGCAACATTTAACTGTAACTCATTGAGAAACTGAGCATAAGAATTGCACCATATATCATCCAAGCCCTAAGTGGGGGTGCACTTGATTTTGGAGTTCATTCAAAGGTGACAAGCATCTGCATTCTTCCCTTTCAAACGCTCCCTTTACAGCTGCTAAACAACAGAGCAGCTCATCTTATCTTCTTCCACTTCCCCGCACAAAAGGGAAACCTAAAACGAACAGGAGGTTTGGGAATGAGCCGAGCGTTTGGTCTAAAATGTCAAAAGTGTTGAGTTATTGCGATCCAGATCTGAAAGTAATCCTGGCTGCGGGCACTTGCTCTCTTTTTATCCAAAGTTTAGTTTTAAGTGGTGAAGAGAAGAGAAATCGCAGTGAAGCATCTACAAAACAACGCAAACCGCCCGTTCGATACACAAGGGGGCGAGGTTACTCCAGGTTGCCCTCATGCGGGTTAACGCAAATAAACAAAACGTTGAGGTTTTCCAAAGCAATCTGAGGGGTTTGTTGCAGACAGTACTGCAAAGAAACCAAACGCTACAGAGCACAACAAAGGCATCACTGGCCGTGTCCAAAATCGCCGTTGTAAATGTCCTAAACACCCCTTCAGGACAACGACAAAGTTGGCTATGATTGCTTCCCAGGAAATGAGAAAGGCATAAGATATATGCAGATGCATTGCTGTGGAGTAAATACAAATAATTTTTCATTCCCCTCAGAAAAAACATTCTCCTGCTCTCCGAGTCCAATATTCTCATTTAATGAGTTCTGGCAGAGTAATTAGCCGGGTTGCCTGCCATCTCTGCTAGCGTGCTGATATCTCACATTAAGCTTTCCTTAAGCAAGAATCGACTGGTCGCCCGAACTATTAGTCAAAAACAGCTGGACGGGTGCAGCAGCAACAGCAAAAATAGGCAGAAATATCTTGCGCCCCCTCCGCACTCTTCACTGCTCGCGCTCACTCTCGCTCTGCAACCCACTCTAGCTGTTATCAAAGGGTAAGCCCGCCATAACAAAGGCTAAAACTAACAAAACCAGCGGACAGAAAATGACACGCAAGCTCTGCGTGATACGCGACTGCACCATTTATTAAAGTATTGCATTAGCAAGAGAGCTACTGGGTTTGACTTAGGGCTGCCCTTTACTAGAGATTTCTTTAGTCGACTAGTAGTTGTTCATTTAGGCCATTAGTCGACTATTCACACATTTATGCTATTTATTTAAATATTTCAATATACATAGGGAACGGGGACATCAGACGATAGTTTAAGTTTCATGTATGTAAAATATAGCCTATAATGTATTTTTTTATTCAAAAACCAAATTCAACTGTAGCAATATTTTAGACGTATTAATGTGGTGCGCACATTTTTCACAAGCTTATTATCGTCTCTGACGGTTTGCTTTTGCTTCACTGCGGTTCGTCTGAGAAGTAGACCGCACTGCTCGCCTCTTTTGTTAGACGAATATAAAATAAATAGTACATAAAGTAATGAATACAAATACAAGAAATTGAAGCACTTAAAAGAAAACATACCAGGGGAAATAATCGAGCGGACGGCTTTAAAACCGAAAGAAAAGTCTGATGTCAATAAAAATAGGAATAAATAAATGTATTCAACACATTGTATTAACGATATTGCAGTAACAAAACACTTCAACAATATAGATCATTAACTTAACTCGCCTTTTTCCACGTCTCTGCCGTCGTGCCCTTCTTCATAAAGATGGGCGCACCGGTTTCAAGGAGAACAGTTTTCCCAACAATATGGCCAAACTTAATTTCCTGCGACATTCCAAAACACTAAATGTTCTGTACACACCGTATAATAAAGCATATTATGTAAAGAGAAGCAGAAGCCTCGAACATGAATGCAAAGCGCTCACACTTTGTCCTGTGATCCTTTGTTGATGCGCTTTCCGTTTACTTTCAGGCTCTTCGGCATTTAAAAGTGTGTTCCCCACACTTTTAAAAAGGGTCCGGTCCTTGAGTTGCCAGGTATTCATCGGAGTACGAATACACATTAAGAATCTCATCAATTAACATTTATTCTTAGAATATAAATAAACATTTTGGCGGCCACAGTACATTAGGAATTTTTCCAGCAACTGCATTTTCAAAATAGCCCAATTCGTGGGGGGAAAACCGCGACCCTGGCAACACTGGCGCTAAGCCTTACAGCGAACCGGGAGGGGCCAAAAGCGGACCTCGAGCTCAGAGGCTGAAATCTGAAATCATGCCGCGTTACAATACAAAATACAAAGTTCCACCAGCCAAAGGGAGACGAATGACACCACACGCTCAATTCACGAATAGTAAATAGAATTTACTTGCAGGATTTTTGATTTGTTAATGTCTCACGGGCAACAAGTTTGTTGTAACGCAAGCCTTATGGAACATGTACATAGTAAATATTAGTGAAAATTGATTAGTAATGCCTTATACTACTGCGTTACTGTAATACATTACTTTTGCAACGCATTACTCCCAACATTGGCTATGATGGATTATGGATTCTGCTGGTCTCGACTGCAGCTTAGAAAACACAATGGCTTTAGTGCCAGATTACAAAGTTATTTCAGCTGCTTTACAATAGATCTCCCATGATGCATTATCCATCTAAGAGCGAAGCTTTGATGCGAGCAGAACAAGGAAATGCAAAATGACTCTGAACCCTGTGTATTGGCATTGCTATGTGGTTGCAAGTGTTCTGAATGCTTTTTTTCTAGCGTAGTGCTATGTAGTCAAAAGAGAACAAACTGCGCAAATTGCATTGCATGCAAACGCTTACGATTTAAAGTTGGGGTTTGTTTAAAATTCCATTGGTAGAAAATAATAATAATAATGCTCTTATAACACTTCTATTATACATGTTACATTAGAGAGAATACATAAAGGCTGGATGCATTCAAAATTCAAAAATCACATTTCCCTTTTAAAAATCTTGCACGAAAATTCTTACACTGGCTGCCATTGCACAAAGCAAAACTGACTTCAAAAATAGATGAACAATCAACTAATCTATGTTAATATAGATACAAGTATATTTATATTTTAAAATATATTTATATTTTTAAGCAAAGTTAATATTAAATACAAGTTTCTCCAAACGTCCTACGACTTTGTGCGTAATGCACAATGTTGACGTCCTTGTCCATGAAACAAAATGCTGTCCTTGTAATCTTTTAATCTATTCCAGCTCCTATATCTCATTCGCACGTGTAGATTCCCACATCTCGATTTGTTCAATGAAAGAAAGTCATGCGGGTTTGAAACTACATGAGGGTAAGTAAAAGACCTTTGCCTTTAAGAAAACGCCTCGCATCGCATTTCTAAATCTATACATTTAATTCCATCTAAAGAGCTGCGTTTAAGTTACGTGCGCTTGGTTAGCAAACCACCGCAGACAAAAGCCCCATCTATAATGAAACTCATCTGCCTCCCAGAGCCCAGCCAGCAGCGTAGAGAATCATGAGATCAAAAAAAATGAGTAAAAGCACATCCGCCAATTTAAAGGATTACATATGCTAGAGTCCAAATCTTTGGCTCTGAGCAGCCCGGGGTGCTGGAGCCGATGTTAACTGACTGGTCATGAAGCCAAAACTAATGAAATAAAGTTACTCTTCCAATGTGCCCATGGTAAAGAATCGAGAGGTTTCAGGGCTCTACACACAGGTGATGTCCTTAGTCTGTGGCTGTGCGAGTGTGTTTTTATCAGGTGTCGTTTGTAGGGATGTGTGTCTGGCATAACTGACACTTGTTGGACACAGGATACATGTTTCTGTGTGGCGATCACCTGGCGTTCGACATGCTTTCTCTAGTTATGTGATGTTGCTTTTGGTGCTAATAAATAAATGTTTGGTTGCATAACTTGAGGGTGGTCCCCACCACTTTTTGGAAGAAATGAACAAATGCTTGCGGAATATGTGTATTGTTTAGGGGGCATACATCTAAAACTCAAGAAAAATGCAGGATACGCCACTTTCTCACCATGTCCCGTTGCTCACACTTGAGTTATATTCTGTGGAAGACAGAGATTGTTGCTTGTGTATCCAGTGTCCAAGCACAAAAACGCGTAAACCAATGATCAAGTGACATTTCTAGTCGTTGGAATAAACTGTTTTTAAGTGTAATGCACCACAACAGCCAAGTGACCTTCCCCAAATGACAGTTCAGGAACCACATACTGTGACAGCTGGAGTCGAAAAGCGTAGTAGCCAATGGACGGTCCGGACCGCCCACTATACAGCCTATAATAAATATTCCCAACCAGTTATTACAGAAACAATTTATTTAAGTGCTGCGTCTGATCTCCCTCTTTTGTAGCAGTTTGAGAGCTGGCGAAACCAAGGCAAGACACAAAGTTCACACGAGACTAATGTGCAATTTGATTTCATCGTTTGTAAACCTCAAATCAAATGTTATTAGGGATATGTATATTTAATACATTTTAATGATTCCCTGCGTGTTTCGGTTTGTCTGTATTCTGTGGTGGATAGTAGGCTGCAGTATAATAACGTTATTCAGTTAAACTTGGCGCAGCGATATGAAAAAAAATCTTCAATTGACTGTGCTCCTAAATTTTTGAATTAAGGAGCACAAGTGCTCCTGAAAAACTAAGTTACCATAGAGCCCTGCATTTCATAGAGCCACTATGAACCCGAACGTGAAGATAATCTGACATTTCATTGAGATATTTTGCAATTCAAATGTTGGAACAGAGGAGCCGTGTGGTGATAGAATAGACTGTACGTGTTGAAACATGGAAAATGTGTCAGAGTTAAATATGCCAACTCACCTCCGATCTTGGCATTGTATGCCACCCCGACGCCACAGATGTCATTGTTGGCAACAGCGGCGACCTCGCCGGCACAGCGTGTCCCATGTCTTGAAAAAGCAAACAGACGGAGAAAACGGGATTTAATTCTCATTATTCTGCAACTATCTACCATTCCCAGAATTCATACAGCTGCTATTTGTGAATTTGAATTTTGTAATATTCCAGAAAAAAAGCTGTTTTTAAATACAGTTACAAGGACAACACACCAAAACATAGCTAGATAAATAATGCAATACGACTACGCGACTAAAATAAAAACACTATAATAAAGAAGAATTTCTTCGAGCTAGTTTTCAAAGACGAAGGAAAAAGGTTCACTTTTCATCAACTAGGTAATTTTCATAAAAGCAATACTCAAGGTCATTCCCATTATCCGCTCAGAAGCACTTGACTTTCTGTTTTCAATACTTTATACCTAATGGTCTCATTTGCTATAATTGGCCGGGTTTGAAAATCACGTTCATTTGGATTAGTTTCTCGCTCGCTTTCAGCTAACACGAAGCATTAAAATGCCAGGTAAGCACTTTTCCTTGGGACACCTAAAGCGGACCAAGGTCAACCTATGATTTCTCTAATGGCGTGATTTCTCCTGAACATGAACTGGACGTTGGTATTCTCTGCGCTGTCAGAGATACACGGCACGGCCTCAGTGATCGGCGTGGGATGGAATACACCGGCCTCATTTCAAGCAGGTAACAAAAGCTCATTCAGAGCTCTTGTGCGTGTTTGTAACAGGCAGTTATCTGTTAAATATGACAGCAGGTGAGGAAGTGATAAGCGCTGCCTCTGGGACCAAGATTACAGTGTGAGACAATGTGCAAATGTCACTCGCTTCATGCATGTAATTATAAATTCAGCGAAGACCAAGTTCTCTCTTCAGTTTTATCACCAGATTTAAACCAGGGGTTAAAACCATGAATCGCTAATGTAAGTGTTTTTATTTTAGTTCAGATTGTTTGATATGTATCATGTATCACTATTAAAAGTGAAAATAATAAGGAACACCTTGACCATAAAGAAAATATATCAATGCCAACTTGCGGAATTGCAGAATACCAAATTGCCGCAACAAAAATTTTATTACAAAAAGATGCTGAAAAACTTCTGTTTTTAAGCCTGACAATAAATACCTTGTCTATTTCAGCGACAAGTATAGAACTTTTTCACACATGTTTCAAATGCAAAAGACTATAAAGAACGAAAATTATAAAATTCATAAATTGAAAATCTCAAACATAAAATATCTCCCTTCAGTTTTACTGTAAATATCTTACGAATTATGCAAAATTGAAAACATAATTGAAACGTATTATGCTTTATTTATGCGTTTTATTTAGTTCATATACACAACACACAGTCTGTGTTGTGTATTTGAAAGGTAGATGGAAAAAAGGAAATGTTCATTCCACCACAAAAACAAGGTACTTCTAAATATGTGATATTTTGAAGTGTGCATGATAATACCACACATGTATTGCCATAATATATAAAAGTAGAGATGAACAGATATATCATCCAATAATCGGTATCGGCTGTAAGAAACATCACCAGTTTGATTCAATATTAATAATCATATGAATTAATAAAAATATTCAGAAAGTAAATAAATATTAATTTATTCTTCAGAATTGGTATCGGCAAATTACACTCGGAAAAAGCGGATATCGATATCGGAGATTAAGTATCTATGCATCTCTATATCGTATTATTGAAAACCAGCCATTGTCCAAATTATAGACAGATTTATAGCTGCACATAGAGTACTGCTATGTCCAAACACAGGAGGCACCGAGTCAGCAGACATAGTAAAGTCAAGAGAGCCAAAAAGTAAGATAAGTCAAATCCCTGGAGAGCCCTTTCTTGCTATCCATAGCATGAGATCACCATGGCTAATGTCTCAGAATGACTCACTTCTACAATAAGCACAGTCATGGGACTGAGATTACATCCAAGAGGGCGACTGTTTAACTACAACTAAGGTTGTGCCATAAAGAACAACAGGAGGGCGCAAGGATGCGTATGAGTTTGTTTCTTCTGTAAAACACAAAAAATTCTATTTTGAAGAACGTTGGAAACCAAACAACATTGACCCCCATTGACTTCCATTAAAACCTTTTTTCGAAATATCTTTTGTGTTCCACTGATACAGGTTTTGAACAACATGAGGGTAAATAAATGATATCAGAATTTTCATTTTTCTATTAACTATCCCTTTAAAAAACAAGCTTGAAAAGAACATCACGTTGTGCATTCAGCACTTCCCGGAGAATATCCACTGAAATCCTTTTCGATCACCATTAAAATAGATTTTTGGACTCTCTGTATCCTGCTGTGTCACCCAAGGGGTTGATTCTCATTTAAATAAAATCTATTTTTGCCAGTAGATGCACCATCCACACAACAAATGTGCATCCTCAAAAAAGTTCACACTTCGCAAGTTCACACGGCAAATGGCACTTCACACCATGAGGGAGACGACTCCCGCTGAGATCTCTAGTCTCCAAACATCACGCTATATGATGGAGATAAACGCTGGTGAATCGGCATCATTGGAGACGAGACCTGGATGAGCGGCACTGTGTCTTTAATAAAAACCTGTGCAGACGCGACTGAATATATTCTCATGATTTGGATGCGAGACAGTCTTCAGACGTACCACATTGCCAGTGTTTGTTTATTCTTCACACCCCACCGAGCGGTAATCACCCACAATTTGGTGAAAAATAACCTGACTTGCTTGTTTGACTAAAATAAGAATCAAGATCTCATATGTGTCTCATATCGACATGCCTCCCCTGTAACCTGAAGAAGTCCAAATTTTCACCATGGTCTTTTTTGGATCCACAAGTCAGGAAATCTCTACCTATAAGTGTTTTATCATCCATAAATGGTCTGCATGGAATAAATATAAAGTGATGTGCAGTAAGACACTTTCTTAAAATCTGTCTGTGTTAAAAATCAAACGTCGATGACTGGCAGCATTCACGTCGCACACAGTTATCATGATTGGATGAGGATGTAGTTTGGTTTTACACAGAGTTAACATCCCCTATGTGTGAGTTTCACTTTGAAGCTGAACTCTTGCAGGTTTATGGTTTTGTGAGCGAGATATGCCACTTTTGAGCTGTCTGATGGAAGCAAAGCAAGTCTTGACAGGTACAAGGAGGTTTCTTAACATTTACATGTAGGACCTGTTGTATTGACTTGATCGCAGGTTATGAGACAAGTTATAAAATAGGCAATTAAATGTTTGAGTACACAAGCATCTCCATGTAATACACAATTGTAACAATAAAAACCGACAGCAATCATCTTGTTTAAATGAAAGACGTCTTCCTTTTTTGAAACTACGGTAGTTTGGCAGTTTAAACTGAAAGGGATAGTTCACCCAACAATGAAAATTCTGTCATCATTTCCTCACCCTGAAGTTGTTCAAAACCTGTATAAATGACTTTGTTCTGATGAACACAAAGAAAGATATTTGGAAGAATATTAGCCATTTTCAGTTCTGGGACATCATTGACTACAACAGTAGGAAAAATAAAATGGTAGTCAAAGGTTCTCCAGACTTGTTTGCTTTCATAAATTCTTCAAAATATCACATTTTGTGTTCACCAGGACAAGTAAAACCCCAAAACAATTCTTCTTTGGTAGTGAACTGAAAATTGCTAACATTCTTCCAAATATCTTTCTTATTAAATGTATTTCATTACATAAAGGTTCTATAAAATGCTCTTAAACAAAATACACTTTTTAACTTGGTTTAGAAATAAATGTGGTATTTTATTTGCATAAAATGTATTTTTAGTTGTGTTTGCATAAATGTATTATTAATTAAATATTATGATACTTAATCATGAAGCTAGTCTTCAGAATTGAGTTAATGTGAGTTAATATAACCACCAAACTACTGGGATCGGTATTTGCAGATATAAATTTGAATAATCAGTATCTATTGTGTATCGTTGCATCTCTAGTTATAACCCATAAGTGTCAGTCAAACAGGACACAAACACACTAGGTACAAAAAAACACAGAGGTTTGAATTAGAGTAAAAAAAGAAAATCTACCATAAAACCTCAGAATAAAATAAAGACAACTAAGAGAAGATAAAGCTATTTCTGGTTCACCTTAAACAAGAACAATCAGTTATTTTAGGACAACAGAGCATCACCAGAAGCGTTTCACCGAAGACATACTTGCCCTTATATAACCCTGAATCAGACCTGTGAATGTACTGACACTGACGTACATTTGATAAGAATGAGATTATTCTGCACAGGACTGTTCGCCAATTTAGATCCTCATTCAAGGCACGGCAGTCAGTCACCCTGAGACTCAGCAGGGCAAAACTCTATTTACGCTTCGATGACAACAAGTGTGGAAATCACTAGCGGATCCGTACGTTAATTGCTTTTACAAGGGTATGCGCCGTTTGTTTGTTTGTCTGTCAGAGGACAGATCTAACATTTAAACAGATCAAAATCAGCGACGGGCAGGAAACTCCAGAAGACTTTTCATCTGTCATTTACACTAGGCTTGACATTTAGTGCGCTTGAGGTAAAAGCCACATATCGCCGAGTGTTGATTCAACATCACACGTGGGTCTTGCCATTTAACAGAACCGGAGAAGAGCAGCGGTTTGGTTGCTGACAGCATGACACGGCTGCATGCGGTTTAACAAGTCAGCGTAATGGAAGAATCCTTATTGCGTGTGATAATACTGTGTGACATCAAATATAAGAGCATGCTGGAAGTTTGTGGATAAAGTTGGTTTGTCGAGTATGAATGTTACACTTCAGTGTATTCTACAAAAAATGCATCTTTTAAACACCCAATCTGTGCCGGTCTGACCCCAATTTGCACCCCAGCAAAAGTCACACTTAAATTTATATTCATACACATCTCAAAGAGGATTAAGTGGCGTTCCAACCAACATATCAGTTTCCCAAGAAAAATGTATAAGAATCTGCTTCTTGTTTGAAGATGAAGCACACGGGAGCTTAGAGATCTTAACCAGAACATTCAAGGGAAGCTTCGCTCGCCAGTTCCAGTTACATTTAAATAGAAATGCGTGAAGTCAAGCAGAACAGCAATGATCTTCTGTCGTCTTTCATATCGTGCCTCCCGAATTAATGACCGGAGGTGTAGTTTTGAGGTGCTGATAGCCAACAGCATTGTGGGAATTGTGTACTGAAGAATACTTCATCCTGCCTTTGTTTGAACAAAAGCCATTTCCAGATGTCCAACCGTAACATGCCAACAACCCCACGTGTTATGGTAACCTCTGTTGTTTTATCATAAAGTCTAGATCTCTGTCAGATTCCACCCGGAGAGAAGTTCTCTGTAAAGCGGTGCCAAACACCCATAAGCACAGCGTTTCTTAAAAAGTGATCTATAAAAGATTAGCTTCTGAAACATACTGGCTGACTTTTAATACATATTCATCTTCGCTTTAACTCACTGCTGCATATTTTAAAAAGTAGAGGATGACTTCAGATTTGGTATCTGCAATAAAACAGAGGGACTTCAATTGAATTTGATAAGAATCGCAACAGAAACTGCACATGCATGAGGTGAAAACTTCACCTTCAAAATACATTTTTTGTCAATATTTACTCCCCCTCTCGTCATTTCAAACCTTTCTTTCTTCTGCAGAACACAAAAGAAGATATGTTGAAGAATGTTGGTAACGGGAAACCATTGGTCCCCATTGACTCGCATTGGTTTTGTGTCCACACAATAGAAGTCAATGGGAACCAACGGTTTTTGATCAGCAACATTTTTCTAAATATCTTCTTTTGTGTTATGCAGGAGAAGAAGAAGATCACACAGGTTTAAAATGATGACAGAATGTTCATTTTAAATGTGATCTATTCCTTTAAGATGCATGCTATAGTGATAGACAACCAAAACGGGACTTTATTAAGTAACAAAGGTGACTTGAATATGACTTATTACATCTATAAATCAATCAATATTTATACACATTAAAAATGGTTACAGTTTTATATTATATTTAGACAACAATTATGTGGCATTTTAGTAAGAAAAAATTGGACTTGATGGCAGTGCCTAAAAGACAAAAAAATGACTACATTAAAAACTGTGTGACTTGGATGAATGTTGACCATGATACAGATGCTTGAGAGATTAAAGCCACATTTTTGTGTCTCTGTTGAAAGTTTCTCATCACAGCTCTAGTTTCTGCTCATGCTGACTCAAACCTGCCCCACTTTTGTGGAAACATGCTTAAAAATTATAATGGTGCAATGCATTATTTAATCAGATTACATTCGATGGAGGATAGTTACTGCGGATGTTGTACAGAAAATCCTCATCTGACACTGAGATGAGCTAAACTACTGCATTTCAAAAAGACACGCAATACAAATACAGAAGCCGGAGGAAATAGGCAAAATCTCAACATTTTCCAATTTTATGTTATTCAGTTATTTGTTATATAGCTCACTATATATGCATTTGCTCAAAAATGACTTCTCTGTGTCTTTGGTGTGTTATAAGTTGCCTGTGCATTAGACACGTAAATTGCAAAAATGAAAGTGTCGGAACAAAAGATGCAATCTATCTAAAAGCGAATGCTCACCCAGCAGGTCGTGGTCAAAAAAAATCCACGTGTTTCGGGGCAAAGAGGAGATAAAAACATGCGTTTTTTAACCTTAAATCTTTTATACACATTTCATTACATCCAAAACAAATAATAGGATTCATTTTAGCCATATGACTCCTTTAAGGTCTAAAGCAGGGGTTTCCAACCTTTTTGACAGCAAGGCCTCACATTGTATTCAACACTTTTCAAAGGCCCCCCCTCACCTACAAAAACTCAAAATTTCTACCGAATTAAATATTTTACAGCTTGACATTAACTGGAAAAACTTAATTCATCAGAAAAATGGCCAATTAATAAGACATGTCTTGTGTTTTAGTATTTGTAAACGATTTCAATGCTTATTTCATCTTAAGGCCCCCTTGAGGGCCACGGCCCCCCTGTTGAGAACCACTGGTCTAAAAAAAAATCCAGCACACAAGGAAAAACAATATCTAGATCACTTTCAGTCACATGCACTACTTAAACAACCCATGCCAACAACGGCCAATGTTCATCCACATATTTTTAACCATAGATTTTAAAGGAACAGGTGCCCCCTTTGGCTTGGCCATAGTCATTTTTATTCCTACTGTTGAAAGTCAATGGGGACCATATTCTGGGTGAACTATTCCTTTAACGCCATGACTATATATACAGAATTGTGTGGTTTTGCTTCTAACGTATAAACCATCATTTATGTACACTGCAAGACAGACGGTTTCATAACTAATCCAAAGTCACTGTAAAAAATAAACAGCCCCCCAAAAACTGCTAAAACTCTGTTGCTTTTTAAGTTACACAAAAACATATGAAGAGTTTCGTTCAACTCATATTGAAAATTTAAAAATCATGTTTTTTATTATGTTATCATGTATTATTTTGTGTTTTATTGTATTAGTTAGCTTTTTTTTCTCTCATTTTGGAACCAAACTCTTAATTTATAGTGAATATTTAATGTACTGCAGAGTTTGAACACACATTGTGGTTATCATCACTGAGCTTTTCGCTGAAACTGATGGTGTTACTGAACATTTCCTGCTACTGTAGCAATTCTGATCAAAGCTTTGTGGATTCTGTGGTATAAGATGCAGAAACTAGATCAGTGCATGGTGTGAACTGTACCTGAGAAGGAAAGAATAACGCACACGTACGTTCTGATGATAAGAAAAGATGGGTTTTGAAAGGGAAAACATTTGAAAAGGGGTTTTTCACAGCAGGCTAAATAACAACGTGTGGGACGTGAATAACTGACACAGCTGTAGAACAACCGTTACTAATGTATCTCCTGCTGTTTGTGTGCATTAGAGACATTTACATTGATTTACACGTTTTTGTTCATTCCAATGAAGAAACACAAGGACAGCGCAATTCTGAACTATACCTTTTGATTCCAGGTCGCTCTTAGCTATACGCTTTCTGCCTGTCATCACCGATCATGGTTAGCCTCGAGATAAAATGCCTCTTTGGCTGGACAACGAAGGAAAATCCCAAAGTGAATTCAGGACAAGACCACCAGAGTTCAGCTCTTAGCCGCGACGGCTATCCACGACTTTACAAATGCTGACGTTTGATCGAATCTGGAGGGTATTGTGGCAAACCTGAAATTCAAAACATCCCTTAATATAATCCGCTTCCAACGCTAATGTCGTTTCTTCGCAATTTTACCTAAACCTCTGCAGATTTCGGAACTATGAAACAATATTTCCCAGTGTTGTGGACAGCCATTACCAAGGCAACAAAACACAATCCATGGAGAGAGCTAAACTCATAACATATCAATCATAGGGAGAATAATTTCCCGGCAGCAAACGCACAGACAGCAGAATGCAGTCTCTGGAAGCATTGGAAATATTTACAATCCTGCATATGTATTGAGTTTTTAAAGTGAATATAAATTGAACATAAGAGTAAATGCCAGAGGAACTCAAGGGTATATTTCAATCAGACCACCACGCACAAGCTCTTGTTTCAAACCATCTGCTTGCGTTTCTCCATTCTATCTTGACAGTGAAGCGACCGAAGTCATTTATGTCCAATGAGAGTTGACAAAGTTAAGTAGAGCACATCTTTATGCAAATGAGCGGCGATGCACCGTAGCGACTACAAATGAGTGCGCTCGGTGACCTCTGCAGATTCAATCGCTGTTCTGTGAAACTGTATTCACGCGCATGTCAAATAACGTTTTAGGGGTTTCAAGTTCAGTTCGCAAAACTCCATCACTGGGTATGAAGAAATGCAAATACCAACTCATTTACACTGCAAGCTGCATTAGGCCGAGAGTGACCATGTGTAACGCCATTTGATAGGTAAATGATGTAACAAATGAACGATCACCTCATAACACACCAAAATTACACATCCCTCTTTCATTTATTTTAAATGATGTGATTCTGTTTTCTAGCAGGGAAGGCAAAACTCAATAACACAACCGAAATGGGGTATGGCAAATGCACTAATCATGTCGAGGCCATTACAGTCCAGTATTTCTGCTACCGTCGACACACAGCCGAAGAAAAATTTGGCGGTAATATGGAAAGCAGTAAATGTATGGTAGTATTCATACTTGAGCTGGTTTTACGCCAAGAGCATCAAGCCCAAGCAAAGAAAAGTGCCGCCAAGGACAGGAAAACAAATATTGACTATCCAGCCCACAAAGAAATGGATTTGCAAAAGGGTCTTAGTCTTATCTAGGAAACAGAGAATCCATTCCAGAAGCCAGAAGAAGAGGTTTCATTCATTGAAATCAGACCTCTGGATGTTTTGAAGACATACCTGTTATCATTCAGTTGGGTGTATCGAGGCTGAGGGTCTGGGTCGCCGTCGTTTACATCATAACTTGCATCGGGATCCTGCAAAGATATGAGGAACGTTTAGAAACACAGAAAAGTTTACTCATCATTTACTCACACCCATAATGTTCATTATTAGGAAAAAGACTCTGAGTTTCAAGACTCACGTAGTTCTGAATCAGGTCTGGGTGGTTTTCTCGATCCCATCATCCAGAATGGACACGACGACGCCTTGTCCGGTGAAGCCCTGCTTCCAGGCTTCTTCCACGTTGAGGTCGCGATGTTCCTCATTGTACTGTGTAAGACAAAGAACAGATCAGCATCACCATTTGTTTGCTTACCGAGGATCACGTTTCAGCCACCTTTCTCTTTTGAAGCAAACATCAGCTCTCTAGTCAAGGTCATGGTGTCTTCCGTCTCCTAAAGCTCAGCCGGCCATTCTTGATCTTGATCCTACCCCTATTCCTCAATCTGAGCCCCGCTGAACACGTTTCCACAAAATACTAGCCAATTCTGACCCAGAAAAAAAAAACGTGCACTATTCTTAAAGGACACTCTTAGGGTACGTTTTATTTATAGAGGAGATGGTGGTCTAGTGGGTTAAACCACTGAACTGGTAAATCAAAAGGTTGCTGGTTCGATCCCAGCAGCCACCACCAGTGTATCCTTGAGCAAGACACTTTACTCCACGTTGCTCCAGGGGGATTGTCCCTGTAATAAGTGCACTGTAAGTCGCTTTGGATAAAAGCGTCTGCCAAATGCCTAAATGTAAATGAAATGTAAATGTTATAGTGTTTCATAGTCTCAAATGTGACTGGCCAATTAGATTCAAACTCACATGTGAGCAGCACCGCTCAAACACACATTTGGAATTATTTCCATTCTGCAGATCTGCTGACCAAGGTTGACTTAAACGCGAGAGAAAACATCCAAATGTCTCGAGAACTGACATGCAAGACAGCCAGCCGGACTTACCATCCACCCACCCACCACTTAAGCGCCGAGAACTGACCTCAGTCAACACGCGTCCCACTCAAGCGCTGTAGTGAGCGCAGCCGCCTGAGTTTATCTGAGCAGAAAATTGAATTTATTTCACAGCGTGGCGTCTTGACTCCACTTGGTCACAGTACTGCCTGACTTTTCCCCAGAGAGGTCGGAGTGAGAAAACCCAGTTAGTAAGGTGCTGTTGGGTCCGACAACCCCAAAATGATACAGTCTCCTGGTTATCCTGGGATTGCGAGTCAGGCTTACAGCATCACCGGTTTATTTCTGAAGCCTGCATCAGGCCAAACGATGCAATCACTTGTCTCAAAAGTCCAGAAATGATGGCGCTGGGGTTGATCAATTGCCGAGGATAACCTTTGGTCAACTGTTGCAATTGCAGAGAAAACTTGCACTTTTCTGTAGAAAATGTTATTGAGTCGCATCTACCCACTGTACTGGTAAACATGATTGATAACACCACCGAAGTAAAAAAAAAGGTGGAGAATAGACTGCAGCTCAGAGCAGCCAATCATTTCATTGTTTTTCAAATGTGAGAGAAGGCATCTATTGTTTTTGATTCATTAGCTGAAATGAAATGTCCTGGTTTGCTGGATCGCTGCTGAATGTGGAATGACAGAGCGATGCTTCGGAAAAATTAACGATTTCCATTTCACAGCAAGAATCTCATGAATTAGAAATCTAACCATGCTGGCCTTTGAAACAGAACTGCAACGTGTCTCAAAGTTTATATGCTATTCCTCATGGCTTAATAAGTGTATATTATTACAGTGGTCTTTTTGGTTTATTTTTTCCAATAACCCCGAGGCACAAACAGGAATATCTAAGACAGGACTGTGGAGCTGTAAGACTTTCTGAAGCACGGCAGTCGATATTGGAATATTTGCGCTGATATATGACTTTTACAAAACAGACACCTTATTAAAAAAGTAAGTAAATGTCACTTTAATGAAAACCTGAAATACCAAAAGGCCACAGAATATTTCACAGTATTTATATTTTAGCGCCTCACTATTTAAGAATAAAAAACCAAGAGTCAAATCCACATCCTGATGCAAAAGAACCCACCACAATGACAGGGCATTGCTCTGCAGGTTCTGAAGTTGAAAGTTTTTATTATCATAAGACGATGCATCACATATCAAAAAATAGGCTTAAATATCGAAACGATCAAATGTTGCCTGAGCAATAAACTAAATAAGTTTAAGTTGAGGCATTAAAATGATTAAATGTAAAAATTAAAAACGAATTAAAATTCCAATAAAATTTTACAAACAGCAATAATAAAATAATGCTACAACAGTACACTTAACTAAAACAACCTAATAGAAAATCCTAATCCTAATCAAACTCAAAACCTCAAACTATCTAAAATTTAGATTTGTGGGCACGAACATACCAGCCTTACTAAATAAACAAAACATTTCTGATCTCGTATCGTAGCAGATCTCCTGCTTCCACGTATGAGGATGATGGAGTGAGTGCACGGCAACGGTGGAATTTTTCTGAAGAACAAATTCACAGCCGGCTGATTAAACTTTAAGCTCCGTCGGATGACCACAATGGGAACGAGTTCAACGTTACGCAACTTCCAATCTACTAGGGGCAAAAAGTGTCCCAAACAGAACATTACGGCATCTCATGCAGACCTTCGGATCCGAGTGGGAAGTATTGTTAGCAAATGAGCAACAAACAAGCACACACACACACTCAAATGAGCTATTTACTCACCAAGTACCACTGCTGTGTAAACTTCGGATCGACTGGCTCGTAGTAAATATCTCTCTTCGTCCTTCGCCTCGCCACCTGCTGTTCCGCCCACAGTACCTTTGAGAAAACCAACAAATAGTCAGAGGTATACGGGAAGCACGGCTTTCCACGCTTTCCTGACAGTTCAGCTCTGTACATTAAAAATGAATATCAATGAATCAGAAATCTGAAGTCTTCATGGATTTCAGCTTTTCGACAATTTAATTTTGTTTTGTATGTTTTTATAAATACAAAATAACTTTGTACAGTACATAGACATACATTATGAAAACACAAACTTTTATTCTGGATGCAATTAATCGTGATTAATCATTCGACAGCCCTGGCAAGTACATTAAAAACATTGAAATTGTCTTATTCCCAAGCACAATGGTAAGCTTATAATAATTATTTATATTTGAACAGTCCGATTTTGCATTACAGTCAGTTTGATGTAATTTGACTTAAACCCACTTAAAGGAAAGTGTGTTAAATAATCCGCAATTTTTATGTCCAAACAGAGAAGACGATAGAGACGAAAAGTGCAGATTTAAGGGAAAATGAAAGTGATGAATGATGATTGATTTGATTGTTAAAAAGTAGGCTATGAAATGTTTCCCCCACACACGCTGCTTAGTTACCTCACCATAAAAACATATTTCATAGGTGAAGGAAGTGTCACATCTGATGCGATTTAAAAACAAACTAACATTCACTAATCACAACATTTATTAGGGAAGTAAAAGAGATGGATGTTGATTTAATGACTTAAAAAAAAAAGAGACAAGTGCAAAAACAACAACTGTCAACGGCAGAGGAAAGCTGCTGACAGACAGAAAGCACACGATGTCCCTCTTCTGTCTCCCCAGGCTCTTCCTCCACTCAACACTGAGGAATCGAGAGCTTGCTGAAAGATTTGAAGTTGTTTCTTTTTAACGGTGACTGCCGCAGCCGGGCTGAGGGACAAAATGCAGACACTGGCAGATTGTTTGATTGACGGCTCAGTCTTGCTCACACCACTTCTTACCGACCACTGTCTGCCAGGAGTTTTAGTTTAGTGAATGAAATGTACAGAGATGTGACAGGAAAGTGAAGGACATGCATGACATGATGGTCATGGGTCTGAATGTGTGCCAATTTAAACGACCAATAAGAAACCTTTAAAGACACGGGGGTATGATTAGGGATGGGCATTTATAAAAAATGTAATATTCAAATATTTGAGCTCATAAAAAACGAATATTCAAATATTTGTTCATTTAAATTAAGTTAATAAATAAAAACGTAACAAATTACGTATTTAGTCAAAATTGTATATCAAGCTTATAATTATCATTAGATATTCATAACGCATTAATATTAGATCCTGTATGTATATTAGGGTTTTATTGTTGAAAGATTAGAAACGTTGGAAAAAAATAGAAAAATACATAAAAACTGCATTTAAACCTGCGCAAAGCGAAATCATACAAAAACAAAACAAAACGAACAAAACGCAACGTATATTGACATCTGTGATAGATGGTTATAAATAAGACGAGACAATTCTAACCCTGCGGTGACACAGTTTTTTATTATTCTACATTCATGCACATCCCTAGTTATAATGTTGCATTTCGAATGCTTTTCCTGTTTAACCGACTGCATCAAAGTACATTCTTGGGCCTTTTAACGAAAATGTGACGCATGTGAGTGTTTGTCATTTTTAACACTTTGCTACCGTATATGGCTGCAAACTGGTCCGAATAAAAATAGCCCTAAAGTCTAGTAGTCACAAAACCTGATTTCATCATCTGCCAGGTAAAATTGTGTAATTGACTGTTTTGGCAAGTAATAGCAAACCTCTCCTCAGCAAACCATATTATATATGGGTATCATTTATGCTTCTAACCCAGTGGTTATCAAACATTTTCATTGTAATCCCCCTTTGTGTAAAGTGCATCAATTTGTGGCCCCCAAATAAAGACTTATGATCTGAAATATACAATTTTAAGTAAACTAAAAACATATACAATTATACAATGCTGGAACATCAATTATTTGGGTTGGTGGCCTTATTTTTCTGATGTTTGATTACACAAAATGTATGATAAATTTCAATAGTTCATAAAATGCCAAAAAAACTGTGGCCCCCTGGATCCATCTTGGGCCCCCTTAGTTTGAGAACCACTGCTCTGACCCAAATGGCATGGATTCATTTAGCTGCTTGAAAACTAGTTAAAAACTAAAGTGGGTACAAATGTCTCCGTACAATCAAATATAAAAAGACGGATTTGTTAATAATTAATGAATTACTTTGTGTACAGACTACTGTTCAAAGTTTAGGTCATGTTGCCAGAGTCTAACTTTGAGGGTGAGGGGAAAGTCTTAAAAGCTATGTATTTATTCACTACATAAATATTAATGATCACGACTTATTTTTTATTCTATCCAGCCGATCTTAGATAAGAGTTCAAATGAGATACCCAAATGAGAACCTATCGGAGATAAAAACTTGAATAAAAAAAAGAAAAAGAGCAATTCCAAAGCCCTCACTCCAAACAAGACTTAAAAACACATTTTTCTCATTTACTCGACTTTTCAAGTCTCTTTGTGGCGAGATATTTTTGAACGCATGCGAGATAAGGTCAACCTCAAAAACCACTGATGTTATCGTCAGAATCCGGGCCAACAAAAATGCACGGAAACTTCAAGCGCAGTGCTGGAGACGAACCCGAATGTAGATATGAGCCCGTCCGTTTGGCAGGTTATTAGGGAGATACGTTCCGTCTGAACAGTATCCTTTTTCCCCGTTGATTAATTACCACGGTAATTATAAAAGTAGTACACACAAGCGTTTCTAACTTTAAAGCTCGACCTCATCTGAAATTAAGCTCGATTAAAGCCAGGATTTTGTTTGCCAGTTCTAATAGGTTTGACTTTAAGGCCAGGCAGTGCGTTTTATAATGAATATCTTCCTGATTTACATAGCTGTGACGATGACAGCTCGGACGTTTGCCTTGAGCCAAACGTGTTTTTAAAGAGAATATGAACCCTGCCAAAGGACTTCGAAATAGGAAATGGATATTTGGAGCTGATGGAGTGATACGGAGAGTTTTGATAAGATCTCCATAAAAATAAGACTGGTTGGCATCAATCAGGGAAATCTTAACCCCTAGACTCTGACCACTCAGATACTAGCCAGTGGTTGAAAATCTATTTGCAGAACGCATTTCCAGAAAGGAAATTCTGGATAAATAACTAGTATGCCATTTAAAATTTCTGCGTTAGAAAAAGTCATGTGATAAACAACGGATTAAGACTGCAGAGTTTTAACATGGCAACACTGTCCAAAGATGCTATTGTTTGTGTAGACGCTTCTCACAGGCTCCTCTGTCCGAAGTGAAAGGGACCGGAGGAATTCAACAACAGGAAGTGGAGCAGGGCAGTGAGAGGAAATGCCACAGAGAGTCAAGGCAACAGGGCTGAAACAATCGCCAAAGTAAACAGCAGCACGCAACTTTCACCAGGCGCTCTCTCCACCTCTTTAAAGAGAATTCACACTGACAGCGTTTTTCAGTGTCAACAAACCAAACGTCACTCATTTTAAATAACAACGGGTGGTATGAGGCAACATATTCTAACGAGAATGCCCAATTTCATGCAAATGCGCATGGGATGAGCGGAAGCCTCTTTTCCACCTAAAGCAGTTGAATGCATCGAAAGGTACGTTATATGCACCTGTTTTTGTCGATCCAAATGAACAAAAGTTCTGTGTAAATGTATCCTAAACTCACAGCTTCTGATATCAACACCACACCAAACGGAGATTAGCAGAGAAAGCCATTGTCACGAAACCTAATGAGTAAATAATCGTTTTCATATTACTGCATTTTAAAAGAATGTCAGCAATGAATTTTTAAATGTTACTTGCTTTAATTGGCCAATGAAGAAAATGTGAAGTAGCGAATGAAACATTAAAAAAGTCAGTGAAAACACATCAACCCAGTTAATGCCTCTTGTCATTGCCCTGTACAAATCAGGTGTTCGCTGTATCTTGTGAACGACAATTTAGATTTTGATTGAGAAAATTCTCAAGACTTTACATGACTATTTGTCTCCTATTTATTGAATTATTTTATACCGACCCACTTCAAATTCGATCAAACTTCAATTAAGGTGAAGGCTTTTAGGTCTATTGAGACATCAATCGGATTACTTATAGATTATAGGACATAATGATATAGTGAAAATGTCAAACCTGAACTAAACATCACGTAAGCTATCAGAGTGGTAGATATGACCAAAAATGACAATATGCTTTTCTGACCAATCATGGCTGTTCTTCGGACTATTTGCGCTCGCTCCTACTGTGAAAGCACACTGCTGTAAGTCAGAAAATCAGCTTTGAAAGATGACTCAAATTTGCACAGCTCAAGGACAAATTGTTGGCTGTAGATGAACAGAAGCAATACATTTTGCTCTCATTACAGAAAGAAATGAGGCAAACCCAGCTCAGCACAGAGTTGGGAGTCAGGTAGGCTCATTATTCACACACCTCATCTCAGCACACTGGACAATAGAGAGCTTTTCCGTCTCCAGGGAAGTCCGTCTTGCTCCTGGAAGCCATTCGGGCTGATGGAGCGTGCCGCTGAAACCATGTTTCACGACAGACTTTTTAAAGCCTTCTAGAAGGTGAGTAATGGGCCATACGGGTCCAGTCGGTGATTTCCATTAAGGGGGTTTCTAGCCCTTTGAGTCCTCCGCCATTAAAACTGCGGGGTCTGTGTTTCAAACTGCTCCGAAACTCACCATCTGGATCGAAGCAGCCGGCGAGCGACAAATATGCCGGCTGTGGTGAACGAATGCAGATGTCAGGTCCATGCATTGTGGACTAGGCAACTTTAAATGCTCGTATTTCAAACAGCGACACCAAAATGAACAGGGTTTTAGTCTGTGTGCTTCAGACATAAGTGATATTGAGAAGGGTCGAGTTTCTGTATACGTTTCATCCGACATGCACGTCTGGAGGTGTGAACGGAAAGATCATATTCCCAATTACATTCAGACCAAGTGGAAGTCGTAACATAAACTAACAATGTTTATAGGAACTGCTGGAAAAAAGATAATGGGGTATAGAAAATTCACACCCTAGTTTCTTTACAAGACAAAAATGAAAAGAAATCTAAAGATTTAGAGGGTGTCGGGGTAAAAATAAAAAGATGAAGGACTTGAAAACTGAGCGCACTACTCATGGTGCCTCTAACATTCCCAATAGTGATCAGTCTTTATGTTTACTCCCTGAATAAAGAAAAATTGTGAGCTTTTTGAGAAGCAAGACAAACTAAAAAAATATTGAAAGAACAGCTAGTCATATAGTGTCCTATTAGCTAAAGTAGGGCCAACGGTGAACGAAAATATATTGACGCTGCTAAAATACAAGCAAAAAACAATCATAAGACCCAAAAACATCACATGAGCCCGAAAAGTCAGCACAACATCAATACACATCTTAAGACCTTTTTTGTCATTTCGGAGCTAGTGCAGACTTGGAATGACATGCTTAATGTCTGTTTAGGCAGAATTGTTCTTTTTGGGTGAACTGCTTCTTTAAACCAGATATATTCACTTTTATATATCAACATTTTGTTCTTCATTTTCACAGTATGTTTTTCTCTTGTACTTCCTCTGACATTTAAAGTTCCCCATAACCTCATCAGTTTTTGTGAGTGTTGTCTGGCAAAAATGTTTAAATGTAACCTTTGAGTTTGTTGGGGTAAGATCTGGAGGGATGGGTTCATAGAGGAGACTGGGTTGTATATTTCACACATACCTGTGGTTCTGATTGGAGACGACCGTGTGTTTCACTGTGCTCTGATAAAGACCTCTTCTCCACCGCATGGTGCTTAAAGTGATAATAATCTCCAAATATCTGGAAACAAAAAAGCCACAGTTAGCTCACCACATAAACCTAGAATGAAAAAGCTCAAGGGGAAATACAGTGATTCATTAATATGATCTATATATCAGACCTGCAAACTCGGAAGTGGTAAAAAAGGTGTCAGCCTCACGACTGTGTGTGTGCAGTGCGATGGGTCTGGGGGCATCCTCCCCATAATCATTTTTTGGAATTGTAAAATATATATATATTTTTTATAATGTAAATTATGATTTCTGGCACACTCAATTAAAAAAAGCTCTCACACCAGCCACAATTTGCTGGTCAAAATGAATATCTTTAGTCTTTGGTCAGTTTTTCAAGCGCACCACATGACAACTATGGAGCAGCGAATAATCACATGACGTATGACCTAGGTGAAGCTTATAAACAAATGAGACCCATGATGCTGGCAAAATGAGTCGGAATTCGCACGGTCTAATTTTGAGCTACAAGAAAAAGAAGTGAACAATATGGATTTTGGTAGAATTTGAGATTGTCATAAAAAATAAGTACATTGCCATCGTCCTGCAATCCCTATGCTCCAATTCATATCTTAACATCTAACATGATTTTTATTTGTCTACGTTTTCTGTGCACCTTCCCAAGTCTTCACTTATACAAAGGATGCGTGTCCATCGGAAGCAAAGCGAGTCTCATTTTGATACAAGCAATACAAAAGTAATCCGCTTGGCTCCTGACGACATATTAATGTATTACGAAGCGAACTGATCGGACTCTAAAATAAATATCAAATTCCATTTGTAAACTACATCTTCTGTGACTGAAACTTCAGACGAATATCAAATCGCACCCAAGAGCCTTACTCACATAGAAGGGCAGGGCTCTAGAAGTGGAAATTTGAAAGGGAAATTGGCAATGGTCTCATAACATAGCCGTTTCCATCACACGGGCGAACTGAATCATAAATAACAACACCATATTCTCTGAGACAACACTTTGCGTTCGTCCCTTTCAGCAATGCTTTTCACATGCACAAAAATGAGGTTTCGATCATGCTTTTCCTGCCGCATCCGTGCCTGATGCTATGATGTTGCCTGTCTCTGTGCATTGTATGTTCAAAATATGGGACCCGGGGGACTTATATTTTATAAATCACCAAGGAACGCCCCTACTCTGGGTAAAAACTCTTCGGATCTATACAATTCACAAAAAAGGCATATTTGGATTCAAAACAGCGAAGTTTGCCGAAAAGCTGCAAGTTTGCAGATATGATGAATACACACATGATCAGAAGAAACGGTCACATTAAAGAAAAGCTGTGTAATGAAACATAGCTTTGTGTGTCTAAAACCCTTAAGTACAAGTAACGGTGAACGAGTCGAGCTCCTGTCAGTCGAGTGCACAATCAAACATGACAAGATCATCCAGAGGCTGAGACATCAAACCAGCGGCGGAGCAGATCGATTTCTCTTTCATTCTGATGAAGGTTAAATGTCAGGAGTGAGACACGGTTCACGTTTTGTCAGGCTCTTGATTTAGACTATAGACAGAGAATCTCGCAGTGATTCAAACGCTCTATAGCGAGACAGAGGCAGTCATCAGTTCTTTAAACTGGGGCCAGAACCACACTATAGACAAGTACACAGATGGGAATGCTTGGCCAACGCAACGCAAGCGCACAGTCCCAGTGTACAAATTATATTCACATATAGTTGGGTGATTCTCACGAAATCTTGCTTTTCAAGATGTCAAACATTTGCATCAACAAATTTTCTTTTGATTCATTAAAAACAATGTATAACATGAATGAAACAACATGTATGACAGTCAAAATATTATCATTACCGCAAAAACTGTTAATTCCATAGCATGCTTTGCTAAAAAAAGCAAAGCCATGAGGCCTAAGCAAATTTTTACATAAAACATTAATGTATAAAAGTTTCTTTATACAAAATTTTAATAGAAAATTATACGTGTAACATTTTTTAAATGCAGAAAACTATCTGTATTGGTATTGAGAATGAAAAGTGTTCACAGCGTGAGTAGAGAATATTATTAGAATATAAACTCTTTGTGTGTATGTGTAAACAGTCCTTTAAAAGTGTTACGGAGGATGAGAACATCAGTCATGCACACTTTTTTGTCCACCATTTCTTAATTTTTATTATACTGTACATGAAGATTACTTTTTTTTCATTCGAAAACATCTAGAAGAACATCCAATTGTTTTTTCAGAATGTTTTAATTTTACTCTGTTTAAATGAGAACATATAATGCACTCAGGCAAATTGGGATGAGTTACGGTAATGAGAATTTAAGCAGAATAAACATTAAAATACATAAATAATTAATTCATGTTAAAATAATGCTTTGCGCAAGGTAGGTAGATCTGTTTGGATCATGGTAACCAAGCATTTTTTTTTTTGTTTAAAGGGCGGTAACGTGTAATCAGAATCCGTCAGGACTGATTTGAGGACATGAGATCTACAATTCTTCCATGACTACCTCAATAAACAGACTGGGTTACAGCATGCTGAAACAAATATCTCCACCCAAACAAAGCCGGTTTGCCAATAGCCTATTGTGAAACCAAATATGACAACTAGGAGACACAGTAAAAGTCATAAGCATGTGACACTGAAGCGATCAACAAAAACACGAGGATGAAAGCATAACCGGACAGAAAAAGAAAGGAAGCACATCAGCAAAACTAAGGAAGCACATCAGCAAAACTATGACGTGGTTAATGAAATAAGTAATGGCCGTAGATGATAAAGAAACCGAATCAATCACAAGAACAGATAAAGCCAGATAAAAAGTGCAAAAACACTCAAGTTAAAATGTCCTAGCAGAGCTCTGAGAGCTTTGTTCCTTAACAAAAGGAAATTGAGTGAGGACGGCTACAGCTGCATTGTGTGGTAAGCTAAGATAAGAGTTATGAGGAGATGAACATCAATCTCAGACAGGCCCGAATCTACCGGCTCCAGGGTGCGTGGAGAGCAGATGGAGATACGCTTGCCTTATCATGTCAGACCACCATCAGACAACCATCTAAACTGCCTGGAAACCTCTGAGAGGAAAGGCATGTGGAGGAGAAGGCTGGGGGGTTACATCGACACTAAAACGTTCAATCTACATCTGAAAATCATATCAGTGTTGGTTAAACAGTGAGCCTTCATGAAACATGTTCCTTATGTCCGTATGGAACCTATACAATGTGACGCCCACTCGGTTTATGGACTAGACTACAAGACTCTTTCCAGTGCACTTTCCAAGAATAGAGTACATGTTACTTTCTTAAAGGAATAAAAAGGCACAAATATGCCTTTAGAAGAGAGAGAAAATAAAATCAAACATTGAAATAACAGAACCTCTCTTTGTTTTGAACTAACTGATAAATATTTTCAAATAAAACTGCAACAAAAATAAAACACCTCCTGCAGCAGTCAATCATTTTGTGATGATCACCCACCTTCACCAAGAATTTGACTGATTTTTAATAGATTCAAATCATATTTGTACATTTGGAAAGCCTCCAGAGCAACATGCCTAGCTCGAAGACACAATGACTCATTGCTTATGCCTTTCGGGAACTGAACCGGCAACGTTCCGGTTAGCAGCCTTATCCTCTAAACCACACCCTTGTTTTTCACCTTGCGTGGCGAGGTTTAGTAGCCTACTCAACACTGACCAAAGATATAACCTGACCTGCAATTACAAGGAGTTTGGTTAAACCTGCAGCATTCAAGATATATGAGCATTAGCCAACACGCTTATGCCACGCTAGCATGTAATAATTACATAATAACAGCGTTCAAGAGAACAGGTCAACAGAAAACACAACCTTGGTGTCTGTCCAATTGTTTGAGGTTTACACTAGATGGCACAGTACTGACCAGTAGCTTGTCTGGTCCCCAGATTCCCATACAGATTAGAGCTGTTATCTAAAATTAGCCTCCAACTCGTCTTGAAACTACCATTAACATTCCTCACTTTCTGCTTCATAATGAATGCTGGCACACGTTCCTTTGCTAAAACTTTAACTAAAGTGGGCTGAACAAAACAGTGGAAACAGCAAAATGTAGATAAGGAAAGCACAAACAATGACGGAAAATGTGTGTTTGCCGTGGGAAAAATGTGATGGCTGAATCTGTTATTATCTTTAAGAGCAAATACAAATGAAAGGAACAATATATCAGGTTCATTGTGATGCAGAGCCGGTAATTAGTCATTGCAAATGAAATGAGTTTGTATGACAGTGCATCTCTTATTGTCATAGAGTGATATTGACATTCTTTGAGTTGTCAAAGTACTTAATTTTTACAAAAGAAAATGCAGCATTTATCTACAAACAATTTCAGCTTTTCAAGAATACAAGACTCTTGTCCAATATATAGTGGAAATTTGATTATTTTAAAGCTGGACTGCGCAACTTTTGGCAAATGGGGGATTTAACGCTTTTTCACACATTCTGATTTCTTTACAATGTTAAACGTGCTGGCATCTCATGCTTAACATGGTCAACTTGTCATAAAAACAAGTTGCTTAGTATTTCTGTGCTTGATACACTCCCCCAAGGTTGGTATAGGTTTCAGATAGTTTTTTTCGAACATGGAAAACCGTTACAAAACAACTTCTTTTAGTCCTTTATTGGGCAATTCTCCCCGAAAAGCACGCCCATAGCAAGGTGAAAGAAATAGCCCGCCCACTCGTCAACCGACGAGCGAAAGGAAGATCCGCCTACCACCAATCAAGATTGGCTGCACTGTGGGCCTGCAGCTGCAGCTCGTTACTCTTGCAATAGTGAGAGAAGTTGAGGTTAGTTTGTTTGTTCACGCCATTTCAGTGATGGATGTTCAATAAACTGTGGATATAACGCTGGATTTGGCAATCGTTTGAAACTGATAAATTGAGCATTTCCAGCGCTAAAAGATGACGGACATGACGCCGCACGCGGTAAGTGAAACCAAGGCATATGTCTGTGTTTTGTTGGCAATCGGCACGTACGTGTATAATGTAAACAACACAAACTTATAGTGAATCAAAACAGTTATGCAGGTATAATGCGATGATGAACTGTGTGCTTGTGATTTAGTTCCTGCCCCCGCACACACCCCCAGGATGTCGTATTGGGGCTCTAGACTGCGACTAAATGGTCGCATTTTGCCAGTGAGACAAGTTTTTCTTAATGGTCGCACCAGTGCAAAACTGATCAATATATAATTTTTGCGTATTATAAATTTAATGTGCAGAAATGTTATATTGCGCAAGCGGCACATTCAGTCACTAATTTTCGTCTCCCCTCCTTCAACCATTCACTTATCTATCAGTGCCCCCGTCCCGAAAGATGTAATTCGTGGGTAAGAGGCATAGGACCGAAAGAGCCGACGAGTGAAGCGCTCAATCTTGCAACTGAAATAAATATGGAGATACAAGAATTTCCTCGGCTAATGTACAAAACAGAAAACATAGCGAAATGTGTTGCGAGTATTGTATGCAAGCTAATGCAGGAAACAAGTGATTAAACGTTAAGCACTAAACTATTGTATGAAGCTCTCTAACAATACTGCAAAGCATTGCAAAACCTAGTCAGAAGTTACAGATCACCGCTTTAAGATTATTTCTATTATCAAATTGTTGTACATATAGTGTAGGATAATCATTAATTCTAATAGCTTTGCATAAATATAATTGAATAGTCAATAAAATGTGGGCCAGACCTGTCCCAACACCTATTCACAATGACGTTTAAAGCATTTAATGAGTTCATAAAAGAAGAAAATGTTTAAAACAGTGTCTTCGGTGCAGCTTAAACGCAAAATTGGCTGTGTTAAGACGTTTAGAAATGTAAAATAGTAAGTAGACATGTCTTGTAAAGTCAATTTGATTTAATTTACTTAAAAATATGTTTTACAGTGTAATGATCAAATCACGACCACGACATGAACGTAAACATGAACAATAAGCGAGAACTGATGAGGACGGTTCTAAACCAAAAGATTATGACATCAACAAAAACCTTGCATCCCTCACGTATGGCGTTTGGTTTGAAAATGAAGTGCTTTTCCATATTTATATAAAGTCCTGAGACACAACCACACCCCCCTGGGGCTGAGAAATATCATCCTGAACCCACGCTGGAAAACAAGGGAAAATCAGTTTCCGTTGATATCAGAAGGTCAAATCTGCAGTATAGAAAGATCTGCATATTAAAGTGAATGCTAAGTACGGCTGTACTATTACAATAACGCATATATAGAAATATATAGAAAATATATTATTTTATTACTCTACGCCGAAGCTTCAGTTTCTTGTTCTGAGCTTGATATAAAGTGTCAACGTTCATGCAAAAACTGAAGTTAAAAGTTTGATTATGAGCATGTTCAGAGATGAGAGATCGCAACTGATCATGCAGATAAGGTCTCGTGCAAACATTCTTTTTCACACATTTGCTGCAATCACGATATGCCGTGCGGTACAGTAATTGGCGACTGCTAAAATCTATCATCCACATAATTTTCTTCCTATTGACTTTCTCACCACTGTTACCTTCTTTCATTCACTTTCTATTCTACTGATCATTTCTTCCCTACTTCTATACCCAAAGGCCTTTATTTTTCCACTTTAGCCTTAATTTTCTTATTCTGTGTCTCTAACTGGTTTTTGCACCTCAATTCTGCTTCAGCTATTCTCTTGCTGGGCCTGATGAATGATCACAGCCATCAATCCACATCAGTGTCCTTTCTTCAAGTCCACCAAATTTTCAAAAAAACATTTAGAGGACATTAAACTGCACAAACATTTCAGCAATCTCTGGAGACTCAGGTCCAAGTGTACAGGAATATAAAACAATTTAGAGCAATTTAGAGCATCTTTAAATATGGATCACGTATGGGTCAAAAAGCCACAAACAATAACACTCCAGTGAAGATTTTGATACATGCGCACAACCACACGTTGTTGTTACACCCAAATCATTTTTCTTTCCATTGAGTTTTATTCAGATTTATGAGGACAATCAAAGACGTGGTTCCAGCTGAACAGTGCCGTCCCAAGAGACGGACCAAGAAAAACTCTGTCAGCTGGCTGCCTTATAGCTGCCAACGCTGAAGAAAAATTATAACATCTAAACCTGCGAAAGAACCATTTAGGGGAAAACGTGGGCAGCTTCTTGCTTGGGTAAGCTGAGTTTATTGAGTGCAACGGCATAAAAAAATGTATAAGTACATATGACTGTAGAGCACGTCCACAATATGACTTCAATGTCATTTCCACGGGGGATAATTAGGCATAAAGAGTAATTTAGAAAAACAATTCAACAAAAAACCTATCCAAAATAAAAGGTGAACTCCAACAAAAATGAGATGAAATGTTTTTCTAGATTTGGATTCTTTGAACACCAACTCCTGGGTGCAAGAGGGTTGTCTTTGAGACCCACTATTAGGGCTGGGCGATTTGGCATACAATTTTCTCTCGATTACGATTATTGAACGATTATTTTGTTTTTGTTTATTTTTCTTTGTTTTTGCCCGCGTAGATCGCTCACAAGGTTTGTAGTGTAAATATGCCCAACTAAAGGTGGGGTATTTTTTCAAATGAAACATTTCTTATCTCATGCTATTTTTAGATAATCAAAGAAAATACAAAGCATGCGTCGACATGGATATTAAAGGGAAAGTAATCAAAATAACCGACTTTGAAAAATTACGTCGGATGGAACTTCTTAATGTCGGTTTCAATTACTTTTCTATGAATCGCCCAGCCCTACCCACCATAATCAATTAAATAAATAAAAAAGATCAATATAACTCTAATTGAAAGCAAAACATGTCAGCTTCACAAACATGATGTGGTTTTACGAGCTGGTACATCAGGTATGCCTGAAAAGCAAACTTGAGGACTCCAAATATAACCGGTCTCTCGCTTCAACTCATGAATTGTTAAAAAGAGATTCTGAAAAAGGTACTCCATGAAAAAGATGGAGAGAGTAATGACGGGCATAAAAACCCCAAACCTGACCACCCGTGGTTACTATAGAAACAGACAGTGGTAGGCAACGAATTGGACATCTTGGTTACAGTAAGAGCAAAACCAGACGGAACTATAAGCCTTCCTGAGAGATAATCTTCCTGTCGTTGTGTCATGCCTCAATGACATGCCCATCACAGTACAATATTCAGGATGGTTTAAATTGAATTCAGTGTGGTTTAAGTGAAATGGAATATGTTTTCCTGAGGTAATTTCCCAAGGTGGTTGAACCCCACAAGTACACACCAATGACTGGCTGAACATTTAAAAAATAAATGAAATTTACTGTCAAGTCAATAAAGTGTCGAATTTGCGATGCAATGGAATAAATCCAACAATGTAGCTCGGCGTATTGCAAAAAAAAAACTTCCCAGGATTCAATAATGTGACTCAGTAGCAGGCAGCAGTGCTAACCACAACCCTGGTGATGAACGAAAACTGACAAGGACTGCAGGAAAAATACAGGTACTAAACTCTTTCCAATGATGAAAACAATTACGACATAATGGTGCTGTGGAAAACACTGAAAAACGTTTCAGTATCAACTAGTTTACTTTACATTTTTAGATCATTTTACTTGGTCCTTTATAAAAAAAAGATTTCAATTGAATGGTTCAGATCTGACTTCACTACAAGCAACATAAAACTAGCCAAATAAAAGAGATCTTGAGGATAAGACCTTGAAGAAGATGAGACAAAACATTGATTCCAGCAATTCAAAAGATTTCTTTTGTTTGCACAGCAAATTCAAATCTGAACCATGTTCCTTATTCCAAAAAATAGAGCCACAGCAGACCAATGTTCTGAGACCTTAGACAAGCCAATTTCACAATTTTTCACATTTAATCTCACTAACAGATATATGAGCCATACAGGACTACACCCATAACAGGAAGTAGCATGTTTCACATACGGTCTCTGAAAAGTCCCTGTTGTTCCTAGAACAGCACATATTTACCTTTCAGGAAAAGGATCCTCACAGATTTGCTGGTTTACGTCATGCGATATGCAATAAAGAATCACAGCCAATTTTCAAGGGAGAGAAAAGGCATTAAAAGGCATAATTAGTGTTGCAGGAAATTAAGTTTAATACTATAAATCCAGGTACTAAAGTTCCTTTTTGTGGAAAGTTAAAAGTAAAATAATGGATTTAATTAAAGTCCCATGAGGCAAAACAAGCAACTTTTCTTCTTTTGCTTCTGCTACAATAAATGATTCACTAAAATGTGTGACAAATCTTTCCCTGAAGTGTGAAAAGTGAAATCTAATTCTGAGTCCAGCACTTCTGTGCTGTTGCTAGTCTATAAAAACATCCAGTTTAACATAAGTCACTTCGAATAATATCACCTGCCCTTAACAAAATTCACTGTCTACATTACAGACTGTGGGAGGTGAGTTGTGTGGCACTTCTTAAAATTTAGTACTAAAAAGATCAGTGCTGCGATTCAGGGGTGATGTGAAACATCCATCCCACCGTTCTCAACATCATTAGTCACGGCAAGAGTACAAGAGAGTCACAGACTTCTTTTCTAAAAAAGAAACTACAGATAGATAAGCACCTTTTCCGAAAGTTACCAACGCTAACGGAAAAAACACAAAGCGAGCGGGATCAGTGGAAAGTCGATCTTTATTTTTAGAGGAGCGATGGAAGCTGCTGTGGATGGACGGCGAGCCGCACCATTAACCAGCGGCGCGTGTCAAAGAGTCAACAAGCTGAAGCGCTGGCCTATGCTGAACTCCAGGCCAAAATGCTGAGGGGAAAATGTTTAGCGAAGCAGCACCACCCTGCTCCAGTCAACAAAAAACACATTCACAATCCAAAGAGATGCAAAACATATGCATATCTGAAACATTTGACATGTGATTTCATGTTTAATCTGGGAAACCGATGTTGCATCTCTGCAGGGCGTCTGCATAAAGGCGTCTCGGAAAGCACTTGACTAGTTCATCCAAGAGGGCTAAGCAGAAAAACTTTATCTGAGGTTTTGGAGGGTCTTTTAAATTGCAGTCTGTTGCATATTGAAAGAAATCCACACATGGTTTTCATTTACGGAGGAGACCAAAAGAATGCCTGAAGTTTGGCTTTTCAAAGAGATTTCAACATTAGCTCTCAACATTAAATCAAAGAGAGAAGCAGAACCCGGTCACGCAAGCAAAGTCATCTATTCAACACGTCTTCTCATTAAAACCAGCCTGATCACCCTCGTAATACAAATTTTGTCTCATAAAAACTACAACAATGGACTGTCATTCAAAGATCAATACGTCATCCAACACAATTCCGGTTGTGTCGGGGAAAAAATAAGAGTTGTATTGTTAAACGGGTCTGTGTTGCCCCTGAGAATCTTTTGCGGGTACATCTGAAATCGCATTATGAGACGGGCTGGGTCAAAGGTGAATTCATTTGCACAAAAATACAGCCTTGCCGTTCCCTTCTGGGCTCTGGCCCAATTACAGGAAGAGGAAAGATATGATTATTCAGGTTTTCAAGGGAGAATGCATCATTTATTCTCCAATGTATATGGCAAGGAACATCAAAAGGCATGAAAGAGCAGACTGAAATAAACAGAAGCTATTTCAAAGACTTTTCTTGAGGTACGAGATTGGCCGAAGACGTTCTATCATGGTTAAAACGAAATGCCTTTTTATGAGGAGAAACCAACAAAGATCTTTGCATATTAATTTTTTAAAACATCATAAGAGATCAAAGTCCTAAACATTAACAACTAGGGTTTAAAGACAGAAAAGAACTAATCGTATAGAAATAGCAACCAAAATACTTTTTTATTTATTTAAAAATAACTAAAACCAATAACTGAGCAAGTACATGAAAGAACGGCGTTTAAAACTGTGTCATTACCCTTGCTGGATGCACCACGGAAAGCTTGTGATAATGGTTTGTAATTTTCCTTATCGGGTAGTGTTTCTCAGGAAAGTTATGGGATCAATATACTCGCTACAAATGGTATATGCCAATGAATGTCAGGAGATTTCTTTTTATGGAAATCAAAATCAGAATCTGATTTATGATGCTACAGTAACATCTAAGGCTTACACACACCATGGGCAAAACGAGACGCAGTACACTGCTCGGCATTAATCCAACACAGAGAAACATGATAAAAGACAGAAACCGGGGTGGCAGGATGACAACTTCGGGAGCTTTTGGATGGCTGAGTACCTCTAACTGACCATAAGAATTTATTTTACCAAACATTCAAGTTTACTGACTCCACTAATCATGGCTCGGTCCTGGCATGTTATCTGAATATTTCAGACTGATAAATATAGCTGCCAGCAGAAATTAGGGGATCAAGCCCATCAACGGCACAAAAGAATATATTAATATATGTCATATCTTGCCCTGCTGAGACAATATGGAATAATAAACTAAAGATTATATGTAAAGCATGTGCTGCAATACAAAATGTACATACGTCTGTTACATATTACTAATTTAATCAATTTGATCAATAAAAATGTTTACAAAAAATGTTGTGATAACACTTTAATGAAAGCAATAAGACATTCAGGATGGTAAAATGAAACAAAAACATCTGCATCGCTTGCACCCCATAAGGCAATCATATAAAGGCCCTGACATCACCCAATATCACACGGACAGTGTGAATGAATGAATTCATCGTGATCAACTGTAGGGCTGGGTGATATATCGTGCGATTCTTATGCTCGCAGTTTCTTAATGAATTACGGTTAAATGCCGCCACATCCGAAAGCCAGAGGGCGCTCTTGCGCAGAAACTCAGAATATGGGAAATAGAAGAAGACTGATTAGTTCCAGGAAATGCCTGTCATATCCTATCGCTGTTCTTCAAACCTTTTCAGATATTTTCATGATAATAAAGTACATTTATAGTGATGATGTTTGACGAGTGTTGCTTTTCAAATGCACGTTATAAACGACTCGATCTCGTAGTGATTTTAGATCGAGCAGAACTTCCTACTGATGAAAGAGCCGTAATTCACGAGAGAGCTGTGCATAAAACACACAATCGATTTCAGAATCGATTTAGACATGTATAATTGGCGTGAATCGCGGTATATATCGCCCAGCCCTAAACAACTGTATTTTTTTCACAAAAGCAGTACATTTTAAATATTTTTGCAAAAACAACATTGTCTCCTTGTGAAGTGTTAAACTTTATTTTCATAACCTTGAAAGTTCTCTTCAGTACATCCACAACATAGCATAGCCCTTGTACCTCATAACACGCTGTGCATTTACTCTGCAAAGGTCCTTTATGCAACTGGTCACTATACTTTAACATGCCTTTCCATCTAAAGTGCTGCTCTACCATTTTTATTGTAAACTAGCAGCGAGCACAGCGTGGTTTCAGCCACAGAGTGAAAGGTGATATAATTAATAATGAAACATGTCAGTGAGACATCTGTCTTTAGAGACATTAAATGTCAAAGCAGGACAAGCCTCGATCAAAAAAGCCAGTTACAAATGGACAAAATGTACCAAGACAAACAAATGTTCCACACTTTGTCTGCTGAAAACCCAAGCAATGACTGACATGTCAAAACAAGGCTGACAAAGAGGATGACTGCGGAAAAAAAATAATCCACTGGAGTCTGTGATGCTAAACCACAACAGACTAGCGTTGTGGCCCGATCTTCAGATGTTAGGACCAACTCGCTGAATAATAAGCCCTTCTCACGCACTTCATTATGCATGCTCATTCCACAATATGACTCAAAATAAATAAATAAAAGAAGTGAGAGCTGAAGAGAGAGGGACCAACACACCTACTCCAGATGGCACACAGCAGAGTTCCAGCCGGCTGCTGGTCACTACGCTTCCCATGGAGCCTGTGCTACTAAATTCACCACAAAATTAAGTTTCTCCACAGAGTGACTGTTTTTCATTGTCTGAGAGAAACTACACGATCCTGGCGCTTTGTTGCGACAGCAGATTTGCAGATGCTATTTGACGCGGTTGGAAATCAAGTTTTATTGAATAAATTGAAGGGACAATGAAGGAGTGCTGGCAGCTTGTGATAGGATGCCGAAGTTAATTGCTCCCTATTACCGCTGCCATAAATCCAGCGTCTCTTCTCCCTGAAAACGGTTTTCCTCACACACACACCTGCTAGCTGACCGCCCGTGCCCTTTTCTGTTCCTACACCTGCATTGTTGCAACGTTCTCTGTTTTTATTTGCATTTAAAACAACATTTCAGACATGTCACAGCATATTTCCACTGCTCTCGTCTGCACAGTAATCCTGAATATTACAAACAAAACAACATGCTGACATGCAAATCACGTCACATGAGGACACGCACGGCAGAACAATCGACTTTCACATTTAGCTTAAATCAAACACTCTCCTGACCTTGGGAAATACAATCTAGCTTGAAGGTTGAACGCATGGATTTTGGCAAAACTGAACCATTTAACTCTTCACACGTTTACTCCCCTAGGTTGAGACGGGATGTGTCAGAAGCGCATCAGCAATGCAAAGTAAATTAGAATAATTCAGACAACAAGACAGCTAGGTGAGTTAGTGAAGATCATACAGGTTAAATGACTTTCCAACATAAGAAGCAAGAATGACTTGACATTGAAGTGTCACCGTTCTCAGGAGAAATTACAGCGAGGGGGAAAAAGCATTAAAATGTGTGCAAATTGGGTCAGAGCCGTTTTGAGGTCTGTCAAAAGAATTCCATATGGAGGGACGAGTGAATAAGTAAAAGCGCTCCACTGGATAATTTAAAAACGGAAGAAGGGATTATAGGACAATATTGAGCTACAGCGGTTTCACAACATCTAACGAGTGTTTTTACACAAACACAACAAAGACGACATTTTAGGCAATTACGATGCAATAAAAGATACCAAAGTTTAATAAAAAAGAAATTTGAATGCCACTATTACCAGTCCAAATAAACTACATGTTCACAAAGCGATCTACTTTATTAAGTTACATCAAAGATCAATAGCTTGTTCAAGTTTACAAATAATTTTACTAGTCAGTGTAAAAAAGGGTTTTAGTGCTGCATCCTAGGTTATAGTTCCTATACTTGTTAGCATTGTTTCTAATTTCTATATATTTTTTATTTTCTTTTTCAGCTGATGGATAAAGAAAATTATACCTAGTCAATCAACTTGTCCCATCTTTATTTTGAACACGGTGCCACAATCAGATTATATGAAAAAAACATTCTCTTAATAAAACAAGCTCACATGCCCGACTTTATATAATGCATACACACACAAAAAAGAAACATTTCAAGAACAATGTTTCAATTAAGATTCAAAACTTGTAGTTTGTAATCGAGTGCTTTAACAAACTGCTGAAGGAAAACTGAATCCGTGTTCATTTAGATCATGTCCTGATTAATAAACTAAACGGAACGCAGGAGACATAAAAAAACAAAAACAAATTACAGCTAAACTAACTGCAATGTCTCTGGATATCAGTTAGGGATGGGCATTTTTCAATAATTTCATATTCTAATATTTGAGCTCATAAAAAAACGAATATTTGAATATTTGTTTATTTAAATTAAGTTAATAATGACGTAAATTTGTTACTTTTTTTATGTCACAATTTCACACCTAGCTTATAATTATCATTAAATATTAATAATGCATTAATATTATATCCTGTATATAGGTTTCTTCATGTTGAAAAATACATAAAAACTGCATTTAAACCTGCGTGGAACGGTATAAAAAGAACAACATGAAACAAAACCCAACATATATTGACAGTCTGGGATATATGGTTATCTTGTTCATTTTGTTTTACATGTTCTTGATAAGAAAAACAAGCATACAGGTCTATTTTACTCTGGTGAAAGTCTGTTCAACAAGCCGAAAAAGGTGCCAGTCTTATGTTAAGGTTATATTCATTAACATTAGTTGCTGTGAAATGTACATTTTCATGTTTCAAGTTGATGAAATAGCATTACTTATTAAATTCATATTCGTTCGTTAAAAATATATTTAGAACAACCGCTCCGAACAAGCTATGGTAATAAATTAATTATTGTTAATTCTTTAATATTACGTTGGCATTTTAACACCTAATATAAGTAATGTTAACGAATTCTGTGGCTCACCAGTTTTGAAACATTTTAATATGGTGATGTAAACTTACATTTTTTTTAAGCAAGATTGCGATCTGAGTGAACAAGCATTTTTCATATTCAAATAGTTATTGCGGATCGAATATTCAAATTTTCGAACATTCGTGCACATCCCTAATATCAGTACATCCGGATTCACACTTCTGATATGTTAAAGGGGATGTGCAATGGTGTTTCTGAATTATTTACAATGTTAAACGTGCTGTCTTCTCATGCTTGACATGGTAAACTTGTCACAAATCGAGTTGGACGTATTAAGTAGTATTTCTTCAATACACACCCCCAAGGTTCATATAGTTTTCAGAAAGTTTTTTTCGAACATGAAAAACCGTTACGCAACAACTTTTCTTAGTCCCTTATTGGGCAATTCTCCAGAAAAAGCACGCCCACAGCAAGGCCAAATAAATAGCCAGCCCACGCTTCAACCAACGATCGATAGGAAGACCCTCCTACCGTTAATATTGGCAGCTGCAGCTCGTTACTCTTGCGTTATTGAGAGAAGTTGGTGTGTTTGTTCATGGCATTTCAGTGATGGATGTTATATTAACGGTGGATATAACGCTGGATTTGGAGATTGTTTGAAACTGATAGATGGAGCGGTGCCAGCGCTAAAAGATGCCGGACATAAACCGCACGCGGTAAATGAAACGGAGTCATATGTCTGTGATTTGTTGGCAATGGGTGCGCACGTGCTTTAGTTCCACCTAGTTTTTAGTTATTTTTTGGAAATAATCTTACAGCTGTATCTGTCTTAAATGTGATCAAACTAAAGACTCCACGGATATTTGAAGGGTATGATGCTACCGAAAGTACTCAAGATTAACAGGCGATATGCATAAACTGTCTGAGTTACAGACACTTTAAACACTGTACAGTCTGCCAAACATCTCTTATTTCCTTAATTTCCTCCATCTATTTTAAAATCTATTTTCTTTGGAAATGACTGTCTGCGATTTCAAAACGGTCTGTAACGCTCCATTTGTATAATTACAACTTCCTTGAGACAGTTATGTGACTTTTCCCAATTATGACATTTTTCTGAGATGACAGCCGTGAGGAAAGAAACTATTGCTGCGGATCTTGTGCTGGTTTGCTCATTTTTATACGGAGTCAGTGTTATCATTAACTGACATTAAACTAGCTTAAGGAGCAATGCCATTGCAAAACAAAACACCAAAACAAAAAAAATGTAAGATCATCCAAATATGATCTTATTTGAGCTTATTTAGCAAGCATTACGTCACATATAAACATAAACAGACTATATACAAAACTGCCAGCTACGTAGGCAAGTTCAAATATGGCAGCACGTCAATGATAGGAAGAGCCAGCATATTATTTATTATGACTTCTGATTGTGTTTGGGTAGAGTTGAGTCAAATTAAGTTATTTTTATTTTCTGGTTATCTATTTCTTTAAAATGCATAATTAAAACTTCTGTATCACCCAGAAGCGCCTCATCACATCCTATTTGTTGACGTAATCCACAGTGATACTTTCTACAGTCTCATGACGCTCTTAAGCAAAACTACACGTAGCCTTGAGCTATCCAGGTGCTGGCACGTACTCTGTGATTACTCTCCGCCGTTCCCGTTCAGTTCTGACACAGAACATTCCATTCTCTCCCGAGAGGCCACTTCCATGCCCAACTTCTGTAGCTGCTTGGGAAGGTCAGACGATCACCATGGCGACAGTTTTGGGGTCGCAGGTCAACCCAGCCACACTGCTGACTGGTGATGTGAGATGACAGCACGAGGGGCCAAGGGGAACTCTTTGAAGTATACACAAAAACCCGTCGCATGGACTTCATTATGGTCCCTGCGTGGGCAACTAATGGCACGTTGTGAGATCTAATATATAAACGTCAGTTCGTTAAACTGCTTTAGCGATACTACCGGCGCTGCCCAAGATAAATGCACTTCTGCTAAAAAGCAGACAGCATATTAAACAGTTCACCACCCAGCTTCATTAAACATCTCACACAAGGTATTTGTCAACCTGACTACATCTGCATTCACACTGCAGCGGAATACGGTTGTAAATCCAGTTTAAAAGTGCCAAGTATAGTTCAGTTCACACACAATTTGGTTATAAAAAAGGCACAACCCCATTATAAACAACACCTTAACTAGGCTAACAATGATGTCTTAAAACTCTTCAAATCCATTTTTACAACAATTCTTAAAATTCACTTTTTTGAAGTCAAGTTCATTTTTATAGCGCTTGATACAATTAGCATCAAATCTTGAGCAGCTGTTTGTTAAGAAAACATGATAAGCAAACGTATACATACATAAATGTAGATACACATCCTAATGAATAAAAAAATCATTCATAAAAAATTAAATTGTGGTAAAGATATGTGAATCGAAAATCAAAAGCATTGATATTTATTTTAGTCACTGTGGTTTGGTTTACAGACATTATTCACATCTATGGTAAGAACAAACTCAAACATAACTTTGGTTATTTGTTATACAGACAGTTTATAGATGCACTGCTCCTGTAAGTTGTTGTATGAACAGGACAATTCGAGATTCACATCTGTTTGTTAACACGACTGTCAATCCCAAATTGTGTGAACATATCCTCCATGCTCCAGCAGTTCACAAACATCTGAATATCACTTCCGAAATTAACAACTGCTTTTAAAAATGAGCCAAATTCAAATAATAAGTGGTTCTTATTGCTCTGCAGCTGTCACTGGCAGCTTTTGTTGACAAGAATACAATGCTAGAGAGGAAAGCGGCTGTGTTCTGCAGACAAAAACTCACTGGTCACAGAATGCCCCAGCCAACACATAGCTCAGCTATTTCCAAACGATTGTAATTGCATGCTGTGCGGTTAGTGCCATGTACAGACATACCCGGGACTGGAAAAGCTCGATTTTCTACAAAACCAAAGCAGCAGGTTCCAAAACACCACAGCAGACGATCCAAACGGAGATGGCTGGCCTTGATCCCGGCACGCCAACAAGATGCAAGGATCTAGTCTGACCCGCCACAGCTCTCCAATAATAACCTCCCAGAGCTTCCTGTCCGAGACTATGCGGTCAAGTCTTCCCTGGCCAACTCACCCTTGAGCTATAGGCTTAGATGAAGACATTTCACCAAATTTTAAAATAACATTCACCTCCGCCATAGCACCATCTGGGAGAACATAAGATATTGTTCATCATCCTTTCATCACCAAGGACACGATTCAAATTAATCAATATTGTTTGGCCCAACAATAAGAGAAAGGGCATGCTGACTATGCATTCATTGCATTCTGTTAGTAGATGTGGCAACAGAGTCGGTCAAAGCCTGGGGAAATTTAAATGGACGTGTTTGGTTTTGTTGAGTACAGCCTGAAATCGTAATTATCTACCCAAGATTTGGATCATAATTCATACACAAGAGCCTCAACCTTATTTCAAGGTTACCATAGTCACTGAGGAAAAAGAACAGGAAAAGAAAACGTACAGCGCTGGTCTGCCTCTAGACCGAAACCTCCTCTGAAACAGAGGCAGTGTTAGCATATAAGATGATGTGGTGGACAGGAACAGGAAACAAATAGACCTTCCACCCAGCGACAAGGAATCAGAGCCCGAGGATCTGTGTCGCTGTCCTTGGTGTCATCACAGCAAGACAAGTTTTATCTACTACATGCTGCACTGTTAATCGAAGGTTTCTGTAGATCACTCCCGCTGTAGCGCAAGATTAATATGTCTGACAGCAAGCCTCAGACCAAGCCTTGTCTTCAAAAACAAACAGAGGGTTGCATTTTTGTTCCAAGCATAATATCTCGGCTCCTGACGCAAATAGAAATCGCCAAGAAGGAATCTGAGTATCCAACCCAAGAGGTGGGATGCCAAGCCAAAGCTGCTGGCTTATTTTTTCCCTATCTTGGAGTTACAAACAGCAGATATATATAGAGAGATTTAGAAGGGTAGACATTAATTCCTAACTTTCAAAAAAATGCACACCATCTGGAGAAAATTATATCACAGAGACTTTCATAATATTATTGGTCATCCAGGATGGCCAATGGTTGATAACAATGCTTATAACATCACATACATTCCACATACACACTTTTTGATATTTCAATCAACAATAGTTTTTAAAACGGAGCAGCATTCAGTGTCGACGTCAAAAGAGGATAGTCATTTTATTTAGATGGAAACGGCATATTTTGGAACAAAATTAACTACAAACTGCAACTACACACCTTAAAGCGGCACTAACACACAGGGTTTCTGCCAATCTCATATTAATCTTGAGTATCTATAGAGTAGTATTGCATACTTCGTATCTTCAAAGAGTATTTTCTTTGATCACATTTATAAAAGATAGACACTCTATACGATTGTTTCCGAAAACATACGGTGCGTGCGGGGGGGAGGGGTAGGCTGAACCAAAGCACGTGCGCACCCATTGTCAACAAAACACAGACATCAGTTTCAGTCACCGCATGCGGTTCATGTCCGGCATCTTTTAGTGCTGGGACGCCTCCATATATCAGTTTCAAACGATCTCCAAATCCAGCGTTATATCCACAGTTTATATAACATTCATCACCCACATGCAACAAACACCTGAACTCCGCGAACGTATGCTCTCTCTCCTGCTTACAAGTGAAAGTGACGTCTGCCCATGCTCCTTCTCCTGCTCTCCTTGCCGCCGCATGCTTTTCAGGGAGAATTGTCCAATAAGAGACTAAGAAAAAATTGTTACGAAACAGTTTTATATGTTCGGAAAAAACTTTCCGAAACCTGTACGATCGCTGGGGGAGTGTATCGAGCACAGAAATACTACATTATACGCCCAACTAATTTTTTGACAATTTGACCATGTTAAGCATGAGAAGATTGCACGCGTTGAACATTGTGAAGAAGTCCGAATGCATGAAACACCGTTGCAGGGCCACTTTAATTCCGTGTAGCTACAAAGTACCAAATTTTTTCTTTAACACACCTTAACAAGAAATAAACACGCCAAATGCTTTCCAATGGCTCAGCACTTGAATTTTGGGCTCCTCTGATCTTACTGGCATTATGCTGATCGCTGAACACGCAAGCGCTGCAGACCACTCAATATTCAATTACCATTAATAGGATTCATTAGTTGTTTACTTGCTGCAGTCACAACAGAGAAATCCTGCCTTCATCCACCAAATTTTCTTATCTCCCATGCTCAGTGTCTCCCTCCATTAAAATAACAGATGAGTGTTTGCATTAAGACTACTGTCCAGTGTCCACTCTTGCACCAGTTAAACACAACACAGGGAAACACAACTTATAGCTCTGGGCCCGGTAGCAAGAAGGGAAACCCTTAATTCTAATTGTAACAGTATTGTTACTAAGGTTTTTCTTACCCTAAAGGGAATCTTGCAACCGGGCCCCGTACTGCAAAATCTGATGAACTCCAAGCATGAGCAAATTGACAATTCCCAGGCATATCCCCAGGACGATGAAAATGCCCACAGGACAGAACTGGAGCATTTTGGCAAACAAACACAACTAAAATGCAATTTAGTGAAAATGTTGACTTGGGCTGAAACCAAATTATGTACACACAGCCCAACTCAAATATAGAGGCACATAGCTCTAATCAAATGTTATCGATTACATCAAACCACAACAGGTTTTCCCTATCTAAATGTCATGACATAATGACCATTACCTATTCGCTCAAATAACACATTGGGGCTAAATTCACATTATTTTGGTCTTTGGTTCTCACAAAAACTTTCACATGCCTTAAGCAGACCTGGATAATAATCCCATCCAAAGTTCTATGGACCACTTTTTGAAAGAATTACATGGAAGGGAGTGCATTTTTATGTATTTATAGTGTGAAAGCATACAATTCTTATACAAAATAAAGTCTTGGAAGTCATGGGTTTGGAAACATGAAAGTAAATATATAGGTTGACAATTTTCATTTTTCTGTAAACTAATCCCTTAATCCACAATAAAATGGGGACCACCCATATAAAGATGATAAAAAATAAAATAAAGTAAATGTTTTTCTTGAACACAAACACAATACACATTTAAACTCTTTTGTAATATACTACTAAGTTAATTTACAGTGAAACTAAAGAAGGCACTTTTACAAAAGAGTTGCCTTAAGACACCGATTCAATGATTCAAAGTAAGCTGTTTAGAAAGTCAAAGCTTTCTTTTGATTAGAGGTATTTCGTGTAGGATTTATTCAACCCGAAATCTAGTATTAATATTAGGGCTGTCAAAAGATTAATCGCGATTAATCGCATCCAGAATAAAAGTTTGTGTTTGCATAATATATATCTGTGTGCTGTGCTTAATAATTTTGTATTTATTAACACATACACATCCATGCATATATTTAAGAAAAATCTAAAAATTATTAAACATTTATATAGAATTTCAATTGTTGGTAAATATAAATAAACACATGTAAATATTTGCTAAATATGTATACATGTGTATGTGTTTGTATTTATAAAAACATAATTAATATGCACAGTACATGGACATATATTTTGTAAATACAAACTTTTATTCTGAATGCGATTAATCGCGATTAATCTTTTGACAGCCCTAATTAATATACAAAAACATGTAACGAGTTTCCAGAAAATCTGCATGCAAAATAATTCTTAATTACCAACAGCTTCAAACTAAAACCTTAGTGCACTACTAATTTACAAACAGTATGCCTGCTCAGTTCACCAACATGAAAACAACCAAACACCGCATAACAACAAAATTGAGGTGCACATTAAGTGAGCCTATAAATGCAAATTCTTGTTAATTGAGTTCGTTCTGCAGAGGTCACCGGCTCTTAAGGGACCTTTCTTCAAAAACATAATCTCATATGAACAGGTCTTTAAGCAACACGCATTTTTGGTGCTCCAATTTGAAATGCAAATACCACATTAGCTGTGATCTCAGCAAAAGACTTCAGTATTAACCGAGAGAGATTGATTTCGCGTATGAGAACATCAATGTTCGAGTGCAGCGCTTTTCTTCAAATTACTATTCAGGTTATATACCTGATAATGTTCACGGAAGTAATCTGGGTTGTACAGTCGTGGCCAAAAGTTTTGAGAATTACATAAATATTGGAAATTGGAAAAGTTGCTGCTTAAGTTTTTATAATAGCAATTTGCATATACTCCAGAATGTTATGAAGAGTGATCAGATGAATTGCATAGTCCTTCTTTGCCATGAAAATTAACTTAATCCCAAAAAAACCTTTCCACTGCATTTCATTGCTGTCATTAAAGGACCTGCTGAGATCATTTCAGTAATCATCTTGTTAACTGGTGAGAATGTTGACAAGCACAAGGCTGGAGATCATTATGTCAGGCTGATTGGGTTAGAATGGCAGACTTGACATGTTAAAAGGAGGGTGATGCTTGAAATCATTGTTCTTCCATTCTTAACCATGGTGACCTGCAAAGAAACGCGTGCAGCCATCATTGCGTTGCATAAAATTGGCTTCACAGGCAAGGATATTGTGGCTACTAAGATTGCACCTAAATCAACAATTTATAGGTTCATCAAGAACTTCAAGGAAAGAGGTTCAATTCTTGTAAAGAAGGCTTCAGGGCGTCCAAGAAAGTCCAGCAAGCGCCAGGATCGTCTCCTAAAGAGGATTCAGCTGTGGGATCGGAGTGCCACCAGTGCAGAGCTTGCTCAGGAATGGCAGCAGGCAGGTGTGAGCGCATCTGCACGCACAGTGAGGCGAAGACTTTTGGAAGATGGCCTGGTGTCAAGAAGGGCAGCAAAGAAGCCACTTCTCTCCAAAAAAAACATCAGGGACAGATTGATCTTCTGCAGAAGTATAGTGAATGGACTGCTGAGGACTGGGGCAAAGTCATATTCTCCGATGAAGCCCCTTTCCGATTGTTTGGGGCATCTGGAAAAAGGCTTGTCCGGAGAAGAAAAGGTGAGCGCTACCATCAGTCCTGTGTCATGCCAACAGTAAAGCATCCTAACACCATTCATGTGTGGGGTTGCTTCTCATCCAAGGGAGTGGGCTCACTCACAATTCTGCCCAAAAACACAGCCATGAATAAAGAATGGTACCAAAACACCCTCCAACAGCAACTTCTTCCAACAATACAACAACAGTTTGGTGAAGAACAATGCATTTTCCAGCACGATGGAGCACCGTGCCATAAGGCAAAAGTGATAACTAAGTGGCTCGGGGACCAGAATGTTGAAATTTTGGGTCCATGGCCTGGAAACTCCCCAGATCTTAATCCCATTGAGAACTTGTGGTCAATCCTCAAGAGGCGGGTGGACAAACAAAAACCCACTAATTCTGACAAACTCCAAGAAGTTATTATGAAAGAATGAGTTGCTATCAGTCAGGATTTGGCCCAGAAGTTGATTGAGAGCATGCCCAGTCGAATTGCAGAGGTCCTGAAAAAGAAGGGCCAACCCTGCAAATACTGACTCTTTGCATAAATGTCATGTAATTGTCGATAAAAACCTTTGAAACGTATGAAGGGCTTGTAATTATATTTCAGTACATCACAGAAACGACTGAAACAAAGATCTAAAAGCAGTTTAGCAGCAAACTTTTTGAAAACGGATATTTATGTAATTCTCAAAACTTTTGGCCACGACTGTAGACAGCTGATAAACACCTATACGCACTACTAGTCATAACTGTTTTTTTGAAGCCAGCTATGATATCTAATCTAATTAGAAATGTAGAAAATTTCACATTCCACTAGCTATTCTCCCAGTGTGATTACTAGCTAGATGGCACTAAGAAATTAAATTGTTTTTTTTATCGCAGGAGACTTAAGGCAACACTAGAAAACTTTTGCTTGTGGTTCCCCATGTGGTTGATATGCGCAATTGTCTGTTATTAATATCATAAATACTGTCACTGTAAAAGCTTCCCCGTGTGCAGCGCAATACATTTGAATTTGTTGCCTAGCAGAAACCGCTGTTTCATCATGTCACTTCATAAAGAGTGCATGTACTAAAGCACTCTTTTGGCTCCAGCGGGGTATACTGGGATATAATAATAGCTCAAACTAGATTCTGTGGTATTAGCTGGTTGCTAGCCGTTAATGCAATGCGTGCTAACTTTAGCTACGTAGCCCATTTGTAATCACCCAAAACACAACGCATTGACGTGAATGTGTATAGTAACCAACTAAATCATTTTCTGTAGTTATATTTTCGGAAACACACTCACGACCAGGCATTGTGCTTTGTGTAACAGGTTCAATCATTAACTTGCATTCAACTCGTTATGGGAATGGTGCCTAGCATAGTAACTATGGATACCGATAACATTAGTCTACGTGCATGAACTAAGAAATCAGCGACTTTTGACCATAAAACATTTATTATGGTTTGGTAGTCACCGTTTACAAGCATAACACTAAATTTGTGACGAGGCCCGATCCTGCTAGGTAAGCTATTGAGACCCTGCAACATCACAATATCCCTAGTCTACCTTACGGTTGTAAATTGTGAACAAGTAACATAAGTGCGCCAATAAACAACCTGAGCACAGCCTAATAACTAATAAGCTCAAACGTACAGGACAGTTAGAACAAATTTACATATAAGACTTTCAAATCCAGTAGCAGATCTCCATCCGTTTTGCCACCCGTTGCCTCTTGCAGCTCGCGCCACTGAGTGTTAGTCCGACAGATATTGATTGGTGTCTGGGCTCACGTCCGATCACACGCTCTCTTTTCCTCTTTGTTTTTTTTGCTGGCTCTGCCATAGTGATGGTTTGGAGACTTGCTTGAACTAGATCGTTTCGTCTTATTGTTAGCTGTTGGGTAACTTCACCCAGGCTATGAGTAAAACGTGACGTATGCCGTAAAGCAGGTGATTGGCGGTAGGGATGGGCGATATTATATCGTTTGCGGTATACTGGTAGAAATTCTTCACACGATAGGAATTAAGTCTTCCCGCGATATAAACAATAAATTCTAGTTGATGACGTATTTCTTTGTGAGACCAATTCACAGCTCATATGTGAAGTGAAAACGGGTATAAGGCTGACGTGAGGCTGAGAAAGAGTTTGCACTAAAAGAGGAGCTCTAATTCTCATTTAGGTTGGCACTGTAGATGCATCAGAGTTATTGTTTAGTTTTACTTTCGTTTATTTAATTTGTTTGTTAAGTATTCGTTGATAGTCATAATACGTTACACCACAACATTTAGTTTGGCTAAAAGTATTTATTTAAACATTCGTTAGATGTTATGCGCGCGTGCGCAAATTGTTTAATACAATTTCTTGCCTGTTATATAGAGGATGAACAGAGCGTCCCGTGCGCAGCTCGCGCCCACATGTGCTTTCATAGCGACACAGCGCACACAGCACTGCTGCCTGTTTACATACAGTAAAAAATATGAGTTTGTATTACGTTATTTTAAATGCGTTTATGAGCGTATGAAAGCATAGATTATTTAACTTAATTTCTTTCATCCGCATTTTTCTGTTCTCTTTCTGTAGCGTGAGTCATTCGATTAATACAAAATTTCTTTACTACAACCTTTTGAAGTCGAATGTCACTATTATATTTTATATTTACAAAAATGCTGTAGGTATATTTTAGGAGCCTGTTTTCGGGTAATTTTTACTTTTTGATTAATGTTTGTGTTTCTGAGGCTCTTGACTACGTGCAGCTACTATCACTTGTAGCAAAAACCAGAGGCGGATGGTGCTATACCTATACCTAAAAATAAACATACCTTTTAAATCGTTTAACTGACAGTATTAATCGGCAAACATTTTTACAAACAGTTAACGGCTAAAGGATCAATATGAACATCCTAGAGTAGAAGTCTTCTGCGCAGAAGACAACAACAATAGTGAGCCACCTTGGTGTTTACAGCCAACAACAGAATCCAAACAGAACCCGAACATCATTAGGGACTGAATTAGAATGCACTACATAGGCAGTAACAAATAACTTTTTCCCAGTCTAAAAATGTATTTTTAACAATGACATAATTTTCAAGATGGTTTAACAGCCTGTTTCAGTGAACAATTACTTTATTCACAATGGTAAAGAGAAAGATTCAATAGCTCAGCAGTGACTTCACGCTCTTATACAGAATTGCAAAACACAACCTACTGCACCAATCTCCCTACGCCTCCCTTCAACCTCACTATAAATACCAATTGTACTTTTTAATTTTAATGATATTTAATGATAGGAGGTGGGGATGAGTAGTTATATGAGATGTGGAGACCAAAAATGGGAGAAACAGAAGAATAATGTTGTTGGACATTTACTGTTGCGTTGCGTTGCGTGCTTGCATAGTCCGCTCAACCATGTATGAGACGTAAAAGCAGCAAAGAGAGAAAAGGTTTTAAAATGCTGTCTAGATAGCTTACTTCGGAAGTCCAGAAGAGTTATTCAGTCTGTTGTAGTGCTGCCAGCTAAGTCCTTGGAGCAAACATCTCAAAAGGGCAAAAATTAACTCTACCATCTGCTGCCAAGATAAAAAAACATTCAATGTCCTGGTAGACAAACGTCTCATCACCAATCACTACCCCATCCCTTTAAGCTCTTGCTACCATCAATAAAAATAATGGATATTTAAACATTAATCAGCCGCGTGACATTCTGAAGCACAAGAACTTCACCCCTACACTAGCTCAGCACAATATCAAGAGTTTGTTTTTCGAGTCTCACCCACGGCCTTGCTCATTTTAAGCAATTCCTTTCCATTCGCAGGCGATTTATCTCTGTGACAGGCCAAGGGGCATGGTGCGTACACCAGCCTGTCCTTGACAAATTGAGCCAAGGCCTCAGAGGGGGGGGGAAATGCAGACAATCTAATGAAATCTCACTCTATCCGACCATTAATGCTTTAATTACTGTTTTAGAGAAACGAGCTGGAGTGGGCGGCAAGGTGCTGGTGCTCGACGAGAAGGACATCTGGCTTTGGTTACGACCCTGCCTCAGGTTCCGACTGCGTTCCCCGAATAAATCTTTGCTCAACTTGGGCAGCTGCGCAGATCCACAAAACATTTCGCGTTGGGTGTGAACACAGCGTGACAATTGTGTTCCATGCTCTTTATTACTCACAGGAAAAGTTTGTTATTTTCGCAGGAGTGACGTGAAAAACATCACTCGACGGGGTTGTCTTCGCGTGTCCGGACCCATCAAACAGTAGGTGTCGGGCATCTTTTCAAAGCAATTATGGTTCCTTTGCTCCATATGCAGATTTGCAATAAATGTGTTATAAGAGGGGTGTTATTTCTATGGAACTGTAGGAGATGGTTTGTGTGGAAGTGTTGAGGTGCGGTTAAAGCCCAGACCAAACCCCAGACAGTTGCATCATTACCCTGCTAATGTCTGAAAGATCAAGTTTAAGCTTGTTTTGCAAGTTTGAGGCGTGTCCAAGATTCTCAGGGATATCACTGTTGGGTATTGACATACTGGATGAATCTGAACATAACACTTATTATCCTTTGAATCTAATCCTTTGTTTTGTGGTTTTCTACCGGGTGAGAACAACTGTATATGTGACATTTCAAAATCACATCTCGTGTTTCCTCTGAAGAACATTGTCAATTAATTGACTGTCTTTGGTTTACCATTAAATGAAAGTGCATTTATTAATTCTAGAATATTATACCATATATAAGAGGTTGCTATAGTATTGCACAAGCCACTGGGCTGGCCCAAATTTCAAGAGGCTTGTACTCAGATATAGGTCGTAACCATCCGTCAATGCAAGTCAGTTTTTCAACCCATTTTATTATCTCAAGTGTGATTACTAAGAGAAATAATAGCCCACGTCACCTCACTAGGGCTGTACCAGAATATTTGAGTATTCGAATATCCGTTCGGTGGGTTGGCATTAGATTTTCAATATTGATATTTGAATATTCTTTTTTTCCTAACATACCCCGCGAAGCGGTTCGCATTCGAATTTGAATCGCCCATAAGTGAACGTCATGATTTTGTTAATCTGAAGGAGAAGACAAAAATGCCAAAGACCTCGTGTGTGTGGGAACACTTTAAATTCAGTGAGGACAAGACAAAGGCAGTGTGCCAAATATGCGTATGACTTACATTGCTTTATCCTATACATTTTACATAGGTATTTGCAACCCCCTGGGATCAAACCCCCAACCTTGCGTTGTTAACGCAATGCTCTTACCACTGAGCTACAGGAAAGCTTCGAAGCTCAAAAAAAAAAAAATGGTATTCGTTACAGCCCTACACCTCACCAAGCAATATTTCTCAGGAATCATTCATGTCTATAGCACAACCGTGCAGGACAAGTTTCACACTGACGTTTACTTAGGGTTATAATTTCTTCTACAGCATCCAAATGTCAAACTGAAAATTACTTCGAGAGTAATAGCACCATTTAACATCACTCACAATCACAACACTTAATGTTACCCATGCATGAATGCAAGGTTAGCAAATGAGCTGGGCTGTATTCAGTAAACGGCTGCGTAGTTTCTTGTAGGAGGGTCTTACAGAAACAGTTTGAGTTTATCACACTTTTTACTTCATCTTGGGCTGCAACTACAAATAACTGCAAGAGACATCAGAAACATAGCTGTGTTTAAAAGGTTAACAGCGTAAATCTAACGTGTTTAAACGTTTAAGCAAGTCAAACCATCCATCCAGAAACTGCAAAAAAGCAACGGTATTCAAGACAAGAACATTCATAATCTTGCAGTGATTATCTTGTGTTTGGAATTTCAGAGTGGTATGAAAAACATAAAATGTAACATTTGTTATATCTTTATTTTGCGGAAAATCAGTACACATCACATTTATTGTGCATAAATAATAATTGGTGTGAAGGCTTAATGTTTTATACATATCCTTATATAGCAATGATGGCTTTTTAAATCTCTTAAAATAACACTGTGTTACTGTTTGTGTTTGCTTAAGTTGTTTAATCATGAAATCTTTTAGAAAAATCCAGGACAGGAAAGTTGCTCTCATCATCTCTCTACTTGATAACACACAAACTGCAAATGTTTAAGGATTAAAGGTCACGTCTAACTGTTTGGAAATAATCTGAGAATGACCTACGTTTACAAAAAAATGACGCATTACAAGATAAATTCCAAATAAATACAAAAATAGCAATAGACTGGATGCACGGAGTGCCGCCTACGTATTTCCGGTAAAATCTCAGGGGGCGGAAAAGCTTACAGGTGGTATTCACCCATACCAAAATGTGCTTTACCAGCGCAGGTTAATTAGGAAGTGACGGTTGACTAGTTGGATGGCAACAGTGCTTATTCGCAAATGTTTTATGCGATATTCCAATTTTGCGCATAAGATAAATTCTCAACTCTGGATGGAAACCCAGCTTGTGGTTCCTTCAGGCATGGCTGTGTCCCGTTTTATGAAGCTTCACAGAGATTTAATCATGTTACCGAGCATGAACTAGTTGCTTATCAGTATGCATATTATTAGCATATTGGCCGTTTATTAGTACTTATAAAGCACATATTCTGAATGACCGTATTCTACTTCCGTAATCCTACCCAATACCTAAACCTAACAACTACCTTACTAACTATTACTAAGCAACAAATTAGCAGTTTACTGAGGCGTAGGACTGAAGTCGTAGTTAATGGTTTATCAATACCGAGAATTGGACCTTAAAAAAAAAGTGTGACCCAAATTTCTCTTTAATGAACCAGAACAAAATAGCATCTAGTAAATCTTGTTAGCTTAGCTTGCATTAATAAATGCAGCGGTGACACGTGTCAGATGACTTGTTTGGGATCCTTAACAGCTTGGAAGGGCACTTGGGCTTTAACTGTTAAACATGTCAACAGATGTAAAAACGCCTTCCAAACTGAAATAAATCTTGCGAGACTGCTCAACAACATGAATCAAATGACTTTCTGGAGAATGTCAATATATAACGAAACAAGCTGGCTCATTCAACACTCTAAGAGCAAAACTGGCTTTCAAACTCCTGAGGTGGGATCTTTATTACAAAGAGCGTTTTGGCTAAATGGCACAGGTAGCATTCCTTTAAAATTCGGGCTCAATCAGCAGCATTGGTGGTTCAATGTTAACTTGTTTTCTACAAGCAAAATAACAAATAGTCACAAGCATGTGGATCTATATGTCAATATCTATCGACTGAGTTTAGGACTTCCACCGAGTAAGACAGATGCTTGCAGTTCTGTAGGGAAGTACAATCCTTGGATCCCTCTATTCTCGTTCCCTCTGTACCACAGAAGACGAATCAATGTTCATACCTCATTAGCTCTCACTAGGAATATTCAACTACACTGTGATGTGTCTATAGAGAGCAGTAGAGGAGTCATGGTGTGAGAACGAAGACAATGAGAGCTGAGTGGTATAATACATTTCATTACTGGTAAACATGCCGAACATTGCTGAAAAGTGCTTTAAAATCATGAGCAAGACTACATAGAAATAATTCAAGGTAGGCCAGCCTGTCGCGATAGCAACTTTTTGTTTGGCGATAAATTGCATCAGTAATAATTGCGATAGTCGATATTATTGTCATTTGAAGAGTTTGGTTCCAAAATTTCCTCCAATTTTTTTCTTTTCTTTTCAAAGCCCTTGATATGTGAACTCTGGAGAGGGCGATACGATTGTATGTCATAATGTGGCCGTTTGAAAAACAATGTCTCTTTATATGGAACGACTTTTTGAGTGGTGTACCATTCGTGAAGTACCCTTCAAAGGAACAAAAACGCATGTGACATGTCATATTAAAGGCGGAATAGATGATTTGGTAAAATGCTAACTTACGTCTTTAATCATAATCCCACCCTCCATGCGAATCGACGTCCAAAGCCACGCCTCCTCCAAAACACATGAACGCACACATACTAGAAGCTCTTGGATCAATTCCAATTAAATCATGCCTCATACACCAGTGAGAACATGATGTTACAGTACAAAGTAAATAACGTTACTACAATAGCGAAAACCGCTAACGTAAAAAACAGCTTTAAAACGGGATTAGATGCAGCATAGTTCCCGTTAGACGCTGGGTAACAATGTGATACATAAAGGTCTAAAAACTACATAAGCAACCTAATCAACACCCATCAAAATCAAATTATAATATGTCCAGAAGTTACCATGGCATCATCTTTGAAACCCTTGACTCCCGTAGTTGCTCCCAGTGTGGAAAAGCAACAGCAATTATAATCATACCCGTCAACACTCGTTTTGGCCAGGATTTTCCCATATTTTACACCCATCTCCTGTTGAACCTCCGGAACAAAATCGCAAACAGACCGAGCGGGAAACCCCCGGAAGCCGACCGTCAGGGACCGGAATGCATTTACGAATGGAATTCTGCTTTCACCTCTTTGCTGATTAGACATTTTTAAGATGGTCTTTATTTTGCAACTTGCAAACTTGCACACATTTAACAAGGGGAAAGTTAGGTTCCAGCTGTTTACCTGCACCGAGGTCAATGATTGGGCAAATGTTTTTTGGTCCTACGCCTTTCACAGACAATATATAATTATAAAAATAACAATGTATCACTTTACTTATTGATTGCTGTCAAGATGTTAAGAGACTTCCAACAAGCAAGACGAAAAACTTTTCTGGACAAGATTGCCTACTCAGCCTTTAACTTAACAGTCTATAAGACCTCTCTCTCGAGCTCCAAATGCGGCTTTTGTTTTCATCCGTTGTGTTGATGTTTTCGTTACCTCCGTATTAAAAGAGTAGAGTGACTTGTTCACTCGTTTCTTTGTTTTCATATCCGAGTGGGAGGATTCCGGACTTGACACCAGTCGGTTACTATTCCGAACTGGCTTTATTCATCAGGAAAACACATAACTCCCTGAGTCTTTTTACCTGCAGCTGTCCACCCTGTGTGTGCGACTGCGCGCGCATGTGTGATTGTGTGTGTGTGTGCAAGCCCGGCTTTTGACACAAAGACACAGCGCTAATAGAGACAGCGCAATCGGATAAAATGTTAATGTCTCTCATTTTTATGTAAACAAACGCATATATTAACTCAAAGGAGATATATTGAATCACCAAAAACTACCGACATCAAGCTTATATAATCGCATGATAAGTCTATAAATTGACTATTGCAACAGGCCTAATTCAACGATAAGAGTTAATTCTTTAATGCTTTACTTGGAGAACTCACCCGTTAAACTGATCAACAACACGCCTGTACAAACATGCAGAGTTACAAAACACAGCAAACTCTGATGCAATATTTATCTTGCAAGAACATCTCCTTGTTTCTATGAAGCAGTATGATTCAAATAACGGGAGTTTCTGAGAAAATAGATTGTTTTGTGACAAAGAGAAGTTCCCATGCAGAATACATTCGACTAGAGAAATGGTGAGAGAAAGGCGAGAGCTGTACCGGTCCATAAATACTAGCAGATCAGACTTGAACCATTACGGTCAGGCCTGCAAAGGCCATTTTCTTTCAACTTTCTTCATCGCAATAGCTTAAGCTCTCCAGGGGCCAATTACATGCTCGGAAATTTGTGGCCCTTGGGTGCCTTAGTTTCATATCCTCTTTCAATGCAATATTTTTAAGGAGCGAAAGGAATTTGATCGAGCTAAAAAAGGTTAAATGTGATACATCAACCACAGGAATACACACCGCTACAGGGAAAAAACGGCGAGCCTAAAACATGTTTGTGGTTCCCATGAACGTAGCACTGTTTTCCTACTCAAGATCCACACAGTTTCAAAGAGAGGCATGGGAAGCCATCAAAACCCATAAATCCTTTTGCAGGAAAGTTTGCAAGTAAACATTCTTTTGAAAAATTCTATTATTGTATCAAGGTGAACTATTTTTCTTCCACTTGATGTTCCGCAATCCACTCCTCATAAAGCAGAAATTGCATCTTGGAAGGCAAACGAGGTTACGGGTTGAAATAACATTTGCATCCAGGCAAAAATAACCTGCATCTGGTGCATTTCAGGTACAGAAATACAGGCAAGCAGAGAGATATTACTAGGCTGATCGCTGACAAAACCAACATTATATAAAAGTAATCAAGCGTCAGTGACAGAAATAGTAAATCGTGTAAAAAAAAAACACTTTGCATGACAGCAGACTTATGTTATGGTGTATGGGTCATCACCTTCATATCAAAGTTGTATTGAACCCATACGCACCTAACAATCTGCACGTCTTCACTTGGCAAATACTCTGATGTTTAAAACTTAAGTCTCAAGATTTTTCCAGTCATTATCTTGATATTGCTCCATGCCCCTGTAATTCAACTAAATGCCTCGAAGCAAATATACTGTTTTGTACTCCTGGCACGATTACGTGCCATAAAACGTCAGCTGCAGACGGGATCTTGCGTTCTCTTGACTTCAGCACAAACACCTGCAAGTAAATGTGGTTTCGCAGCTGTGAAATCTTTCAAACAGATCCATTTCTGGGAATCCAAGCCCTTGTTTCCCCATCAGCATAATAATCAAATAAATGGAACAAGGAGGTTCTCGCAGAAAACTCTGTGATTTTGGGTGGGATCCTAATAATAAAGTTGCTCTTTGCAGTAAACCACAGTACAACGTAGAAAAAAAATCCACCGTAACTTGGCCCTGGAGCTTTCCAATTCTGATCTTAAGGAAATAAACTTAAGGATAACTAAAATGGAACAGTCTTAAGTGGTCTCATACAGTCCTAAAGACTTCACCGTAAAACCATGAAGCTGTATCAGCTGCCTAAACTCCAACCCCACGGGGAGGTAACAAACTGAATCCTGAGCAAGCAAGCAGGAAAATAATGAGATGAGGTATCTGGACGGTTTCCAGGACTCCACAAGCATCCACCTCTAACCCACTTCTCAAAAAAATGGAGTTGGGAACTTTACTGTACTTAAGCCTTCCCTCATAAATCTAATAATGCCACTCTTCAATAATACAACCACATCACTTCCATTATTAAATGACAATCTCACTGCCTCACCAGAAAATCTAGAATTTTTACATTCTAAAGCAAAGTTGAAAAGGTATTTTTCAAGATTTTCTTGAAGTTTATCTGTAAGCAAATGTTGCCGTGCTCCAGAGAAAGTCAATGACTTATTCATAACTCTCATTACATCACCTTATTAAAAAAATAAAATAGGAGAGCAAACTATGCATAGTCATCTCTAACTGCTTAAGAAAAAGAGCAGGCACTGTCTGTCTGGAAAAGTAATCCCCCACTTGGAAAACAAATGAGAACTGTTAAAAACATTAAGCCTCCGGCACTGGCGCAACAAAACGATATGCTTTTCAAACTCGGCCAACAGTGCTGTCAGCATGTCTCATCGAACAATGTGGGTCTGGGGCTCGGCCAGGTGCGATTTCTGTACAGCTGAGCTGCCGCGCTTTTACACTGAGAAAAGCCATGCTGCAATCTTATTACGGAGATCAAATAGATGACTTACGATGATCCACGACGGCTGGCTGGGCCAACAAAAACTATTTCATTTTAAAGCTCGGCAACATCCCGTACACTTAAGTTTATTTGGAAGTTTCATTCATTGTAAACTTCAATGGCACTAGCCGCAGATTAAACTTCAAACCAAAGCGTCGCAGCCAGTTTCAAAGAAAAATCTTGGTATGGAAATTGCAGATGGTAGGAAATGACACATTTGTTTTTTATACCTAAGAGTTCTGGTTAAGTGCCAACTTACACTTCTGAAGAATTCAACTGAATAACTTGTGAATCTTAGTGGGTTTTGCCCCTTTATCTCAATAATAAAACAAGGTGTTTCTTAACTGTTTCACCGCCATTGACGAGTTATTACGGCAATCAGTGTCTGTACTGTTGTACAGCAGGTGGCGCTGTTACACACCTTTGGGAAAAAGTACACAATCCCAGAACCTAGAACGCATATATTTTATCGGTTTTAAATCATTGTTCTGAGTGTAATCTGGGCGGAATCTTTGACAAAAAAACTTTAATTATCTCAGCTGTTTAATCAAAGTGATGCATTTTTGAAGAAACCTACCCACATCTAAAGAGTGATAAAAAAAGAACAAATGAAGATAGAAGAATACGGTTTCTTTTGTTTCGAAGCAGAGACTCTGATCTTTCATTGGACATATTGTTTGTCCATATATTCTTTACAGAAAATGTACTGTGAGCCATTAAAATTTGGTGAAAATGGCTGGCAACTTTTTTTTTTAAAGGCTTGCGAGAAAAGAGTTAATGAACTAGAATAACATCATTAAGTGACACAAGCCCTCAATTTCCAACCTGACCACTAGGGATGGGTACCGAGAACCGGTACTTTTTTGGACCCGTACATAATTGGGTCGATACCAGAGTACCGATAAGCTTCATGACAAACGATACTGTTATCGATACTTGTGTTGTTTTATCTCTGTGTATTCGGGTGTTAAATGGTGAATTAGGGGCTGCTGCCTGTCATTTTTCATCCCTGAATGATGTCCGAATGGCCAAAGTTTCCTCGACGTATGTGTGATATCTAGGGCCATATGATCCCGCGATGTATTTGTAATCTGCTTGTTTTATGTGTTTATGAGTGAAAGAGTGGCATGGTTGCATTGTGGAGCTTTCAGCGTTCGCGTTTCACAACGAGGAAGCTTCCGTCAAACAACCCTTTGCGGCAACCCGTCAAAATAAAAGTCGTTAATTTGCGAACAAGTGAAAACATTGTTTTTAATAATTCAGCCACAGAGTATATTTACTTACTTTAGTAAATTGAAGTAAATGTGCTATTAAAATTATAATTTTTTTTTACATATAATTAAAAAAATTACTTGCTTAGAAAATAGTTCTTAAATTTATGTAGACCTAAAACAGAAAAAAAAAAATAGTCTACCAGCTAAATTACCATTGTGATGTTAAGTAAATATGTTGAATACATTATGATGTGCTCCTATGCACATGCTAAGTGCCGTAAGTGGTATGCTAAGGAACATACACATACGTTTTGTTACGTGGCATTTTCTGTTTGGTCAGAAGCATGTGTAAACAGCAGTTCTAAAGCTCAACTGTAATAAAGAAACTTAAAATGTTTAACATCTTTTCACATCATGTGTTTTTGCATCAAATTATAGAGCATAGTATCGATAACAGTATTGATAAGTACCAGTATCGATGATAAAATCTTAACGATACCCATCCCTACTGACCACTGTAGTTTCCTATAGAAAAACTCATACGCAGTCTGGTTTTTTTTAGCTTCCCTCGCCAGAGATACAGAACCCACATATATGCCAGAGCAGACCCTGGGCATCAATTTCAAGCAATTACTAACAGCAGCATATTCTATGCTCTCTACAAAGCACACGGGGATCCATTCATCATCACCTGGCTGTACATTACGATCTGGACACCGGCCCGTCTGTATTTGAAACGAACCAAATCCTTTACAGGAAGGACAGGCTGTAATATTTATCTAAATTAATCACCTCAGCTAATGAATTGACTTTTTATCCCTGTAAAGCGTTTTGTTATTTAAATATCAATAACTCGCACAATCATTAATGTACTCATCGACGACATAAAAGTGAGTGAGGGTTGTTTTTGCAAGCAAGCACAATATTGTGAGAGCGGAAAATAAACTCCAGGTTGGGTTAAATGAAACACATTGAATAGGAGCAATGATTAAACACACCAGCCAGAAAGTTATGTAGCAGCTCATTCCACACATGCCTGAAGAGAAGGGTCGAGTACACGGAAACAAGCCGAGAATGTCAAATGACACCCGAAGATGTTTTATGCATTCCATCGGAGAGCCGAGCATTCAGACGCAACGTGCAGAAAATCTTGAGAAAGTTTCTTCTGAATAAAGGACGAGAGGAATAACAGGATGAATCTGTGTCTTTACTAATGAGAGTCTCACGGTACGACGAATCATTTAGACACTGCCGTGTGATAGTTTTATCCTTCTGATTAGATGCACAACCATGCTGTTCTCGATTTATTCTACAAGAACAGACGGGAACAAAACAAAGAATGCATTAGGATAAAATTGGTGCCTAAACATTGTTGAAATTATAAAACCTGTTCTGGGTCGGTCAGATTTGACTAATGTTACTCAAAGGAGGTAGTTCAAAATTATTTTTTTATTTCACTCAGAAATCTAATTTATTTACACTCTTAGAAAAAAAGGTTCTTTGGGGTTCTACATAAAACCATAGGGTTCTCTACTCAGTTTCAAAGAACCTTCTATGCCAAAAAAGGTTCAATGGTTCTTTGGGCTCAACTTTGCTTCATGCATTTGCAGTATTCTGCCATAAATGTAATTGGCTTTTACATTGGTTGGTTTTACATTGCTTTGTTAAATAGGCTATGATTGATTGCAAAATAATGTTTGCTTTCAGTACACTGCATTATCCTTTTTATACCATTGTATTATTATTATTAAACATGTAACAAACATAAGGGCGTAATGTAATAATATGGGTAATACTTCATATCCTACTTGACCTTGTTTGCAACATATGCAGCCTGCCATTTGTATTTATATTTAAGTTTTATGTTTTTTTCAATAACAATCAAACTATTAAAACGTTATTTTGTTTTTGACATAAAAGTAATTAACTTAAAAGATATGATATTATGATTGTCTCGCACAAAACCTGTTTGAATTCCAATGGTCAAGCAGAGTCAAGTGCATCGCGTCGGGTTAACAGAGACATTTCTGTGGCAAGTCAGAGAAATCATTTTTTGTTACATAAATTACATGTTCAAACATGTAATACAGAATAGTTTGTGCACAAGTAACAATTTAATGATTTAAAGTGAACAGTGTGAAACATTGTGGCAGCCAGCATTGAATAGACTTACAATACAAGTAAATAATGTTTAGTTTATACATTAGCGTTCATAGAACTGGACTACAGGTCCATGTTCAGAATCCTGTTTGCAAAAGACTTGTCAATGTATCTGCGGTATATTTAGGCCTGCCCGCTCGCAGAAGCAGTGCTGCAGAGTTAGAGCATCACTACAGTGGGTGTCACGTTGAACAGGGACCGCTGAAGGAAGCGCTTGTTGCGGTGCGGTTTCAGACTGTTTCTCCGCTCAATTAAGTTACAGCAGACATTTTTTAAACAGTGTGTGAGTACATCATAACATTATTTTGTTTAGCTTTATAAAAACCTATTCATCATTCACTTTAGTCACGTAACTTTTTTCTAATCCTTTATGTGTAATTTACTGAGTAAGCATCCGACTCTCGCCCAGGAGAGAAATGGATTGCAGATTAGAAATGTCCATAGATGTTTGATTTGCTGGTGTTTGTTCTAACTTGAGACATGGGAAATGTTAACAATGTTTTTACAATGTTAAACGCTTTTTTGGTATCCCTGTAAACGTTTTGTGTTCACAGCCTTTTTAAGTTGCGCCGCTGATTGACATAAATACAGGGGATGATTGACAGAAGTCACGCGAGTAAACAGATGATTTGTAAAAGATTGCATCAATAAATATGTCAATAATACATTTAAACATGTTTTTTGTACCTTGTTTTTTTCTGTGTGTAGCATCAGAGAGAGAGAGAGAGAGAGAGATGTTATCATGCAAGTATGTGATCATCTTGATCTAAATTTGTGCATATTTTATATTTAAAAGGTGTTAGTGTGCATGTGGTCTTTGTGTTGAAGATGCTTCATGAAATCATGCACGTGCGGTTTGGGAAGAACCTTATGGAGACCGCTTTTCAGCTTCTGACATTCAAAAGCCTTCATTCACACAATAAATGTCATTTAGCACTATTCGTTTGAACTTTTTAGTGGCTACAAAAGACTGTCTATCCTGATTCCCAAATTGCACAACCATATTTAATATTTATGATGTATTATGAATTGTTTTGGCATGATGAACCTTCTGGTTATTGGTTTAATGCGAGTTTGTACATTTAAAGACTTCCGAATATGTGGTTAAATACTCTCACACTAAAATGACTTTGTGTTGTATAACTATTAAGTTAACATATTTCTTAAATTCATAGATTATGTATAATTTATTCCGGTGCACATGTATAATACAATGCTATGTATAATGCTTTGGATAAAAGTGTCTGCCAAATGCATAAATGTAAATGACAATGTATTACTTTCATTCTTTATGGGTGATACTCGTGCCATGTTTACAGTCATTAAAATATTGTATAATCAAAATGTTCTATTAAATGTTAAATGGTTACTTAAGAGTGTATAAATAAATTAGTTTTAAGAACAATTCAGTATATGTTCTCCAAAATCCATGAACATCTTTTTTATATTTTCAGAATAAAGTTTGATTGTGAAGTACAATCGTACGCTTCTTTACAATATTTCCTAACTTTAATACATAAGTTAAAAATACTTTATTACAATATTTCAAATTTTTTTAAACGATGTTATAGGAAAAGCCCTCTTGATTTTGGGATGAAATACGACCAGGACGATCTGACATTCACAGAGGAACTGTCTATGGTGGAATTAGGAACATGTCAAAAAGACGACAGTTCATCATTTTTGTGCAATGAAGCGTAACACCTTCTGTTAAAAGTAAACTGAACACCAACCATCCATCCATCCATCCATCCTAACACATAAAAATGACATGACTAAACGCTGTACTCACATTCCCCTGGTTTACAAAACCATGTGTCTTGGCAATTCGGTCAGCTTCCTGCTCTCCCCCTGCGATGTGGACGGCCCACGTGTTCGTGAAAACCCTCTGTCCAATAGATGGTTGCGGCCCAGAGGTCACGAGAATCAGTAGTGTGCCGAGCGTCAATAAGGCGAGCCTGAGATCCATCAGAGATGATGGAAATAACCAAGGCAGGAGCTCTTAATGTCACCAAGTCCGTCAGCACAGCGACTGCTGCTCCAGGCACATGTATGGAGAGAGCTCGGGATGAGAGCTGGATTCGGAACGGTTCAGGAATCACCTGGGGAGGGAAAGAGAGATGCAAGGTTGCAGAGTGAATCATTTGAGGTAACGCTTTAACAGTATAATTGAGGAAATGAATCACAGACCAACTCTCGTGTAAAAAAAAAAGGGCTGCACACCCAAGGCAATGTTTCGTTCTGCTGGTGGTGGATAAATGCAGGGCTTGAATGAAAATTAGTTCAAGGATTTAAGTTAGAGAAGATGGCATATTTAACTTGGCCTAATGAGATGATAATAGGTGCGTTTACATGGACCCGTAATAAGCCATTTAAACAATCCTTAGTTTGAATAATTCACATATAACCACGTCAATTGAAACGGTCACGATTATGAAGTAAATTAAATTAAATTAGATTAAATTGTCTGTTCTTTGACAATGATCAAAATTAGAGATGCACCGAAATGAAAATTCTTGGCCGAAACCAAAAACCGAAAAAGAGGGAATCAAGGCCGAAAACCGAAACACCGAAATAAATTATGCCAATTATTAGAACCATTGCATTTATGGCTATGACCTTGTACTAACTTTACTAAAATCAAGGCATTGCAATTGCATAAATTAATATTAAAGTTTCAAAGAATAAATCAATTACAAATTATGCAAATATTTATTTAGCACATTGCTACAATGCACAGTATAAAATAAAATTCAAACTTAAATGTTTAACTTGACCCTACTCATTAAATAATAATGTACAGCACTTCTGGGGATGGGGACTTCAGACAGATAAACATCTAGCTGTTGAGCGGTTGAGCTTGTCATCTGCCTGACAGTTTATATAGATTTGAGCTAGTGTATTTAAATAGGGCCAGTGCATAATTAACATTTTTATCAAATAAAAAAATATCTAGCAGAAATATGGCTACAATCTTATAGTCATATGGAAGCCTAAGAACAGAATAGACTACCTATTATTTGAGGCACTTTCTTGCAGGATTTCACTGAACATATCAGACAACGAGGGTGCATGTCCCTCATCTGGTGCAGAGAGACGAGTCTTTTTTTCTGCGCTCTGATCTCCTTCACCTGCGCTTTGCGCTTCTCCGTCTGCACGCGGGTTCTCCGCATACATCGCGGCCCGGATCGCGATGACCTTCTTGCGATGCGATTGACGCGAAACGCGCGAATTGAGCGTTCGCGTGATTCGCGCGAGTTGAAAAATCTGAACTTTGGCGAAAATTCCTGCCGCATTAACCAATCAGGAGCTTGCTCTAGTAGGGCCTTAAGCGCGCGGCAGAAGCCATGAGGCAAATTCGCGTCTGTAATGAAGCGAATTTGACGCGCGAATGATGCGAGTAAACTCAAAATGTTCAAGCGTCCAACTACACGCGAATAGCGCGATTTACAGCGTTTGGTGTGAACACTCTATAAGAGTATTTACGAAATTTACTGAAATACGTCCACACCGTAGACTTGTCGCTTCAGACAAGTACGTGCAGGTCGCGGTTTCTGTTTGCGTCATCACAACATTTCGGCCGTATTGTTTCGGTGATAAAAGTCTTTCGGGCCAAAACCGAAAATGCCCTTTTGGGCCATTTTCGGCCGAAAATTTTCGGTGGCCGAATATTCGGTGCATCCCTAATCAAAATTAATTGTCATACAAATTGTCATAGATTTTTGTGAGCTTCATTAAATAATCACCACAAATTATGACAATTTAATTTAATCCCAGACTGCAAAACTCAAGTGTTCAGAATCGACTGTAAACTGCACTAGAAGAGTAAATAATTTGTGATACTTAGGTTATGGCGTGTCCAACAACAAGTTGTTTACGTACATACAAGGTGTAAAAACACTTTCATTTTCGAATAATAAGCAGTTATTATTACCTTACTTCCTGAATGACTCTCAAATTATTCGTTCGTCGATTCATCTTTCTAATCCCCCCCTTTCTGTCAGCCTACTGATCTGATTGGTCAGATGGTCTAGTCTGCTGTGATTGGTCTACCGCGTGCAGTGTCGCAAATGGACGTAGGCTGGCATTACTAAGATTGGAGTGAAGCAAACCGGCCACGGAACTGAAATTAGAACGACAGACGACTTGTTCACGTGATTCGACTTATTTTTTCCCTAGCCAATAAATTTGTTATTCGTTCACTTTCGGCTTTGCAACTTGGCAGACTGCTTATATTCACACACAGCAACATTACACACTGCATTGTAATATTTTCTCTATAAGTACCGTTTTTTCTTTTTCATTCACACAGTAACACTGTAAATAGAGAAGTATCATTTGGAACCAAATGCTACTAAAATCACAAGGTTTAGCTTTCTGAATGTTGTGGGAAAAAGAAAACCTCCCTGCTCTTCAATAGTCATGTGACAAGTCATCATCCTTCACGATAAGACGCCAGCAGAGCGAATATTGAAGGGAGGACAGCTGACTTATTCTTCCACTGAGAACTTGCATCAACTTCCACAACGACTGCTTTTTTAGAGCAAAATCATCTTTCCTATCTTATGACTAAACAAAAACTAAACGCAAGATTCATGTTGACTTTAGGCTCAATGTGCACTAAAGCTAGGCCTGTGCATTAGGGCATAAAGCAGCAGTGATTTGGCTCAAATCTAAATTAATTATTAAAAATTGACAGCATTATCGGACTCATTTACTTTATATATCAAACACACACTTTAAACTTCAAAGCTCTTTCCAACACTTTTTGTGTCTGTTCCGAATAAATAGGGTAGTGTCAACAGAGCTGTCTGATGGTTTAAATCCAAGTATGGTAGGTGGAGCACCGACCTGTCCACACCCCTGATGGTTCATTCTAGACGGAAAAAATATGTTTTTTTTCATGTACACAACAGAAGCAAAGGCCAAAAACAACTGCTGCCATTTCATTCACGACAGGCATTTTATTCTACGTGACAAATGTGTGGTTCTCATGCGCATTGGCTTCAAATGACATGTCCCTCTTTCCTCACTCTTTGACACACAAACAATGTAATAATCACCATAACAATGTCAAAGAATGCAGTGAGCTCTGTGCTTCATTGAAATCCAGACCTGTTCGACTACAATTTTGTTTTTTACCATCAGGGAAGTTAACTTACTGTATATTCTGAAACAATAATGGCCTTTCACACTTGCATATTTCACAAGACCCATAAATTGCATCGATATGCTGTGCAAAAACATCGAGGCACCTACGTGGCAATCTGTAAAGTTTTAATCAACCTATTTCCTAAATGTTAAAAGAAACCATACATATACTATATGTATTAACCACCAGCATTTTACATGTCTTAAATCCCAGCACAAACATTAATCAAGTCAAAAAACACCACAAAATCAGACAAATTAAATGTGCAATGAATATCTAACTGAGAATATGAATTTCACAAATGAGTAACAAACTGAAACAATTTTCCAATCTAGTGAAATCATATCACCACACATTCATAAACGCTCTCAAAATCTGTAATCTTTGAAAAACACGGAAATAACTAGACAAGAAAATATAATCTTATGCTGACAGATGATCAAGTCATAAAGTTATGAACATTACAAGCAACAAGTAAAGATCTTGAGTATAAACAGCTTTTTTCGTTAAATGGAAAGCCCCAAATTTACTAAACGCGGCTTATCTCTTTAGTACAATTTGTCAGGAATGTTCTCATGTCTGTAATTATTATCTTTATCAAGGCAGGAGACTGAAAACAAACATAAAATACTCACTTGAGCCCGAGCGTGTCTCTAGCCCTGCCTAGGTCGGTTCTAAGCGAGAACTGCGTAACTTTCCTGACAGCCATTTAAAGCTGTGCCAACCCTGATTTCAAAGTACACCCACATTCATGACATCACTATATGGTTAACACGTCAAAGGGAAAGAAAACCTGCCTAAAGGTCTGGAGGCATTAGAGACAACCTGTGGGGCGTTTGGATTCAAACAAGTCGACTGTTTCAGTCACTGCGGAGGGAAACACAAATTCTAACAGGTAGACTTTATCTTGCAGGTAATGCGATCCATTTTTCATTTCAAAACACAGAAGCGAACGCTCTTTTCCTGAGTAAGAGACAAGTTTCCTGGCGAGTCATAGCATAACACTGGAATTGGTAATGGCTGAAACATGATGAATAAGAATTAGGAGAACAAGTAGATGGTCAATTTAACTTAAGAAAGAGACAAGGACCAGAGAAGACTTTGCCATTGACTATTCCAGTGTTAAGCTTCCATTTTACAAAAATAACAGCATCACTAAATATGAATTCCAGTTCAATAACTAGCATTTGTTTTTGTGAACTCAAGCCCAATATAAATTGTATAAATGTCAATGCCATTACATTATAAAAATCTTGTGAATGCCAACATTGGCATAATCTCTCTTCTGGACTATGTTTTGTCAATACTTTCAATGAACTTGTCCCCTTTTATTTTTGGATGTATGCATTTATTTATTGTACACTTTTCACATTTGCTTTTTTCAGACTGACCACTTGTGTATTTCACGTTCACGTTTGAACAATATATCACTCTCAATTTAACAGTTTTAACCTAAAACCAAACAAACGTATTTTGGACACGATGCACAATGCTCATTATGGACTATTTCTGCTTGCTTGTTATTGCAATTGGTGGCTCAAACTTCAAAATACATTTTCAGGGACACGGTCTATGCATGCAACTTTTTGGCTGTATGCAAATTCTTCGGCTCGAGCGCATAAAATGCACGTCCTTCAAAAGTTAACGATAGTCATAAAAACTTTGTGTTTCACAACAATTTACTAACAACTGGGAGCGAGTCAAATGTCTGTTTACTCTTCTACAAAACGATTACGTAAACAAAGCATTTACATCATGTTAAGCCAAATGAATGTCTTACCTCAACAGCATCTGTTTCATCTACTCTCCCGTTTCCTTGGACACAAGGTATATCCACTGAACGGCGTTAACTCCTCCGCCTCAAAACTGATACGAGTTTTTCCGGACTAAATAGAGTCCAAAGAGCAAAAGTTGGCTCGAGACGACGATAAAGTAGTGTTTTAAAGACGAAAGACACGCTCTTCGACACGACGCATTGAACTGTCGTCGCTCTGACAGTGTAGAAGAGACTTATAAAGTCCACACGCACTCTCATCTACTGTACAATAGGGAAACTTTACGATAGGTTTGCTCGCGCTGTGTCACGTAACGAGACGCTGAGGCGTCACTGAGACCCGGTTCGTCTGAGCCACCTTTGGACCGAGACACCGACATAGTTACGAACGCATGTTTGAACGTTTAAAAACGACACAACAAGTAAATAAACAGAGTGAAAAATATCTCCCTCCAAGCACCGGACCGGAGAGGTGGTCTACGCACGGCTTCTCAGGAAATACGTCACAGCACGCCATGAGAAGCGACGTCAAGACGCGCCCACTTAATGAAAGGACGCCGTGTTCGGTTTTCTCGCGCCCTCTTCTGGATGCATGCGCAGCTTACGTTCAGGGTGATTTGTCTTTATTTATTGTTAACAAGATGTAAAAAGAAACATTGATCAATCAAAACAATACACTGATACATGTTACAAACAAAATATTTTAAAAGATCTTACATTTTGTTGTTCAAATCTAGGCAATTTCCACCAATCTAAATATATAAACATGAATAAGTCAAGCCAGTAAAATAACTACACTTAAATTGAATGTATATTATGTCCAACTGAAACACTCACATAGGCCTATTTTTTTTACAAATGATTCGTCACTGTAATGTTTTGTACGTTTAGCACTGGACATTATTTTTATAAAGTACAGGACAAGAATGTTTTATTACTGTTAAACTTTAATTTACCCAAAATGTATACACGAATAAACAAGCCTATTAAATTCTCCATTCTTATACTACTCTTGTAATGCGCATGCGCAGTTACCTTCCCACGCAGGACTTGTGGAGCAGCTGTGGCACGTGCGTACGAATCTTTCCTTTAATTTGATCATTTGATCACAAACGTAATCACGACGCTGTTTTTTACATTGCTTGTTTCTTGGTGAACTTAGACGTGTTTGTTTTTCTTATTTAAAAGCAGCAGTCTCACCACTTTTCGAGTACGACGAAGCTCGGCGACCTCTCAGGTCGAGATGCAAATGAGGCTGGGCGTCTCCCCAGCGTTCCTCAGTTACCCACAGCTGGCTTAATGATCCAGTTAATGAAGCTCCTGAAGCCCGAACTCATTATGGTCACGCCAGCCGGGGTCATGTTTCAAAGTGTGTATTTCATTATTTTCCTTCTTGCTTGTCATTATTGTAATGTTCAGGCATCGTTGGCTTAATCCCCAAAGGTCAGGCTACTGTGCGTTTTATTTGTCAGGAGTCTGTGTATAAAGCTTTTCGCAGAACAGAGCACTCATTATGAAGCCACACAGATTCTAGCTTGCCGTAGGCCCTATTGCATTATAAATACATTAGAATGTAAGGAAAGCAGACTTCTGTCCTGTCTGTAATTAACGTATGAACTGTACCATTTAGATTTGTTTGCAAAAGTTTCATACAAACACAAACCCATGTGGTCTACAGAACAATGTTTCATCTGGCTTGTTTAACCTATCTGTACAGTTTTAAGTGTCTGAGAGATCATTTGTCTCCATAAATATGTTCTTAAAACTCATAATGTCATAAAACATTAGTAGATCTTTAAAAATGTTATATCTCTTCTTACTAGCATAAAATGTTTTTTTGTGTGCCCATGCACATCCAGCTATTGCAGAGTGTAACCCATTTAATACAGAAGTGTTTATTTGCGAGTTAAATAAAGTAAATCTTCCATGCTCTGATGACATTCATGTTTCAGACCATTTTGTGTTTGAGGTGACATTTAATTAAAAATGTAATAATTCAACAAAGAGGAATAAATAAACCATTTTTTATAATCTGTATAACAAATTCCACAATGCACAGACAAAAAACAATAAACACTCTGTGAAGCTGTCAGCGCAATGCAGTGATGGAGCCTGATTCCTGCCTGTGGAGACAAATCTATTAGTTTCACAGTGACGCATATCAAAAAACAATTCAAAGCATAGAAGTGTTTTCCTTTCAGCTACTTTAGCATATTTAATTGTAAATGGGGTCGAAATACAAATAACTACTACAAACGCTGGTCTGGACTTGAGCTGTTCTGCATACCTCTGTGCCCAAACATGAGTTCCCCTTCATATTGTGCCATGCCAAGCGCTTGTCTCTGCTCGCTGTCTAGTTCTGCCCACTGCTCTTCTGTCACTGCCCACGCTTGTTCAGGGCTCAGCCAAGACAGCTGCATAGCACTGAATACCACCTAGCAAGAAATGTAGGTTAAAACCTTTGAGCTATCATAGGAAAGACATCTAGAGGAATCCACCTCAAATCCTTATTACTATAACATCAGATTTTTATGAAGACAAACCATAAAAAATTGGAACATCTGTCACTCACAGACAATTTTCTTGGAGGTATCAGAGCTATTGCAGCTGATGTCAATCCTTCTATTTGCTCTTTGACGAGTGCAGACATTATCATATCGTCTAGCCCAGCTGAAAACAGTTGGTTGTCTTATTATGAGCTTGCGTGTGGCGAGTCAGTATTGTCCATTAAAATCATTGCAATGGAACCCTACTCAGTACCTGCCAAAGTCCCAATCTCAGTAAAGACCTCGGAGCCCCAGCTGCTGACTGGACCGAAGCCCAGACGATTGGATAGGCGTGATGTCAGCGTATCGGTCTGTTGCCCTGAACATGGAAGTGCGGTCTCCCTCAGAAACAAAGCAGCCACACTAATGGACACATATACAGCACAATGCTTTTAAGGCTTTTGATGGGAATTTCATTGCTTTTACCTGTGTAAATTGATCTCTTTCCTACCTTAGGTTGAACGTATCTAGACGGGAAATTTCTGAAGGGGTCAAGCCACAAAGCAGATGTCCAAACGAAACAAGCTCCAGCACACCAAGTTCTTCAGGTGTCCGTTTAAGTCGCCTCATTATGCCAAGAACAGCTGCTCTCATCTGTTAAAAAAAAACGTTATGAGTTTCTCTTTGGCTATGCTCTCCGAAATAATTTCACACAACTTGAAACACACTTTCTTAGCATTCCATCCGTTGAGACTGCCAAGATTAGCTACCACAGCCAGATTGGACAAGTCAACAGCCTGTAGCTCTCTTTCACCCATTTCAGTCAAAATACAGCCCAGTTCCAACACCCGTTCTGGTTTGAGAAGCCTCACTGGCTTATAAACCTAAAAGATAATGCTTGTTATATAAGAATGACTCAAGAATCATTCAGTTATAGTACTGGCACGACCACAAGTGTCTCAACTGGTCTGAGTTCAATCCAAAGTGCTTCACGTTGCTCTGCATCAAGCGTGCCATCCTGACCCATGAATTCAACACACTCCTTCAGCTCCCTCCTTTTCATTCGGTTCAGCTGATAGGACCTCCATGCCGAGGGGAACGTTCCTTTAATATCTGCACAGCTTGGAATGGGTCCTAGTGAACAAATACTCACGATTTATCTACCAAAAAGCTCATGATATTTGACGGATTGTGCAAGTAAATACAGTTCACGACTCACCTCTTCTCATCCACCATTGACCTCTAATAATCTTGTGAATAAGGCTGTTGATCGTGTCGCGTAGTCCTTTCAAATCCGAGCACGCTTTACCCACTTCGCTTTCTTTCCAAAGCCACTGGCTCATCAGGACCTGCTCAACTGTGTCTTTTCGTAAATCACCCTTGAAAGAAAATGTACAAGTTCACCGTACCGTGTACCAATCTTTAGTTCAAAGAAAAGACCTTTGTCTGCCTCACCAGTGGTAGTGATTTTATCTGCCGAGGTGAAAGGGTGAACACAAGTCTACCCACATGCTCAACGTCCCCAACTGTCCATGTTTTCGGGTCCCTGCAAACAAATCAATTGTCCTATTTTTCACCAGGTCCCCACCATGCTTATGCAACATGAGTTCTTTGGTCAACTTCATCAGCTATTAACAGTTGGTGTACAAGCAAGACCAGATCCAAACCACCTCGATCCAGCATGGAGATTCATGCCAGTCTTTTCAGCTGGCTTCCACAATGATTCATAACCCACAACTAGATAAGCATTTCGCAGATTAAAGGAAGACTGTGAAAGAGTAGTCGCCCAGCTTTATCAAGTACATACAAGGACAAGGTTGAACAAATCGAAAATGTAACTCATTTGTTTTACCCCAGTACGCTCCTCTCTGTAAGCAAAGCTGATATTTGTCTGAAAGAATCAGAGGGCAGGCAATATTGTTTTAGCTCCTCCAGTCGAGGTTTGAGAGCCTCTCTATCAATGTCAGCTAACACATCACTGTCCAGAAAGGGTAGAAAAGGACCAAGCATGTCAATGGAGACCCCAGTGAGGCCATCTTCAGAGATTGCCTATCAATAAACATGGGAATAATCGTAAAAAAGATATGTATTATCATTCATATTGCACCACATACAATTGTAGAATGTGAGCAGAACATTTTAAGTGATTTTGCTCTTACAAGTACATCCATAGCTTTCTCAGCCAAGGCGGTCTGCTTGTGTCGCGGTAGCTGCAAAAAGTCAATAAAGTGTTGTCGAAGGTAGGCCAGTACTCTTATGAGTGAGGAATTAGAAAGGTGCTCCATCATGGTCACCCTGTGAGACAAAATACAGCAATAAGACCCTACAAGTGAAGAAATGTGTCAATGATCTTTGTAAGTAAGCAATCTTACGGTAGGTTCGCAACAAATGTGGGTTCCAAGTTGTTAAGGTCTATGTCTGCCCGTTTCCGTAGCTCCATCACAATACACATCCTCTGTTGAAACACATAATAAATGTTGGTAATATTCCGTTTTGGTTGCATGTGTGATAGCAATATTACTTTCCCTGCCAAGATAAGTGATACGTTGAAGAACATCATAATGAAATTAACTGCAAGTAAAACACATTATTTTAAGTGCCATGAGAAAATGTGACTCTACGGTTATACCGCACGTTGGTTAATCAAAATATAAAAATCGCTGCAATTTGCATTTGGACAGTAAGTGCTTTTAAATGTGATGTGTATATACAATGGATTGTTTGTGGTATTCCTACCAAAGCAGGTCTGAGTCCTCCTGGCAATTTAGTGATAAACTGCAATAATTCAGTGAAGCCTGAGTCATTGACCCAAAGCCTCAGCCATTCACAGCTCATCCCGCCTGCAATACGACCTAAATCTCTTCATTAGGAGAGAAACATTGTGCATTTGTTATTACATTTAAAAACGATGGAAATGTTAATCATAAAACCTCACAGTTAGCTGGTGAGGCTGACTGATCACAAAACTTCTTCTGGTTAAAGGGATAGTTCATTCAAAAATATAAATTCTGTCGTCATTTATTCATTCAAAACCTGTAAGATTGTCTCTTTTGTGGAATCTGAGAAATTTTGAGAAATGTCTCAGTGGTTTTGTATCCATACAGTGGACATCAATAGGGGCCAAAATGTCTTGTGTTCTGCAAACGGAAAACTCACACAGGTTTGTAATGACATTGCAGTATAAGAATTCTATACTGGGGACCAGCATCTAATCGAAAGCTGGTCCTTTCAGGTGTTCGATATAACGAAGAGTGACAATCTAGAAGTATGCTAATGCTTGATATCACTTACAGTATTGATTCTCTTGTGATGTTCACGGTCCGATGAATCATTTTGAACAGCACTTGAGCCTGTTGTGTCAAATACAACAAGCAAGTCTGAGAAACTGGATAGCCCAGGAAGGTTGTATCTGATACACTTTTGGCTGAGACAAAGTCACTTTAATGTGGGCGATTATTAATTTATATTCTCTGGTGAGCGCTATTGTATCACAATAAGATCAATTTGCTTGATGGCAGTTGAGGGGCTCAGATTATTCATTTACTGAAAGGCTCCTTTGAAGCATAACAGATAATCTGCCAAAGAACTCCAGATCATTTTTGGCCAGCCGAGTACAGAGCACTGAATGTAATGTAATCTACACTGCTTCCTTCGTGTGTTAACAGCTGGTGTGGTGTTCTCAAACAAATTTAGCATTTGGGGGGTAAATAAATAGTCTGTTTCTGTACATTTGATGACTAATACCTTACAATGACAGCTTGTGGGCTAGTATAAAAGCAAGTATCCGAAAATTTTGCGATAGACATAAAATGCTAGACGTATACCTGTTGATGAGACCAGCGCATATACTTAAACAGAGATATGTGACGAAGAACTGTCTCTCCATCTAGATCATACATTAATTTCCTCAAGGAGACAAAAGGTAGAAGACAATGTAATCGCTGTGTTACATTTGCAGATGTGCGTTCCAGAACCTGCAAACAGACAGCATGTCTTATGCAAATGCACATATTGTAATAAAAATGACCAAACAAAATCGGGTTCATCTTCAAATTAGTTTGTACACAGTTGCTTTGGGAACACACACCTGTTGGAGTGCTAAAAGGACCAATGTCCGATGAGCAGGCTGAAGGTCAGATAGTAGTTGAGACCAACAGTGACAATCGGCTGTTTCAGTAGACTCGGATAAAACTAGCTTTTTCAAGACAGAAGGCCCCAGACCTGAAAACAACGGCTTCAATCTGCAGAGCGTGTTGGCACTAAGCTAAACAAGATTGATGTCATGAATAGCTGTAAGACGGTATGTATCATGATTTGATTTCATTTACTGTAGATTGACTCAATGTATACTTACGTTTGTTTCCTCAGCTATTTTGTTTATTATCTGGAATGCCTACATTGAAAGTAATGGAGAGGGTTGAAATGTATATGTTAAAAAAATATACTCACATCCATCTTTTGTCATTCTACTGTGCTTACCTGTGCAGGTGGTAAAGGGGGCACACCGGGCAAAGTCACAATATTCAATAACTCGACCGAGGAAAGTGTCTCCAGGAATGAAGCCCCCATTTGTGGCAGAATCCCATGTAATGAGGCCAGTGCCGAAGCAGATAAGACACTGCTGTTTAAAGATTTTAGAGCCATTCCAAGCCAGTGTGACAGCTGCGCAAGTAAGAAGTCTTGTGAATACAGCATGGCGCATTATAAAAAAATGTTTGCTTTAAAAATTGTCATATGTAAAGAAAATATATGCTCACTGTGCCACTCCCACTAATGTGTCCCTCTGAAACGCATCGTGCCAGCTGCTGCCACAGGGTGGATGAAAGTGGTAGTGAGGACAATAACTGCCGTAGATCCTCTGAATTCAGGTAACATATGAGAACTCCTAACCTGTTGTGAGAAACATGGTCTCGTCTCATCGTATGCATTTGTTATTCCAAATTGTCAAATGAGGCTAAACTGGATTCGTACCTTAATACAGTGTCACTTGTAAGATTCTTTCCCTTGTTGAAAACAGTACGTAGAACATGGCGCCCCCTTGTAGCATCTAGGCTGCTATTTCCCAACATCTCTATTAAGGGGGTGAGCTGTGGGGAACATTGCTTTTAGGGATTGAAGTGAATAATCAGAAAGTGTGACTCTGACGAAGGAATGACTTACTTGCTGAGATGTAAGCTGCTGAAAGTGACTGACTGGGAGATGTGGAAGCAGAGGCAGAATAGAACTGAGGAAGTATGGCGGCCAAGAAGGGACATCTCCAGCAACATTGGACTGCAACAGCCGGTTTACAAAGGCCTGTTTCTGTGGGGACTTCATCTCCGAGCTGTGATCACTAATGGCCATCAGTCTGGAATAAAATGAGGCCATTGGCCATACTGATCAGAGGGTTAAAACATACCACGTTTAGGCCCGGTTTCACAGACAAGGCTTAGTTTAAGCCAGGACTATGCCTTAGTTGGATTAGGATGTTTGAGTCACTTTTATAAAATGCTTTAGACATTTTTTTTCCTATGTGCATGTTTAGACAAAACAATGGCACTGACATATTTCACGTTATGTTATGGCAAGTTATTTTCAGTTGAGACAGCTCAAACATTCATTTAAGTCTGGGACTAGCCTTAAACCCTGTCTGTGAAACCGGGCCATAGTTTGCTTCAGTTTAATCCACTTACACACTTTCATTGACCATAAGAGATGCAGGAAAGGTCATAATGTCAGAGACGGACATGTATGGTATGAACTGGGAGAGGTCAATAAAGAGTTCTGGTGTGACACGTGGAAACTTGTGAATGAAAGCAGCTGTCATGGTCTCCATGGCTTCTTGTTCCTGTGGAGAGACCTGTGAATGAAACCAGTCAGTTAATTGTAAATTTGGGAATCTGTGTCAATAAGCCAAATCAAAAGTGATCAAATGTAAACAATACCCAACTCAACCATAGTTTGGTACATGTCTGTGTACTATAAAGTGGTGGCTACACATTATGGAGCAACATCACCTTGAATTACTTGCAGAAAACTGTTTTACCTCCATGGCTTCCACTTGAATCTGATCCCAACTCAGATGAACGTAGGAAAGGAATCGTTTTACTGCATCTTTTTCTGCTGACAGTACGACACTGCGAATACTATCCCTGGGCATCTGTAGGTACTCCTTAAAGAATTTCAATCTATGCATTAGATTTAATGACAAACCAATAGTACACTTTTGGAGGCCCCCGTGTTTAGCTAAATAGTTAAAATACGTTCAGAGAGCAAGAGTTATACCTGCATTAAAAACCGTAAAGCAGAAGAATTGACCTCCCTCTGAATCAGGTCCCACAGGACAGGCTGCTGGGGAGAAAAGCCTTTGAAACGGAATGCATCAAACTTTATAACTGAGATGAATGATTAGAGTAATAAGATGAAACCTTAGCAATGCTTAACATACACTGAAACAGCTTAAAAGATCTTCTTTAAGGGAAGAGTTTTGCTCTCTCTTGAGGAAGATGCCAACAGTGTGAAGAACACTCATGGATGCATCTGGCCGTAGAGTTGCCCAGAAGGAAGCATTGTCCTGGAGGCTCGACAGAAGAATAGCCTGGCCCAGGCCTTGACGCACCTCTTTTTCTCCCTCCTCCAAACCTTCAGAGAGTCCCACCACATAGTCTAAAACTTGCAGCACATAGCTCACTGTAGCTAACCAGCCTGTGCGTTCATCCACTACTCCTTCACATAGGGTTAGCTGAAGAATGGCTTCCTGTAGAATCGGCAAGGGGTTGACACAAAGTTGAGAGGTGTCAAAGTCATATGGGGCTGGAAGCATGTCAAACAGTTGCTGAAGGACACACTTGCTGTCCTGTTTCTCTTTAGATTTCAGACAGTATTCTAATAAAGAAGGCTGCTGTCGGACCACCATGAGGTACAGCGTGTTATTTTTGCAAATATAATCCTTCAGACCTTCAGTAGTTCTGCAAAGCTCAAAGGTGGTGGAGTTAATAAAATGTTCTATCTTCCAGTTTGAGTAGTCACAAAGTCGGTCTTCGGACCCACTGTAAGAGTGAATGGGGTTGACTTTAGAGCAGTACTCCGCTGCCCAGCTCCCATCTTGGGGTACTTGTGATGACTCGTTACCACACAGATTGGCAATGAGGGCTGTGTTATTGGGCAGAAAACATTTTCTGAAATCCTGAGCAGTGATAGTTTTGCTGCTCAGCAGTGCTAAGCAGTTCTCGGTGGCATCCAGATGAGATACCCAAGAAACATCTGTGGAGAGCTGAAGACAGATGTCATCGATGCTTGTGTGGTTGATTAACTGGTAATCACTAGCAGCTTCTACCTGAGTAAACACACAGCAGAGACACTAATATTAAAAACTGTAAGATTTTTTGTGGAATTATGCTAAAAATAGGTCACAGTACCTGATCAGCATGTTGCAACCAAAATGTAGAGTTTGCACACACTGTTTTGTTAAACTCGCGGGCAAAGAATTCGCTACAAACATGAACCCATAAAAAATCCTGCTCTGCGGCAGAGAGGTACCAAGCTGCGTCAGAGCAGGTTGCATGGAGGTCTATCCCTAAATGGCTGACTTCAGGGTCCTGTGAGCCGTCATTTCCCTCGAAAAGATTACAGTACAGAAAGACTGTAAAATTTGAAATCCCTGTGAGACCAGGTATAGAGTCATTGCAAGCAGCTTCTAGAATTTCATCAGAAGGCGAAAGGTCGAGGTCGCCATGCTCATAGACATTCAGCCGGTGCTGGTGTTGTCTAGAACTTCTAGATGATAGTTGTTGTTGCTTCAAAGTCGTTTTTCTCTCTTCTAAAGAAGGGCAGGACATGAAAGATGGCCTGCTGGGTAAACCCTCTGGGCGGAAACCCATTGCTTGAGCGTTCCATGTCAAGTTATGTCTAATTCCCCTGTATCAAAAAGGAGGGATTTAAAGGACTTGATTTTAAAGAATTTTACACATAAATGAGTTTAGAACGATCTACCGTTTCTCATGACACTTACCACAAAATCAGTTGTCTGAGGTCACCTTTAGAAAGAAACAAACGTGAATGGAAAATTTTAGGCTGAATGGTTCATTCAAATCACAGAGAATCATAGAAGATTGTTAATTGAGTAAAATGGAGAGCCAGCCACTGTATTATACAATTGAACCTGATGTAATTGCATACCTGAGCACATAATACCAGGAGTGTATGGTTACCAACATAAACAAAGAAAGGGGAGATTATCCAGGCTCTATAGTATTTAGTGTAACAAAGATCTGGTTAATGACTATCATGGCCATTGTGATTTTAGTAGTGAGCCATAACTATCATACAGCAGAAAGTAGCAAATTATTCTATATTACAGGTAAACCGTTATATGTGTTACAGACTTTAGAATCTACATCTGTGCTTTACTTGCCTACTGAGCATCTTCCATGATGACTGTACTGTGGTTCTCCAACCATGGTGCTCACATCATCCAGCAGTGCCTTGGTCATATGCAACACTTTTTGTCTCAGATTACCATACACCCTGCGGCCAACGTTGTGCAAGAGTCCATGTCTGAGGTTATCCAAACCCTGCAGGAGGGCAGGATTACGCTCTGCAAACTGTACTGCCCTTTCTCCTGCATTTGACCTTGACAAAGCGTGCAGGAGCAGTGCCTGCATAGAAGCAAGACTCTCTGAATCAGTGCCCGTTTTGTTCAGCAAGAGTTGCTCTTGACGTAGCACCTCAGGTGGCACTAGGAACGGCTTAAAACGACCCGTGGAGATAGCCGCGTCTCTTTGACTGTTTTCCACACTTAAAGGGTGTAGACTGACTAGAGGCTTCCAGTTTCGGGTTTCCATAAAGCTGAGGAGCTGCTGCAGCCAGCTCAGATTGATGGCACAGTCATTCCGTCCTTTCAAGACACATATGAAACCCTGTAGACCTGCAACAGCTTGGCTGTAAGTCCCGCTAACCAAAGCTTGAAGAACAGTTTCAACCAAAGCGCTGATGGTCTTCCAGTTCTGGGAAACAAAACTCAAGATGGGTTTTTGCGGCTGCTGCTCAGTAAGGGTGAAAATGCTTTGTATTAATCCTAGGAGCCCATCCCAGTGTGGGCTGCCTCTGAGAGACAGAAACAGATCTTGAAGCTTGAAACTGGGTCGTGGAGGAATTTTGCCATCCCATAGTCCAAGTGATGTTTCCCTTCCAGTTTGAAGCAAAGTGTAGAGCAGGTTCTCCCAAAACTGGTCATCACTGAAAGGTTGCGGTCGATCGTCTAGCTCTGCACTCATCTCTTCCAAGTACATGGAGATGTTATAAAGGAATCCTGAGAGCCTGTTTCGATCCAAGGCTTTATTTAGAGATGGTAGACCCGTAGATTTTCTTGGCAAGAAACCTAGAGACTTGAGACCTCCCATAATGCTCCTCACTATGGAATGAATTTGTTGATCTTGCTGTCTCTCTACAGGTGGCTGTGTCTTGTGGGGGTTCCAGCCTCCAAATTTTCTCCATATCCCAACCAGTTCTTTAAAAATGGCTTCCTTCTGGTCTTCTTTTTTACTCCCTAAGTTTTGGTTAAAGCAAAATGTCGAAACATTTGGTGAACAAATTTAAGTCTGTTGATAGCTTTCCTATAGCTCACTGGTAAGAGCATGACGCTAACAATGCCAAGGTCGTGGGTTTGATCCCAAGGGATTGTACATACTTAGAGACAAAAATGTATAGGATAATGCAATGTAAGTCGCTTTGGATAAAAGCGTCTGCCAAATGCATAAATGTAAATGTTAATTAATATTTTTGATAGTACCAAAAGACAAAACGAAGAGCTAATGTTGTCTTACCTCCATTTATCGCCACTTGTCCCAGTAAAAGCAAAATCAGAACAATTCCCGACTTGGCCATCCTTAGATCCATTGACAAGGTAGCGAGGACAAACTCATTTTGTTGAATTTTTTAAAACGATGGCTGCATTAGGGTTCCTTTGGTAGCTGGCGGAGACACTCAGAGAGTAAAGTGTCGCACTGTGCAGTGCACATTAAACCTTAATGACCATTCACTGTCACTTGGCTAAACTTTCACAAAGAAAAGCATACCACTTTAAGTCAATATTATTAACATACAGGCTGTTTGGTTTACATTCTACAGAATTCTACAGATTTGCCTTATAGAATTACACTTATTTGTTTTGCATGACACCTTCAGGTTACTGTAAAGTACAACATTTTTTGAATACTTACGTACTAGCGATTGATTGTATTGAATACTTGCCAAATCCATGCAAACAGAAAATAGGTTGAATGTGTCAAAAATGGACCATGTTATTTCCACAATTACTGTCCTCTGACTTTCTGTCTTCCCTCTCTCTCCTTCTTTTTCTTTCTTTCTCTCTCTCTCTCTCTTTTAGAATTTGTCACTTTGTGATCTGTTCCCCCTCCCAGTCTTTGAGATTCAATTGTATCAAGTAAAGCAGCTTCATGTTTCAGCGACATGGTCCCGTCATGTGCCAGCTGACTGTGCTGGAGTCAGAGGGCATAGGCAGTGATGTAATATGAGAAAGGAGAAAGGCCAAGAAACTTTAAGAAGGTTTACTCTTGTATCACAAGGTAATTTCATAGTAATTAACATTAAAGTAGTTACAAAGGTAGGTCATCGCTGAGGGTAAAAAGGCCGCAGCAGATATACAGTAGATAATGAACATGAACTATGTATTTCAAGCTGTGAAAAAATGTGTTGTTAAAAGCTTGTTGAAACAAATATGTTTTAATTCTGTTGAAGGGATCAGTGTTAAACAATTTGATGTCTTTCAAAAATATATTTAACATTGTGTTTACTTTCAACCATCAAAGTTAACACAAAGTTTGATTTGATTTAATCACTACAATCCCTTTTCAATTCCTCTCAATTCAGTATGACACATCTCATGAGCAGTTTTCCTGCGAGCCATCACTTGAACAAACAAAGTTACCCTTCAACACTACTCAGTGTCCTTTTGGGTATTGTTTGACTTCTGTGGCAGCCAGCAGGTCGCCTACAGCTGTCATAAAACAAAGCATCCCTGAGCCACCATCAGCAGACAATCAGGCCCTTCACTGATCTCGCTCTCGTCTCGGGTCTGTCTGAGCACCTGAAACCCGAGCGAGATGAGTGAAAGGCCCCGTACAGGCTCCCCACAAGCCCTTTAATTCTGTGTTGCTGTCGCCTGCAGCGGAACAATAACTTCCTCTTGTATTATTGATGCCCGAGGGAGCGGCGGTCAGTCAGCAGTGTGGATCTCAGTTGGCTGCAGGAATATTAAATGAGAAACTTTACTCTCCAACTCAAATCGCACACAGCAGTGAGCTTGTTTTTTGATCTGTATGACTTTGAATGACTTAACATTCACAAAGAATAAAATATTGTATTGGGTGCTATCAAACTGGATTGTCATGTCATGATTGTCAATACATCATGAAAAAATGATCATTTATAGGTGGAGTCATTTTGAAGAATTACTGGATGAAAAAGTTGTTTCAAAGCAATTAGTCTTGTTGAGTTTAAGCACTTTATAGATGCATTTATAAGTAAATAATGTTATTAATCAAATTCACTTTTGTTTATTTTATGTGGTTTGGTTAATGAATCATCATTAAAACTCAATTTGGAGAATTGGGAAGCAGTTATTAAAATCATGCTCAATACTGGTATATTGAGACATAATGTAATGCCGTGTAAATTTTTAAATATAAGTTAAATAAAAGCAGTCTGAGATATATAGAAACTGTGACGTTTACAGCTGATCACTTATTGGCCCGTTGGGCAGGCAGAAAAAAGATAATAAATAAACCTATTAAAGGAATACACATTTTAAAGAAAGGCACGCGGAAGAGGAGATATTGTTATTGATGTTCTGTAACTCAATCAAGTCATTGATAATAAAAAACAATCAAGCAACATGGTAATGGGAGCATACATCCTCTTTTCTCCCTCTCGTCTAGTCAACAGTTCAAGTTCCCTCTCTAAAATAAATATAAATGACATAAAACCCTTGCACATGGCATCTCAATCTTGCGTAACCGCTGATATGAGTAGTTCCTCCAGTCACAAGACAGTCATGTGCAGTTTAGTCACACCGGGAACCTCGAACTCCATTTCCCCTCATCGCACTTTCTATTGAAGTAACCTATTTTTACAACAGGGGGCGCTCGAAGGCTCAGAAAATAACACTAATTCAAATTACGGCGATTTGTCTTGTTGTAGACATTTTTTATGAATATTTTCCCATTTTGAATACGGATAATTCAGCAACGTAAGATGTTCTGCTAGTATATCGAGTAAATAAATAAAAAGCTGGACGATACCAAAGACTATATTCTCAACAAGACGCTGCAGTTCTTTTGCTAGTATGATCGTGGGAAAGTGCAACTCTCAGTTGCCAATCATCAAACTTTATTTGATCTATATTTACAGTTGATGTCAAATGTAATATTGTCAGGCATCATGTTGTTTTTTACGATCTTAAGGGCAATTTTAAATATATCGCTTTCCCCAAGTAGATAAGGCTTGCGTGACTGAAATATCTGACTGCGCCTCGAGTAGGATGACTTTCCTTCGAAGGTCTTGACTTGTACGTCAAAGTACGTGGGGCGGGGCGAAGCAGTGACGGAGCGCGTAGTGGCTAGTCATCGGAGGATAAACACACCACAGTGAAATCTAACCAGAATGAACCCAATCGTCTATTAAATATCCTAAACATGGGGCTCATCGTTCTAAGCCAACTCCATATTATTCTGTGTTCATTTTTATTTTATTAATCCGTTGTTGTCAGTGTTTTTAAGATGATGGAGTTCCTCCTGCAGGTGAAAGTTGGAGCTTTGGTCGGGCTGCTCTTTTTAACTCTGCTTTTTGGGCTCATCCCTGCACGAATGAAATGGTTTCATGACACAAGCGGAACAGGTAAACTCGTCATTTTAAATCCCTAACATACGTGTTCGTTTGGGATGTTTTTGTTTTAGCCCTCCTAACACAATCACGGTTGTTCATGTATGTATATATATATGTTAATGTAGCGTATATACCTGTACACGTGATCATGCATGTGACCTTTCGTGTGTTTCGATATGTTTATGTGTGTGTTTGTGTGGATGAATTATGTATACAACGTATGGCTCGGTCATATCGTAGGACAGACACACCAGAGTGACATGATAAGAAAGAAAAGGCACAACTAGTGTAACGTTAACCACTTACAGATGCTTGTTCAGAAGGAAGTGAAACTAAGGTTCTGTTTGAATGTGCTGCTTAAGCAAATAATGCTGCTAAACACGATTTATAATGGATCAAAAAATAACTCACAGCAATAGCTTTATAGTATAAAATATAATAAGTCAAATTAAAGTAATTTCGTTTATAGTATAGTATTCTTTTAATTCATGTGACCTTACACAGTAAGATATCACAGACATCGGCAACAGATGTGTAAGTTTGTGCCTTTTACACATTTATGAGCCGTCAAAATCTGGTGTATAAAATGTCATCAGCACTTTGGTTAGGTTATTTTTAAAGGGACGCTTCACCCAGAAAAGAACATTCTTAGTTCATTTATCGCCCTCATGTCGTTCCAAACCTGTGACTTTCTTTCTTCTGCACAACACAAAAGAAGATATTTTGAAGAACGTCGGTAACCAAACAACATCGACTTCCATTAAAACCACTGAGACATTTCTCAAAATATCTTCTTGTGTGTTCCAAAAAACAGGTTTTGAACGACAACGACACAGAATTTTTATTTTTGGCTTGAACTTTAAGTGCTCTGCTTAGCTTTATGAAATGTCCCATGTGGTGAAACTTTGATTTAAAAAAACATTGCACCATTCACAGCATAGGTATCATTGTGTTGTGTGTTTGCATTGCGTTTCTCTGCAGAAATCCACAAGGCGGTGCTGAGTTTCGTGAGTTGTTTTGCGGGAGGCGTCTTCCTATCTGCCTGTTTATTAGACATTATCCCGGACTACCTGTCTGACATACATGTAGAACTACAAAGACGAGGCCTTGATGTGAGTGCATCATTCTTTATTGTTTACTGGAAATATGCATTCATCCCTGACCCAAAAATGAAAACTCTGTCACAAATTACTCAACCTCAAGTTGTTCCAAAACTGTATAGATTTTTTCCTTCGGTTGTACACAAAGAAAGATAGTTGGAAGAATGTTAGCAACTGAGATTTCTGGGACACCATTGACTACCATAGTAGAACAATTCGTTCGAATATCTTTGTTCAACACAAAATGATACAATCATTTTTTTCTACTATGGTAGTCAATGATTTACGCGAGGGTGTGTAAATCTTCACAGAATTTTTATTTTCTGGGTGAACTGTCCCTTTAAATGAAGTTGAAACTTCAATTATATCTTTTCACAATGGCAGATATTTTTCTTTTCATTCGTTTTTATAGAGCCCTTCAAAACTGACTCGTTTTCAATATTTCTCCTCATCCACCAGAATGGCTTCCCGCTGGCAGAGTTCATCATGGCATGCGGCTTCTTCATGGTCCTTATCCTGGAGAAGGTAGTCATGAGCTTCAGAGAGGCTCACAGAGAAGAAGAGAGGGCTCCTCTGTTAGCCCCGGTGGGCCACGGACACGCTGACGGACATCACTCGCTGAACGACCTGGAGGGGAGCGGCCACCACGTCCACGTGGACCGGCACGCTCACTCGTCCTTCCGTTCCTTCATGCTCTTCCTGTCTCTCTCTCTCCACTCTGTGTTTGAGGGCTTGGCCATCGGCCTGCAGACCACAGACACCAAGGTGATTGAATCGGCTCTTCATGAGGTTTCGTTTCTCAATGCTGACCTTGTAAGATGCCTTATAAGGTTTTGGGTTCAAAGGTTTATAGTGTTAACAGTTAAGGAATGCCGTTTACACTTTCTCACAGCATTGTGACTTTAAATCAGCCCAGTTTCGCAAGGTTTTATCTCTGTCCAGAAAGATCTGTTGTTTGCTTGAGAAGTTTCACATGTCGTCATTTAATGCAACCAGTGGCATGGGTTCGGGGGCGGGGCCAACTTTCTTCCACACGGCAACTTTAAATTACACGGGCGGTTTAATGAAAAAAAATCTAATCTCTTTCTCATTTACTCACCCTCAGATTGTTCCCAACCTGTATAAATGTAAAACACAAAGAAAGATATTCGGAAGAATGTCAGTATCCAAACAGATTTCATCCCCTATATATAGCCGTAGTAGGAAAAAAAAAATATCTTTGTAAAAAGAAAAATCTTTCTTTGTGTTTAGCAGAACAAAGACATGTATACAGCTTTGGAACAATCTGAGGGTGAGTAAATGATGACAGAATTTTCATTTTTGGGAGAACTGTCCCGCTAATATCACAGTTTTTGCTCTTAGACATTTTGTTCGTAATCAGATTATATGGACGGCAAATGGAAATTTCTTCCCTGAAAAGAGCCAGAAATCAATTTCATTTCATTCATTCCTCATCAGGTGTTGGAGATCTGCATCGCTATCCTGGTCCACAAGAGCATCATCGTCTTCAGTCTGTCGGTGAAGCTGGTTCAGAGCGAGGTCAAGCCCCTGTGGGTGGTTCTGTACGTGACGGTCTTCGCCATGATGTCTCCCCTCGGCATCGGGATCGGTATCATTGTGATCGAGGCCGAGCTGGAGGCCGGAGCGTTCATCCAAGCGGTGCTGGAGGGCCTGGCGTCCGGAACGTTCATCTACATCACATTCCTGGAGATCCTTCCACATGAGCTGAACTCCCCGGAGCGGCCGCTGCTCAAGGTTCTGTTCCTTCTCTGTGGTTTCTCAGTAATGGCCGCCCTAAGTTTCATGGGATGAGAGACGCTTTTATATCTCGAACTGTGTTCAGCAAAGAACCCTTGAGGAGATCTCGCTCGGCGGGATGAGACTTTCAAACAGCTCGTGATTTCAGTGAACTTGTTTTACAAAGGAGCTTGTTTTAAAAAAGGACGTTTCAAAAAGTATTTTATAAAGCACACTTTGAGGAAAACATGCACACAACTTAAGATTTCACTTTTTGAATCCGATTGTTTTTTATATTAGTATTCACTGACATCCTTTTCTGCCATGTTTCTGTATTTCATCACTAACTTTTTTCCCTCCTTTATGTGCCAAATTACCTGTCAGTTTGCTGCCAAACGTTTGACTGAACATTCTGAAGTCTGCACTGATGATTCTCTATAAACATTTTATAAGATTTCACAAAGGTGGAACTCAGCTGCCAAAACAGATTTGTCTATAATCATATGATTTTTTCTTTTTATTGAATTTCAAGTATGCGACGCGTACTACAAACTCATAAATGAACATTTCAAACATGCTGAGTTAACATGCAGTTTTATTGCATGTGCCATTTAACAGGATTAATGACATCTGTGTTAAACACTATCAGCAAATCTGGGTTTGCGTACCACTGTCTGTAGACGTTTCTATGTGTTTCTGACAAACAAGTAAAACCTAATGCGTGTACTGTTATTACTATACAAACAGCTCTGTTCAAACACACAATGGGTCAAACAAGACCTCAATACATCTTCTCATCTTGCAATACCGTCCTCAGCCATTAGATGTCAGATTTGGGCACAGGAAGTGAGGTTTTGGCTGTTATGGCACTATTTATAGTAGTATGTCCTGTATCTACATTTTCTGTAGTTGTGAAATACCCAGCAAGGAACTTGTTACTTGTAACTGGACTTGAACCAGAAATAATATTAACATCTCTTTCTTAAAGGGTCAGTTGACCGAAAAGTGAAAATTCTGTCATCATTTACTCACCCTTAAGTTGTTTCAAACTTGTGTAAATTTGAACAACTTGAAAATGATTTGGAAAAGTGTTAGCAACTTACTTTTTTATATCCGTTGAACACGAAATGAAAAGCAAACAGTTGCACCTTCGACTACCATTTTAAATCTTCCTACTGGTAGTCAGTGTTGTCCCAGAAATGTCAGCTGCTAACATTTTTCCAAATATCTTTCTTTGTGTTTAACAGAACAAAGAAATGTTTACAGATTAGGAAAAACTTGGGGGGGGGTAATTCGTGACAGAATTTTTATTTTTGGGTGGACTATCCCTTTAAATCACGTTAAGATGTTTATACACGAAATTGTATTAAAATGCCTTTATTTAATGAGATAAATAACTAAATGCGACTGAGCTGTTCATCCATGTGAGGTTTGTGGTATGTCACGTGACATTATATAAAACTTTAAGCATAGAATAACGAAACTACTTCACAGCTTACACCATGGACTATGTATACCGTATATGTGGTTGCTTTACATTCAAGAATATTTTAAGGGGAGATCTTTTGTTGTCTTTTAATGGTAAATGTGCTATTTTATTTAAATTATTGCACTGCCGAATTTTTTAATTGTGTCCTTGATTGTCGACCACAAGTCCACACCAATTTCCCTTTTTTAAACACCGGATCAATAAACTTTTCCAATCATTTTTTGTGGCAAAAAAGACAACTCTATTAAGACCCTTTACCCATAGGGCATGATTGTCGTGGCCCAGCCCAAACAAAAGAGCAATAGACAATTCTTAGGTAGAAAAATAGAACTAGAAAAATTTGAGGTTTCGCGCACACATCATTTGACTGCAGATATACAGTATATATTGTTATCAAATGCAACCACATGCATCCAAATGTACATGAAGCCCATGCGTCTTCATTCTGTATAATGAAAGAAAAGCGCCGATCTGGAATCCAGCACTAATGAGTGAAATATAAATGAAACAATGTAGCTGATCTGTGAACAGTGATGCGTCTGTTTGTGTGTGTGAAGTAGAGCAGCAGGGTTCTGTGCTGGACGCATTTCTCACATGCTCATTATCCACTTGTGTTCACATGCCTGAATGAACAACATCTTTATAAACTTCCTGCACTAAATGCACCTCACTGTCATGAATGCACTGACTGAACTCGTCACGAGAAAATCTTCAACTAAACTCTTTGTGTGTTCCTGAAGCTCCGCTAGTAGAGCTCTGCGCTAGCAACACAAAGGTCAAGGGTTCAATCCCAGCGATTAAAACATGTATATGTTGCACTGTACAGTGAGTTGCTTTGAGAAAAATGCATGAGATGACATCTGCCAAACGCTTGAATGCGTGTGACGTAATGTTTAAAAATAAGGATGTGGCAGCCACATCACTCCATTACTGAAAGGCCCATTTTTACAGTTGATGTATTTATAGTGTCCCTCACAATTTGGTATTAATGAAATATAGTATTTTAGTGTTATTTTAAACTAAGATTAAGAAAGTATTCTTTCAGTCTATTTTTTATGTACTTACGTTTACATAAGTACACTTGACTTATATGGACAGATAAGTGAAAGTATATTTGGTCTCGTACTCAATCTTTTTATTGAGGTATAGGCTACTTCATTAGTATTCTAAGTACTTGCCCTGTAATTGTGTTTACTAGTCAGTTAAATATCTAAATAAGGATGATAAATTGTAAAAAAAAAAAGCTAAAAAGTAAATTTTTCCTCATAACTATTAATGTAATGTACAGTTCAGTTAAAGAGAACTTCCAAGTAAACTAGTTTGCTGAGAGTATATTTCAAAGTGTCAATATTGAATTAGCAAACCTTCAGTACATATACACCTATTATTATACCATTACATATAACTTGCAGTACAAAAATATAGGACTAATAAACCACGTCAGCGTTAGTACGCTTAAGTACACTTTTATAAACTGAAAAGTTGGCCAATTTAGTCCAAAGTAGTATTAAAATGTATACATTGATACTGTATTAGTATTCATACCTAAAAATACTTCATCTTAAGCTAAGTATACTTAATACATTTTATTTTAAAAGTATACTACTTTTAAAACTTCTCTTAAAACTTACTTTTTTAGGGTTGCTTTTATGTGACAAAGGTTTGTTGTCTTTATATTTGTTTTGTATTATTATATGTATATTATGCGTTTCTTGTTTTTATTTTTTTATAACAAGGGGTATATAAAAGTGGACTGGATCAGAGATGTTGAGGTAGGATGATACAACGAAAACTGCTTTTAATAATAGCATTATTGTCAAATTCATGTCAGCTTTGACAATTCTGCTTTCACAGATACGTGTACATCGTGTGCAAGGCTGCTGAGGTTTCGGAGGTTTCGGAGAATTCGTTGTTTTACTGAAATGTGTATATACTGGTTTTATCAGATGCTCCAGTCTGTGACTAAACTTCATCCTTTAATCCAGATCATCAGAGCTCAGAATCAACATTGCGCCCTAAATAAGACATGGTCAACATGGGGGTCACTGGTAGTGATGAGATCTTGATTTGATATCGTTCTCAAAAGTCTTTTGGTCTCATATGTTTCTAATAAAAAGACACTATAGGTGTTCAAATGAGGGTAAATTTGATGAGAAATGTTTGAGTTCATATCGAGACAAATCTGAGCTCATTGATGTCTAGTCAAAATAACAGAGACATTTAAAAGATCACGTTTGTGATTTGAACACATTGTTATGTAAAAACGAATACTGAAAATGTCATACAGTAAATGTTTGACCGTTTTTTTTCACTGGGATAAGTGGTGTGTTGAATGAATATTTGAATTATAAAGTATATTGTCAATTATGCTTTTTTTGTAATGTACATCAACTACTGATGAGTTCCTTGCTGGTTGCCATTTATGTCCCAACCCCCCATTTTGTCTTGATGTAGTTGTTGGCCAGTTTTGGGTCCTCCCCTCATGATTTATTATGTAGATTAGATGAATGTGTTGTGACAGGTTAATCTCACAGTAAGGAAGCTTCAGATTTCAGAAAATCTAGCTGAGACTTTGGGTTCCGTCTCTTCGGCCAAGCACTTCAGCGTCTCTCTCGGCAGAGGTAAGTAACTCAAAGTCTGTCCGTATTACTTTAAGCTTACAGGCTAAGAGGATGCTGAGGTTTATTTTGTGCATTGACTGCTATCTAATAAACAATTTATAGATGCATCCTTTTCTAGTTGTTTAATAGGCGTACATAAATATGTGATAAAAATGTAGCTGCATGCTGTGTATTGCAATAAAAAAACGTGTTTATAATGTTGCTTTCTAATCATATACTGTATTTTAACCAACATTTAAAATAAAACATATTTTGTATTATTTCTGTCATATCAAATAATAATGCTGTTCTTCTGAAACCTTGTATCTCCATATTTCTTGATTTTTATTTTTTTCCATAATTCAGTAATATTTGGCTTTTCACCCTTAATGTTTGTCACTGGGTTTAGCAATAAAAAGTATTAAAAAGTGCTTGTCAACTTTACAAACAAAGTATTTAATCATTTGAAAAGTACATCGTTTCATCCACTTCCTGACTAACTGGATTTTGGACATCCAAGGTTTGAGAAAACAGTGAAGATATGCATCAGTAAATCAGTAAAAATTGGCCACACAGGCAATACCAAAAGAAATAACCGATCTGAAAGAAACATTTTAAATGAAAAACTACATGTAAAAAACTGTATATTAAAATGATTAAAGATCGTGGGACAATTTTCCGTTAATGTAAACATATATATGCACCTTAAGAAATGTTGTTATTCGCTTTTGTTTTGCAGTTTTGATTTGACGTCACTGGAGGATCGGTGCATCATGGCTGCTGTAAGTGTTTGTGTGTATACTTCCATTGCATGCACTTCATAGAGCTCTTGACTCCTACTGTTAAGTGCACTCGGTAGGATGAACTAATCCCTTGTTTCTCAAGGTGTTCTGCTGGGTCATGTGAAGGGGATTATTAAATAGTTAGAGCTCGGTCCTCACAGTAGGGGCATAAAGACATGAGATTAGTTTTCTCGAAACATTCTTGTGTCCATGTCAAGCGAGACACAATATAACGCTTTATCGTTCTTTCATCCCATTAGACCGGAACGTTCCGTATGGTGTCCGAGGAGGAACAGGCATTACGTGCTAAGCTCGAGCATCTGACTGTTAAGGACCACGGGCCGGTGTACGGACCCTGCGTCAAACTGCCAGATCACACCACACAGAAGGTATCGTCGCACTGTACAAGCACTAAAGCTTTTGGGTTGTAAAACTTACTGTTCTAGCAATGACAGAACAAGCCAAAATTCCCCAAAATTCTCATGCATGTGAATATTTCATATTTTTACAGGCTAAAGATGAATTAAGTGAAACAGCAGAGAAAAGAACGTCATCTATAAAAGAACTGAGGGCCTTGATCAAAGAGAAGGCGAGCGGGGACGATCTCTACAAAGCTGTGGACGAACATTTTGGGGGAAAACCCGATTCACTCCTGCTGAGATTCATACGTGCCCGCAAGTTTGACGTGACAAGAGCACACGAGCTCATGAGAGGTCAATGATAGCACTTGATTTAATCACGTGCTTCTCAAGCACCTATAAAGGCTTAAAGGGATAGTTCCAGAAATAAATGATGTCATTTTTTCACCCTCGTGACCTTTTCTTCTCATGTACACAAAAGAAGATATTTTGAGAAATGTCTCGATGGGTTTGTGTCCAAACTATGGAAGTCAATGGGGGTCAGTGTTGTTTGGTTACTAACATTCTTCGAAATATCTTCTATTGTGTTCTGCAGAAGAAAGAAATTCCTACAGGTTTGAAATGACATGAGGATGTAGGAGTAAAAAAGTGTTTTTTAAGTGAACTACCCCTTTAACCCATCGTTTCTCTGCTACTGTGTAACAGGTTTTTGGGACAGACTAAGCTTGCTTTTGTGTTCGTCTATTCTTCTCATCGTCGAGGACCGATGGTCTGCTTTAATTGGGCTTTCTCAAAAGGGACCCTTTGTACGCAAATAGGGCAGATTGTTTTTTTCACAGGGACCGAGAGGAACAGACTAGGCTTTGATGTTCTGGGTATTCCACACAAAAACAAGACCCTGACCCATAGAATCATGCCAGCCACACTCACATACATGACTGAACCCTTCAATAGAGAATCGGGACTAATGCAAAACAACAATTCAACATTCACTGCTTAAAGAAACAGTTTACAAAAGAATGATAATGACCCCATCATTTACTTGTCCTCATGCCATCCTTATTCAGCCAAACACATCAATGTGATGTCGTTAAAATCGAAATATTTTTAATAATTAAACTTATTGTTCAACTGAGAAAGTCTGCAATGACATGAGGGTGAGTAAATGATGAGAAAACATTTTTCTGTGAACTACTGCTTCACAACTTTGTCTCCCACTGTAAAAAAGTGAGCCCATCATCCGGAATATAACATACTTTTTACTGTGTATGAATCCTGACTGGTGTAACTGTTCTTTGACAGGTTATGTGCGTTTCAGGCGAGATTACCCTGAGTTGTTTGAGAATTTAACCCCGGAAGCCGTACGCAGCACTATTGAAGCTGGTTACCCCCGAATCCTCTCCACAAGAGACAAATACGGCCGAGTGGTCCTGCTCTTCAATATCGACAACTGGGATTTAGAAGAGGTCACATTTGACGAAGTATGTACGACGTCTATGATGTTTTTATTTTATGTTTGTTTAAATGTCAAGTGTATTAAATTTAGTGGCATCTAGTGGTGAGGTTACGAATTGCATCCAACGGCTCACTCCAACCCTCCCTTTAGAAGCACTGCGTTAGCTGACACAGGACTAAGATGTCGTCACGTTTTCAGAGATAATGTATTTATGAAACGCGCTCTGTCGAGCAGTTTGTCCGTTTAAGGTTACTATGGAAACAACATGACGAACTCCATGCGAGTAGTATGTAGATAGAAATAGCTCATTCTATGGTAATAAAAACATAACGCTTCATTATGTAAGGTCTTTATACACCTCTGAACACAGTTATGTATATTATATTGCATTTCTGTCAATAGATCCTCGAAAAAAATTACACATTGGACCTTTAAATCCTCATCCATAGATTTAGTTTTTTACAACATGCATAATGAAAATTTGTTTGTACACCATGGGCTTCTTTAAAGTACCTGAAACGCCATTAAGAAAATTAATTTTATTATAGTAATAGTATAGTAACCCTTTTTTGTCCATTTGTATTACCATGTCAATTTTACTACAAATACCATGGTTAAACTATTGTAACTGAGGTGAGTGGTTGTACTACGGATAAAGCCAAAAGCTAGTATGGTTACTCCACGATTGAGCTATTGCTAAATACCATCTTTACCATGGTACTGTCATAGCATTTCTTGTAAGGCCAAATACACAGACAAATGTGTCTTTAGCTCTTCTTTAAATTCTGTTCACAGTGTCTGCGAGCGTACTGCGTGATCCTCGAAAAACTTTTGGAAAACGAAGAGACTCAAATCAACGGTTTTGTCCTCATTGAGAATTTCAAGGGCTTCACTATGCAGCACGCGTCCGGCATCAAACACACCGAGCTTAAAAAGATGGTGGACATGTTACAGGTACAGTATGTGCTTGCTTATTCAAACTTCATTTAAAATTGTGAGGTTTTTTTTTTACTTTCAGAAGATGCTATTACAAATGAACAATGCAGCCAATAACTCTTTACAATCTGGGTGTACATCCGCCCCTTTAAATACAAAATTAAACATCAGCAAAAATAATGTTCTTCGAACGTTTCGCTGACATTTCCATTACGCTATTAAAACGTTATTTATGAATGTCATGAACAGTTCCCTAATAACTCATTTAAAAGAACTCTTAGAGAATATTTGCTTTGCTGTTTTGTACATTACAGTAGATGGCAAAAGCGCTATATATGTAAACAATGTTGTTTCACATAAACCTTGTGGTCTCTGTGTGAATGCAGGACTCATTTCCAGCTCGATTTAAGGCAGTGCACGTGATCCATCAGCCCTGGTACTTCACAACCACATATAATGTAGTGAAGCCTTTCATGAAGAGCAAACTGCTGGAGAGGGTGAGTGTAGAGCTGGATACAGAGAGCTCCTGAAGTGGGGCTTCATGAAAATCTGATCAGGGTTAATGGTCTGTTCACATCAAGAACAATAACTAGAACAATACATGTATATGCAGCTAACCTACAGTGGGGGCGATATGGTTCACAATATGGTTCACAATATACCAGTATTAGCAATAACCGTGACATTAAAAAACGTTAAAATTGTGAGCAGTTGTGATTTGGACCATGTTCCTCTCCTAAAGTTGAAACAATTTGAAAACTTTATGGTAGTAATTATTGTAACTGTTGTTTGCCTTTACCGTAATGTACCTACAAATTAAAAGAGAAAAAAATGCTACTATTGATTCAACAGTTATAAATGTTTCCACCTTCATAGCGTTTAATACTCAAAGAAATATGACTGTCGACAAATGTGATAAACGACTTATGTAACGACTTATATTAGTATGTATCCTCCATTAGGCTGGTCCCCCAAGTTGATCACATGATTAGCACTGTAAAAAAGGTCAATTCAAATTTTTTGGGGGGTTAACAGATTTTTTACACACAATGTAAAAAAACCAGTCAGCTCTTTCATGTATTTTTGAAATAGGGTCAAAAGCGTAAAATAAAAGCGCAAATTTAAAAGAAAACCGGGGGAACATGTAATTTTACAGAGTACATTTTTGTACACTTTTATGTCAGCTGGAGAGACAGAAATATTATCTAAAATAGCAGTTTTTACTCCTGTACAATTGCAGGATATACAATAAATATTGTTTTCCTGTTTTCATTGTAAATTTGTACTTTTTAAGTATTTTACAGTATTTGACCGTCTTTCAAAGAAAACTGTAAAAAAAATCTTGGGCGCAGCTGAATACATGAAAAATCTGTTAAAAACAAACAAACAGAAACATTCATTTTTATTGACATTATACATGGAAAATCGGTCAAAAATAAAAGGAAAATTCTGTAATATTACGTTTTCCATTTTTTTACAGTGAGTCAAATACTTTTTAAAATACAACAAAAATACACTTTTGCTCAGGTTTTGCTCAGATTTTCAGTCTGGACTTGTTGCAGAAAGTCTGTGCCAGTCTGCAGATTTGATCAGTGTGTTTCTATCTGAAACTTTCAAAAAGTCTGCAAGTGTATGATGTCTAGTTTAAAAAAAAATCTGTTCATATTTATAAGCCTTGTAGTGTATTCCAGCCGTTAGTCATTTTCAGACAACATTTTCAGACACAACCAGCTTCAATAGGGCTTCTGGGGTTAAACAACTCAGGATTCATACACTAAATCCAACAACTGTTATATTCCGGCACATGGGCTCATTTTCATTTTTTATAGAAATTTCAGGAAAAACATTGAAGTTGATTCTTGAAGCAGTAGTTCACAGAAAAATGAAAGTTCTCTCATCATTTACTCACCCTCATGTCATTGCAGACTTTCTCAGTTGAACAATAAGTTGAATTATTAAAGGATAATATGGCAAAAAAACTTTTACAAAGGCTTTAGAACAATTTTGTGTGATGCAAAAACACTCTTGTGTCAGCCACTAAAATGTCTTGTTCTAGGTCTTTGTACATGGAGACGACCTTGACGGCTACCTCAAAGACTTTGGTGCTGAAATCCTTCCCTCAGATTTTGATGGGACGGGTCCCAACTGTGATGGAAAGGAGACGGCCATCAAACTGTTTGGATCTGAAGACACAGCTCTTTAAGTCATCAGTCACAGACATTAGTCTTATTTGTTTTTAAGTTTGTATTAGAATGTTTCCTAGAGACTAAAGAGAAAATATAGATGTATTGTTGTTATACTGTGGATGAAAATAAACTATACAAATGGGAAAGTTCATCCAGAAATATTTACACATACTGTATGTCACTCCAAACCTGTTTCTTTCTTCTGCAGAACACAAAAGAAGATATTTTGAACAATGTTGACAACCAAACAACATTGAACCACATTGACTTCCACTGTATAAACGCCGAAAAAAACTCTGCACAATTTGTTAAACAAGAAAATAATTTATTTTATTTATTTTTTGGACACAATAACCATTCTCAATTATAAATTATTCAATCACACCGTTGCGTTTCCAAAACAAAAACACACCAGTGATTCAGATCTCATGTTGAATGTTCTTTTCTTTGTGGGGAAGACGACATCCAAAAACCACCCATCAAACACAATAAACTGATGAGAAAGTGGGTCAAAATTGCAGAAACGGATTTAGTGATTTTTGTGAAATAATCCCTTACAACTGAGATTAAAGTGGGCAGTGTCATTGAGGTTGTGACTATTCCACCTTATGTCCTGCAAAAACACAATTTAGATCTTTAACACAGCCAGAAAAAAACGAAATAATGTTGATGCTATTGCTTGGGGCATTTTTTCTCAAATTATTCCCGAATCCCTTTTGTGACTGCAGCGTAAATATATTTTCTCTGCACTCCATTTGACACAATGGTTCTGAGCTTATCAACTCATTTTGGCTTGGAGAAAAAGAGAAAAAACCTTATTGCTGATCACCAAACAAATGAACGTTCCCTGCTCTCCGTAAACGGGAAATAAATCATTTCTAAACATCAAATGAACACATTTAACTTGCGTGTGCTCTTAGTTTCGTTCGTTCATAAGTAGTGATATGAAGCAAAAATTAGACCGACACACATTTACATACATACATCTTTACACAACGAAATAAAAACAACGACAGTGAAATAAATGCAAAATACAAGAACGGACAAAAAATGTGTTAACTTCTTGAGGATGTACATCCAAGCCATTAGTATCTGTGCAAAAAAATGATGTGGGAGAGATTCTGAAAGGCAAACTGGATCGACATACAGCAGAGATAGAAGCTGCGCTGGTGATAAAAGCCAAACGGATCAGACCAATAGGAAAAAGTCCAGCAAATGACAACCAAACAGCAGTTTTTGGATTAATAACATACTTTTACAACAAGTCAAAGTCGAAACCATGACACGATGAAAGAAACAAGGATTGATGCTACAGCATATTTCTAAAAGTAATACTGAATTTATGCATGTTCATTTATATTTCCCAGAAATGTTGTGTTGTCTGACTTTGTGCTTTTACAGACAATTTCCTCTAGGGGGCGTCTTTACTCCGCGATAATAAAATGTATGTATCATTTTGCCAACTGTAAATGTACTGCCGATAAAGTGCGTTTTAAAATAATTGGAGCATTTAGAATTCCAACAGAATTAAGGAGAAAAAATGTATTACAATGAGAACTTGAATTGTAAATATTAGAGTTTGATGTCTTAGTTTTCGGAGTTTGATTTTGGGGTGAAAAAGTGACCCAGACATCATTTTATGAGATTGACCCTTGTGTCCCTTTAACAAATGTCTGTTCTAAACTGCTTTGGCAAATGTGTTGATAATCTCCACAGGCCCTTTGGAAACATCTCTTTAAACATTCCCTTCAAATTTCAATTGATGTTTTCTCCGCCTGGTCGCATTTGACACCGCCTCTTACAAATCTGTCCCACATAGTGTTGTTTCCGTTCATATCACCCAAGAAACACGCAAACAACAAAATTACAAATAACTGCACGAAATTCAAAAGCAACAAAGGAAATGAAAAACATAAATACCTGTAAGTGTCCAGCTTTCACAGACATTAAAATGCACAATGCACTGTCGTCTCCCACTGGGTCCCAAATCAACACTTGACACGATCTACAATTCTACAGCTTTCAACAAATACTGCAGCAGCGACTTCTGCTGTTTCTCTTTTGACTGTTCTACTTCCACAGGTGTGGGATTTTAACGGAATGAGATCTCAAAACTAAAACCGCCTGGTGAGAAACGAACACGATCCGGTGATCAGAAGGGATCATTGAGTCACTCGATGGATGTCTTCTCTCTCCCTCAGCTCATACTCGAAATGAATCGTGTGGCAAATGTTATATAAAAGTGCTCTAACAAAAATGAGTAGGAACGTTTTGGATTGAACTCGCAAGGCCTGGTACACAGATCCACGATCAGTAAAGTTTCTGAAGTGTCCGTGTTAGTTCTAATGTCACACAATAATGTGCATTCGCGTGAAGTGCCTGTCGTATCCATAAGCACACAGTGCCTGCGTAACGGCCACTTTCTATAAAGACAGCTATTGTGTACGGGGAAGTAAGCAGTGTTGCTTTGTTAAGCTGGCGGTGAATCTCAAAAACGCGTGTGCGGTCGTAAATCACCCAGACTCAAAAGAAAGAAATAGAAAATAGTACTTTGCATAAACTAAATAAAGTCTATTTACATTATTATCATTATTTATCACATTATAACTCATAAGAATTACCGTAATGCAAAAAAATATGTATATCAAAAAGTATTATATTGGGAAAAAAAATACTTTAATAGCAAAGTCATTTGTACTGTACTTTGCAGCATTTAACTTGTGGTAATTAAAAAAGAATAAATAAATACTGTTTTACTGCAATGGTAATCTATTGAGAATAACCACTAAAAATAATACTGTAAACACCTGGGGAAATTATGGTAACTAGAGTATGAAAAAAATGATCAAAATAATTAAGATATAATAATAATAACATTATTATTATTAATATTATTATAAGATTAAACTATTATGTGCAAATAGACTGCGTCCTAAAAATAGGCTGTATTTTGTTTATGCAAATAAATCATTTACATATATATATATATATTTGTTTGTTTAAGTTTGGGGTGAAATGTGACGCGGGCATGTTTTATTGAGACTCCTCTGGCTGTGCTTGAGCTCTACAGCAGTCAAAAACGAACCGGTTTTCAATGTTTCCTTCTAGAAGGCAAGAGATTGTATCTATGTAAAAGGTAACTCGAGTAAATCTAAAACAGTGCCTTCTCTACCAAGCTTTCTTGTTTTTGGTCATCGACCGCCTTTTTCCGCGATCTCCTTCAGAAATGTTGAAGTAATTGCGATTTAGGTGGTCAATAAACGGCGACGCTCAATAAAAAAGGGTTTTCCCCACTGATGTTTGAAGTTGGTGGCGTGGGATCGTGTGCGTGGTGAAAACGTTCTCTGTGCGGTGAAATGGAGACGGGGGCGATTAGGATGTAGTGTCTTGGCATTTGGTTTCGCTGGAATGGGCGCCTTGACTCTGGCACGCCGGCTTCAGTTTCTTCCACTGGCAGATGGCGTTTGCGTAAGCCACGATGACCTTGTCCATCCAGGTGAGGGGCTGAGGGAACAGCACGGCACCCTCGAAGAAACCCAAGTGTCCGCCGTGAAGCGTCAGGGCGAAGATCACGTTTTCTTTCTTTTCTGCAAGAAAAATCGAAAACGATTCAGAATTGAATCTACAGCTAGCGGCAACACATCGCATGCATGTAGTGTAATATTAAGCACACGTTTCATGTCTAAAATGTTTATTGAACTCCTATTGTAACTATGGTTCAGTACCTGCGAGTGTGCGAGGAATGGTGAGCAAAGAGCCGTGCACGAGCGGATCATCGGCGGAGTTCACCAGCAGCAGAGGCACATTGATCTACACAAGAAAGATACACAAGTCATCTTCAGAATGAACACCAGCGTATGATGAATACAAGAGCCGTTTGTGACTCTACTCACATTATGAATGTAATGAACACAGCTTTCCTTCTCGTAATACTCCTTCAGTGAGTTGTGTCCGTGGAATTTTCTATAAAAACAGAAAAAAAAAACATCTTGACAAACGGACAATGCGCCAGCTAATATCACATTGATAAAACACGCGAAACTATTTAGTTATGCAACGACTTCATTTTGCTCTGCTTTTTACACAAATGTTATCATAACGCTTTAGACGATGTTTAATATAGCACACGAATATATACTTTTGTTCCTTAAAAAGAAATCGTGTGATAAAATGCAGCATTCCAGATTTTTTAATCAAATTTTACATATAAGGCAAATTATTTGCATATGCGAACAGCTATATTTTATTCTATCAACTATTCAGTTCTTTGGATTTGTCAATTTACTGCCAAGTGATGTCCGACCTAAAACAATGAATCTTCGTCCTTTACTTAAACACATTATTGCGGAGTGTAAACTGAAGCTCCGTTTTAAAATAAATACAAGTGAGGACCTGCTAATTATTAACAAATTATTATATTTAAGTCAATTTATGCTTTGTTTTCTTAGGGTTTTTGAACTTTTTATGCATTTCTTGCATATTAGAATAAAATCAACATTCTATGATATGACGCAATCTGCCTTTTTTTGCTACATAATTTTGTAAATTAAACACAAACATATTTTGCCGTTTTCAGGTTTTTGATACTTTATATCTTTACTTATATTTTAAAAGCTTTGCGGTTCCTAAAACTGCTGTGAAAATATACATCTTGAAAAAATTTGAGACCATTTAAAAAACATTTTTTTACTATGTATACTGTAGGTGTGTGTTTAGGTAAAGCGATCATTTTTGTTTTATTTATAACTACTAACGATATTTCTGCCAAATTTCAAATAATGTATTTATTTGCAGAAAATGAAAACTGGAGATACAAGTCAAAATAATGCTCTGTATTTTTTCAGACCTCAAATACTGCAAAGAAAACAAGTTCATATTCACTTTTAAGCAATACATCAGTCATATTTCTACATGAATTACGGAAAAGTTCAAAAATTAACGATTAAATGAAAATTTGGAATGGTCTCTTAATTTATCCGATGGCCGTAGATGTGTGAAATTCTTATTTTTTTCAGCCCGTAAATGTGTGATTTCTTAGTCATTTTTACTTATTTACAGTGTTTTTGATTGTGTTCATCCTTCTACGTTTCACAATTCTATAAGAGAATTACAAAACAACAACATGTAGCAACATCCTCCTCTCACCTCATGATGTTGTCATCGATCTGCATGAGAGACGTGGCGGTGTACAGTCGACTCAAATCTGCATCCACCATTTTAGTGGAGCTCACCCCGAACAAGACGCTCCTGTTAAACCAAAAAACAACACCTGCTGACTCTAGTCCAACAACAGCTCGAGGACAAGATTTGTGTTCTCTTACCACAAAGGATAATTTATGTTTTTTGTGTCATCAAGTTATCCTAATGACTCGATTGCAAAAGCAAATGTGAGCAGTTTCATAACATCTCTATTGCGTAGTGGGAACATTGCATCTGAGCGACAGAAAGCGCCTGTAAGATTTGAGATGATGGATGAGGTACCTGTGGGAGAGAATGATCTTCTTCATGTTGTCGGCCATCAGGAAGTTATAGAAACGCCGACACTGGTCCCATTGCAGAAACGTCTCCTGGGCCCTAAAACATGAACGCACGCGAGCGAATGCTGTTATACATATAAGACAAGTCCACACCACAACTATAAAGTAATGAGATATCATTGTGAAATAAATAAATAAATGCTCCAGATAGAGATGGCGTATTAGAGTTATGTATTGCAGCTTTATTTTTGGTTCCGTTTTTACACAAAGGCTGTTATGCAGCTTTAGAAAATTCTGAATATTTTGAAAGATTCATTTTTAGGCAAACTGTTCCTTTACATTTACATGTTTACATTTAGCCTGGACTATATGGACTATGGATTGCAAAGTTCTAATTGTAAAAAAACAACGACGGATACAAACACTAGAATTATTATGTATTATTGTTTCGCAAATTTGCTTTTATTTTTATACTATTCTAATTATGTTCATGTATTCCCATTAAGCTTAGTTGAATTTTAAACCAAAATTGTGGTTTTGTCATTTTATCGCTTATTTGTTTTTTATGTTGCTATTTATACCTTGAATGTATTTGTTTATTTACAGTTAATAATCTTACTGAATCAAATTTATTTCAATTTATTGCCGAGGCAATATTTCTCGTTTTTGTCTCGTTTAGGTTTTTTTCGAATAATATTTAGGCAGATATTTGATTTGCTTTTAATTACAGACATTTGAATCGTTATTGTAAACTCTTAATAACTTTTGCAAACACCGCTACAAAAATGTACATTCTCTAATACCCCTTTATTATCAATTCCAGCTCAATTCATAAGCAGCATTAAAAAGGATCTTGAATATAATAATCCGACAGATAATCAGAGCGAAAGCAGATTACTGCAGGGTTTACAGAGGCCGTAATCCAGTGTGAATGGAGAGAGGGATTGTATGGCACACACTGCTGACACACATAAAGCCACAGGTGTGGCTTCAGCGTTCATGAACTTCAAACATGCCAGAGCTGTGCTGTGTTTATTACGCCTGTTGCTACGCTGCTCAACATTCAAATCTTTAGACTAATATGTGTGAACTTATATGGAAAACATTCGATTCAGACCCTAACAAAAGCCACTGGACCAGTATGTTGTTGCTTTGGTTACTGTCAGGTGATCAGCTGGAAACATGCCATCACCTGAAGGATGTCTGTTAAGATCTATGTGACACGCCCAACCCTGTTCTGTTCTTAAATGTGGACATTACTCATGAAACTGAGTCAGGTGTACCACTCGGCCCAAACGTCGAGTAAACTTATAAATGTCCTAAATCTGGTTGCTTTAAACGTTTCTCAAGGCGTGTCGATCAAACAGGCTCACCTCAGTGCGCTGTATCCCTGACACACGCTGACGCAGCACAGGACTCGCTCCTGATTGGTTCGGTTCTCTCCCAGAAACTTGCAAACGATGTTTCCCCCGAGACTGAAGCCCACCACGATAAGTTTGGTTTGGGGATACGCCTTCTTTATGAAGCCGACCATCGCCGCAAACTCCCACGTGCAGCCTGTTATCAGATAAACAAACACTTCATAGTGTTTTTGCACTTTTGTACTTACTCATTTAGAGCGTACTGAACCATATGAATCACACAAAATGTCAATCAAAAGAACAATGTTTAAAATAATCACTTAATTGTCTAGCATGACATGTGTTTATCTAGAAGAATAATGCAGTAAAGCTCTTAGACACACGCACTCCTTGCCGTCTAAAGGGACGGGGTATATCCCCAGGGGTCTTACCATAGGTGAACATGCGAGGAGACGTGAGCTCAATGTTTGGCAAGGCCCCGAGGTGATTGAGCACAGCACAGCGGTAACCCTGTTTCTGTGAATAATCCACGAACGTGCGGATGTAGTGCTTCTCACTGTGATTCCCAATGCCAGGACAAATCACCATTGTGACGTCCTCTGCGAATTATACACAAAAACACTCAAAACAGCTGGTGCATAGAGGCAAAGTTATGTAGACGTTTTTGAGACGTTAAATTGAAATGACACGTTACAATAATGTGTCGCAATGTTGACTCGCGTCCAAAGCAAACAAATGCAAGAAAACAGACATTTTGCTGTTTTTAAAGACTCCTGCCCAGATTAAAATGATACTTTAAATGTCATATTTTCAGCATGGACCTTTGAACCCTTCCCATCACATTATGTAAAGCTGTAAAGTAAACTGGTGTTTCACTTTGACTTTGAAATGCTGTCAAGAGTGCTGCTTTAACTAAATAGTTAGCAAGCGAACTCATTGATCAGGTTTCACACGGAGTGCGGCGATTCTTTGCACTGACCTCCGGTCTGATGATCCACCAGGGGTTCAAAGAGGTCGAACGTCGACGTGGCACCGTCCTGCATGGGCAGATATTTACGCAGGCCGTACGGGTGCGGAGAGCTTACCCGACCCAACTTTCCGTACAGGGCTGTCTGTAGATGACCGCTTTTACCCCACAGCAGAGGTGGAATGTACCTAGAAAATGACACAAAATCTCATATTTATACAGTGGTTTGTGATTTCATTATGTGACCAACAAAAACGCCAAATTTGAAATTGATTTGGTAGTTTATACTCCGCTTATTACACGGCTGGAATGCTTGATTCTGATTGGCCAGTCACGACATTTGCAGGTTATTCCCAGATTACAACCCCTCAAAGTGAATAACAGACGGTAACCCGGACGCAGCAAATCATTTTGACAGGCTTTTTTGTCATATTAAATATAAATATATCTTTTAATAACATCTATGGCATTATATTTACAAATGATTAAACCACATTGCCTGTTCGTGACATTTGAGCGTCGTTTCTTACCTCAAAACCGAAAGTAAACTGCTTTTCCTCGCGGAAGATCAGCATTCGGTAAACATGAGCTAATAAAATATTTCTATTTCGCATTTTATGTCCAGTTTTTTTCTCATGTGCCAAGTAGCCGTGTAAAAAGCGGGATAATGTACAAGCAGCCGGCTGTTATCGTGAAATAACCCCCTTCAGTGTGTTACAAGACCCAAAGCTGATCACACTGTCGGGGCTTATTTCTGCGATAACAACCGGCTGCCTGTACATCATCCCTTACATAGTATACAGACGGACGGAAGAGGTTGAATGATTTTCGTTTGAGACAAAACCACGGTCAATGCACTGTCAAAAAATGTCACGTTTTATCAAAATAATCGACCGTGCGCATTTGTCGAGGACAATGAAGTAAAACGCAAATCTGGGTTGTTTTTTGGTCGATACACTTACACTAGGCTTTCTGAATAGGCCATGTTACTGCGTGCATCATGTGACATCACAAGATACACAATGTGATAGCTCCGCCCACCAAACAGGATTTACCAAACAAACAACTGACCCTTGCTAAACTAAATTTTGCTGGTTACTTAACTTTTTAAAGTAATGTCAATCTATACACACCACACCATCTTGATATTGTTATTTTTGTGAGTTAACCACACCCACTTATTTACATACCGCAGTATACATGCAATCCAGTACCTCAGATATTATGTATTTTTGTAGGCTAGCCCGGAAGTAAGCGCCGCGCTTGTTCCCTCGACCCAAAGCCTATTCCCACTTTTCCCATAGACTTTTGGTAGATCGCAAAAAACAAGCTCTGTGATTAACAAAGGTTAAATTAAATCTTTACAAATGAACACAACCTTACCATTGGCAGAAGTAAAAAGCTAACACGATGCTATAAACAGACTACACTTAAGGTCGCTGGATACGCCACCACTAGCAAGCTTCAGACAACTCTTTCAAACTTTATTTAAAATGTGTTCCCTGGTAAGTAATTACTACGTTTAAGAGATCTGTGCTCATGTTGCATTATTTGTGAGCTTTCTATGCGCGATGACGTCCAACGTCCCCACCAAAGGAAGTGGTCGCTTTTAGCAACTTGTTAGCAACTGCCGTTTTTAAGACACAATAAGGCAATAAAAATTTACAAGCGGGTTATAATTGGCGTGTTTTATGTCATAGAATAAAACGGGAAATGGGTTTTGTTAACCACAGACCTTATTTCGGGCGATTTACCAAAAACCCATTCAAAAAAACACCGGAAGTCCTAAAATGCTAACTCACTTCCGGGGTTTGCAAACAAAAATACGTCATCTTTAATGTACTCAATAGGAAATTGTGTTGTGGTTGACATTAAATATAGCCTATAAAAACATCAATAAAGACAGTCTGCGTGCCTTCAATGTTGACTTAGGCGAAGCTAGACAGTCGTTTTTCTCTAACATTATAAACTGCACCATAAATAACACTCGCACTCTTTTTGCAACTGTAGAGATACTAAGAAATCCCCCGAGTCAAGTTCCCAGGGAAATTCTGTCTGATGACAAATGCAATGAGTTTGCAACTTTTTTCCTTGAGAAGATCAATAATATCAAATTTAAATCAGCAAAGCTCCATGCGGCAGTCAGGTCAGTCTGACTTCAGTACATCAGAAATGAGTTACTCTGAATTTCAGACAACTGATCACAAAACCTTGGAGGAAACGTCACAGCATCTTAAAGCGTCAACTTGCAGCCTTGACGCACTTCCCACATCCTTTTTCAAAAGAGTGTTTAACTGTATGGAAGCACCATCAGACAGCTGCAGCTCATACAGAACGCGGCTTACAGGATTCTGACCAGAACCCAAAAATCTGAGCATATCACTCCAACCTCAGGTCCTTACACTGGTTACCAGTCACTTTTAGAATCAACTTCAACGTATTATTAATTGTCTATAAATCACTCAATGGTCTAGGGCCTAAATACATTTCAGATATGCTTATTAAACGTAAACCTAACAGACTTCTCAGATCATTGGGATCAAGTCAGTTAGAGATAACAAGGGTTCACTCAAAACAGGGCGAGTCAGCGTTTAGCCGTTACGCCACCCGTAGCTGGAATCTTCCAGAAGACATCCGATGTTCATCAACAGTAGCTACTATCAAATCCGGATTAAAAACACACCTGTTTAGCTGTGCATTTACAATTTATTCTCTTTATATATACACTCACATTTTGAATCAATTTAATTGTTGTTTTATTGTTTCTTAAAATCTAGAGTTGTATTTGTGATCTTAAATCATTTGCATTTCAAAGATACGTCTTATTTCTCTCTGTCAACCATTTCATGCAAAGCACTTTGAATTGAACTTGTGTATGAAATGTGCAAAATAAATAAACTTGCCTTGCCTAAACCGGGGGAAAACCCTACTTAAAGGAGGAAGCAGTCACAATGGCATGTCTATAGAGGACAGGCCTGCTTTCAATTACACACAGTCATGCTGATGTCTGCAGTCTACCCCATATAACCCCCAGCACCACACCTCTTCTCACCGTCATTGTGACTTATTACACGCCACTCAAGAATTCCATAAGACGCTCTCATCAGACAGCCTCGCTCACATACCCACAGAGCCGGTGTCTGCAGGGAGTAAACCAGTGTCCAGTGTCTACACAGTTAACCTTAAAATAACACTTATGAGGCCGTCTAATCTGGTCACCACAATGTTAAGAGCTGAGAAACCTCTAGAATGGATAAACATTGCGAACCAACTGTAAACACAAAACGCTGCTCCCTTTAAATAACCCGTGCTTCTCAGAAACGTTAACAAACGCAGTTTGCACGTAACTTACAATAGAACTGACTGGAAACGGGGCTGTTTTTGTCATTGCCTGTGCGTTAACAATTTCTCTGCGATCGACCGTGACCATAAAAGCTTCAAAAACCGAGGAAGCACATTGAGCTGGCCGACACACCTAGAAATGCTTCAAAGTCCAGAGCAGCAATACCTCAGGCCCACATTATCAACACTTGACAAAACACCTCTCGATCTTCAAATCCTTGTTTCCCAAAGGCGTTTTGCCTCTTCCAGAATAAAGGAGGGGAAAATACCCGTGCACCAGATCAGGATGATGTGCTGTGTTTTGTCGATTGATTCCTGAGCCGCTGGTATAGTAGCCGTGCTGGAAAACAAGGATTACATAACCACCCGGCAGTCACTTTGAGTTACAAAAGAAACACCCACTCGAGCTGTGCAGCACACGTGTGATGCATATTGCAACATCTGAAGCCCCCGAAAGACGGTTTTCTCATTTCAATTCAGCGCACGTACCATAAAACATTCATCGGTTAATAAATACACACAAATACACGCTACACAATTGAATCGCAGGTATATAAACACCTCATCTGATGTTATTGGAAAATCACGCTTTGTTTTGGCCACAAACCCAAACGACGTGCTAACCGTATGCTGTTCCAGTCAACAATGAACACATACATCAACACTGTTTCCATAAACTATGACAGTTTGCAGTTTTAAATCGGCAATAAAATACCCTGTGAGAAAGGTTTGTAACAAAACGCTTTCAAAACCGCTTTATAATTCGATATAAATCAGATGTGCAGGACTCACTCTTTGGTCAGGATGGGACAGGATTTCAGTATGAAGTGGCAGAGCGCCGTGTCCTGAAAGGTCAGATCCGGAGGGGCTGTGGGGCTTTTTAAGTTCAGACACCGGACGATGACGTAAAGCACCGTGGCCACCGCCGCCAGCTTCATGCCGTCAAACATGGCCGGCATCTCCGGCGCCACCGTGTACACCTCGGAATCGTGACAGTTCATTTTTGATCTGAAAATAAGCAACGGAAGAGAACTGAGACTGCAACTAGAGAAAATCTGACATAATTTAATGATTTAAACCAGGTGGCCACGATTTTTTTTATTGTCCATCACTAGCACTTTTTCTATACTTTAATTAAATAGACTAAAAATGAATAAACAATAATATAAATTGTTGTATACATGACAGTCTGATTAAAATCGTGGAGATGTTTGTGGAGATAGAATTGTGTAAGCATTTCTGAATTATTGCTAATTTACTTCTTACATGTATTCCATAATACAACATATTTCACATTTTATTTTTTATGATTATATATATTTTTTTTATTTCCTAATAAATTTTGATCTAAAATCTTAAATAATTATTTTTATATATTATGTAATTGTTTTTTTTTAATCAGCACAGCTACTTTGCAACAATGCAAAACTGTAAAAAAAGCAGTTTAATTTTTTTTGGTTGACCCAACTTGCAGTTTTTGAATTTGTTCATTCAACTTAACATGTTGTGTCAACATAAAAAATTACATAAATGGCAAAACCATTTTTACAGTGTAAAAATAAAATAAAATGATATGTACAGAATACATTTAATCTGGGAGAGACAATAACATATTTATCTAAACTTCTTTTGCTCTTTGTTAAAATTGCGTGACATGGAATTTGCGTTTAAAGCATATTGTTCACAAACTCAAGGCAAAATGACAGCGCCATCGCAAACCTTCTGTTAAAGACCCCTCATGTAAAATATACAGTACACAAAAAAGGACGAAAAGATCCAGTGATGTACTTACTCTGTTAAAGACTCGGCTTCTTGAAGATGATCTCCGGTTCTCTAATGAAGTTTAAGATATTACGGGTGTGGATATTATGTCACAGTGATCTGTTCAATGCTCTGGAAGGATAAGAACAAAGAAACATATTAGCAAAAGATAAGATAAGGTAGACCATGTGCTGTAAATGTGAACAGCGTCCGGGACACAGCCCGCAATAATAACTCGATCACCATCTGTATTACTGGTGACTCACGGACGCCGTTCCACTGAACGTTAACCTTAAATGGTCTGCATTACAGTTCCCATGGAGGCCAAATATCAACATGTTAGAGAAGGATTAGCAAAGCCATTTAGACCAGTGACCATTTAAGTGTTAAATTTGACTTATGTTACTATTTAGTAGTGATCTCGGCCTAATGACTTAAGACTTCAACTTTTAACCTGTCGATATGATTCCCTGTTCATACCTCTCTTAAAGGGACAGTTCAACCAAAAACTTCTGGCTTCATTCATACACCCTCATGTTGTTCAAAAAGTATATGACTCCCTTCTGTGGAACAAAAAAGAAGATATTTTGAGAAATGCCATACAGGTTTGGAATGATATGAGGGTGAGTGTCCATCCATTAATGGGAAGGATATAATTATGAATGATGATGCATCCGTCGCTCAAAGAAATCCCTTCTCATGCTTGAACAAGAGTTACCCCCCAAGAGTAATACATAAATGAATAAATTCGCTTTAATATTAGCAAATATTGTCACATTGCATAACGCCTTATGGGTGGAATACACGACTTTTAAACTTAAAACTAGACAATACACTTGCAGACTTTTTGAAAGTTTCAGATAGAAACACACTAACTGATAAAATCTGCAGACTTGAAAGTCCAGACCGAATATTTGAGCAAAAGTCTTGTAGTATAATGTATTTTAGCCATTAGACGTTTGTGTCAATCATTAATATGCATTACATAACGCTTAAGAAGTTGTTAGTTTATTAACGTTCAAATGAGGAAAATATTATAAAGCGTTATTATGAAATATTGAAATACATTTTCATAGGCTATTCATATTAGGCCACATTAAAAGACAGCCTATTAATACATTAACTACTGTCTGTTTTAATGCACTATACAAGCTATAGGTATATAAAGTTGTGGAATAGTGCCAATAAATACAAACCTTTTAAATCCCACATGACAAATAACTGTAGTACACTTTAGCATTTACTAAAGTAAACTTTAGTATATTGTAGTATAGCGTTGTATATTATAGGAATTAATACATTTATTATTCTGTAGTACTTAATTGACGTATTGTAGTGAAAACATTAGCACACTATAGTATTTGAGTAATTTTACTAGTTTACCAATAAATAAACCATTAAAATATACACGTTAAATGTTCGACTACATCACATAAACATTGCATTGATGACAGTGTGCTGATGCAAATCCTGCAGAACAAGGCCAGACCTCAGCCTGTACCTCAAAACATACTCAAGCATGCACAAATCCAACAGTTATTATTTCTTTTTGAAAATATAGAGCTTAGATAACAGTTGCCATGCAAAACAACGCGTATTTAAGATGTAAACAGGCTGACATCAAAGAGAGATGGTCTGTCCATCACGTGATTATGTCATGCGCAACATCACATAAATAATTAATACATAGCAACACCCGTAGACATATGTACTAAAAATAACTATGAAGTCTTGTAAATAAGACCGTCTCTGTTTATTTCACGTCCATGCGTAAGGAGATAAACACAGGAGGCGACACACCTATCGGAGACACGCAGTAAACACGCATCAGTTTAAATGCACATAAAGGCATCGTACCTCTTTCCTACACAATCTGCTCCCTTTTCCCGTCCTGGTGTAAATCAGATGTGTGGTTTGGCGTTAGGACACCGTGTGTTTATTTACCGTCGCATTTTCGGCCGTGCATTTCTAGCATTTTCTGACCACTTCTTGTCATTCGCTCGCAGTCAGTCAGACAGAGGGGTAGCCGCACTTCCGGCTTTAGACCAGCTCATTAGCATATCTCGAGGCTATTGGAGGAAAGAGCAGCGCGTCATCGGGCACCGCCTTTGTTTCCATATTAGGCCATGAAGTGGGAAGAGCGGCAGGCAGGCAGCACGTGTTGTGCATATGGTTTGGTTGAAGCCAGGGGGAAAGTCACGTGTGCTGCTTGCTGTCATTTAAATGGATTAAATGATGAATGAAAGGAAATAAATTACCGGAGAACATGATTATTGACAGGTTTAATAATAATATAGTTTATATGTTGCAGATTATATAGGGGGTGGAGTCATTTTCTTTTCTTTGCATAAGCATGTTTAACTTCATTTGTATGCTACATTACATTAATCTCTGTCAGTAGAAGTCAACAACAACAACAATACCAACAACAACAACATCGCTGACTGTAATGGGATCATTTTGCAGACCACTTCAGAAAACGTAAGTAACGCTGATCTAATGCTGGTCCAGAAGAACCAAAAATGTTAAACGGGTCATATGGCGCGAACACGTGTTTTCGGTGTGTTATAAGTTGCCCATGCATGTATCGGACACGTGAAATTGCAAACATTTGAGGCCGTTTACACAAGAGCGTTTTCAACTGAAAACGTAAAAAGAAATGTGCGTTTTGGCTGTCGTGAAATGGCGTTTTAGGGCACTGAAAACGCAAGCCTTTGAAAACCTGTGTCAAAGTGCAACCTTTTGAAAACGCCGTCGTTTTCGTTTCCATGTAAACTGCAATACGGAACTTTCCAATGACGTCATGCGTATTACGCGCGAGTATAGCCGAATCAACATGGTGGCTTCTCGACTATGTATTAACGTTTCCCCATCAAAATGTGGATTTGCTGCACCAATAAGACCGGAGACACACTATTTACATTCGCCAGACTTTCAACACACATATACGTCGACCAACGGTATTAAAAAGCACTTTTGCCCTATAACTGTGTAAGTGCCAAGGCACGTCCTGTTTGTTTACTCAACAACATCGCCATCCACTGGCCTGGCGTGCATACTACATCAGTTTTATCCGTTATCTTGGATCCGTGTAAATGCAGACAGTTTTGATAACGCTGTCATGGGTACGTGAGACTTTTCAAAAACGCAAAGGAAAACGTTTCCGTTTTCATCGTGTAAAAGCGAATGCTCACCCAGACCTGCCTGAAACGCCTCGTGTATCCGCACCCCCACAAATATGGTAAGTGACGTTACATTTCCGTCACACGCTTGCAGTATTCGACCAATCACTACACACTGGTTAACTGGCCAATCATAGCACACCTAGCTTTTCAGAGAAAATACAGCGTTTTAACCTTAAATCGTTACACATTGCATTTCATCTAAAACAAACTATGATATTCGTTTTAAACGTGTCATTTGACCCCTTTAAACAAATTCTTTGAGATTTAATCATAGGCTTATACATAAAAATGAAACCGGAATTGCTTCTTGCGAAGTGCAATAACCCATGTGAGTGACATTTCAGTCATTATTGCCCAACACAGCTAAATATAAGTTACAAATCGAATACTTAGAAAATAATAAAACACGGGAATTGTTTAATAAGATATAACTCTTGTTCATTTAAATAATGAATTATTTAATTAGTTGAAATGCATGGCTTTGATTATAATCTTTCACGTCTGTATGTTACTGTAGGTTTTTGAAGGAATAGTTCACCCTGATATGAGCATTCTTTTATCATTTACTCACCAGCCTCATGTCATTCCAAACCTGTGTGAATTTCTTTTTTCTGCAGAACACAAAAGAAGATATTTTGAAGAATGTTGGTAACCAAACAACATTTGACCAACATTGACCTCCACTGTATGGACACAAAAACCACGGAGTCATTTCTCAAAATATCTTCTTTTGTGTTCCACTGAAGAAACCTAAAACATGTTTTTTAGTGAACAACCCCGTTAACTACATAATGCAAATGTTTCAATTGTGTTTTTCTCTGCTAAAAATCTATAGTTATTTTGTGAAGAAGAGCTAAACTTTATGGTACAGATTCAGGTGCTATTGGTTGCAAATCACTCCACCTAGTGGCACCTATAGTGTAATAAAAATACTTTTGAATGCATTGCAGATTTGATTACTTAATAATACATATAAATTAAAATGATAAAAGCAAAGGTGATAACGAATGACCAATATACTTTATCAGTATAATTATGACAGACCCATAATTGCGATTTCTAAGGGTCTGGATTAAGTGAAATCTGTCTTGCAATAAAGATATCACATGCCTATCATAAAACAAATTGAAAGTGTATTTGAAAAGGTTTTATTTACTTTAAATCATGTTTGTCATTAAAACATTTTTTTTTTTCATATCTTGGATTAAGTTTGAAAAAAGGCAGTCATATTACCGTTTTTTGATATCCTCACGTTGATAAAAATGATCAATAATGTAGTGATACTGCTTAAAAAGACACAAATGGTATTTCGCCTCTGGAATATTAATGTTGACATCTAGTTCATTCACCCGGAGCGACTTCAAGCTCTTGCTATAAAGAAATAAAGAACAGCTCCCTGCTCGCAAGAGCAAACAGACACACAGGTACTTGACCGAGGAGTCACAGACTGTTTTCCTCCCATTTGTACTCTGCTGGACTAACATGATAAGGCTATCCAAACACTGCCATGTTCACAAATCCTTGAACACGACCTTAACGTTTAAAGCCGAAAATAAACAGTATGTATGGATTCTTGGACCTTTTATTTTATTTAAGTGCCATTTTATTTTCAAAATAGTGGTGTTTGGAATGTTGTGTTTCCTGGATGTCATAAACAGTGTCCTGATTAATTCAAAAGTAAATGATAGAATATTGAAAAACAGCTTTATTAAATTACTCAAAGAATATCAATAAATTCCTTCATGATCTTATAAAAGTGTTCCAGTGAGGGAATTTTAATAAATCATACAGCACAATAAAATGAAGGGAATGACTGGAGCTCCTCCCACGTGAACTTTGGAAAGTCTTGACTGTGTTGAAGCATTCACAACATGTGTGAGCGTTTCTCGTGTTTCATCTCACGCCTGCTTCTGAAGCTCCTCAGGTGAGTACCATTCATTCATTTCTACTAAAATGAACCTAAGTGGGGATCATTTAAATGACGTGATACACTTAAGCTTTGGGTTGTCGTCTTAAAACAGTAAATACAAAGTACTACACTACAGTATTTTGTCATCTTTGTTACAATAATGTATAGTAAAAATAATATGTTTTATCATTTCAATTTTATGTCTTTCAGTCATTTTAAATGCAAAGAAACGTGAAACCTCAAAGTAAAGATATTTATGAGAACCCTCATCCTAACCTATAATGATAGAGATATAACCCAAACCTTTTTAAATGCAAAGCATTGTGTAGTTTGAGAAGTTTGTAGTAATAAAACTAATAATAAATGATAGTTTTGCACATGTGGGAAGAGATGGATAGGGTTGAATTCTGCTTTTCCTCAACACACATTACACATTATCACACCATTGAATCTCTGGGCGTAAGTTGACGTGTTAAAACTTTGGATGTGATGCGGGGGAAGAATTTTTAAGAATCAAATTGCAAACATAAAGAAACTCGATATGTTCTATTGTTTTGGGTGTATTACATTAAAGTTTTTTTTATTTCTGTCTAAACAGGCTCTGTTGAGACCGTATTACCGGAATAATGCTGCTGTTATGGATAACATTGTGCTTCGCATGGCCTGGTATAGTACAAGCTTAACCTCTCACAAAACCTGCCGAGAATGTGTCTGGGTATCGTTTCACTCTATATCCAAAAGAATGAAATCAATTATTACATTATTTAGAATAGGACCATTAAGATATTTTGCATTGTAATTTTTTTTTGTGTGTGTGTGTGTGTGTATTCGGATTATGAATTACACCGAAGAGAATAATGTAAATCAAAAAAGACGATAAAAATATGACGGGAAAAAGAATTCTGGGGAAACAACAAAAGGTCCCAACTTAATATTTAGCTTTTTTGTGCATAGATGAATGCTTTTTAAATTGTATTTTTGCTGAAATGTGAGTTGGGCATGTTTAAAAAAGATCACACTGTATTTTATAGTCCACTTCTTGCAATTACACTGTAAATAATGACATTCTTTCAAAGCATTTTTGTCTTGTTTTTAGAAAAAATACTTCTTAAATCAACATACTTGACCAGAAAACGTTTTTATATAAAAAATAATATAAGAATTAAGTAAATTCACGTTTAAAAAAAATCTGCCAATGGGGTTCGAAAAAAAAGTAAAATTTCGGTTGACCTTTTTTCTAAAGTACCTCATTCAAGTTTATTTTTCTCACCCAGTTGGCAAATAATTTTGCTTACTTTTACCATAAACTTACTTATTTCTTATATTACTTCTCATAAAACAAGACTAAATATCTTAGGTCACTTTTCTTGTCAAGTAATTGCATATTGATTTAAGAATGTTCAGATACAAAACAAGACAAAGACACAAATGTCAATTTGCAGTGTACTTTTTAAGACTTTTTTAGTGTTCATAATCTATCATTTCTACAGATATCACAAACTCAGCATTTCACCAATAATGTCTTGTTTCAGTAATATGAAAGCAAAATTGTTGATATTATAATTATATAACAATAATAATGTAGTTATTGTTTTTTTTAAGGTACAATGGGATTTATGATCCGCAGTGTTAAAGAAGGTTTGTGTCTAGAGGACGGTCTTCATAGTATAGTTCATTTAAAGGAATGCGACCCCGACTCGGAGCACCAGCAGTGGTTCTGGACAGAAAAGTGGTACCTGGTTAACACGGCCACCTTCAGGTGTCTCTCGTCTCTCGACAATGTCCAAGCCACTGCTTGTCATGGTGGTGACCACATCAAGTGGCGGTGTGAAAATCAACAGATTCTCAGCGTAGGGAATTCTCTGGCATTGAGTGCCGAGAGGAGAAAAGTCAGTCTGGTCGCAGATCAACACAAGTGGTCGACTCTGGATGGGGGTGACATCTGTCAAAACAAAATAAGTGAGTCAAGATTTATTACGTATTTCTAAGTAGATTTTTGTTTCTGTAGTATAGTATTCCGTATTGTTAACTGAATTGTAAATGAATACAATGCAAAAACTGTAGTATACTTTACATATAGTATAAATTTACTATAGTAAGTTTAAAAAACTATAGTATCTTGGAATTTTACTTCAGTTTACCATAGTAAATACTACATTTATAGTATATTACAGTATTTTTTACATGGGAACATTGAAAAAGCAAACTTCATTGTCAAAAGTGTGAAATGAAAAACGAATTATATAGGCCTATTATTAAGAATATAAAATTATTTAAAATAAAATGAGTGTTTGATGCACCACATTCAATGAATGCTATTTATGCTTTTAATGACATTACAGGGCGTTATCACAATAATGATGATTCAATAGCATTTTGAGAATCTGAGAGAAACGTTTTAGTTTATTTGTTACTAAAAGTTGCAAGATTTAATGTCAGCTCACACGCAGATACAATGTTCCAGCTCACGTGACACACCTTTATTACTCCTCACAGGATCCAAAAGACAAAGCCATGGAGATTTTGAGTCTGACTTTGAAGAGCCGGATAACAGAATGACAGAGGAACATGTGAAGTTTTTACAGTGGTATTACCGCACAGAGGACCGTAAGTCTGACCCATTTTACTCTTAAAGGGACAGTACACCCACAAATAAATTCAGCCTTTAATCACTGTTATATTGCTTTAAACATGTATGATACTTTTAATTCAGTGAAACACAAAAGAAGATGTTAGTCATGACAGATGCCTGCTAATTTTATTTCTAAATAGCATTGAAAATATACTAATTGAAATGACCTGTCTATTTACAAACAAATTAAGATTTCCTATGTCATGATGACAAAAACAACTGGCCCTGACAGGGCTTTACGTCATAAATAACGCTATTAACATTGCACAACATGGATGTCCGAAATTGACACAAACATTTCTTGCTGATTTTGTGTTTTACAGCAACATCATGGACATTTGCCATGCTTGGATTCGCTTTTCTGGGTCTTCTGATTGGTTGTATGCTGTTGGTCATAGGAATGATGGGAAACAGGTGCGTAACATGTTTCTGACATCAGTGAGAATAAACAGACACTAGATCGGTTTTTAAGACCATGGAGGTGTAAAATGAATGTAGATTGTAGAGGGAAAATAACCATATGGGTAAATTTGAAGAGAAATGCTTCAGTTCATATTGAGATCTTCAATAATATTGACTTTTGATCACAGATTCGACAATCTGAGCTCAGTTTGAGACATTGTTGAGATGTCTTCTAAAACTACATCTTTAATCTCAGTGATGTCTACGAGAAATAATTGAGATACTGAAAACATCTCATCTGTGATCGTTCTTTCTTATGGGTATTTCTTTTAAACACGTTGATTATTTTTCCATTCAAGGAGCAGAAAACAAATAGCCAGGTACAGGGCATCCACAAAAGTGATGGCAGTGAAACCTGAAATTGAGGAGGTGCAGGTCATGACGGAGAAGATCACCGAAGAGAAAAACTCCTCCGTTCCCCTCATGCAGAACAGCCATACAGAAGATTCTTTAAACGACAGCAAAGTCACAGAAGAACTGAAGCCCGGAGAGATCCTGGTGACCTGGAAGGATGGCAACGTGTCCACTTTATATCCTGAACCCATAGCGGACGATGAGGTTGAAGAGTCTCACGTTGAGGGTCAAGATATGGAAACCCTCTCTCCAAACACCCACAATTCATCATTTTAAGTTAGACCTTTCAAAAACATCCCGTTGTTTGTCTTTTTTTATATAAATATTAAAAGCGAAGATGACATCTTGGTTTATTCACACATATATTCGTTTCTGTATCTACAGTTTTATAATGAAAAACAAAAGTGCTTTAAAGGTTCTTCACAGCGATGCCATAGAGCAACCAGTTCTAGTTCCACAAAGATCCAGTCAAAGGTTCTTCAAAGAACCATTTCTTTCTTACTTTTTTATAATCTGAAGAAACTTTATTCACTACAAAGAACCTTATGGAACCAAAAGGTTTTTCTATGGCATCGAAGAACCTTTTAAAGCACTTTTTTTAAGAGTGTAGTTCAAAACTTTGCTTTGCTCGGAATGGAAAGTTTATAGTTGGTAAAAGAGATCAAACGTAATAAAAAAAAATGAATAACCAGAACTGGTAATATAAGAATGTGTCATGTGATTAAAATGTTGTTTTGTTCAGTTCATGTGCAATGAATTGTAAGTTATTTTCCACTGTGTTTCTCCATGTGATATATTGCATTTGTGATTTAAAATAGGGCTGTCAACCGATTAATCGCGATTAATCACGGCCAGAATAAAAGTTTATGTTTACATAATATATGTCTGTGCATGTGCATATATTATTTTGTATTTATAAACACGTACACATACATGTTTGCATATTTAGAAAATATTAACATGTATTTAATTATACATTTATTAATGTACCAATAATTTTAATTATGTATAAATGTTTATTACTTTTTTTCTGAAATATATGCATGTATGTGTATGATTCTATAAATACAAAATAAATATGCACAGTACACAGTACACAGTAAACACAAACTTTTATTCTGTATGTTATGAATCCTGATTTATCGTTTGACAACCCTAAATTAAAATAAATATTTTTAACTATAACTGTAACAATTCTTTAACCATTTATGCAAGTACGATCACATAAAAATGTTAATTTTCACCTGAACTTTTCTCTGTTTTTGGCGTGATTACGTAAAATAGCCTACAGTATATGACAACAAAGTCCAATATATATATATATTTACATTTATGCATTTGGCAGACGCTTTTATCCAAAGCGACTTACATGGCTTTATCCTATACATTTTACATAGGTATTTGCAATCCCCTGGGATCGAACCCACAACCTTGTGTTGTTAACGCAACGCTCTTACCACTGAGCTACAGGAAAGCCAGAATAGTCCAGAATGTTTCACAACAGTCTTAATAATCAGAAATACCACAAAGGTATATAAATGTATCCCTGTACATCTGCATTCCCTATAAAAATATTTGTAACATCAAGCCCAAGCTCACTATAGGGTCAAAATATTTCACTTTTGGGTGAATCCAATGACGCAGGTCAAGCGTCATTTATTTGTGCGTGGTTAAAGAAAGAGTTCATTCAGATTAAATCCTCTTTTTATGAACTATTCTTTAAAAGACTCAAGACGCTATTTGCGCCCGTTTACGCCTGTATGTATTTCCTCATGTAGATCAGAAGATGGCAGCAGCGTCAGAAGATCTTGAAGCCCTTGAGAAGGGTCAGTGTGGGAGCTCTGCGTTTGCTCTGAGCTCTTGAAGACTTCACCGTCACCAGTTTGGCCGTGGCCGGGGCGGGGAGCTCTTTATAACAGGCGGAGGACAGACTGATGGCCTTGTCCTCGCTGATGAAGAGCGGACGGATGCTCCTCTCCGCCTCCCGTCTCACCTCCCGTACGGCTTCGTGAAAGATGCTCTGCACCGACAGAAAGTCCGAGCACGCGGAAACTTCAAAGAACAGACAGCCGAACCGCGAGGCCAGGGCCGCACCATCTGACCTGCTCACCTTTCTGAGACAGAGACGTGTCAAATAATGTCCATAAGGCCTATCAACAGCATATATGAGGCATAAAGTCATTTATCACATATTGTCAAGTTACAAATACGTAAAAGACCCTGCTAGAAAAAACACAATGGAAACGATCACAGAAGTTGGTTTACATTAAAATACCATGGCAAAATTCCTTGTGTGTTTTGGGTGTTATTCCAATAGGATTTAATGGTGTTCTACTGGTTCCTCAGATATAAATTCCCACCAATAGAATCCATCACACACCAGTAGACATCTTTATAGTTTCCTTTACAACCAATACAATTCTCATTACAACCATTGAATCTATTGTGTTTTCGACAGGATTCTATTGGGTTTTTCAGCAGGGGAGTGATTTATGTATTGTGAGACGCTTTGTGAGACGATTGTATCAAATAGAAATGTTCAAGATGGATAGATGTGATCAAAGTGGGACAGTGGCATTAGATCTCCTTTACGTCAATCTCAAAGTATAATACATAACCACTTGGTACTGACTTATATAACATGTACAGCATTTTGGTCAATAAAACAAATGATAATAAACCTCAGCATCATGCAATAGAACACCATTAAACTTTCCTTATGATGCATTCAAAGATGGAAACGTATAAACGTTTTCATAAGCAAACTTACAGAAATGATCCGTATACTCATGACTGAAGAATTCACGCTAGCAGTTGTTAGATCACATTTTGTGGAAAATGTCAGTTGCTTTTTTAACCCATGTTAAGATAAGTATCTTATGTAAAGTAACCTGCAATTTACTGTTTTGAACAGAGAGGGTGATAGAAAGTCGAAATTGCAGATTACTTGTAGTTTTATTCAAAAATGTGCTTTTAAACTCTAAATGTATTTTCACTTGAATCACAAGTGTGTTACTGTGACAAAAATAAAAAAACTGTGTGGAATTGAACCCAGAAATGATCTTTAAATAGAACTGAAGCGCCAAGGCTTAATTTCTATAAATACAGTGATCAAATATACAGTATTTGCTTCAAACACAGTCAAGGAAGATCTTGGAAAACCTTTTAAAAGCTTAAAGGAACGGCACAGCAGTAAAAGCTTGGTACCAGCAGTCCAAGGTTTTGCTAAAAGCGTTGTTGGCAAAGAAGCGCATGTAAATCTGTGGTTACGTAAACTGATGAAGGATTGAAGACAGCTGCTATATTGTCATTTTAAATGCGATACTGCAGTGTACGGTGTGCAAAACGATCATTTCCGATTACTGTTTTACAGTCGTGAAGATGAAAATCCAAATCCTTGGCTGGTGTTGGGCCTTACTGTTGTCATTTAGCTCATCACAGTTCATACGTTCTCGCTGGACTAACAAAAATACATTTTATGTAAATGCACCGTTTCCTGTTATGCTTGGTTGCCTAGTTTCAGGTTTTTTCACAAACACTCACTCAGGCAGGAATTTTGCCAGGTTACGACTACACAATGTGCTGTAATCTAGGAATGATTTCATTTACCTGTATCTCTCCATGTCCAGTTTGTTTCCCAGAAGAATCACCTGTGCCTCGGGCTGCAGGCCTTTCGTGTAAAGAGTCACGGTCTCCATGTACTGCTGGCAGATCTCAAAACTGCTCCGATTGTCAATGCTGTAGACGATAAAGAAGGCACTGGCCCAGCCTAAATAACGCTCACAGTTGACCGGTCCATCCTGATATGGAGAGAGAGAGAGATATTCAGTGCTTTTCTGCAACGTTACATTTCTGACGGTTAGGCATTTGGCAGACGCCAAAATCAAACTCATGACCTGCCATAACAACTGAGCATCAGGAACATTTGGCAAGTGCCAATCATCTGACATGTAAGCCTGCATTCGAATTCTTAACTATTTGACATCAATTTGTGTGACTTTAATAGTTCAGAAACGTATAAGACTTCAAGAATCTGACTGGAAATATCACGTGTCGAATCAGTAAGAAGGTAAGTATGTGGAGATTATTACCTGATCTGCAGTGTCCATCACTTTCACCAGAACCACCTGTTGGTCAACCACTTCTTCAGAGGAATACGTGTCTTCTGAAAATAGGTCATAAACAACTAAAGTATATGTTTCTTGAAGAACAAACCCCCTAAAAATTGTCAGTTACATGCCAGTTGCTCAATGGTTTGTGCTTATTTTTTTCATCCAGTTCCTTGCTAGTGGATTTCTGCTCCTGTCATTGAAGACTTTAAATAAAGTAATACAACAACTAAGGATATTTCTTAATCTATAAAAACTATAGCCTATGTTTCGCTCTTAAAAACAAATGTGCTTAAAAGGTTGTTCACGATGCCATAGAAGAACAATTTTTGGTTGATGTTCATGGATCTTTATGGAACCAAAAGGTTCTTCTATGGCATCAAATCACCTTTTTTAAAGAGTGTACTGTGGATACTCGTTCTTTTCTCAGGAGCATTGGCAAAGTCTGCTCATTTGTTACGAAGTAAAACTTGTTAACTGACCCCAAAAAAATAAAAATCACAGATCGCTTTAATATCTCAGTTATTTCTAATAGACATCAAAAACATCAAGGTCTCTGATATTTCTGCTGTGAAAAGTGCCAGATATCTCACAAACGTCTCAATTAGTGTTTCTGAAGAGATCTCAACAATGTCTCAAAATGAGCTCAGGTTTGCCAAGTCTGCAGTCAAAAATCAATATTACTGAAGATCTCAAAATGAACTCGAACATTTCTCATCAAATTTATACAAATCCAGATGATTTTACCTCAGCGATCTACGTTCATTTCAGTTTTTATTTCTCCTTAACAAGAAACATCAGAGAATCGGTTGACATAGAGAACTCCATCAAATCTCCTGAGCTCAAGTTTTCATCTCCAGGGACATTGTGGGAAATGAATGAAAAACAGCTTGAAAGGAGAGAATTTTATAATAAACATTGAGGACTAAGAAAAGCCCATAAGACCACACACATAGCCCCCGGTGTCTATTTTTGAAACTCCAGTTAGGTGAAATAATATCAATTCAGTGTGGTTACAAATCACAGTGGAATGCGTCTGTTAAAAAAAGCAAAAGCAGAGAAACTCACCAAGATTTGGATCATATTCACTGATGAATCTCTTTGTGAGGAACTTGACCGTAAGAGCTGTGGGACACAAACAAACTTCCTGTAAATCTCGTTTTAGAAATACTTCTTAACGGGATCTTGAACCACATTTCACTTCTCCTTCATTTTGGAAAAGCATGAGAATTGACTTTTCATGGCAACTTTAAAATGATATTGTGATAGATAGAATCATACCTGACTTTCCAGAACCCAAAGCCCCCAAAATCACAATGTTACATTCTGAAGGTTCATGCTCAGGAACTGTTACGATGTTGCACGCTCTTGCTTTCCCAAACATCAGAGACATTCTGAAGGAAAGAGGACAAGAGCGAATGATCAAAATATTAGATCTTTAAAGAAGCGGCTCTGAATCACATGCGCTTTGATCTTCGGCTCATACCTGGATGATACTGACGTCTGATCTCTCACCAGCGCTCTCTGTAAAACAGCTGGATCCTGTTAGGTTGCAGTATAAACATCCTTTCCAAACTCAAAAAGGTGTGCCCATGATGGCTAGAGTGTCGTCGATCCGTCTGTGAAGTTATTTTCCTCGTTTTCCCAGTTGTGGAGCTGATGTTGGGAGAGGGGGGCTGAATGCTGACAGAACGATGGGATTCAGTGGGCTGGACTGTCCCAATCTATGTAGTGGAACCACGCCTTCCATGAACAAAAATAACCCTGTATGTTTGGTCAGCCACGAGTGAGCCACAGTTGAAAGATTGATTGAAAGGGATAATTCACCCAAAAATAAGAATTCTTTCGATCATTCCAAACTTCAATGACTTTCTTTCTTATGCAGAACACAAATTAAGATATTTTGAAGAATGTTGGTAACCAAACAAAATTGAACCCTATTGATTTCCATTGTATGGACAGAAATCCACTGAGACATTTCTCAAAATATCTGCTTTTGTGGTTCAGGTGTTGAACAACATGAGGGTGAATAAATGATGATAGATTTTTTTTATTTTGCCGAACTCTCCCTGTATGTAATGGGTGATTCATCATACAGTATACATCCTTTGGATCTATACATTAAGCACAGTAAAAGTTAAAACAACAGATAGTCCTAAGGAAACACTTGACTTATCTTCTAACTACCCTGCCATCTTTTGATTAAATCCCCATGGGCTCCAAGAAGCTACTCGAATACATTACCAAACAACATGTACAGATGATATCAAGATAAGCAACGATCAAGCCTTTTTCATCCAATTCGAGTTTTATTTTGAGCTGCCACATGTTCACATTGAAAAGTCTGGAATGTTGACCCATGACAAAAAGTGACTCCTACAAGCATACAACTGTTACAGTTCTGGGCGGTTCACCTGTTCACCAACAGGAGAAGATAACATTTTTAGCCTGCTTTCAATGCTTGCCAAGAACAAAGGGGTAATAAATAACCAGAAGGTCTGCTGCCCTCTGGGGTGATGGCTATCTGCCATCACTCTCCTCACGGGCTGTGATAGATCTCCCCGATACCACTGCGGCGTTATGCTGCCACGCTTTTCACGTCTATCTATAGCCACTTCTATTCTCGGAGAAACACAAACATTATGAAGGACTCAGTCAAGTGCACCTGCCTCTGGAGATGGGACGACTCTTGTCACTTTAGGAGACACAGAGTCATTGGTGCCCGTGAATCTCTTTAAAGGAACGTTTGATTAGGCAGAAGTGGACATTTCAATGGGATTCAAAAAAGAATGACCGGCGGTAACTTGATGGAGTCGGGCAGCTGTGCTGACATAAAGGAAGACACAAGGAAGGCGATTTGCCAGCCAATGGGTTTCGTGAAAATTTGCTTTGGAAAATGTCTTAATGGTGGAAAAAGGCCTCCTGGAGCTCAACTGCGAATACTTCCGAGCTCTTTTCAATTCTGGGATGAAGGAATGCCACCAGGATGAGATTTATCTTCCGGCACTGAGTGCTCGTGGGTTCCTGGTGACCCTCCGGGTGTTACGTGGAGAGAGACCCATTTTGAGCGGAGACGAAATTGTTGAAGCCATACAATGTGCCGCTTTCCTTCATGTAGAGGTTCTAACCGAGCATCTCGTGAACATTGTCAATTCAGACAACTGTCTTCTTATGTGTCATACGGCTGCTACTTTTGGGCTATTAAGGCTCTTCAACAGTACTGCTTTGTTTATTCGGGACATGTATGAAGACCTCAAAGAAGATGTGAAGTGCCTACCCGAGGATTTGATTGAATACATCAAGTCTCTTATTCCTAATACATACGTGACTGTCTGCACTCACTCGCCAACTATCAAGCTTCTGCAGGACTTCATGAGAACGGTTTGTTATCTCGATGAAGAAGAGAAGGATTGGAAGGTTCTCACACACTTACCTCTCGATGCTAGTACCACCATGGCAGGTGTCACAGTCCTTGACAACAAGCTCTACATTGTTGGAGGGGTCTACGACGTTACCAACAAAGTTGTGGACTCGGGGTTCTGCTATGACGTATCTACAGACACTTGGAGCACATTTTCCAGCCCGCAAAAACTTCGTTACAACTGCACCTTGGTCGGCCACGAGGGCAACCTTTACATCATTGGTGGAGAGCACGACAAGACAGTAATGTCCTCTGTTGAGAGGTACAAAGTCTCGACGGACACTTGGAACTTTGCCGCCCATCTGCCGAGACCTGCAGCCGCTGTCGCTTGCACCAAAACTATGAGCAGACTGTTCATCTGCCTCTGGAGACCCAGAGACGCTACAGAGATTTACGAGTACATCCGAAAGGAAGATAAGTGGGAGCTAACCACCACACTTGTTAGGCATCAAAGTTACGGCCATTGTATGGTGGCCCACATGGACAATTTGTACGTAATGAGGAATGGACCATCTGATGATTTTTTGAGATGCGTGATGGACTGTTACAATCTCACCACGGGTCAGTGGACGGCCATGCACGGGGCAGTACGAAAACAGCAAGGGAGCCTTGTTTACGGCAGTGGTGCGAGGGGACTCTGTTTTCACCCTGAATCGCAGGGCGACGGTGGAATACGCTATTGAGGAGAACAAGTGGAGGACGAAAAAAGAAATGACAGGATTTCCAAGAATTGGCTCCATGTGGACTTTTCTCCTGAGACTGCCAAAGAAAAACAGCAAGGCTATAGAAAAGAACGAAAACGGACCGGAGATCTACAGCCTCCCTTCAAACTCTGTAAAAGGCCCTGAATGAGTGGCTATTCATGCTTTTTTAACCTTAGCTGCCTAGAATTGCATCTATCTGAGTCAAATGCTTATTTTTGCGCGGAGCTGATGCCTCAAGTGTTTTAGTTAACAGGGAAAAGGGAGGTTGGTGATGTAAGTTACTGCTTTTAGATGGGTAGTCTTGTGTCTGAAGGGGTTAAATTAACACACTCCCACCAAACCTTTATTAACAAATCCATCATGTGTTCATATCTGTTGCTTCATTTGCTAGACAGTTGCAAGAAAACAAAAAGGGATCAAATCAAAATGATTATTAAATAAATCAATAAAAACTAGCATGTTTGCTAACATTCTTTAGCCATGGTTCTTCTACAGTCTATGGGAGCACCTAGGTACATTAATGGTCAAAAGTGGCATTTTTATGTACAATATTTACCTTTAATGTCCCCTCAGGTTAGATGTATGGCAACCGTTTGAGTAAATACAACTTGGTTAATGAACACTGCATAAAATGAATACAATTGTATGTGTTAATAATATTATCTCTTGCTTTTTTATTATTAAGTAATATTTTTTATAGTAGTATAGTAATATAGAATAATCATTAAGTAATATTTTGTATAGGGCTGTCAAGAGATTAATAGCATCCAGAATAAAAGTTTGTGTTTACACAATAGATGTGCAAAATGAATTTGTGTTTATAAACACATACACATACATGCATATATTTAAGAAAAATTATAAATAAAATTAATTATTAAATTAATATTAACAAAATGTAAAAATACTAATAAACGTTTATATATAATTTAAAATATTGGTTAATATAAATAAATACATCTAAATATTTTTGAAACATATTTACATGTATGTGTTTATAAATGCTAAATTAATATGCGTAAGACACAAGATATATTTAGTTAACACAAACATTCTCCTTACATTTGTCTGTTTTAAATAAAGCAAACAAGGTTAATAATAAATAAATGTTCCATATTCATTTTCACAAATATGTTATATAACATTCATGGTTATTAAATGATACAGTATGTCACCATGACTACAAAGACCACAAGGCCAAACTATAAAGACATTTCCTGTTTTTATATCAAACAAGCCATCTGTGAAACGCTGATCCCCGGAGTACCGATACCAGAAGAGCGGGGGTCAGCGGAGGGCAAAACCATTCAAATCGAGACAGAACATTGAAGAGAACGCTGATTATTATAAATTATACTTCATTCATATGAGGCTTCGTGATCTCCTGAATTGGTTTGCCTGGAAACTGACTGTTCGAAACCTTCAGAAAATGACACCCAGACATTCCTGAATGCTTTGGTAACTGTTGCAGTAGGTTCACTCATTCTGAAAACCAAACAGTTTACCAACACAAAAAACAGTTCGGCAGTCTAATAGAACAGATATTGGCATGTCTGTCTTATTCACTCATGTGATTAGCTTTTTTGTTTGTTGTGTGCAACATTATCAACATGTTTGTCAAAAATGCGATTAATTCTTCATGATAATGTGTTGAGGACATATAGACCCACATAAAGGCAAACCATTTTAATACATCACATGCTTTACACATTTAACAAATATATGTATATACATTATATCACATATAGATACAGAGAAATATAAATAAAAAATGTGCAAACTATACTATACATTTTTAATGTGTTTTCTGTACATATACACTGTAAAAACAACTAGTAGAAGTTTTTTTTCACACAGTATTTTTAAGTAAATTTTACTTTTAGAAAAAACTTTTAGAAAATGACACACAAAAATAACTAAATCCTACTATTTGTATTTTTTACACTGTACAACTTGGGGTAAATTATCACACAATTTTACTTAAAGTAGAAGAAAAAAATGAAGTAAATCCTATAGTTTTTTTTAAGTGTAGGTAACTAAAACATTTGATGTGAACTAATTTTGCTTCTCATTGTATTTATTAGTATAGTTGCCTTAATGTGTTTACATAATAAACAATTCTAATGTATGTAAAATAAAAAAGTTTCATGAATTCCAAGAAAGGATTAACATAGCACGTTCCCATGTTTACATTTCCATAAATACTGTACATAAGCAAATGCAAAGTTTTCCTTCTATAAGCAAACATCATAACGTTGCTTCTCTCCAAGGCCATGATTCTCACAAACCTAAATGACACAACAAATATACATACATGTACTTTAGCATCTAATAAACAAGCCACAGCTATGTGAGCGCTATGAATAGCATAAAGAGCATGACAGCAGTTGACTCATGTCAGCATCCATTGGTCAGGCCACGCGGGTCATGAGCTCCTCCAGGGCTCGCTCTCTGTGGTTCTCATGCACCAGCAGAACCTCTTTAATGGCATTCTGCTGGAAGCCCATTTTGTTAAACTGCGCGAGAAGGTGAAGGAACTCCTCGGCCTAAAAGAGGGAGAAGTTAACAACTTCTGCAGCAATAACAACAGCTTTAAACAGCGGTTCAAGTGCAGGAATACATAAGAAGCTTAATTTGCACGCAGCTCATCGGAAGAGAGAGAGGCTGCGTCTGAAATCGCATACCGTGACAGTACGTACTGAATTTGAATAAGTACCTACCTATCGGCCGTTAAAACAGTACGTTCTGTATAGTATGAATACATTTGGGACATACTGCGTCCACTATGTTTTATTGTCATGTGACCCGTATGCTCTTTGACATATGATGTATTAACAACAAACTACACGTGAGCGTTGATAAAAACATAATTAACTAGAACGTCATTTATTGGCACTTACATTAAAAACAGACGACCGCCTTAAAGTTTTCCGCTACATTTATTTGATTTACTTTTGACATTTTTGCTCAGCTCCCGTGGCATCATGGGATAGATAAGTGTCCATACGATCCACATCTCGGCGGAAGTAGGAGACCATCCGGGTATTAATTGGCTACTGTTTTTTGAATACTGAGGTTTCAGACATACTATACATGACTCATACTCGTTTTCGCCATCTGTGTAGTATGGAAGTAGGCGATTTCGGACGCAGCGAGAGACTCACAAGCACCTGTCTGCTTCCGCTCTGTGTTTGAGCACGCGCCTGTGTTACATCGACCAATGATAGATAAGCAATAATTCATACAACTATTTTAAATTTGCACATAGGCTGATATGTGTTCCGTATTTATCGATCATGTATTAAACATTTGACATTGTATTTAAAACACAGGATGTAAAGAGCTTTTAAAGTCCCAGTGAAATTAAAATTTACAATGCTTATTTTTTTCATGAAATATTGCAGCGTTTATTGGAAATAGTTTATCAATGTGGGTCTTTCTCTTTTTAAAATTTCTGTGCCCTCATATTCTTTTGTTAAAATCTGAAAATGCACTTCGGTGGCTTGGGCGGAGCATCCGTTAACTCCTCCCCTTCAACTGTCGGTCTGCTGCCAGTCCCATTTCAAAATGCAACGGCAGTTTTTATACATTCAATCAAATCGCAGAGAAAGAAGAAAGCCACGCCCACTATTATTCACTAAATTCCCTTTCACTCAGAAATACGGAAGTAAAAACGATTGCAACTACCACCAGGGGTCTGTTCAAGTATCACAGTTTGAGAACCACTGACTTAGGTACTAAATGTTAAGTATTCATTTTGCCTGTGACATCATAATGCTCAGACGTTGAGGGTTATAGCTGGTGGTATATACAGTATTGTGTTTTTAATGATTTTTACAGTGTTCCTATTCACTTGTTAAGTCTGTTGTCACAAGACAACAAACAATGCTTATATACCCTCATGGCGTGCTGCAAAACTACAGACAAAAATGATATCCTGTACTGTACTGATGATAGAACAGTTCACCAGTTCATGTTCCTAGACATCACTCAGGTCAAGGTTTTTTTCCCAGCGTTAGATTTTTATCCAGCCAAGGTTAACATGCTCTTATAAAAGAACCTTATCTTTAAGCATGTCATAAGGGTTGTATTGGCACAGGACCTACCTTGGTCTCACAGTTCTGAAACATCTCCAGCGCTTCCTCAACTTGAGCTTCATCGTAGCCAAGTTCACAAAGCCTATCACACGCCACCAGATATCTCAAGATCTGCAGGAGAGAAAATAAAAACATCTGTTACATATGACGATACACATCATACACATCAGAGAATAGATCTCAAGGATGCAATCGTCAATTTTACTTTTGGTTTTAAAAAAAAAATACAAACAAAATCAGTGTTGTCATCACACCATTATGCTTAAAATAGTGATTTATCATTCGAGCAGTTGAGTGTTTCATGGGAAATCTCAGTCTGATGTAATTTGAATGAAACACAGGTAATAATACATTGTATAAAAGTTGGATGGAATAAAAAAAAATTGCAACTTTTTGTTTGTCCAACTTAAACATTCTGTCATCTAAAGTAAAGCAGGTAATGTACCTGCAGTTCTATGTTTTAAACAGAGATGGCGGTAGAGAGACAAAATATCATTTTCGAGAACAGCCGATTTGATTTTAGTCTGAGTGTGTTGGACCACTCTATAAAAAAACAAGGCCAAGTCAAGTTCTAATGGACTTTTAGGGAAAACTGTTTGTCATCTCTTTTTCTTCAGTCGTCACAAGTGCATTAGTATAAAGGGGGAGGGAACAGTGAGAAGGCTCATGCAATGTGGCAGTTTTGTGGCAGGGTTCCTTGCGTTAAAGTGAACTTTTTCAAGAACAATCTCGGATAGTGTGAGTGACCTTACGTGTTAAAATGTAATCCGATTTTTTTCTAGTCATTCTCAAAAACCAAGCAAATGCGGTCAAGTGGGATCTTTCTGCCTCCACCTAAGCTCCGCCCACAAAACCACGTCGTAATATGTACTAACAGTAAATGCGTCTATATCATATAACAGTAAATGCCTAAATTAGAGGCATGTGCGATCATTTATTCAAAAAGAATCATGAGACAGCTGGATGTGATGGATGATCAGATTGGAATAAACAAAGCTCATCTGATTACTGGGATTTATCAGACCAGCCGTTCCTCCATCTCTAGATCCATATGCCTCTCACGTTTCACAATCTGTTCTGTATTTCACATCATGATGGAAGTGGTGTCCAATGATAGCTAATAAACATCCATACTGGTGGTAGATGTTTCGCACTACCGCTGTGTCTGTGGTGTGCCTGATAACCAGATCACTTTATCTATTTACTTAGTTGTTGGGATTAAACAAGTTTCCTTTATGTTTAGTTTCTGGCCGATAGTTAACTGCTAGTTGTATAACTATACAAAGTTAGCTAGTATACCCTATGCGATCAAAAGTTATAAAATAATCTTGTTCGCCAGTTTCTGATTTGGGCATACGTGAGATATTTTCAGACACATTCTCAAATCATAATCCACACCATGCGAAACGCGGGCATTTTTTATTTAAATTATCAAATCGGAGACTGTATTCTGTCGATTGTGACACTAAATAACACAACAAGATGATGCTTCAAACTCCTTATGTAGCCGAATATGTGCTGGTTTGTATCGGCCGCCTCCAGCTAATGCCGTGACGTAAGCGTGACGTCGGCCGTAAAGGGGTCTATTGAGACTCTGTGGTGTAAAGAGTATTAGGAAACAATCCCATAAAATAAACACAGATTAGATCTCTAGACTAAATATCGCGATTATTTCTTCTAGACATCAACACGGTTAAATGGAGAGCAAATAGACACTTTTGTGTCTCGGATATTTATCATGAGAAAAAGTGCCAGAAATCTCAAAAGTTACTATTATTGAAGATCTCAATTTCAACATTTCTCCCGATCCAGATTATTTTATACATTCATTTTACACCTAAATGTAAAAGTTGATACTTGATTGGAAACAATGAGAATCACCTGAGCTATGAAACAGCAACATCTGAGCAAATCATGTTCCTCTGGGAATGTTTGATCATTTTACGTAGTTCAATCTAAAGGGCAGATTCTTCAAAGCTATCGATCTGACTTAATGCAGGCCCGATGTCATTGTCCAGCCCTCATCCTCGGATGTCAGAATTTTGTTTGTGTCCCTTTAAAATACAATTTAACATAAACTCGGCTAATTGATGAAATGAAGAACAGAAGTTTCCCACGGTGCTTGGCGACATTACTGATGTATTTGTTCATCACCATGGCTTCATCTGCTCTCCTGAGAGGTTTTGAGAACCAGATACTAGCAGGTTGTGGAAACTTTGGGCGATCTAGTGTCTATTTTTACGATGTTGCTTTTTTTCTCATCACGACCAGAATCAGATTAAAGAGTCTGGAAGCAGATGTTTACTCTTTCTGAAAGAAATGAAGCTAAAGCGCTTTGGTTGAGTTGCCGGTATGTGAAATCTCTGGCAATTCTGACATCACATATTGATTATTTATTGATTGATTGATAAAATCATGGGCTGAAACGTCTGCTCTTGGTCTGTTTGAAGATGCTTTTCACACTTTTATCACTTTGCGTATGTAAAATAAAAGCACAACCTTTGACAGACCTCTTTTGGTCTTCTCATAAGTTTTCAATGTACGCTGTGCGGACCACTTTGGTTAGTATTTAAATATGAACATTCATTTTTATTTTTATGAAACATTCATAGATAAGTGGAGCTTATGTGTGGGCACATCACTGGTAGAATGCAAACGCAGGACTAAAAGCAGCGAGTGGGGTTAAGTTTAATGCATGACGCAGGGTAACCGAGAATCCCAGCACTAGGTTTTGATCCGTTTGAATGCCAGCTCCGGTGTCACAATCCCTCTCCTCACTGACCTGCTCAGGGCTCTGCCGGCCCGTCTTCTGCAGGGCGATGATAGCTGTGCGGAGAGGGTAACCCCGCTCGGTCACGGCCGCCAGCAGTTCCCTCTCTTCCGGGCTGAGAGCGGAGAGCAGCTCGACCGAAGAGTCCAGGGACGCGGTGTGGGAATGGAGTGGCCGAGATGGGGCCACCGCAGGGGGAGGAGACGAACCCCGGGCCTGGAAAAAATAACAACAGCGGCTCACGGTCACAAGCTCCCCTTGAGAGATGAAGGCAGGAAACACAATACTGGGAACCATTTTGAGGACGTTTTAAAACGCGTAACGTGCCTTTAGCAAGTGTCTTTTGCCTCTCTATCGCCATCTCTGTTTGAAACGAGTAAATGACACGAGTAAAAAACACATTTCCATTTATGATTTTGCATTTGTGTTTACAAGAATATACTGCAAGTGTCTGCACGTTTGGTGAGTCCGTGGACGTGTGGCCTGACAGGAAATGATGTCATGGGCATTAATAACATGCTGTCAACACAAGCGTAACCTTGAATCGTCACTTTGCTGAGAAAGACATTTACCGGGCACTTCCACTTGCTAATCCAGACAAATTTGTTGCAGCTTGGGAAGATTCCCGGAAAAGACTTAACACTGGCTATTATTAGCCAGCTCAGCTTCTGAGACATGACAGAAATCTGAGAAAGTCTTCTTCGGAGAAGTCCTTCATGTTCAGTATCAGAATGAATTAAACCGACCCGACTGTCGGATCACAAGAATCTACCAAATACCTTTCAGCCACGGTCTTTTCAATGAATCTGGATGGGAAAAGGTGAAAACTGGCCTCTTGCCTCTTAGGTGATTAAAATACCTTTCTGGTTTTGTTAAAGGAATGACAGTTAGATCCATAGTTGAGACTACAGTTGCCTTCTAAGGGAAACGCAAACTTTAGTGAATGGAGAACTATATGAACAGCTTTTCTTTAAACAACTTGCTAAATATTTCATGATCAGATAAAATAACAGTACAGAATAGATTGTTTAGATTTGTGCTCCCCAAAGACTACAGACGGCAACTTTGGATCAGTCAAAAATGTGGGTTATTTATTTCACAGTGGAGTACAGTTTATATCTTGGCATCGATAACAGTTTATCATATTTGGTAAATGTAAAGCACGCTTTTTGCTATTAATGGCGTCAAATGACACGGCTAAAACAAATATTATAGTTAGTTTTAGATGTAATGTAATGTCTATAAACGATTTAAGGTGCAAAAACGCAGTATTTTCCACATACCGTGCATGTTTGTATCTCCTCTTTGCTCCGCCTCTCTGAAACGTGCTGATTTTTAACAAAGCTCATCGCTCTGAGAAGCGAGGTGTGCTATGATTGGCCAGTTAATCGGTGCGTAGTGATTGGTCGAATACTGCAAGCCTCCATACCATATTTGGAACATCAGGTTCCAAAGTAACTGTACTGACAGGTACCTTACTTGCGTATACATTTGGGCGGTCTTAGTCAAATCAGACCACCAACTGACGTAGATTCATGGGGGTGTGGTTACACGAGGGGTTTCAAGCAGGTCTGGGTGAGCATTCACTTTAAGACAGAATGCATCTTTAGTTCCGACACTTGAATTTTTGCAATTTTACGTGTCTAATACATGCATGGGCAACTTATAACACACCAAAGACACAGAAAAACACGTATATGCGCCATATGACCCCTTTAAGATAATATATCGAACACTATATACCACATAATCACATATGTGTTGTTGAGAAGCTGGTGCAGAAATATAGCCTACAGAAAAATAACCGTTTTTTCCTTTTTTCTGTTTTTCTTGTAAATTTGCAAACTTTTCTGTAATTTGACGGTTTTGACCGCATTTCAAAAATACATGAAAAATCTGTTAAAACCCAAGTAAAATTTTTACAGTGTAGGGTGATTTCTAATAAATGATGTTTAATTCTATTGGTTGAGCTGCCAAAACATGTGCTAGGTCAATGTTGCTGTTGTTTTTGCTTTTACCGCTTTAAGAAGCTCTTTCCTAGAGTTAACCTTTCTTAGTTTTACACCTTTTTTGTGACAGACCTATTCAGTTTTTAATCATTTACATACCAAAGATGAAATTAAAGCTTGACTGTTTCATAACAAATATGTATGTCAATAGTTTTTATTGAAAGTGGTAAAAAAAATATTTATAGTTATTTAAAATTGATTTAATATTATTTTATATTTGTATTTTATATTATTATTGTGTTTTTACCACTTTAAGATGCTCTTTCCTAGAGTTTATCTTCTGTTTGTGAGACAGTGAAATGAATGGGCTTCAGTGCGATGTTTAAACTATCGGACGCTCCATGACGCGAGTTACTTCCGCATTCCATTCTTACTGTGGAGGTCTATGTGAGCCTCGTGACTCTCATATTCAACAGCTCTGACTGTAGGTACTTAGTCTTACCTTTGTGGTTCGTTTATTGTGCCCGAGTGTAGAAATGCATTCAGACTGCGCGCGGTCATTTGAAGACGCGAATGACACTCTCGGATGCCCAGCGGTTCTTTGGCTCCTCTGGAGGTTTCTCCTGGTCTTGCAGAGAGAAGACTGCCGGACGGTTCCCCCGCTCTGTGTGGAGAGGCCGAAAGGTGAAGGCAGGTTCAAGAAATCCGATGATCCACAAGTGTTCAAGTCTTTCAACCCTAAAGCTTCTCTTGGCGAGCCCGAACCACCCTGTCTAGGCTCGCTGTTGGCCGTCCCATCTTCTTCACTGAATTCCTCATCTTCCGAGTCTGAAATGGTGAATTTGACTCTGTCCTTCATGGCCCGGTAGTGGGCCGCGTTTAAACTACGGCTGCGGGGACGAGGGTTGGGCTCCCAGAAGTCACTGCTCCAGCGGCTGGCCAACCTGCTCTCCTGAGGACTGCTGAACATCATCCAGTATGGAGGACAGGTGGCCGTCTGCTCGCAGCGCGGGCCGAGGGTTTGATAGCCGCTCTGGAGACCCGTCAGAACCCAGTTCTCCAGACTGAACACGTACTGGAACAACAAAACACGGACACTCGAGTTTGTTATGTTTACATTAAACAATTCCAACGAATGTTTCTCATAACTTCACGACATGACTCTGACATAAACATCAAATAAATGGTTCTCTAGATTAGCCGTACAGAATATGAATGCATATTATGAGCTAATGCAAGCAACATTCGTCTTATCTGCTGGTATCAGCATTGCGAATCAGACAACCGCAAAACAGATGTGAAAATGACAAGTATATACAGTACAGCGGCCAAATGTTACGCAACAATTTTATCCCATTCAAGTCAAATGATACATGCAGCGCTCCAAGGCAGGTACTCGATGTTGTTTTTGGACACGTGTGGGCCGAATGAGTAAGACTTTACTCAAGTTCTCCATAAAAGGCTCACTTCTGATTAGATTATAACAACCTCCGACAACAACGTGTTTGCTTTGTGAATAGCACACAAACCTTTAGGAATTTCATCTAAAAGGATCGACAGTACCAATTATATCAACAATATTCCACAGATTACTGACGGCCAAGAAGCTTTTCCATTCTCGACCGCACACCTCAAGGGTTAAATAAACAGCGTTCTGTAGAGGTTATAAGTCAGTGTAATTATTTGACGCTGATAGAGTGATGGCAGATGGGAATAGGTTAGAGGTGGAGGGGATACGCTTACATCGAGATGCACGTTACAAATGTGTTTCTCATGACCTTCACTCAGTAAAACCGGCTTAAGGTTGATGGCAGTGAATGCTTTTGGCAAATAACATTGAGCCCAAGATGTCACAGATCTCCTTTAAGATCTTGGGAGCAGCTTAAAGGGACAGTACACCCAAAAATGCCATTTTTGTCATCATTTACTCAGCCTCAAGTTATTTTAAACCTGTATGGATGTCATTGTTCTGCTGAACAAAAAGAAAGATATTTGGAAGAATGTTTGTAACCCATATTTTTGGGGCACCATTGACTACCATAGTCAGAAAATAAAATGTCTATGGTAATTAATGGTGCCCCAGAACTATATTTTTTTCTACATTCTTATAAATATCATGTAAAAAAATATACAGGTTTGGTACAAATTGACGGGGAGTGAATGATGACATTTTCATTTCTGGGTGAACTGTTCCTTTAAAACAATAATTTAGGATTAGCATATATAGCAGTGGCCATTTTTGGGTTTAATCTAATTTAAGGGGTACAAATCTGTTATACACAACACTTCGGTAACTCTGTATCCATTCTCAAACATTATAGACATGAATTACCTTGGCATTTATCAAACCATTATTATTCTTTTTTAAAGATTGAGTAAATGAATCATGTCACGGTCATCGTTACGGACATATTTTTTAATCATTTGCCTTTTTTTAATAACACATTATTTTAGGGATATTCAGGAGTGTCAGACCTCAGTATCTTGTAGTATCTTCAGGTAGTCCGGCACACTGATGTCTGGAGCTGTGATGAGCTTCACCTCCTCCATCGCCTCCTCAAGGAAACCAAGAGGGATCTTTAAGGGCACCTCATCCAGACAGGACATTCTGACCCCACCTAAAACAGCAAAGAAGAAGAATATGACACAAAATACCAGTGTTGGGCGAGTTACTTTGGAAAAATTAATTAATTAATACAAATAAAACAACATAAAGTGGTTTTATTAACTGACCAAAGTTTTACAAATGTGAGAATTATACATTAAAGCACAAATTTGAAAGTTAGACTTTGAATTTTGATGTCAATTCCACTATTGCACACATGTATATTACACAAAGTGTAATTACATCAGAAGTAACTAATTAAATTACAGAAAAAAATTGAGTAATCCCTTACTTTACTTTTTCAAGGGAAAAGTAATTAAATTACAGTAATTTATTACTTATTAACCAGTTACACCCAACACTGCGAAATACAGACTTGAAAAGACTGTAAAAATCTATATTTATCTATCCTCATGGTGTTCCAAAATTGTGTGACTTTCTTTCATCTACAAACACAAAAGAAGATATTTTGAAGAATGCCGGTAACCAAACGACACTGACTTCCATTGTACTGACAAAACCACTGAGGATTTTCAAAGTCTTTTTTGTATTCTTTTTTTGTTTCACTGAAGAAAGAATCATATAAAGGTTTTAAGCAAAATTAGAAATAATAAACATTTTTAGGTTACTATACCTTTAAAATGAAATAGTGTGATCTTGGTGATGAGATCACTATCGCACTAAACCTCACCGCATCAGCGTTATTAGCCTACTCTTATATTAAATAACTATTTAGCCACTATATTCCATCCTCAAGATTCCTTTGAATGTAAAAATAAAGAAATAAATATTTATAAAAATGTCCTGTAAGAGCTTTCAGTTTGCCACTGCTGTACCAACAGAGACCCAGCTGCTGACGGCGTGCCACCCGAGAAAAGCTGGCAGACCGAGAGCATTTTACATTGATCGGCTTGTCGACAGTGTGCCGACGGTGGTCCGACTGTGTCAAGCCGCTGAATCTGTGCCGCCCAAAAACAACCAGTGTTTTCTTCAGTAGTTACTCAGAAATCCTGTACATGTCCTCAGACCAAACTTCCTCTCTATATTTGTTTACTTGTTACACAATAGTAAAGAGACTATAGAGGATTAGAGATTAAGATTACTGCGACCGTCTCACCACCTGATGTGTTGTGACACGTGCTCTCTCATATGTAAACATCCATCAGCACCTTTTTATAACAAATGAGAAATAGTTCCACGATGGGTCACGTTAATATGGATCGTGTACAACATCAGGATTATAACCTAAAGAACTTGATCTAGTGCACCAGACGGCCTGCTGACGTTGTCTGTTGTCAACAGCTACTCAGATCTGATCTTAACATTCTGCTCTGCATCTTATTCAACAGATGGTTTGACATCTTCAGCCACACGCTTGATAAGCTCTTAAGTTGTTTTTGTGAAGGACACAACAATGGAAAGTACAAGAAGCTTCAGTATTATGTCTAAACACAAAGAAGAACACCTTAAGAGGCATCTTGAATGATCCAACAGGTTTGCTTCTCAATGCTTTTCGGACAGACGTTCCAACTACAAGATACCACCAGAAAGTTTTTCATTTCTTTGTACTTTAATTTGAACATAATATTTCCAAATGAAATGCCCGAGTGCATGTTTCAGACAGCAATAGAAGGTAGTCATATATAATAAAAATATTTTTTTGGAAAGTTTTCTCTTACATGTTTGCGTGTTGAAAAAAGTCAAACCACGATGTCAGTCGTGTTGTTATGGCTGTATTTCAGCATATCTGTCATTGGGTTTTAAGGCTACAAGGCTGTTATGTGGCCATAACACACTCTTGCTCTTGTGATTTCACTTAGTATTATTTTTAATTACACAGATCGCCTTTTGTACTTTACACTGACAAAAATCTATATTGTAAAGCTGATTAAATATAAACGTATGTAAAACCTTAGTAACAGTAAATACTCAGGAAATCTTCAGTGAGTTCCACTTCATTTCTTATTCCATCTATATCCACTCTTTTTACTTACTACATAAATATTTCACAGCAATACTTCAAATATTCTTCTTATATAGGATATAAGGTGGAATAAAATGTGGATATAAAGTAACTTTTTTTTAAATAAAATGCAGGTAATACTATTAACATCTTTAAACGAAGCTAAATGCTAAAAGTTATATAGATATTTATATAACACCTTATGATTATTTTCGTTATCCTTTAAACAAACATGAATGTAACTCATAAATTGAATACTGTTCCATTATCGCAACAGGTAGAGCATTGCATAACAAGTAATAGGTTTAATTTCCAGTAAACACACAAAAAAAACATAAACCTAGAATGCACTGTATGGCGAATATTTTTGGAAAAAGTGTCGACCAAATGTGCAAATCTAAATGAGTGAATTTTATAAACAAACAAGTTTTAAATAAACACCATTATCTGCTTATTAATACAAAGAAAACACATTTGTATTGTGTACTCACCTGTGTCCTGTTTGTTTAAGTGATGAGATGTGTAGTGTTATTTTGATTCTGTAACTATAGTCTTCACAAAGATTAGGGAAGGGCCTGATCCACCCACATTACACATCCTCATTGGCCGTTTACCTGAGCTGGACCCGCCCACAGGAAGTAATCCTGATACATTTACAACACCTCAAATTTTTCCGTCAAGAAAAAATGACATTGATCTGAAAAACTATAAACAAATTATGCATCTTTTATTTGGAAGAGACGCAACCTGCTTAGGTGTCCTAAGCAGATCAGAGGACGCCGATGTGATGTAATCTTTCTCAAGTCAACATGTGACGTGATTCAGAGACTACTTATAGACTGAACATCCTTTATGTTAAACACATTCAAACTGATGCAATCCTGAGGCTGGTGAGGACATTTTAACCAGTTGAGTCACTCGTCTGGTTATTTTTTAGAAATAGTCATTGGTTAAAAAAGGAATGTGTCATTTCTCCAGCGCCGTGGCCCAGATGTCATCAGATGGCTGGTCGGGGAGAACCCAGCCCTGAGGAACCGGGGTACCATCGGGATGTTCAACCGAGACTAGAAACTGATCCCATTCTCTCCTGTCAAAAGCCATCAGAGAAGATTCTACAATTACTCCACAAGTTATTTTTTGTTGTGTGCAAAGTTATTCTTGGTAAGAAAACAGACCTTATTTGTATCAGTGAAGGAAGGGAGCGCTCGGCCTGCGTGTAGTAATCTTGGAAAGGCTGAAGAGGGTGAGGGGGTGGAAATTCAGCTGTGAAAACACACAGTTTAGAAAAAATTTAACTGAGACACTTTTTTTGGTATCTGAACTTGTTTCTGTTTGTTCTGTAGTTCTTCTGTATTTCAGTGTTTGTATACAGTGAAGCGTCTCTTTAATGCTGCCATCTAGTGGTGCCTTCAGGAAAACAATGAATTGAAAAGAAACTTGATTTGGACCTGAGATGCTGTTTGTGTTCGGTACCTGAAATGATATTCTACATCCATCATAAACCCTTGTGTTAGGTTTACAAAAGTTTCACAGTTTACTTGTTTGGACTGTCAGAACTCTTATAGGTTTAATTCAAACCAGGTAAAGATATCTGATCCCTCCTTTCCGAAAGCCATATTTAACATAACAATACATATATTAGAAAACAACTAAACAATATTTTAGAATTTAAAAGATAAACAGAAGAGCTTATGCTGCCTAAGGGGCCATTCAGACAGAGCGCGTTTTTTCATTCCAATGGGCGACTTTCCCCATTTGAGTTTTTCTATGGAAACACGCTTTTGACAGACGTGTATGATCGCCGCGCTCGCGTCTTTAAAAGCACCTCGCACGCGATTTTAAGACGGTGTGTCAAGTTAAATTTTGTTTTACTTTTACATGCAGCACTGCTCATCAATGTCAGTTCCAAAAGCATCAGAAGATGGAGGTGGGGCAAGCGTTGCAAGATTCTGTAAACAAGTAGCAAGTTGGCATGACAACTGTTTTATATAGACGGCAACGTGGCAGGAGGCTCTAATAGTGGCTGTGTCCGGATACCCGCGTCTCGGGACCCTCACTTTCTAGGCTGCGCTTTAAAAAAGCATATCGGAGTGCTGCGTCTCGTGTCTTTAAACGCGGAGAGGCGTTCTGTCTGAATCCAGCCTTAAACGTCACGCCCATGGACCATTGGCCAAACGTCTGATGTATAGGCATCACTTTTCTGGAAACACTTCAGCACGTTCCAAGTCGTCATCTGATTGGTTGAATTTCACAGGATTTCCAGGAGGCGTGTCAAGTTCTTAAACTGCAGATGAATGATTGAGGAAGTCGTTCGCCGTTGTAAACAATCGGAGCAAACAGCAAGACAACAAGAACAACAACCAAACAGTATGGAGGAGGATATGCTTCTAAGCTTACTGTTCTTGGTTTTAGCCTGTTGGTTTTGTATCATTCTTCTTCGACAACGGCACACTGCACAGTATCTGTGTGTGTATTGACCCCTAGTGGATTAGTGCATTTTTTCGCGCATGCGCTGTTGTACGAGTCACATCCCCGCTGTCTCAAAAAATGGTCTGCACGGGCTGTGCGGACGACGACGGACCATTCTGATGACGAAAACTGCATCATGCGGACTGCGCGTGAACGTGGACGGATGGACCATACTTCGCCATTAATGCTGCCTTCACCCGCTCTCAGAAATTCGATAATTCCCACATTAACCCGAAAGCAACATCTGGGTTTAGACAAATTTAAAGTATTTAGTAACAATAAAACATCAACGTTAGTAATGATTGAGTTGCATTAAAACATTACAAGTATCTGCCACCATTAAAAGAGAACCGTTCCATAAATTATTTCTATGTTGAAGTGGGAATTACCAAATTTTCGAGAGCACGTGAAGGCAGCATAACTTCTCCGGAACACTCAATTCAGTTGCGCCATCTAGTGGTCTGACATTAAATAACCACTTCGCATCCTTTCTTACAGGAGCCGAATGCTCCGTGTATTAAATACACATATTATCAATATGTTGTGTCTCGCCTCTGGCCTGTCTTGTTTGTTCAAGAACTCCATAAACCCGGAATCACCTCCAAACAGCATGAAATCAACCTCTCGCTTCTTCTGCAACAGCTTCTCCTTTTCTTTTTTCTGACGTATCTCCCGATCTCGCTTCCGTTCCTCCTCCTGCTCCCCCTCCAGCATGACCCTCAGAGCTTTCTCCTCCGCCGCATAGATGGCCGTGCGTTTACTGATCAGACACCTCAGACGCTCCAAGTGACCCTCGAACGTCTCGTCACTCTGCTTTTCTGGAAACATGCCTGTGCAAAAAGAAAAACCATCACTCAGACGAATGCGACGCATGACACATTAAACTATGTAGTGAGGTCAGTAAGGCTTATTTTATGGCTTCACCTCTTCTGCCCGCAGCCTCTTTCCGAAGTTTTCTCAGCTTTTCCAGTGACTTCAGTATGTCCTGGATTCTCTTGGTATCGGCTTGTTTCTTTCTGACCTCAGAAAGCACAGTATCTGCAGCCAACTTCAACTCTTTCTCCTGAACATGAGACAAACATCGCGATGATGTTTCATCAGACATATATAAACTAAAACAACTTCAGAAAACAAATCTCGTTCTCACCCTGTTCTTCTCCTCCACTTCTTGAATGCGTTTCATCTGCCACTTATCCACCTCCGCCTCTCGCTGGGCTCTTCTGACCTCCTGTTCCTGCATCTCCTCCCTCTCCTCCATCTTTCTCCTCCGCCCCCTTGCTCTTTTCTTCTTTATCAGGAGCAGTTTCCTCTGGATGCTGCCGAGACAGTCAGGGTCCTTCAGAGAGGTCAGTCTCTCCCGTACGATGTTCTTTAACTCGGCTGCTTTTGAGAGCGTCTCGGTCCAAACACTTTCATTATCCAAGTTATCTTCTAACATCTGACGCACTTTATTTAACTCCGACACCATTTGAAGAGTCCCATAGAGCTTCTGTCTGAACTCGGCAATAGAAGGTTTGGACTTTGGAGGCTCTGGTGCTTGATCTTTGGGTGATGTTTGAAGCAGGAAACCCTGAACCCACTGCTCGTCTATCGACCTCTGCAGCGATTCTTCATCAGATGCTGTTGTCGAGATGCTTCGGGTTGGGTCCTGGTTGCTTTGGTAGTCATCCGGCCAGGGTCTGTCAGTATAGGGGTAGTTCTGTCTGTTGGTGCCGTCTGGTCTGAAGTTGGACTGATATGGTGCTGGTGCAGAATGTACATTTCGAGGCGGATTTGGTGGGAAGGGTCCTCTGAAATGGGGGTCTGGTGGGTTCCACTCGTTCTGAGTCCAGGTTGGAGGAGGCATGTCATTGTACTGGGGGGTTTCGAAGGTTCCTGGCGGTGGTCTGCTGGGGTCGAAGGGTAGATAAGGTCCACCGGTTGGGAAAGGGGGCCATTGGTGCGGGTACATGTTCCATGTGTGCGCCGGCCCGGGTGGAGGTATCGGTGGTGGTCCTGTGTAAACTCCGCTGTCTGAACACGCAGGGTCCTTGAAGGGAGGCGGTGGAAAGCTTTGAGAACTGTACTGCTGCGAATCATCCATCATCTCATGCTGAAATCTGCCGCTGTGTTGCGCTTCCACGGCTCCTCCTGAATCAGGAAGACGCGAACGAAACATTTCCGGCGCGGCTTCAAAATAAAAGCACCTGAAACGTAAAAGTCTTTGGCCAATTGTTTCCTGAATAACTTCTTTAACTCCCTGTTTTATACGTAATTTGAGTATCTATTGCAAAATATATTTTTGTACAGTTTCTTTGCAGCCATGCAAAATAGTGTAGAGCTCTATGGAAGTAAAGTTGAAAAAATAACGTAAAAAACGATTTCCAGACCAAAATGTAAACAAATTAAAACTTCAAATACAATGATTCATGCGAAGACATGAATTACTTTATATCCTACATGTTATTGTATGTTTCATAAAGGCTGAAAATATTCAAATAAGATATTATGCACAAAAATAAGTTCTGTTTAATGTACTTTTATGCTTTCTATTCTTCATAAATATCGACAACTATAGTGACTAGTCTGCATTTATCATTGTGTTTACCTTATAAAATGAAAACTCCTTTTTTAAAGGGATAGTTCACCCAAGAATCAAAGTCTGTCATCATTCTCTCACCCTCTTGTTTCAAACCTGTATAAATGACTTTGTTCTGCTGAGCACAAATGAAGATATTTGGAAGAATGTTAGCCATTTTCAGTTCTGGGACATCATAGTAGAAAACAAATAATGGTAGACAAAGGTGCCCCATAACTGTTTGTTTTCCTAAATTATCTCATTTGGTGTCACAAAATATACATATATATACAATATTTATTCTACAATGGTAATGAACGGTGTCCCAGAACTGAGAATTGCCAACATTCTGCCAAATATCTTTCTTTGTGTTTAACAGAACAAAGAAATGCATAACAAATGATGACATACTTTCCATGTTTGTGTGAGCTGTCCCTTTAAGATAATGTAATCTAATCTTGTTTATCTAGCCACTGTCTAGTTGAGGATTTAAACGAACACAATGTTCTGTGCCCTCTTACCAAAAAGTAAACGTATCCCACTGTACACCTATTGTAAGTTGAATAGATCCTTTAAAAAACAAAACGAATGCAAAAAATACACACTTTTTATTACAATTTAAGTGGAGGAAACAGAACATCACTCCTATTTCCACGGTGAGATATTGACTATGAGATAACCAGAACATTCAGAGAAGCGCTCACTGTACACAGAGAGCTTCTGCACTGATACTGAACTTTTGAAAGAGGATCGGCTGGTTTAAACTGACCGGCCTAACAGATAAATCTATAGCTGGGCCATCTTGTGCATAACAGAAATGTTGATACAAAGATCATTTAGATTATAACAGGCATGCCACTGAAGTATCCCTTAACCCAAAAGCAGCTCAAGTGTCATAGCAAACTGTAAATTAAAAAAATCCCGCTGGTTAACATTGGTTAAGGAAAAACAATGTCATGTGCCGAATCAAAGAAGTTAGCTTACTCAGTAACCCTTATTTAATGTTATATGCAACAATGCTGTAGATTGAGAAACTATTTGTAAATGCGGTTCAAATATTATTCATGACAATATAAGGACACATTCAGTAGAGTCATTGAGTAATTGTGAAGAGAGATGAACCTTATTCCTTACATCTATTTATAGCACTGGCTGCTGAATATAACCAGTGCACTACACGTGTCATTTTACTCCAAGCCGGGCAAAGTGAAACAAAGAATCTGAAGTCAAAATATATTACGTTTATGAACCCCCTCGCTCTCTGGCTTTGTAGGCAACACAATCAAACAGTTCATAAAAATTACTTACAAGTTAATAAGAATAAAATAAAATGTTCTTTACATTTCACGATGATAAACATCTCTCTAAGAGGCATGGTGTCAGGGGCATCTGCTTGATTTCAAACAATTCTCTAAGCCATAATTCTTTACTATGAATGTAAAGGTGGGTTCAGTTAAGGACTACAGTTTTCCAAAGTGACTAACAAATCATCACAGGCGTACAGTGAGTTACTCGACTTGGAAATGGACCCTTAGAGGCAAATAATCTGGGATTTTAAACCGTGTTTTTTCAGTTTTTAGCTGCGTCGGCCTGTCTAGTCCAGTTTTCCTCTTCAATTCCAGAATCGTACTCTTCTTCAGTGTCTTTAGCGGCAGCTCTGAGGGGAAGAAAAAGCAAAACGATCAAGTTGGATTGCAAAATGGCATTAATCTATAAAGTCTATAAAGAATTCCCAGGATTATCAAACCATCAGATGAAGACATATATTGTGATATATCGTGTGTGCTCTGACCTGACGTATCGAGGTTGTGCTTTTCCCTTAACCACATCCTGGGTCACCTCCACGGCCACGATATCAGAATGTGGCACCTCAAACATAGGATCTAGCAGCAGTTTTTCCTGTTGAGAAATTATGGCAAGTTATATTACAAAAGCTCATGTTTTTATATCTCTGAGCAAGTAAAATGCAAACATAATTCAGCTTACCATTATGGATCTTAGTCCACGGGCACCAGTTTTACGTTCCAAAGCAAATCTGGCGATGGCTCTCAGGGCATCGGGTGTCATGTTAAGATCACACTAATGTAAAGAAACACTTAATGATTCGATATTATGCCATATTTTATCTTAATAAGAGAAGCTATTTACATATCTGTTTCTGTTAGTAAACACCTCAGAAAGGAATACGAGATTAACCATGTTGTGTTCTCTTTAATTCGAACAATGTTAAAACGCTATCTGCTTATGGGTATTTTAGGGCTATGTACCAAGTATAAATTAAGTTTCATTTAAGAACAATATTAGTCAATAATGTAGACACCTAGGACAGCGTGTTTATGTATACGATACCAACCTTGTCCATGCTAAAGAGAGCCTGATACTGTGGCACAACAGCATTGCGGGGCTCCGTAAGGATTCGCACCAGTGTCTCCTCATCCAGACTGTGCAGTGGAACCACGACAGGAAGACGACCTACAAACTCTGGGATCATGCCAAACTCAATGAGGTCTCTGGCCTCCACGAGTTTCAAGAGCCTGTCCTTCTCCTCGATCTCAGCCACAGCGTCCATCTCTCCGCCTGTGCTGTTGGCAAGGTCGGCCGCTGCCGCCGCCCTACGGCCTTGTCCCATGTTAGATGGCGTTCCGAATCCAAGATACTGTACACAGAAAATTCCAGGTCATATGTCTTCCTTTGCATTTGATATAGGATAACATGCAATGGATTTGAGACATCCCACCATTCTTCAATGTCCATCATAAAATTCAACTTACAGCTGTTTTGCCAAACAGTGAACACTAATGTTGTTTCTTATTGCAACACCGCAACACCTAAAAGGAAAATGTACAGGCAAAACAACAAAGAGCCCAAGACTGAGACTTGTGGAACACCACTCGTTACCTGCGTTAAGTGAACAGCTCATGCAGCACATTCACAAAGTGAACTAACTGATAAGATATAAGTCTGTGCCTGTTGATGCCTGTCCATAAATGCCAATACTTTTTTCAAGCCGGCCTAAAAGAATGTTCTGTAACACTTTATTTTACCGTGCCCTTGTTACACAGGTTACATGTATTAACTATAGTATTTACTATAAATTTTGCATAGTTACATACAACTAACCCTAATCCTAGACCTATAGTAAAAACATTTAATAACTTTGTAGTACTCAGTACTTAAATGTATAACTACACTGTAACACAGGCACTGTAAAATAAAATGTAACCGAATGTTCTTACACAAAGTTGACCATGCAAACTTATATTTTTAATTGGTTGGTATTTTTAAGCTGGATTGTTGTGTGAATGCAGCCTCTTCGTCCACATCAGTTTCTGTAACACACCTTCTCATTCTTTCTTCTGCTGATGATTCGATCGAGACCATTAAACGCTCCAGAGGCTACAAACAGAATGTTGGTGGTGTCAACCTGCACAGTTTCTCCCCTCAGCTTCCTTGTGTTCTTCTCAGGAACATTAACAATGGTTCCTTCCAGGAGTTTAAGTAAACCCTATTCAAGGTACAAGAAAAAAACTTCAACACTGAGACATTTTTGTTGGCTTTATTCACATGTTTAGTAGCATCTGACGTATATCTGCATAACCCAGATTTTTACAAAAGCTGCATTAGTATAGGGTTTAGAAGTATATAAAAATATTTTTTCTGATTTATGTAGAAATAAGTCTCATGGTTCCCAGATGGACTCTTAAAAAAAGACCAAGTTTAAGAATCTGCTACACAGTTTCAAGTCAAGTTTCCCAGACACTGAAAACACTGACCTGCTGAACTCCTTCTCCTCCCACGTCTCTCAACTGATGGATCCCAGGAACACTGCCAATTTTGTCCACTTCATCCAAGAAGACAATCCCTGAAAGAATTTCAATCCTTTTACTACAGACCGCCTATAAAGGTATACTATTAAACTTCATAAAGCCAAAGAAAATTTCTGGACAAACTGAGTGTTTTATTTATGTCACGTGGCACCCATTATCGCTGTTACCTTGCTGAGCTTTCTCAATGACATAGTTAGCGTCCTGCAGAAGCTTGGCAATGACTGACTCGATGTCTTCGCCCACGTATCCCGCCTGGGTAAGAGTGGTACAGTCACAGATGGCGAAGGGGACGTCCAGGCATTTGGCCAGCGTTTGGGCCAAAAGTGTTTTCCCTGTAACACATCTCAGTTAAGTTTGTCTTGTTCTGCCAGTTATTCACAATACTTTGCCCATTGCACATAACTTAATATTTTATACAATTCTGGTTGCTAATGCTTTTTCATTTCATAGGATTACCCCCACATCCAGCATAGACAATTGCGCACATTTAGTGCAGGCCTAGCGATAAACACTATTTATAAACCAGTCACGGATAAGATCTTACACAACATGAAAATTGTCTCTCACCAGAGCCGGTGGGGCCCAGCAGCACGATGTTGCTCTTCTCTAGTTTGATGTCAGCGTGTGTGGAGTCCAGTACTTCTCCTCCTCTCTTCTCTTGAGGTGCCTGTTGGTTCAACTGCTGCTGCATGGAGGCGCCCAGAGCGTTTCCATGAGGACTGATCCCAGCGATCTGCAGAAGTTCTACACAAAATTAAAGCAAAATTAAACTACAACAACAAAGTCTTTAAGTAAAGTTTCACAATGATTTTGCATTTTCAAAATATACAGTAAGTACAGCATTATTGATTTAGAGTCATTTTAGTTTTTTCCACAAACTGAAGGAAGTTTAAGTATTCCCTATGGTAATCAACAGTATGTTATAGATACTCTGGAAGGAGGTCAACTTCAATTGAACCTGAAGCATGTGTTGCAACATATAGTAAGTCTTACATCATCAAGAACTTTATACTTAGTTTATGCAACAACCATGACGAATAAGACAACGAAAATATTTTAACTAACTGACTTGTTATATTTTGGCACGGTTAACTGCTAGGGTCAAACTGTTTAAAGCACACAGCTGCTCTGTTTGAAGGATCTTGTATGACAAAATAAATCTGACGACTGCATAAAATAAAATGGATGAATAAAGTCAAACTGGGTTACTAGGACACAAGGATCACATGCCGGATTTCATGGTATTACACACATTTTTACATATTCAAACAGGAACACATGCACAATGCAAAATAACAGAACAGGAAGTTAAGCAACACAGCGATTAAGAGTTTTGGCATTTGTACACCAAACATAAAACAACCTGAAAGAAGACGAAACAGTTTTGGAAAAATAAATAGTTTACATTACACTGTTACTTTAAGAACATAATACATAAAATACAGATCATGGATATGAACATAGACTTACTTGTAAACCTGTATTCGTCCTCTCGTCGTCTGAGCTCTAGCTCTATAGAGAAAGGAGGACAATCATGGTGATGTCACTACCAAATATCATAGTACAAAAAAAACAAGTATGAATAAAAAAATTATTCATACTTGTTTATTGTACAAATGCCAAATCCCAAAAAATGAAATCCAACAAACAGACATTATATTAAAGCCAAGGGTTAATGATGCACATTCATCTCTATTAGGAAGACGGAAATAGCACACAAATGAGTTATATTGGCTTTTAAAGAAAATGAATGGGACATTTTACAGAGCAGCAATCATTTGCTCACACTGGCATAACTAGTGTAAATAAAATAAAACATGAAATGTCATTAGCAACCTTTTTCTGTAATAACTAAATGATGTAAATTATTGTGGGGGAACGTTTTGAACTTTTATTGTGTAATTGTTTGTATGTATACAAATAAATATTCCTACATACATGCAAATATTTTGTGTATGTGCATATACAACATTACAATGTACAGTGCACAGACATATACTATTTCAACAACACAAACTTTTATTCTGGAACCGCAATTGATCACAATTAATCGTTGCACAGCCCTATAAAGTCAAACTGGCTTACAGGTTCTGAAAAAGGAACCTTGCTAAGCAACCATTCACAACACTAGCAAAACCACGAGAAGTAAAAAAAACAATTAAAACACCTTTGCAATAACATAACGACACCCTGGAAACCACCCAAGCTATACAGTCCAATCAATGTATGGGAAAACGAAGCTTAAAAATGTAGCTGGTTAATGTTTTAAATATATATTATTTCAACATTTCATTTATGATAAGAAAGTCAATAGGGTTTTGATATCACGTTGTCCAAAGGGCCACTCATCTGTCCCATGGATAAAATGAAACAAACACTCAGCCAGCGTCTTTTTATTCAGCAGTACCAACCTCGAGGTGTGAGAGAGGCCTGTTTCTCCACCTCCACCTGCTGCTGTCTGGACCCCGCCGGCATATTGTTGTAGATGCGTTTATAATGATTGTACACGGCCACCGACAGAACCTTCTTAGCGTGATCCTGACCCACAACAAACTTATCAAGATAAGCGTAGATCTGCGGAAAAAAATAATACAAAAAAATAAAGGCAACATGCTAACCATGACCAGAGCCACCCGGCTGTAAAATCTTACTGAAGTTATACCTTTTTAGGTGGTGGAGGGGGTTTCTGTTGGAAAGCGAACTTGACGGCCTCCGCCGCCGACTCTGGGTCTTTACTCAAACTCTTCTTGGAGTCGGTTTCCGATAGCACCACGAAAAAGTGGTGACATTTTTCACATTTCACAAAGCGAGTCGATGCTGCCAAAGACAAATAACACCTGAAACACTGTCAAATGTTTTCAGATAATGATATTAAATCCTGCTTTCAAGTGCATGTGGCAAGATCCGGCTTCCAAATGAGTGTGTTTTGAATGTCTCATGTATTTCAAGGACAAAAACACGTAAATTTGTATGACTCCCAAATGATGGGAAGTTTAAATGAATGCCATTGAAAATTATTACTTCTATTGCAGAGTTGTCTGGCACAAAAAAGCAAGTCAGACAGAATTGTAAATGTTTTATTTTCTACCTTAAAAATGTATATTTAAGACTCTTGGCTTAAGCCTACAAACGTGTTCCAAAAAATCTCACATAAACACAAACCAAACAAACTTTAAACCATGTTACCAAGTCAAGCACCAGCAGAAACGCAGCTTGTGTGATTTATATTTAGCGCTGAACAGTTAGTCCAGCGAACCCTCTGGCCTACTTAAACACGCTCAAGGCCAGATGAAACCAGAACTATTTGGAAAGGCTGGTGAAAACTGAAATCACCTTGAGTAATCCCCAGCCGCACACAGCAGATAAAATGTCAATGCAGTACTCACAGACAAACGTTTCAACGTGTGTGCACGGATCTCCACATTTAGGGCATCGCAGATGACTTCCTCCTTTGCCCGAGTTGCCAGAACTGGCTCTTTTTCCACTTCCTTCGCCAACAGATTTCTAAGAAAGTTAACAAGGGGAAATAAAACCAATTTGATTCCCTGTACGGCATGACATACTTTGGCAGGGATCTTTCTTCCTCCTCTGATCCCCTGTTGTCTGAAAACACAAGAGTACGGTGTAGTTTATCATAACTTAATACCTTGCCACCATCTCCATCTTTGATCCCATCTTTTGAAGCGTAATACACAGCTGTCTCTGAGAAGGGCCTCATGGGGACCCGACACGCCACACGGACCTCATGAGCTCCCGGCCGGGTCAGTGACAGTAATTGGACTCTGGAGCCTGATATTCCTAAAATGAAAAAAAAATATGTATTTATACAGTGTTTCAGTGTTGATGTTGAGAGATACTTTACTCACATACTAATGCTAATACTAATCTATTAAGTTATACAAGGAATTCAATGTTCATTTCGCAAATAAAATCTTGACAGACATAAGGAAAAACAACCAGCAGGCCAAACTAAGTCAAATGACTATCAATAATTTACAATAATGCATAATTTCATTAATGACCCCTAAATAACCATTTCATAAATATGTGGTTATGCCATAAACATGCATCATTGCTTCACATACACAACGTTACACAACAACTATAAAATCTTTCTATTATTAAGATATTTACACACTGGTTTCTAAAACACGAACTAAGCTCTAATCGTAAATGTAGCCTAGAAAATGGTGTTAGTTTTATTTCCCTTATTATTATTATATCAATATAACGCTACATGTTAGCCACATAGCAGTAATGCTAGGCAGTCTAAATAACTGACGTTAGCCTGACGTAAGTCACAGATATCGTTTACTACAACTAACACAAATATGACACTTCTCTTACCTTTATGGGCTGAATTAAGGAGATTTCTCGCTGCCGAAACACATGTACACGACATGTTTCCGTGTTGTTTGTGTTTTAACCGTTTTAAACGGGTGAATCCGAGGAACGCTGAAAGGTTAGCGCTAGCTGCTAGCCAAACAACTGAATGCCATTCAATACAGGCCCAAGTGTTAAATGTCTTACAAACTAAACGTGTAAACACAACAAAAATCTATCGAACAAATTCATTTGTTAAATATATTGTTTTGTGAGCCGCTATATGCAGCTGATCGATAGACACGGTGCTGTCTAAACGAGATAACGTTACTGTGATAATGAAGTAAACAACTGATGACACTCTTGAGTCATTTAGTGAATCATTTGAGTCGTAGAATCACTTGATTCAGATGATCACTTAAGTCTGCGCGTTTAGGCTGAAGGGTCGGAAAAATATATACATCTTATACATTTATGGATTATTAGGTTATGTAAATCAGCCCAGTAGTCTTTGCTGACAGGCGGGTAAATAAGTGCTAAACATAAATTCACGAACACCAGTTCTGAGTTGATTCAGTTCACTCCTGAATCAACCGGTCTGCAGAGGTTTTCGATGGGTCTTAAAGCCGTTGGATATGTGGCTTTTCAACAGCGTCCAAAACTGTTATATAACGCACAGGTTATTTCCCTAAAAGTGCACCTGGACATTACTGTATGCGTGTCTACATAAATAACTTACACAAAAGGCAGAAAAATAAGCTAAACCTTATAAAAGTCATAATTAAACGCCAGCCTAATTATGTTAAATAAAATGCAAAAGATGCAAGAAATATATAAATAATAAAAATCCAACTAACACCATCGTCATAATTAAACAGCAGCCTAATTATGTTCATTCAAATGCACAATATGCAATAAATAAATAAATCCATTCAACCCTATAAGTCTCATACATTAAAGAAGTACGACTTTTTTATTCAACAAAACCCCTGTGATCACAAATCATCTCGAGCGAATAAAACACATAGCGGTACATACAATTATTTAATGAGTTTAAAATATTGTATCATATACAAGAAAACGTATTATTGGAAGCGTTTGTACAGGATTCAATTCACCGCGCATGCGCGCGTCACAGCACACGCTGATTGGTGATGAGTGATCACATGACCTTGTGGAGAAGTATGTTGGCTGCGGAAGTTGCTGTCATGTGATTCAGCCTCACGCTCAGGCAACAATGTTTCTCCGTGGATGAAAAAAGATAAAAGGTGATTTCTTTTTTAAATAATAAACAAAGCAACATTCATTCTGTGGTTTAGGATATGACATCCTCACGTCGCTGTGTAGCGTTAGTAAACGCTAACTTTCGGTTTCAGCAGAGGCTAATGCTGTGTTCTGATCCTAAAGTAATTTGAATAGCTTCTGACGTATCACAGTTTTATGTTGTGTTTAAATCGCGGGGATTATCATTGCAATGTCTTTGTGTAGTGATTGAATTTTAATTATTAGTATTCTCGTTGTGATACAGGTGTTATTATTGCAGAATACAATGTACACACATTAATATCTGAAATTTGATCGAATAAGGATATTATTCTATTTCTCTTAGTGCAGTCATTAACACAATCATTTTGTGCTCCAGTCACATGCTTGTGTGTTGTGAAATGCATGAAGAGAGTCCAAATCAATCTGCTCTTTCCCCTTGTTTTTTAGACCCTACGTATTGATTTGATAAGGTCCGTTATTTTGTGATCAATTGCATTTATTTACTACTGTAACATTTGTATTTCAGATATGGAGGAGATAAGAGTATCTCCTGACTATAACTGGTTCAGAAGCACCGTACCCCTGAAGAGAGTAAGTCAGTCTCTACCGTAAATCATCCTGATACAGTTATTTTGATATAAAAGTGTATTAAGAATAACTGAAATGAATCTCCTCGATTTACACACAGCAGTCCTTTAATATGGAAACACTAGTCTTAAGTCATTTTTATATGACACGGATGTGATCGGTTCTTGTCTGTTTGTCTTAGATAATAGTGGATGATGATGACAGTAAAGTCTGGTCGTTGTATGATGCTGGGCCCAAAAGTATCAGGTGTCCCATCATCTTCCTGCCGCCGGTGAGCGGGACAGCAGAGGTTTTCTTTCAGCAGGTGCTGGCTCTCTCTGGATGGGGCTACCGCGTCATCTCGGTATGTCTGACAGCTTTACTCTGTTGGTTATTATTTTACATTTAGTGATTTACTACCTGCATACATTTTCCAAGTTTATCATCATGAACAAAAGCTATTCTGAATATAAAGACGCTTGTTGCAGGTTTGAAATCGAAGAGTTTGTGGTGATGCATTATAAGGCTCGAAATACAATTAAAGCTAAATTGAAATAGTACAATTTCCTTCATGTTGACTTGAGAATTTAAATATGAACGTATGTTTTGCCATATTAATACATTTGTTGTTTTATTCTGTAATTATTTGGTAATTATTATTTAAGAATAGAATAATTTTATTATCATTGTACAGCTGTTCAATGAAATTGAAGCTCTCTTTGTACACATAATGACAAATGCACGTGTACACAGTGTACGTATATTCACATAGTATAACAGAGTAAACATATAACATATAAATGAAAAACATCCAATCTTAATAAGGATGGACACATTTTGAAAGTAGAGTACATGTTGGGTTAAGTGAAACTACTCTGATCTAAGTATAAAGCATCACGTAAAAAGTACCAAGTATAAAACTAAATAGAATTGAATATAATGTATATAAATATCTTAATAATGAAACTTAAAGGGATAGTTCACCCAACAATGAACATTCCTTCATCATTTACTCACCTTGTAGTTGTTCCAAATCTGTATACATTTCTTTGTTCTGATGAACACGGAGAAAGATATTTGGAAGAATGCTTATTACCGGACAGATTTTGACCCACATTGACTCCCATAGTAGGAATAAATACAATGGTAGTCAAACGTGCCCTAGAACTGTTTGCTTTACTACATTCTTCAAAATGTCTTTAACACAATGATAAAGTAGTTTTTCCTACTATGGGAGTCAATGGGTGTTGAGATCTGTTTGGTTACAAGCATTCTTCCAAAAATCTTTCTCTGTGTTTATCAGAACAGATTTTGGAACAACTCGAAGATGAGTAAATTATTACAGAATGGTGTAGGTGACGTATCCTTTAAAAACGAGAACCATTTTGGAATTAAGTCCACCGCTCTCTGCAATATGTGAATTTCATGTCTGTTTTCTCCAGCTCCAGTATCCCGTCTACTGGGATCTGCTGGAATTTTGTGATGGATTTCGGAAGCTTTTAGACCACTTACAACTAGACAAGGTGCGTATTGATCTTTTAATTGGACCAGTGTGGCATAAGGATATTTTTTCTCTCTTTAAATGCTTTTCTCTTCGTCTGTGTGAAGGTGCATTTGTTTGGCGCGTCTCTCGGAGGTTTTCTCGCACAGAAGTTCGCAGAGGTCACACATAAATCTCCCAGAGTGCACTCTCTGATCCTGTGCAATTCATTCAGTGACACATCGATCTTTAACCAAACATGGACGGCGAACAGGTGAAGACAATTTGCTTGTCAGTGTCAAGTGTCCATTCCTGTAAATGTTTCATTCTTGAGAAATGTCTTTCTTAGCTTCTGGCTGATGCCTGCGTTCATGCTGAAGAAGATACTTCTCAGTAATTTTGCCAAAGGACCCGTGGACCCAAAAATGGCAGATGCAATCGACTTCATGGTTGACAGAGTGGGTACTTCTGCTTTCTTGTTTTGATGCAGTATATACAGCATAATATTTATATACAGTGGTGTGAAAAAGTATTTGCCCCCTTCCGGATTTTAGTTTTTTTGCATATTTGTCATGCTTAAATGATTCAGATCATCAAACAGATTTTTACATTACTCAATGAAAACAAGAGTTAATACAAAATGCAGTTTTTAAATTATGGTTTTATATATTAAGGGAAAAAACAATCCAAACATTTCTGACTCTATGAGATAAAAGTAATTGCCCCCTTGGCAAATCATTAACTGTAATGAATTGAATAACTGAGTTCAATTTCACTAGCCACACTCAAGCCTTATTACTGCCAGACCTGTTGAATCAAGAAATCACTGAAGTAGAACCTGTCTGACACACTGAAGTAGTCTAAAAGATCTCAAACAGCAATACATCGTGCCGCGATCTAAAGAAATTCAAGACCAGATGAGAAACAAAGTCATTGAAATGTACCGTATCAGTCTAGAAAGGGTTACAAAGCCATTGTGACAAACCACAGTGAGAGCCATTATCCACAAATGGAGAAAGCATTGAAAAGTGGTAAACCATCCCAGGAGTGCCGGCCTACCAAAATTACTCCATGAGCACAACGACGACTCATCCAGGAGGTCATAAAAGATCCCAGAACAACATCTAAAGAACTGCAGGCCTCTCTTGCTTCAGCTAAGGTCAGTGTTCAGGATTCTACAATAAGAAAGAGCAAAATGGCATCCATGGGTGAGCTCCAAGGCGAAAACCACTGCTGACCAAAAACAACACAAAGGCTCGTCTCACATCTTGATGATCCTCAAAACTTTCGGGCAAATATTCTGTGGACTGGTGAGACAAAGGTTGAACTTTTTGGAAGGTGTGAGTCCCGTTACATCTGGCGTAAAACTAACACAGTATTCATAAAAAGAACATCATACCAACATGGTGGAGGTAGTGTGATGGTCCGGGGCGGCTTTGAGCTTCAGGATCTGGACGACCGGCCATAATTGATGGAATCATGAATACAGCGCTCTACCAGAAAATCCTAAAAGAGAATGACCGGCCATCGGTTTGTGACCTCAAGCTTAAACGCACTTGGGTTATGCAGCATGACAATAATCCAAAACACACCAGCAAACCCACCTCTGAATGGCTAAAACAATCTAAATAAAGGTTTTGGAGTGGCCTAGTCAAAGTCCGGACTTAAATACAATGGAAATGCTGTGGCATGGCACAACTAGTTACTGGGTTTAGGGGGCAATTACTTTTTCACAAAGGGTCAGAAATGTTTGGTTTGCTTTTTCCCTTAATAGTTAAAATCATCATTTAAAAACTGCCTTTTGTATTTACTCTGGTCTTCTTTGTGTAATATTAAACTTTGTTGGATGATCTGGATCATTAAAGCATTACAAATATGCAAAAAAACAACAATTCAGTATGGGGCAAATACTTTTTCACACCACTGTATATTTTTCTGGTTGTTTTGTTATATTTTGATATTTACCCGCCCAGTTCAATGAGTGAAGTCTGTTGATTTGTGCTTCAGCTGGAGAGTCTGAACCAGAGTGACCTCGCTTCTCGACTCACGCTCAACTGCCAGAACTCGTACGTGGAGCCACACAAGATAAAGGATGTTGCTATCAGCATAATAGATGTATGTTTCTCGCCTTCTCAGGCTTGCAAGGTTTATAAATTATGCATGAGTTGATCTTCATCATTTTCATTTTACAATGTAAATCTGCTTATAACTCTGCACGTAGCAAGACCATAATTGAAAGTAAGATATTTGACCACTGAGAAGTGCAAACTATGCCTTTAACCCTTTATACCTACTTCCCCTACTCGTCGCAGGTTTTTGATCAGAGCGCCCTGTCGCACGAGGCAAAAGAAGAAATGTATAAACTCTACCCCAATGCCAGAAGAGCTCATCTCAAAACAGGAGGGAACTTTCCCTATCTGTGCAGAAGCGCAGAGGTTAACTTGTACATACAAGTGAGTCTAAAACAAAAAAATAACAGTGTACTTTTTCTGGTTGTCAGGAGTTACATGTATATAATAAATACATTTATATAAAATAATGAATACATCTTTGTTATCACTCTGTAGATACATATGCGTCAGTTTCACGGGACACGTTATGCGGCGATCAGTCCAGAGATGGTGAGTGCAGAAGAGCTGGAGGTCCAGAGGACAAACCTGAGCAATAACAGCACAGGAAGTGAGGATGAGTCTTAAAGCGACCCACAAACTCCTGCTGTCCTCTTTTGACCTGATTCACGTTCAGACATCATGTGCTTTGCTTTTCTACGACCTTGTACTTGATTCAATGTGAATGGACTTTAAAGAGACTATTTTTACTTTATGGAAAATAAATATTTTGATATACGTATTATGGTGGAAATAAGTCAAAGAACAGCAAGATGTTATAGAATGCCATATTTTGACCTGGTTGCCTTACACAACACAAAACACGCGGCTTTGTTTAACGGAGCACTTTTTACTCTCGGAACGATTTAGCTTTTCCGCCTTCTGGACTTTTCAGTATTTTTGTTGAGGAGGTTTGTTTACATGTTGTTTATGTGTCATTATCCGTGTCGTTCATTTGTGTCATGCACTGATATACAAAACCGGATTGAAAAAATCTTTCAACTTTTCCAAAAAGAGTTCCTGGTTCGGAAGGAATTCTTTATCAAATGTGTAATTTGTTTGCTGAAGTAAATCTGTTTAACCACAAACAAATGAGGCATTAAAATCATTATTAAAGATTTACACTACAAAGGAGTTTTTTTTACTTTGACTTCAGAAGCCCTTGACAAGATTTTCTGCTTGGGCTGTCATGATATACTCAAATATGTTGCTTTACGTAAACGAGATAAGCGGAGACCGTTTAATGTAAATGCAGCCAATGAAAAAGAGGAACAACGATGAATTACACTTTTGTTCAAATGTAGGTCGGTTGGTTCTCTTGTTTTTAAGTTCAAAGAATTAAATCCCACAGGAATCCAAAAAGTCTTTTACAATCCCCAAGTACTGGAAAATGCTGCATTTATGAACATAAGAAGTAAAGCTTTTAGAAAGTTGAGCTTTGTCAGTTTAGTGTACATTCATGTGCTGGCTTTAAAACAGCAAAAAGAGAGCAGGGCATCATTTAAATCTAAAGCGACGTGTCTATCATATTCAGTGTGCAATTCCTCTGAAAAAGTAAGTAATGACATATTCAATAGTGTAATTAGATTACTGTACAAATTATTATTTAATACTAATTGCTTTCTATATCCATATATCAACCTTGATTGGTTGAGTGATTCAAGGATAGACATGAAACGGCTCTTTTAATTCATTAAATCAAATAATAAGTGGTATTATTAACTGACCAACGTATTACAAATGTGAGAATTATACATTAAAGCACAGACTTTAAAGTTAGACTGAATTTTGATGTCAATTCCACCATTGCACACATGTATATTACACACAATATTTAGTTTGATTAGCTCAGAAGTAACTCATTAAATTACAGAAAAAATAAAAGTAATCCCTTACTTTACTTTTCCAAGGTGAAAGTTATTTAATTACAGTAACTAGTTACGCCCAACACTGATCATATTAAAAATGTTCTTGTATTTTCATACGCCAACATTAACTTTTTATAATACCCGTTTTAGTTCACCATTGAACTTCCTGTTAAGCGACAGTTTCTTGCTTTTCCAAGTGGGAAATATCTTAGAAATGTTGTGGTGTTTATTCGTCTAACATTTAGACAATATACAAAAGTTCAGAAAACAACAGACGGAGAAGAATATTATTTTTTAATTCATTCGTCAATTTATTCTTTGTAGTGTACTATACATGATTAACAATCGTTCATTCATCCATCCATTCACTACCGTATTCATTCATCATTCATGAACAACAGTTTATATTCATTCAAAGTGGTAGATTTTTGTGAGAAATTTCTACAAAAGTTTTTAAATAAAGAAAACACTTGCTGTATGTTCAAACTATTTGTCCATTGATATTCAGCTCTGCAAATGTTGGAGTGAATACAGTAATGGTGCAGTAGTGACCCTTCAAGGTTTTAACCGGTAAAATCCTCTTCACATCACAGTCATCATCATTGTTTTTCATTCAGCGGTCTCTGTTTTCAAACTCCTGATTGTTCCTTCGGGCAAACGCAGACGTTTCACATTGCACTTGCCCTTCACATTGTGCAGCACTTTTTAGAAGAAGCTGGATCTGAATTAGCCTGCTGTCGTACGTTCTCTGTTCAAATATAAAGACGGGGACAGAAAATAAATAAAACAAGAAAAAAAGACAGAATTTAGACAGTGAAAGTGATCATATGAATCCTTACTCTGTATCTTCAAAACCTACTCAACTGTTAGATAAGGCAGCATCCAAATGAAACCTCGTAAATAAGTTATTTGAATTATTAATCGATGAAAATTTGGTGCAATGCATTCTGGGATTACTTTTACCGCTCAACGTCACATGTAATTCTGCCGTACATGTGCCATGCATTATTTTACAGCCTAATGTTTCATAAAACATACATTATAATGTTTGCTCATAAACGTACATGAACGATTTAAAATACATAATGATCATTTATAAATGATATATGATATGAATTCAAATCACCTGCCAGATCGGACCTTCCAAACCCGATCAGACCTTCATACAATCCTTTAATGGGGTTTTCTCCAGCGGTGAGCACACCGTGCAGCCAGATCAGCAGCATTCTGTGCCCGTGCTCCTTGTAGCTCTTCGTACCTTTAAAAGTTCAGAACTCATTATAACTATGGCGGAGATCTATAACCTGCTGTACAATGCACTGAACATACTGAAGGGCTGCGCTCACATGAAAAAGAAAACACAGGCGAAATCTGCTTTAATACTACCATGTATTTTGGGACCCGGTGGTAACATATTTGGGATTTGTTTATCTTTGCATTGCCAAATATAGATGTGAACAAGCCAGTCAGAGGAATTTACTTCAAATCCACTTCAAGTACAGTTAAAGGTTTTTTAAGTATTAAAAGTTAAAACCTGAATAGAACCAAATAGTACTTAACTATAATGACTATAAGTATACTAGCAACTATTGGTTTACTGAAAAACATATGCTACAAGTGTTGACCTTTCAGTGCATCTATATAGTAAGTTCGCGTGTAGTATAGTTGCAGTACAAACAAATATAGTTGTAAACTAGTTGTATACTCAAAATTGTATACTGTTACACTTGAAAGTGTACTTCATAAACTAAAAGTGGCAAATTTAGTCCTACGGGAATTGGGACGCAGCAAAGGATTATTGAAATAGTACCCTTACATGTATACTTGTCCTACTATTTACTACATAAAGTACTGTATACTTAAACGTTGCTTAAGTATACTTAATCAAATGAACTTGAAGTATTTTAAACAAAGTTTTTTGGGGGGCAAATGAGTTGTAATGTAGCACGCACCTGTCCACTGATGTTCTATGGCTCGTATATGTGCTTCTGAGAACTTCCAGTGTTTGGCCAGAGTTTTCCACTCTCCTGGTCTTAAATACTTCGTGGCCAGTTTCCATAAGACAGAGCGGATGTGTTGTGTTTCCTGCTGATGGTCCGGCTTAAAGCTGAGACTTGTTCCCACCAGACACTCACAGTCACTGTTCGCATTCTCCTGCACGTAGCGAAAACATATCACAAAGTGCATGATCGCTCATTATTATGACAGAAAACAAGGATTTATATCCGATCATTTATATTTTTGAACACATTCTACCTTTTCCCATTGGTAAAATCGGTCAGCTTTAATAATCATGTCAACGATATTCACATGGGTGCCTCGGGAAGCAACATCTAGTGAAGTCTTTCCCTGCTGTAAAATACAAAGAACCTCTTGTGTTAGGCACGCATGGATTCTAAAACTGAAAAAAAAACAGCGTAAGGTAACAGCAAACCTTGTCGGTCAGATTGAGATTGATTCCAGAAATGAGGATCATTTCAGCGATGATGTGCCGTCCGTGTTCAGCCGCTATGTGCAGAGCAGTCTGAAGCCGCTGTGGGCAAAAATTATGGTTTTAATGGGAATTTCATTTTTACTTTTATTATTACTGTCAGACACAAGTACATCACACGTGAGACTTGATTATTTTGCATTAGGTGCTGAAATCATGAATATTGCATGTTAGAAGGTCCATACTCACTTTGTCAGAGATGTCCAGGTCGCACCCCGCATCAATAAGAACCTTGACTATTTCTGTAGAGTTGTTGAGAACAGCCAGATGTAGAGCTGATGCGTGTTGCTAGTGAGGAATTATGAATCAGAGGGTCAGTTTATGAGTATTACGGTGAAGTGAAAGATCATTGACTATGACTGGGCCAAAAATGTTAGATCCTAAAGCTCCAAGGCTTAGATCAGGTTTAATCGTGTCTTACTAGATCTCACTTGAAATCTCTCTGTCTTGAAAATGAAGTTTTTCTTAGTTGCATCTTAGTAGATTCAACAGAAGCTTTTAAAGGTTTCCTTACGAAGACAAACAGTAGTGTTAGGCCCCCTCCCAAGATGGATCCAGGGGGGCCGCAGTTTTTGTGGCTTTTTATGAAATATAGAACTGTATCATACATTTTGTTCAATCATACATCAGAACTGATTTTACAGTACTATATAAATGAATGTGTTTTCGGTTTAAGATTTTATGTCTTTTTTCAGGGGGGGCCACAAAGCAATGCAGTATACACAAAGGGGGGCCCCTTTGTGGCCCCCCCGAAAAAAGACATGAAATTGTAAACCAAAATTTACAACGAAAATGTTTGCGAACCACTGCAATACAGCACCCAACATAAGATTAAAAATCAGTATTGAAAGAGATGTAGAATGATAAACAGTAAGTAGAATATATAAACTTATTATCACTGGTGCTCTTCTGAAACCTCGTTTCTCCATATTTTGTTATATTTTGCCATAAACTTTATTATTAGTCACCCTTTATGTTTGTCACTGGGTTCTGCAAATATCTACCCAATAAGAACTATTACAAAGAGCTTGTCAACTTTAACAAGTATTTCATCATTTCGAAAGCAAACCATTTCCTGAGTGAATTAGGACATCCAAGGATTTAGAAGAACCGCGGCAGTATATTGAAATTAGACACAAAATTAATGAGCGGTGTTTAATATTGTACATTTACATTTCTGTTCAATAAAACATAGAATCAAACCTGACCCAGGTCCATTGCCAGGAGTTTCTAATAAAGGTTTTAGTACTCACAGTGTCGAGTAAATCCAGGTTTATCCCAGCCTGAACCAGCAGTCTGATCTCTCTGTCTGAACTGTGCTGGGCCACCAGATGAAGGGCTGTCCCGTTCTTCTAGAAAAACAAACAAATTTACGTCCATGATTCACAGATAATTACAAAAACAAGTTGCATCATGAAATATAAATAATAATCTTGTCGACACTATTAATATCGCACTATGCCATAAATCAAAGATTTTACAGCATGGAATTCATATTCGGATGTTAATGTTGGTTGCATTGTACAGTTTTTTCTGTTGTGTCAGTTCTTGCAGAAGTCGCTTGTGTTATATGTGAAAACTCTCAATAAAGAGCAGCTGAATGTGTACTTACGTTGGTGAGTTCATTGACATTGCAGCCAGACTCCAGCAGTAATCTAAGACACTCATAATGTCCTCCTTCAGCTGCCAAATGCAAAGCTGTCAAACCATCCTGAGAAAACATCAATACTTCAAAATACGCTTCATTTGTTAACACAAACTACAGTGACAAATACCAAAGCTTCTCGCAGCATTCATTCATCTAATGTCCACATTTACTAGTACAATTTTTAAATCAAACATCGTGTCTGTTAATAATAACTCAAGTACCTGTACATTTCTCATTAGTATCTGTACTTCAGCAACGTGTGTTTATTTTGTACAAAAATATATTTAACTATACATTATAAAGCATATATCACTATATTTTATGAACGTGTCATTTTAACTTTTTTTAATACTTAAGTACAAATGTTTACTTGAGAAAAACTAGATTTACACTGGACTAGATTTACTTGAGAATAACTATATCTTCGATGTACTTAAAGGTGAAAAACAAATAATTTTTTAATAAAATATAGAGGAGTTTAAAACTATGCATTATAATGTAGTGAAGTAAAAACAGATAAACATACTTTAAAGTCCCCCTGTGGTCGATACTTGTATCCCTTAAAACTAATCTTTGATCATCAAAAGTATGATTAAAAAAGACTCACAATGTTTTTTTCATCGATCTTCTCCCCTGTCTCCACAATCTTCTGGAGGACCTCGCTGTGACCATGCACAGCTGCCAGATGCAAAGCCGTGTTCTCCTCCTGAAGTTCATAAACATAAACTATCAGTTGATCTAAACATCTTTTAAGACTTTTTGGTGAGAATCTCACAGCCTTGATCTGAGTTGTAGGGAGCCTGGCATTGATCTGGCTCTGGGTCATGGGGGATCTGGTATTAGTCTGGATCTGGACTTCAAATGGTCTAGTCCTGGTCTGAGTCATAGGGAGCCTGGCATTGATCTGGCTCTGGGTCATGGGGGATCTGGTATTAGTCTGGATCTGGACTTCAAATGGTCTAGTCCTGGTCTGAGTCATAGGGAGCCTGGCATTGATCTGGCTAGGTCATGGGGGATCTGGTATTAGTCTGGATCTGGACTTCAAATGGTCTAGTCCTGGTCTGAGTCATAGGGAGCCTGGCATTGATCTGGCTCTGGGTCATGGGGGATCTGGTATTAGTCTGGATCTGGACTTCAAATGGTCTAGTCCTGGTCTGAGTCATAGGGAGTCTGGTTTTGGCGATCAGATCTTTATTCCAATAATGGTCGGCAGAGTACTCACAAGGACAAGTTTTCATTTGGGTTATGTAGGGACAATAACAAACCCTCAGACTGACTTTAGCTTCAGCGTCGGTGTTTTGTTTCTAGCTGTTAAGCCGCATGAGGGTGTAATGAGCACACGTTGGGGGGCATCTGTGCGTGTCTGGCGTCTTACCTTGTCCTTGAGGTCATGTGCACAGCCCATACCAATGAGAAACTCCACCACCTCCAGGTGCCCGTGCTCGGCGGCCAAATGAAACGCTGTCTTGCCTGACTGACACACAAGGTCAGATAAACACGAGTTAGAACAACACACAGTGTCTTACTGTGCTACCTTACAGCTCAAAACTAGACTTTACACTCATTCACAAATACATAAAAGGCATTTTTGTTTTTGTCGTGTTCGGTGCGTGATAGGCTATGCATTAATTGTACGGAAAATAACGACAGTTTACTTTTCCTTCAAACGTGTGTTAAAATCTTGTTATCAACAACCATCAGAAACAATTCCGTAACTTTTTGCAACAAGAAACCATTTTGTCTGTTAAGTCAATAAAAGTCTTCCTTGAGTTGGGAGAATGTTTAACCGGGTACAGTATTTGTACGCGCATTGTGTAATCAAATGAAAAGATAATAACCTTCTACCAACTACTGCCGTATTGAATCGATGCACAAACACTTGCGCTCTCAGAGAGAATAATACATCCTATTATATATTATACTCTTTAATATTATGAAAGTTGTCTTTCAAGACTCGATAGAACAGCCAAGGCAATGTGTTTGTGTATTTTGGGTTATGCAATGAAAATAGGCAAAGGAGTGCAATATAAATATAAATATTACTGGTGATATGTAACAAAAAATTTATAATAATAACAATTGTTATTATTATTATAGTAATTGTGGGGATAAAAATAATAATATTTTTTTCCTTCAACAAACTCTTGAGTTTCAACCAGGCAGCTCAGATTGTGATTTGAAAATGCCAACTTTGGTCTTTTTCCATTTTCCAAAAGTGCGATTCTCACCTTGTCCACTTTATTAAGCTGCACGTCCTCCAGATCCTCCATGATGTACTCCAGGATGCTGATGTGACCCCTCTGAGAAGCACAATGCAGCAGATTCAAGCCGTTCTGAGGACATAACCAAAGCGAGAAATCTTCATCCCGCTCAAGCCTTGAATATCCAAGGCCATGTATACTCACATCTCTCTCATTCGTATGGGTTAGTGGTTATGCACTAAATGGCTTCAGAATGATTTTCTTGAAGTGCACACTCAACCGTAAATGACTGTAAGCTCACCCAAGTGCATATCTGTCGTTTTGTGAGATACTGTATGTAAATCTTGTTAAGGATTGTTATCCGTACAATCTTACTTTGTTTTCACATGTGAGCTTCGCCCCAGTTGAAACAAGGATTTTCAGGATTGACAGGTGACCAAACCACACGGCCAGCAGCAGAGCATTCATCCCGAACTGCAAAACAAACACGACCACATCTCATGTGTACACAGTCGCGTACAGGTATTGGCCTAAGTGACTTTTCGCAATTCTTAGACAACACTTACATTGAGGATTAGTTCACACGCGGTACTGTACATGAGCGGCTTTGTATGTTATGAGCACATCACAAAGAAGTGTTTTAATTGATGGCAAATGTAACACGGTCATGTTACATTTAGGGTTTCTCTTATACTGTATATTCATATAAATGAACCTCCAGCAGTTTTAAAGGAGTAGTTCACCTTCAAAATGAAAATTCTGTCATCGTTTTCTCACCCTCTTGCCATTTCGAACCTGTATTTCCGCAGAACGCAAAAGAAGATGTTTTGAAGAATGTTGTTGACAGCACCCCATTCCCTTGCATTGGTTACAATAGAAGTGAATGGGGGGCTGTGCTGTTCTGTTACCAACATTTTTCAAAATATCTACTTTTGTGTACTTCAGACGAAAGAGCGTTGTTTAAAATGACAAGAGGGCGTGTAAATGTTGACAGATTTTGAAGATGAAATACTCCTTTAAGACCACATGGTGGATGGACAGGCAGGATATTAAAGATGTATCATCAGGGTCTCTGTGTATCTCTTCCTAAACATGATAGGAAACATCATAAAATATTCAGTCTGATATGTAACTGAATCTGTAATTCAAATGAAGAGTTTGGTTCCAAAATGATAACTCAAAAATCTTATGTTATGTTATGTTATCATGTTTTTATTGTGTTAGTTAGCTGTATTTCTTGAGTTATTATGGCTTAAATCAAAACTAACCAACTGCAGTTTGATTGATATTTAATTGGAATGCACAATAAAAAAACATGATTTTTGAAAAGTTATTTTGAAGAGTTATCTCATTTTGGAACCAAACTCTTCAAATGTTGCAATCTAGTACATTTCTCTTAAAAGAACAGTTTACCTAAAAATAAATCCAAAAAATTACAAATATTTTGCGAACAGTTCATTTTAAAATGTGACTTGTGGGTGAGTAAGTTTCATTTTTGGGCAAAATGGTAAACAGAAATCTCACACTTAATCTTTAAAGGGATTGTTTACCCAACAAAGCAAATTTTGTCATCGTTCACTCACCCTCAAGTTGTTCCAAACATTGTGTAAATCTCTTCGTTTTGTTGAACACAAAGAAAATATTTGGATGAATGTTTGTAACCAAACAGTTCTGGGGCACCATTGAGATCCATACGTTTTCTTACAAAGCATTTTTCTTTCTTTGTGTTCATCAGGACAACAGAATATATACAAGTTATCCAACTTAAAGATGAGTACACAATGACAGAATTTTCAATTTTGGGTGAACTGTCCCTTTAAGGACAAAGGTCAGCAGTGGCCAGATTCAAAGCATACAACACGTACGCTGTCCATATCATCAACCTCCGTGTCGTGGTCCAGCAGGAGTCGCAGCGCCTGCTCACTGCCGGCTCCGGCTGCCCAGTGCAGGGCCTTACGGTCCATCTGAAACAGTTGTGAAAAAAAAGAATGGAAAAATGTGATATTGGGTCAAATAAGGTCCATATCCCGTCATGTGTGTTTCCGTTACTCGACTGGAAAAACAAAGCATTCCAGACAGAGAATAGTGGACGGCAACAGAACTTCCTGTGACACGCTTCCTGGAAAGTTCAGCATGCTTTGCTTTTCTTACTTTGTCACAAATCGAATGCTTGAAACTGTTTGATCTGTGCTCGCTTTAAACACACTGCTGCATTTATAAACGTGTTACCGTTCAGATAGTGAGTATAATTCTTGTAGACTTCTATCGCTGTGCAAGCATTCCGTAAGAAGTGTCCGTCCGGTTCCTGGAGATATGACTGTGTTGTTTACGTCCATTGGTTTTGCATTCGCTGTATCTCACCTTATTTTTGACTTTGGCGTCCATCCCTCTTCCGATAAGCTCCTGCATTTTGTCGGTGTCGTTTCTTTTTGCAGCATCATGAAACTCCTTCTCTGAGCGCAGCACTACACAACAAAACACACACACACAATAACAAACACCAGCCAGAATAATGATGCCCACCTGCATCTTTATACTCAAATGGTCATGTCTACCTATTCTTGTAAAAAGAAATCTATACATTTCTGTAATACTTTCTTTAATGGCCGTTTCCTTAACACAGATCCATATTTGATTTTGATTCTTTTCAGGATTCTTGTAGGCTTTTGTTTTTTTTTTAGGTAACTTTGAGGTTATAGTTATACACGGTACATTTAAAGGGGCGTGGCTAACAAAACAACACGTAAATTGTATACAAAGAAACACAAGAAAATAAATGCTTAGTAGATATAGACAGTCTATTGAGTCTGTTATCGTTCTATAGCATCCATATGGAGAAGCCACATCACACAATGCAATGAGGCGATAAAACCATCTATTGCCCCCAGTCCAAGCAACATAAAACCATACAAATGATTTCACACTTCTGTGTTTTAACTCACATATATCGTCTTCGGACACCAGCCCGTCCTCCATCGCTGCCTCGTATATTTCTACATTTGATCTTGCGGTGTGTGTCTGTTCCTCTCAGCGCTGATCTCAAGCCTGCCGCTCTGGGAGATCACGAATGAACGCGGGTGAAGCGAGAGAAGGCTTGGCTCATGAATATTAATGACGCGCGTTGACGTCACATGGTTGCCATCCTGTGGTGAAGAGTCTAAATATGAATCAGATCTAGCTCCTATTATTGTTCCGTCATCTTTTAATTTCCAATATTTTCAGAATAATTGAATTCATTACTCTGTGTCATCGGACTTTATTCAGACAGCTGAAAACATCCATGTTATCAGATTTAATCTTCGTTGGGTTGGGTTTTATATGTCTGTTGACTTTGGGTAAACTTACACCCCGAATGATTGACAAATGTTGACTTATTTCGGCACGAGATTGAGTGACGTTATGAAGTGAAACATCCACTAGAGAGAGCTGCGGTATCATACTGTAAATGACATTTCGTGTCATGGCTAGAAATCTCAAGACAATGAAATGTGAAACAACAGGCGCAAGTTGTGACGTGATTTGGCTACACGTCATCCTAGAATAAATACATATATTACGTCAAAAAAGACCTGTTCGTTTATCACGCTGGTCAAGTCAAGTGCATTGCATTCTGGGATACAGCGGCAAAGGATATTTGGATATTATATGCATAGATAAATTTGGCAATACTTGTGGCACACATACCTCTGAATAATAATTTAAGTATGTTAGGATGCTATTTTGGACGTTGCGTCAGTAGTGTACACTTGTACACCACTCTCACTACTAAGCAAAAACAACAAACTTGGATTTAAAAACAGCTCCCAGATCACACCAGCAGAGGGAGTGAAGTGACTCTCAACTAAAGGACAATCTATGCAGTGCTTCAATGGCACATCATGAACTTAAAACATGTCTCTGCCACCTTGACAGCAGGAACGCATGTGTGAGAATGCTGTTTGTCCAGCTCAGGACTCAATGCCTAAGTGCCGAACAAACTTGGGTTGAAGCTCCGGGCTCTGGGTTTAAACAGATCCCTGTGTGACTGGATTCTGGACTTCCTGTCAGGCAGACGTCAAGTGGTCAGAATAGGAAACAATACTTCCTCCCCACTGACTCTCAACACCGGTGCTCCCCGGGGTTGCATATGCATAGCACCTAATGCAATAACTACCCATTACTAAATTGACATACCTATATGTGTACTATATGGTTGATCCATTATTGTTCACACTTATAAATGTTATCGTACAGCTACTCTATTGAAAAAAGGGGGAGCCAAAGTCACAAAGGGTCTGTTAAGTCAGTGCACATTAAAGACACATTTTGCCTTTATTAAGACATGGTTTTCGCAAAGCATTTATTTCCCATTTTTGCAATTTAATATGCATTAAGATTTTAAAAAATATTAGTCCAGTTAGTCAATACCACATTAACAAATACTGTCTGATGAAAACCACAAGCATTTAATAAACTTCAACAGGAAACATCAATAATAAAAACAGGTATACAAAATTTGATCGTTAACGTTTTTTTAAAGACAGACAGTAAACATGAATATGTCAGAACATTAATAACTTAAATATTAAGCATTTCACCGGCAGCATGTTATTTACAAAAAATGTGAAAATTCACTGAGCTATAGATCTCAATAAAAACTATTAGCAAGATAATACACATTGCAGCTTCAAAAGTAAATAAAGATGCTTAATATATTGCGTTAAGACTGTAAAGGCATAAAAATCCATTTTAAATGTAATCTCACCAGCGCTTTATTTCACGCATTATTTACAAGATCACAAAATGGTACCATAAAACATTTTTTGTTGTGGGATTGGTACAAAATCATTCTAAATTGTGTTATGTCTATAGATGCTGTGCCTGTTCATCTTCACCATTCTAATGGAAACAAAGCTGAACTGAAACTCCCTAACTCACAGCACCGAAAACAAGTTTTGGGTTTTTAAACCGTCTATAAACCAAATTACCACGATAACCACATTCGTATCTGACCTATAGGAACCGCTATACGTAAAGCAACAAAAAGTGACATATGTGCCAGGTAGGAGGCAGTTATATCTGTATTATTTAAAAAACGGTGTGAGCAGAGCAACCGCTTTGAAATCACTACAAAAAAACATGAGACAGAATATTAATTCACACTGTTTTATGTGGCTTTTCACTGTGCTATCATGTGCAAATGCTCACAAGTTTGGGGGAGGGGTTTAGAAGAGGAAGTGCATCACAGTGGGTTAAGATAAAACTGTACAACATTTTGAAATGCAAAGAAGTGAAAATAGTAAAGTGGACATGTTATTTTAGACAAGGTAGTCGTGTGGATTGTTTTATTTCTTCTTTAAAACTTAATTTAATTGTCATTCACGTTTCATACGTTTCACGTCATCATAACACTTTAAGCAGAATCATTTTATTCTGTTTTTATTCACTTTCTGAATCATTCTTTTAGCATTCTCTAATAGTATTATCACACAAAATGTCGGACTATATCTTTAAATTCTGTGTAACTTTGAAGCTCGCAAACTCCACGAGAGAAATCCTTTAATGAATCATACAGCCTCAGAAAAAATGAAGAGAGCATTTCAAAATGTTAATTTTTAGATGTTTGTGGTCATTCCAGTCCAGTGTCTGTTAATTGTAAACAAAATCAAACCTCAGGAGTGACATAAGGTCATCCGACAGCAATGTGAAAGACTGGAACATGACAAGACACACTGTGAGAAAAATCCAGGTTATTACAAAAACATATTTTTTACCTTTCCTAAATACATGTAGAAATATTGAATTTGAACTTGTTTTCTTTGCAGTATTCTGAAATCGTTCTATTATTATGACCTGTTTCTCCAGTTTCCATTTACTGAAAGTAAATTCAGATAGAAACATGAAATTTGGGAGAAATATTGTCAGTAGTTCACAGAATGAAACAAAAATGATCATTAAACCTAAACACATTCTTCCTATAAATAGTAAATTCAGAAAAACTGCTAATCATTTTGAAATGGTCTCTTAATTTTTTTCTGCTGCTGTATATCTATGTTGTCTATGACTAGTCATGTGCTGAAATTCTGCTCTTCTTTTAAGACTTAATAAAAGGAATTGAAAGCTTCTAAATCAAATATGAGAGTCCCTGACAACATCTTGAGTTTTCATTTTCGCTTGCTGACTTGGTAGTCGTGCGACATAAGCAACAGAATTTAATGACTCGTATCGCTTCATGCAGCTTATTAAACTTCTTGATATTATACAGAAGTGACAGGGCGAGATTTAACAACCCTACAAACTTTTGCGCGATGATGAATAATGTGGTTATATATTCCTCAATTGCAACTAATTCCATTCTAAAAATCAGTTTGTTTGTTCTTCAAATCCGACTAAAAGTGCCAACACAATTAACTTAATCCGCAATCATAAATAACATTGAGGAATAAGAAACACAGAAAGATGTAGGGGAAAAACCACACAGCGTGACATAAACTGAGCATGTGCGCAGACTAGCTAGTGAATCTCGCGCGTCTTCTCTAAACATTGTGAATGAGGTCAATATGGGAAGCTTTTCATCCAACCAACCACAATATTCGCCCATCAAGAAGCCAGCCTCATCATTTATATGAAGAATTTGGTTCCAAAATGAGATAACTCATTAACGTTTTTAAAAAAACGTATTTTGTCAAAAATCCTCTTTTTTTATTGTGCAATCCAAATTAATATCAATCAAACTGCAGTTGGTTTGTTTTGATTGAAGCCGTAATAAATCTGCTAACTAACACAATAAAAACATGATTTTTGAATTTTTTTAAAAATGGAGGTTATGCAATAACCTCAATGTGTACGCATTAGCAAAGCATTTTATCCCATCCCTTTATCAAATCGACATCTGTTTGATCATTTGCATATATCACATATATCAGCATACGAAGTGTACCTTACGGCTTCCATCCACTAACACTTACCATTCCAAACTTAACCTGTTGCTTTTGTTATGCTCTTTAAAACCTCTGGCTTCCCTTAAAAACTGATCTGCTTTTTTCAGCTTCTCCATCGCCGCATTAAGCAAGATCTCAGGACTCGCGCTCTCCTCTGTTTCACTACTCTGTCCGGTTGCAATAACGCTCAGCATCTCTTCAGTCTCTGCGATCTCAAACGACACTTTTCTTTGCAAGGTATTCACGTCGCTTTGGTGCGCTTTAACCACTCTCTCTTTTTTGCTCGTCCTCCGTGTTCTCTGTGTTTTCAGACAGCAGTTCTCCCAGAGATGCGGATCGGGCCTTGGAGGACTGCTTGAGGGGTACGGTGACGTGATTGGGATCAGTGGCATCTTGGTTTGGAGCTGAGCTCTCGTTGGTGACGGTAGGCATTTCTAAGGACGGCTCTTCCGAACTCTCGGCTCTTCCGTCGGATGGGTCTAGATCATCCTCGCTCGTCTCGCCATCAAGACCCTGGGAGCTCCCTTTCAGCTTGGCGGTGGATGGCGTAAGTTGGTCACCGATCTCCGACTCCTCTCCTGAGTGCTGACCACTGTCTAAAGACTTCTCCTCTAAGTCTTCAGTTGGCTCAAGTTTGGGTTCTGGAGTTGTGATGTCACCTTTATCCAACGACTGCTCAGAGGCTTTTTCTGAAGATGGAGTGGTGATGATGGTTAGGACAGTGGTGTCATTTTGTGGGGCGGAGTCTTCCGTTTGGACGGTGGACTTTAATGGCTTCTTGGGCGTAGCTGGAGGTCCATAGCTCTTTTTATCAGGTTCAGGGGTTGCATTGAGCTGGAGATGTTCCCTTGTAACTCCTCCAGGGCTATCTGATGTCTTCTGCGAGTCTTTCCCTTCTTGTTCAACATGTGGTTCCTTTGATGCAGTACTGGGCGAATCCCACATCACGACTTGAGGCTTTATAATCTTGTTAGTTAGAGTGAACGGCTGGTCTTCTTTCTTGTGTTTCTTCTGAGAGTTTGGAGATATATCTGGCGTATCTTCACCGTCCACCTCTTCAAGCTCCTCTTGAGTCTCCTGTCTCACTGTTGTAACTTGTTGGTTGGGTTTCGTATGTTTGGATGGAGGAGCCGGGGGTTGGATAGTCTTGCTGGATGGTGTTGGTTCAGAGATGTCTGAGCTCTCGCTGTCCACTTTACTGTCGGAGGAAACGTCCTTGGTGGAGACACAAGGTTTACTCTCCTTCGATGGAGGCATGGGTGGTGTAAGAATCTTCTTTGGAGGTGTAGGCTCCGTAGGCTCCTCACTTTTAGCCTCATCCTCCTTATGGTTATCATTGGGTTTTCTGTCTTTCGATGGAGGCATGGGCGGCTTAGTAACCTTCTTCTGGGGTGTGGAATCTTCATCGACGTCCTCCTCTGCAATGTTGTTTATGCTCACAGGCGGCTTCAGAGTTTCAGCTTGTTTCGGCGTTCCATTCAGCTGTGTAACATCTCCATCCAGGTCTAGCCTTATAATTCCGTCACTTGTTACGTTCGCAACCTAGTTAAAAAGTATATAAATACATTTAGATGATATTCACATGTTTTTTTTTCTTCAACATGGCAGAAAAATGAAATTTTTTGCACGTGTGAAATTAGCCACGTACCTCCTTCATGTGTATTCTGGTCGGCGGTCTTCTGCCACGGTTCCCCTTCGGCCGAGAGCGTGTAACATGTTCTAAAGAGCAGCCCTCATCCACTTTCACCTTAAAAAAAGGGTGAAAAAATGCAAGTATATTTGTGCAATGACGTTCTCCAGGGTTGCGTTCAAGTCAATTTCATCGGGACATAGGTGTACCTCTTCGTATATGTTTTTTTTAGGGGTTTTACACCTTTTTATTGGGTCAATAAAGTGTAGAGCTGACTAGAAAGTGTTGGGAAGAGATAGGGGAGCGGGTTCGGCAAAAACGGGAATCAAACTCGGGTCGCCGTGAGCGCATTGGCGCTGTATATAGCTGCGCCAACCACAGGGCTATCGGCACACATTCTTTTAAAGGGCTCCTATTTTGCCTGTTTTCGTGATCCTGGTGATGTTTTTTCGGGTGTAATATAACTTATTATTTTATTGTTTACCGCTGTGCTTTGCCTCCAAGAAACGCTCCATTTTGTTCCTTTAATCGCTCCCTACGAAATACATAATGGACTCAGATTGGTAGCTAACCCAATGTGTTGTGATTGGTTAACCACCCAGTGCGCGTTGTCTGGAAATCCCACACCCCTTACCATAATGGGTAGTTGCATGTGCTCTGGTATATTCTAAAAGCCGATTCACATTTCACATCTTTTGCGAGGGCAAGTTGGCTATTTAATGTAGTCACGCGCAGGCGCAAATAGGTAGCGATGCGATCAACTTTTCAGAGTGCTGCACGCGCACCGCGGGTCATTTGACTAGAGAAAGCAGCGCAGCTTTAGCCCCTAAATGTGAATCGCCCCTAAAGCTATACACATTAACAGCAACAAACGAATCGATCACAAGCCTTTTTACAAACTTAAATTTGTAAAGTCAATCCTTGTTGGAGATCGCAATTTTTTTTTAAATGACTGTTCGTTATCTTTTAGATTGCTGTAGCTGAATCTTGAGCACCAAAGCTAACAGCAGTAAACAGATGCTGCGTCCCAATTCACCTACTTATACTATGCCCTAGTGGTATGCACTGTTTTTGTTATGGAAAAGTATATACATTTTAGTGCGTAGCATAACTATTTGCAGGCACTGGGACATACTAACGCGAAACAGAAGTGGCCGTTGTTGCCTAGACGACACTGTGGTCCTTAACTGTGACGAACATCAAAATTTAAAATATTTCTTCATTTATTATTTTGTATGTAATGTCAACTGTATACTAACATTTATTAATTTAGCGATGCATGATTTATTTAATTTTATAAATGCTGCTAAAATCTGGGAATTGGGATATACGAATTATATTTTCGAACACTATTTAGGACGGATAGTATGGGAATTAGGATGCGCAGCTCAGTCAAGCGTTCTTCATGGTAACTAAACACTACTGCAGCGGCTCTTCGTCTTCTCTAAAGCAGCCCAACATGGCTTCCCCCCTTTCTTGCGTTCCTTGGGGTGGCAGTTATTCTAATTCTCTTGCATCGTTCGTATGGATTACCGGTAAAAGAGAGCTGTAGTTCGTTTCAGCCGTTTGAGGTCATCCTTAAAAAGCGATTTCTATTAAAAAAAAAATATCTCCCTTTGAGTTTTGTAACTTTGTAGACATTTTTTTATACCCAGATAGCATTTATACACAATCTTTGAATAAAAACGGATTTACAAAATCGGAGAGCTTTAAATAACTTCGAAGAAATATAGCAACGTTTGTAAATGCTGCTTACAGAAAATGAAGTAGACGGAATGCACCGGTATGTTTATGCTAGGGATAATCCACAGCTAGCCGAGCATGGGCCGTTCAATTATTTGAAAGTTAATGCACACCCCAAGGTGGTAATGTGGCCACAACGCGAAGTAAATTATACTTTCGAATAATTGAACGGACCGGAGTCAATTATTATACTTGTCCCACGGTTACCACACCACAGGACTGCGCCATACTTTCTTGCGCCATTTCAAGCGTCGGAGGCTTGAGCCACTGCCACCGTGCTACGTGGTGTATGTGTAATGAGTGAGAGAGCGAGAGACCGTGCCCACACCTGCCCCTGCGTGTTTGCAGTAATGTGACAGTAAAGCCAGTAATAATAATATTATTTATTCTTCTTATTGTTTGTATCACCAGCAGTAAAAAAAAAAAATCAGAGTAGGTCTATCAAAATATATTTGCTATCAGTTATAAGCAGCATGAAGAGGAAACGAACCAGTAGGCTATCAGTGTTTATTAATTCAATTGACAAGTTATTTTAGTTATCCGATTTCAGTATATGTATTTAAATATTGTTTTTCAAATGTTTTGTTTATAGAAACGAAACTGCACACATTTCCACTAACAGTAAAGTTTGACATTATAAACATCGGCTCAAGAGCAGGGTGCTGTGTGCCGTGATGGCCTGTAGGCGGATTAAAATCCTTTAATGCTCGGCTAGCCGTGGTTTTTACGGCTTATACCCTGGTCATTTGCCAACTTGATGCTGTTAATTGATGTTTAAAGTGCAATTTCTGATCAGACAGGAGAAAATGAAAGTTCTTTTTGTCAGCGAATTTCAAATGTTAATCAAACTGACTGGAACTACCCTTGCATTTTAATGCACACCTTCCAGCCAATCAGAATTGAGTATTAAAACAGACGATGGTACCATATTTTGTGCAGAAATCGTATTTTGTTGTAAATAAAAAAAAAGTCAATCTGACTGCTACAAAATGTACCGCCGACTACAGACCTTGCATGTTGTTTATATGTCTATGTGGTGTTTAAAATATGCTTTAAGATAAATCATCCATTCCGCAGCATTTTCTCCATAAAACTGCACTTTACCAAAGACAGTTTAAAAATGCAGCTTGAAACAGCCACTGTTTACGACATCATAACCCTGTAACCAATCAGGTTAACAGATTTGAGCCATAGACATGAAAGTGCAAAGGCTCTGCTTCTGCAAGACATATATAGGCATCTATAGTCAAGGGTCCGAGCTCACGCGATGGAGGCGGGGCTCATTAGCATATTCATGAATCTGTGTATACTAAATGAAGCAAGGACGTAGAGTTACATTCAAGTCGTTTTAAGGCATGAAGGGATTATAATCACAGGAAAAACTTTTACATATGCTTAAAGATGAGTTTTAAGTGATAAAATGTTCGAATGCAGTGCGACTTTAAAGAAAACCCTGAACTTCCCAATGGTGATTACGACTTTGCGGTGGTGTTAATGTGCGTTCAGCTCGTAAATACGCACCATGTGTCTAAACCAGGCAACACCATATTTATTCAGTAAGTTGACTGTGAAATAAGTTTTAATGAGTAAATAGTATATAGATTATACTGTAGTATTAGCACTTGAAGCTGAAGATAAACTGAAGGGTTTTTTGTGGTAGTTCTAAAAGGTTTGCCTGTAACCAATATATTATTATTTTTCATTGCTAAAAATGAATTGTGTGACACACTTAGAAATAAAAGCTGAATAAGGTCAAATACCTCATCGAAAACTTTATTCTTTGCCTTGTTTATTCCTTCACTGAGCGCCTTGATCCACGCCTCTTTCTCATCAGAAGTTTGTGCCTGAAACTTGACATCTTGGACCTGGAAACATTCAACGCAACAGCTTTTATACACATTAAACATATCAAATATCATCTTTTTATCTAGAAAATTATCAAAGTTCTCCTTTCTATTATTCAAAAAATATGTAAATCCCTAATTGTCAGATTTACAGAACTAACCAAAATGGCCTGAGGTAGAAAGTAAGTTCTCTTTGTTATTGTTTATGGGATGTTTATTTGTACGGCCCATTGTTCAACCGTGTTGGGTTCATAAGTAGCATCCTGTATACAGACCCGGCATGAACCTTTCAAGTGCATAAAAACAACAGGTACTTTTCTAAAGTATCTTCTTGTCTGTGCAAAACCTGATGCCACATTCCTTGGTCACTCACCATCAGGAAATACTAGTCAAAGGTTAAAAGCCCACCCCCAGGAACTGTCTCTGAGATATTTTCATCTCTCAATATCACTTGGGTTCCTTCTTTTATGTCATTTTTTCTCTCATACTGTCTGCCCGTGATAAAAGCAATAGCACATCATCCATCAAAATCTGTCATCTCATTCATATCTATTCTTTTCATATATTTAACGTTATGGGTGTGTATAGCAATACTACTATTGCTCGACCTTTAACCCCAACTGTTATCTAAGCCCCATAAAATCTAAAGTTCTTCAAGGAGGGCGTGCCTACACCGAGTCTGAAGCAGGAGGTGAACATCTGGCCTGTGTTTAGTCTTTAAACTCTTTTCAAGAACTACAGTATACGTGTAGTTGGGTAATAAAGTAAGAAGCACTGGGCTGTGGAGTGTGACTCATACAGCTGGCTGCTGGTCACATTGCTCAGGAGAGGAAAAAGTGACACGATGCCCTGGACGCTCTTTACACACACACACACATTTTCTCTTGACATCTGCTGCGCTCTCTGCAGCGCTCCAACGCAGTCTCGTCATCTGTTAGTAATAATGCATATTTCGCCTGTTAGGTATCTTTCGCATTTCTTCACACCTTTCCAACATCCAAGACTCCTTGATTTCAGCTTGGACTTTTGACAGTAAATACAGAATACAGTAGATAGCATTTTAAAGGATTGCACATGTTTACAGGGTCATTTCGAGTTTGCAATGCAGTGGATGAGACACATGTTGTATGCGTGGCCTAAGATTATGACATTAAGTGTAGACTTCTCTCTGTGTATTGTACTGGGTCATTTACCCAACGGAAAATGGCAATACAAAACAATACAAATTTAATTTGATGTAAATAAATGTTTCTGTAAGATAGTAGAACCATGGGTCTATTTCACTTATAATTGTGTGCATTGTTCATATTTACATGCACATTTGAATTTCTAAGAAAAACATTTAGCCAAATTGACATCATGTGCAAACACACATGGATTTGTTTTTAATCTTTTAGTAATGTTGATGATTTCTGTGAATATATATATAATTTTTAATGTTCATAAGACCCTAAAACTTGAAATAGCATGTAATAATAGTGAAATAGTATTTCAATATTGAGTATGTGAGTAATGTGTTTAAGTGGTCTATGTTATTTGTAAAAGAAAATCATACATTAACAATACATTTAATTATGAACCACAGTTATAGTTTTGTTTTCAGTTTAATACATATTTAGAATGTGCTTTTATTTTATATTTGCAGTTTTTATTTAAATTTTAGTATAATTGTCAGCAATTTTGTAATATAATTTTTGATTTCTTAATTATTATTTGAATTTCAGTTTATTTTTATAAACATACATTTAATACAAAGTAAGTTGCTATATTACTACCCAAACCGATAAGCAAACACAGACGGGTAGTTCATTTCAGGCCAGGCGCGTGTGTCCAATAACAATCTATAAGTTTGATTTTAGGGGGTATAGGACCGACGCCTTTAAAATAAACGAATCTACTAGGAATTGACAATCCATTGGTCACTATATTGGTATACTGTGTGTAAAAACATTTTTTTTCAATTTAAATTGGAGTTTTTTTCTTCAATACCTGGGTGAAAAAAACGAATCATTAATTTATCTTTTCTATCATATAATAAGGTGTTACATTTTTTAAACAATAGAAATAATATTTTAGATGATGTACAGTATATCAACCATAAGATTGAATTATCCACTATCATAAAATTATTCTTTGTTCATTTATCAGAGTTGGCCAGGTTTGATCTAAATTTCGGTGTACAGTGCAAAAAATTCACATTTCACTCAAATGTGGGTGGCTTGTGGGTGTTTTGACAACCACAAGTATTTACATAGTCATACAGGAAATCTTGCTAACCCTTGCTAAAGGTTGTCTTGATGTAGTTCTACGCTGTAATCTAAAACAGGAAGGTTATCGTTTCTTATCTCAAATTTGTCAAGTGCATAATATTTCTTATGACACTCAGCAGGAAAAGCAGCATCATTCAGCGCATGCAACAGCCGCCCTTTTACATATATTTTCTGCCATCAATCGTTGAATCCAGTGAAGTCATGTGTCATGTGTCTGTTCAGATATGTCTCTGATTCATTACATTCAGCACAATGAGCCAGTGTGCCTCCAGTGCGTACCATATTGAGCCGCTGATGTCATGGCCGAGGCCCAGCCATCAGACACTGTGTATTGCATTGTCATACCAATGACAGTCACTCTTTATATCACATACAAAGGAAACGGCAGTCTGATATGACTGACGTGGTGCTGGGGTGCAATGGTCATTATTACCTTGTTGGCGCTCTTGGGGTTTCGTATCAGTACCAGTCTGTTTTTCTTCTTGAATGCACTTTTTAACTCGTGACATTTCTCATAGTTTTCCAGGTCCAACTTCTCCAGGCATGTTTTTAATTCCTGCACAAGTGTAAAAGTGTAGTACTGCTTTAAATTGTTGTTGTTAACAATAAATATCATTCAGCTTTCTCTGATTTACAAAAGACGCCCACTTAAATGCAATTCAGTGTACCAATCTTGTCAGGCATATTTACAACAAAAATCTATTTATGACAAGTTACTTTCACCACAAATCCTAATTAGTTGTAATTTAACTTTTTTTACTTAATTTTACTAGGTTTTGCCGATTTGTCAATAAGAATTTTTTACTTATTTAAAGCACAATAAAATGTTATATGCTCCCTTATTCTTTTATATATTTTAATACAAGTGAGAATAAGCATGTTTTTTTATTCATTTGTACATAAATATTGGTAACACTGAATTACAATGTAACATTATTTCAACCAATTTTGACATTTTATTCTCCAAAAACTTACTTGAAACCATAAAGTAGACATTTTACTTACATTTAATGTGCCGTCTATGGACATAAAATCACTTTAGTAAATTTCTTTTGATGGGGACATCCTAACGTCTTTGACACATGAAAATCTGTTTCTTTACCTCACCGTTATTTTTAGCTTATAACAATCATTCAGAAGTTGAGCTGTCACGCACCAATTCGTGGGAATTTAACATAAAAAGAAGTACATCGAGTAACCTGTAGTTTTACATTTCAAACAGAGATGGCAGTAGAGAGGCTAAAGTTACAGACTGCAGCTTTAATGTGTTCATGTATGTTTTCTGTTGCTGCTGATTCTATTGAAACCTCTTAAAAGTCCAAATAAAACATATCACAAGTCTTGTCTATGAAAAACTACAGGGATATTAAAGAGATATCATTTTATGATGGCTGGCTGGCTTTGAGGCTTTATTTATGGCAAAAATGACCCACTCAAAACCTGTGTGTAATATTCTCAGTGCAAATCAATATTGACGTCAACATGTAATGAAAATGTCATCAATAAAACCCTTCTGAGTTGCTAAAACATATAAATATTCCTGATCCTATCCAAAGCTTGTCCTTCATTAAAATGTTATAATTTCCATCCTTGAACCGGCCTTAGTACCTCATGTTTGGATCACTCCCTTTATTACGATGTAAGAAATTTCTGATGGTTAAAAAATGAACATTAAGTTACTCTGAAGCGTCACGCTACAACATTAAAAATGGAATCTCACAACAATTTGTTTACATGACAGACTTTTTGTTGTACCTCATCTTCATAGATGGCGATCTCCGTGCGGTCCAGTTGAATGTAACGGTCTTTATAGCTGCTCAAGAACTTCCCTGAAGACTTCTTCAACCATCCGGCCTTCCCAGCACATTTCACCTCTTTGGGCTTGGCCGGCTCCTCTTTCACGCCCTGTTTTGCGCAGGAAAACCAAAATCAGCATTTTTTGGAGAACCAGAGTTTCAGTTTGACTTGGCATGCATTTCAAATATGAGCTCGGGAGAGAGCATTCCACAGATGGGAGGGTGAAGCATGCAGCAGGCCAGATCATCATTTTTGGCCGGCGTCATACGACCTTCAACACCTTTTATATCCTTAACAGAAAGAACAGCTGACGCCTTCTTTCCACATCGGCTCTTTTTCATTTTTTTAACCATCTTATAACTTACATCTCGATTCTTCATTCGACGCCTAACTTTTGATTTGACTTCTACAAAGCACAAAATGCACATCCGAGTGCAGATGTCGACTTTTCGAATATGAATTATAATACACCCGAACGCAACTGTATTTGGAATTCCCAGACTTCGACGAGAGTCTATGTGAGGAAATTCCTCAGGATGTGTCTTTAGAGGGTCATCGGGCTGTTTTTCCACTTTCGCTGGGCCTTTGGAAAAAGCAGCTTGTGGTAAAATAAGGTACAGCTGTGTCAGGAAAGAAAACACGGAGAATAATGGGATCTGCACTGTGCCGGAGTTCTGGATCTGGCACAGTCTCACATTGCCCTGTCCAAGATACCGAGATGGCGACAGGTCACGGCATACCCTCGCAGTGTCTGTGCCGGGTCGGGGGCGATGAGGACGCGGGGGGTTAGTTTTTGAGTTTCTTTTTGTTTTTGTTTTTGTGTTAATTTAGAGCACAGCGGACGGCACATCACAACACGCTCGCTGAGAGGGACTCTGGGTGGGATGGAAAAATCTATATTGTAAAAAAAACAGATTGCAGTCAATTTGCATCTGTGCTGCAGAGAGCGGCCCTACGCTTTCACGAGAGCAAGCAGAGTATCAAACAGAGAATATTGACAGAGAATCAAACAGGAAATAAGAATAAATGCTTAACTTTAGCTTTAATCAAACAGGAAGATCTTTCGAAGAAAACCAAACCTCATAGTGCTGCAGTAGATATCAACTAATGATCATGTACAGATGGCAAAACTTTGTCAAAACTGAAACATACAGTTGGTTTTTACAGAAACCCTTAATTCTAATTATTATATAGTGCTTTGGCATCTTTTGACATGGGCCAGAAAACAACTCGTAACTGCCCTAAAACCCACTCTGAACATCTAAACAACGGCATGTGAAGACCCTGGCAACCACCCAAAAAAACCCTACCATTGTGGTGGCACGTTTAACACACTCAAACACCATTCACAGTTTATTCAGAAGATGTGCAAAATAAATGTTGCATGCATGCTGAACTTGAGGAGTTTCCCCATGAAGATAACAGATTTTTTACTTTATTAATTGTTCAACAAGTTGCTATGTTAATGACATTTGTTGACCTTTCTGCGATTTTTGATGAATCCATTAAATTTGTCATATTTATTTTTGCTAAATCAGTTATTCAATCATTTTCGATTAATCCACTAAATTATTTTTGATGAAAGGCGTGTCATGCATTCGGACTTCTTCACAATGTTAAACGTGCCGTCTTCTCATGCTTAACAAGGTCAACTTGTCAAAAAACGAGTTGGGCGTATTACGTAGTATTTCTGTGCTCTATACAAGCTAATCTTCATGTATAAAAATAACACATAAACAATGTTGCTTTGGTTCAATGTGCCTCATTCATGAAACACGCAGAGAAGGATTTTTTGTGTAAATCATTCATAAAGTCGTTCTGGCGTAAATGTTCGCATTCATGAAAATGTTCGTATTTTCAAAATGTTCGTTGGTAAGAACACCTACTTCCTGTCACGTGTAAATGGTGCGTAAAACATTCAAACGTTCTGTATTCTTTAGACAAACTGATGACACTGCATTTTGATCATTTTGATGCACTGTGTAGCATAATGATATTTCACAAGTGTCTTTACCCTTTCTTGTTTCATTTTTAACTATTTAACTTCGGGTAAAACCCAGAACTCGTCACTGTCCCTTTTTACACAGCCGTCCAATCACAGTGGAGGAGAGGCGGCATCGTACTTGTACAACACAACAATTTCCGAATTACGCTTTAGACAACGGAGTCGGGCCGACAAACAACCTTGTAGCCAATCAGCAGTAAGGTGCACAGAACGGACATTAGCCGAGCCAAGCGCTGACGAAAGCGAAAGATGGGGGTAGGGGTGTGTTTGTTTTGGTGATTTGAACATCTACAACGGCTAAGAGAAATCGGACACCCTGCCTTTAATATTATTGATTACTGCATTTTTTTATTCAGTAATATTCTTCAAAACAAGATACTAGTAACATGTAACTGTCGTGGATATTCCAAATCACAGCAACCAATATGCGTCTATGGAAATACGCGCAGTACCTCCAAAGCGTTCTCAAGCACCACCAGCTGGTCATCTTCGGAAGAGCATCAGGTATTATTTCAGCTGGCTAAAACGTTTAGGTGGACACAGTTTAATTTATTAATGTATTGTTAGGGTGGCATATAGCCTATTAGTCTCTTATGCATTTATGCAATAACATTGCCAAACCAGAGAATGGAGTCCAGAGGATTCTACAGCACTCATAGATACGTCATTTGCGAAGCAGTAATACATAGGCGGGATTATGCTATTTGAATTAGCGTGCATGCGCGCCCTGTTTACGAGTGATTGGAATTCATTAACATTCACACGTTTGACTATCAAATCTGATGTTTACGAAGTATTTATGAATCCGGAGGAAAGCTTTCGGGAAGGTCGTTTTTTTTTGCGCAAATTATTCGGAATTTACTCATATATTTACCAATGTTTCATGAATGAGGCCCAATGCATGTATGCTTGTAGGTGCAGTAATGATATGGCTAATCCCTGCAGTCACTTATGTGCAGCTATGTATTCATTTGTAAATTTCTGTGTTTTGGCACCAAGGTCTTGTCATCACATATAGCCAAATGACAATAAACTCACTCAAACTTGAAAGCAGCATGATGCATAACATGTATAGTTACTTTTCTTTTAAGATACTAAACATTTTTCCTCCAAAATGTTAATAGGAAATAGCTCACCTAAAAAATGAAAACTCTGCCATAAACCCAATGTCTTTCTTTTAAAAGTGAAGATTGAGGGCAGAATGTTAGTAACTAAATACTTTCATTGTAAAAAAAAAAAAAAAGTGAGTCACCAGGTAAAAAAGAATTTTGTTCTGCGGTGGACTATTTCATATACATGTACACAATTTCATGCGAGTCAAAAATAAAACGCTGTGAACATGCTAGTTGTCAAGCCACCTCACATCTAAATATGAATCATCTGTTTCTCAGTATGGCCAAAACCTAAACAAATGAACTAAAGTTTTGTGTCAAATGATGTTTATGCATTTAATCTGCTGTGGATCTATATTCATATATACATCTATATATGTTATATGTGAGTATTAGGAATTAACATACGTTAGACCGAGAGAGGAGCAAGCATCTGAGTATGAAGGAGACACACAGAGAAACATAATCCCCCAGATCAAGACGCCCAAAACCAAATCCAGAGCAGTGAGATGATCTTATTATTAAAGGGGTGTGACATCCTTAGTGTGAATGTGTGATATATATCCTGATTAGAAATGGGCCGAATACAGGTTTCAAGGTAAACCGAGGTTTGAAAGATTCAAAGTTTCAAAACCACTTTCATTTTCTGTGAACCGTTTCTAAGGTATGAGCTGTGTTTACAAAAATAAATAGGTAATGTAATGCAATGTTGGATGTTTAGGCCTAAAATATAGGCTATGACAAAATATTAATTTTTAATAACAGTTTTTTACAACCTATAGCAGGGTTTTTCCTGCATAGAGAAATTGGAGGGGTCCGCCTCCGTCAAATGTCGTGCCGCCTCAAACTCTCGCAAAATTATGTCGGGTGTCTTCACGAGTAGTATCTGACTGCAATATCGGAGGCTGCACTCTCAGGACCGCGTTTCTGGGGACGCATTTCTAGGACCCTGCGACCACGGAAATGACGAGTTGAGGGCATCGAGTGCATTTCCAGAATGGACGACAATCAGAAGTTCAACTTTAAAAACATTTAACACTATATTGGAAAGTTAATGTAGCCGAAGTGAGTTGCTAAATAGTCTTTAATGCAATATATAACCATAATATAAGCTTCAAATGCTGTAAAACGAGTTGTAAGTATATTTGTTTAGCGAAACTGTAGCACGACTGGCAAGCTTATGTTGATTTTGTGACTATGGGATGATTAGACCTAGCCAGCACAATAAACTGTAGCACTCTTTGTTGTGAAACCTTGTTAACAACTCATTGTTTTTCCATTTTAAGTCATTTAAATTCATCTTAATGTTTTAATTGTCTCGGACTTTTCATTTTGAAACTGTTTCTATAATATTGATTGTTACATTTGACATCATAATAATTGACTGTTAAAATACCATGTGCTAGATTTTATAATGTACTGTGTAGTCTATTCAAGGACACAGCTCAGTGCAGGCAGTAGTATGACAAAAGATTAATAAATAAATTGGTCAAGTACTAGGCTTCGGCCTAATTTAAGTCTATTTATTTATATCGTTTTTTTTTGTGTGTGTGTGTTCAACTGTTAAGTTGTGATTTTAAATAAACACAATCTTAAATCTGCGCCCCTGAGTCATCATTGTGTCTTCACTCTGTACTTGAAATGTGGTTGATCCAGTGACAGAAAAGGGAACACCATGATTTATTTTTACTTATTATATTATGCTAGTTAGTCACAATAATTACCTTTTAAAAACTAAGTAATTAGAATTGGGTGGATATACTGTCTTAGTTGCACTTTTGGTCCTCAAAAACTAGGGTCCTTGGTATTACGTTTTTCTCCTAACTCCGATTGGTAGGTGGCGCTGTAAAAACCAATTAGGGTCCCAGAAGTGCGGTCCTGAGAGTGCAGCCTCCGATATAGATCCTTTTCACATGACGTCACGCAGCTTCCGTCTGCCGCGAAGCAGTGTATCCTTACTTCCGCTAGCGCCTCAAAATGAAGTTGACCAAGTCCTTTCCACAGCTGCCAAATACGGCTAGATGATGTACAACATCTTGCAGACAAATGTTTGCTTATGACAAGATCAAAGCTAGATAAAGGATACAAATACTTTGTTGAACACTACCTGTTTGATTATGAAGGTAAGTGTTTTGTTTTCTTTTTGTGTTAGCGAAGGTGCTAGGATAAGTACTTGAATGAGTGTTCTGTCAGTTTTTCTGTCACTGATGTTAAATCCAGAAAAACAGAAGTTATTTTTCTTCTTGTTTGTTGTAAGACGGATGTCGTGATACACTGCTTTGCGAGAAGGCGGAAGTTAAGTGATGTTATTGTGAAAATGGCCTGTTGCAGTCGGATAATATTGGTCTTCACAAGAAATGCTGCGTGCATTTAACAGACTGTCATTTGTAACTGCAGTTGGTACCTTACGCCACAGTGGAGGCGCTGTTTTGTTATCAGCACACTGAGGCGCTAAAAAGATCTGCAGAACAAGAGCCAGCTGTGTTTGACGGCTGTTTGTTTGACATCAAAGTATATTTCATTTCTTGAAATTTCTTAAATTAACATGACGTCCATCATTGTAATGTCTTTAGCTGTGCAGTTGGATCGTTGAATCCGCATATACTGTACACGGCGAGTTCGCCGGTATGAACGCACATTGCGTTCAGAACGACTCGCACACGAATGATTCATTTAAACTATTGAACTTTTCAGTCACTAGCGAATATAAGAGATCATTGAATCATTTAAAGTGAATCACAGAGAATGCAAGATGTGAATGAGCTTTGCTCATTTAGTAAGAATGGTTCATTCAGTTGGCTATTATGGACTGAAAAGTTAGTTGAAAATGATAAAAAAAGCTTTATTTGATTAAAAAAAGTCTGTTTGGTTGAATAAAAGTAGTGTTTAATATAACTTAATTGTCTTTTTTATTTAATTTTATTAGAACGTTTAATACATCAAAGTCACTTTGGTTAAGCCACTTAAAGGTACGGTAGGCCTACATGTGTGTGCAAGATCACCTCCTGTTGAGCCTGGAAAACCCCTCCATAGTTAGGTTTTAAATTTAGGTGCGCTGTAGTCACCCTAAAAAAACATCAGTGTCATTTTGTGTATGTGGTTTAGACATGACCTTTACCTGTCATTTTTGCAGATTTTGCTTTTAGATTCATGCATGTGGAAAACGTTTTAAGCGACGGTGCATTCAAGGTATACATTCTATAAGCATGCATGTTTCCTTGGATCGAAGCCATAACACATGCGCTGTTACTTCAATGCTCAACTGAGCTAAAGGTAACCCCAAATAGGTGAAAAGTCCTCAAAAGAGAACAAAAACGCTCCTATGGATTGTATTAAAGGCAAAATGACAAATGACATATTCAGTCTTGTGGGTTGGAGGATATGTTCTTAACCATGAAACAGTTTTAGTGCTTAAATCTTATGAGAGACGTTTCAAGAATGATGACACCAAACCGCCAAGGGACCACTGTTTTGTAGCAACCATTAAACAATACTACAACAGGTATCGATTCCAGTCACATGTCATATCAGACTCAGGTCGTGATCTCTCTTACACATTTGTGCATTTCATGTTATTACTTTTCAAATGCATTGACAGCCCTTGTTCCCTTCTAAGTGCAACCTGCAAACAAGTGTGTTCACCAGTTCTAGTATAAAAACGTGTCCGAAATCTCATACAGAGAATACAAAACAGGAATGAGACCAGAGAAGTATAAAGAGGAACCATTGAGCTATGTTGGAGACACAACAGGAATCAAGAAACTGTAACAACTATAGTTTAACCAAAGAGCTGTTGTGACTTTCCTTCTGCAGCAGAACACAAAAGAAGATATTTTGGTCAACAAAAAGCACCGACCTACATTGAGCTTTAAAATATCTTCTTTTGTGTACCACAGAAGAAAGAGTCAAACACAAACAAGCCGAATAAATGACTACTTAATAAACCTCGCTAACAGCTTCATTTAGAGGCGAACGCTGGGAGATGTTCATAAAAACTCTCTCTATGAAGTATATAAACCACAGAGGCAGCCCCACAAACACCAAATTTGACTGTGACCACGACAGCTGCTCTTTGTCTTATAATGTCATGTCAACCTGGCTGTTTTTTCCATGCTGTCATTATGTTTGGATAAACGTGGTGCCGAATTGGCCGTGTTGTACATTATGATTTCAAAGACATGGATGGATTTCCGACACAAACATTCCTCCGATCACATTTCATGTTGACTTCTTAACCTCTGATCAAGGCAGAGCAAACTGAATGCAGGTTGTCTTCATCGTATCGAAGCCAAATAAAGATTGTGTCTAAGTACACCACATATTAACTATGCTAGTTTCAGCTCTGCCATCTATTGCCAACGGTCTACGTTACTTCCTCATTTCACTATTTCCTGAAACGACATATCCACATAGTAAGAGGATCTGCAAGCAGAATTTATTTGTATTTATTTGGCTCATAGATGCGTGGATGCACGCACATAAACAACGCTTCTTTTCCCATGAAGTTTGACCCACATGCCTACACATAGAGTTAAAAGAGACGCTTCACTCAAAAATAAAAGTATGTCATCGTTTCTTTGAAAATTCAGTGCAGCACAAAAGAAGATATTTTGAGAAATGTCTCGGCGGTTAATGGGGGTCAGCGCTGTTTGGTTTTCAACGTTCTTCAAAATGTCTTGTTTTGTGTTCTGCAGAAGAAAGAAAGTCATACAGGAATGGAATGACGAGGGTGAATAAATCGTTTTGAAGTGAACTATCCCTTTAACAGACGTCTCACAAACGTTAAGAGACGCAAACACTCCTGGACACAGATCCATCCATTCATCCATTAAAGCATGTCACACAACAAGTGCTGTTGGATAAAGAAGAAGAAGAAGGGTGTGATTCACTTCCTGGTGTCAATCAAACTCTCCATCATCTCGATCAGTCGCGCTGATGTAAAGAACTTCGTTTATTAACACTTTATAACACACGCATTGACTTCACAACGAGTTCACTTCAGACGCTCAAGTAAACAAGTGATGCTCAAAACCACACCACTTGTTTGCTATCATGCAGAAGAACGACCACACTTGACTAAACAAATCTCTAGGCCGACGAGTCATGAAAACTTTGCAACAACCCCGCATCACGCAGGACATCGACTTACTAGGGTTTAGTTTTAAACAACCTTCTTTGTTAAATGCAATGCCTCAAATGTTTCGCATATAAAAAACCATTAACAAAGCAAAAAAGAAAGACTGATCAAATACTCACATCTTCCATTATATATATTCTTTATATACACAAATCCCGTTATGCGCAACAGAAGCCGCTCGACGCCGATCTCGGGTTAAAAGTGACGAATTCTCCTGTTGTCGACTTTCTCACATCCAACATGACGCTAAAAAAACAGGGAACTCGGAGTCTGAAATGTAACGGTGCTCTGTTCCTACGGCTCTTTTTCCTCTTTCCACTTCAGCAGTGTAACAAGTCTCATGCTTGAAAAAAGTTTGGTTTCCGGTAAGTCCCCCGAAAAGCCTCTGAGCGCTGAGAGCTCAGGGCTGCGTCTCACATCACAGTGAGCTGCCTACATAGTCATCGAAACGAGTCGGATGCTCGTCAAACAGTCTTGTTTAACACGAGAAGAGATGCTAGTGCACGCGCTCCTGAGTTTGGCCTCAAACTTTGACCAATGCAGTATATAAATCAGCATTTATTAGTTGTATGTGCATTTGTTTAAGGCCACTTTAGGGAGGCTGCTGTGGTTTGTAGTCTTTATTAGGGAAATGTAGTGTAAATGTGTAAATGTCATTCTTTAGTAGATATTATAAGAACCTCTTTTAGGTTTGCATGATGCAAATTTCACGTAAGCACGTGTATGTATGTTATATACAAAACAATATAAGCTTTCATATAGGTAACGTATTGTGGATGAAACTTTATGATTGGATTTAAAACTTTGAGAGTTTTGAAAATATAATTCAATAAAGGAGAAAAGAAAAGCATTCATTTTAAGATAATGTGTTTGCAAAACTAAGGTGCAAAAATGTTGCATTTCCTGGGGGCGTGGCGCACATCATGCGTCATCATTCTGCAGGGAGGATGCGACCAGCTTCCTAATAAATGATAACAACAAACACAGAATGACAGATCAATGACTTCTGCACAGTGCACAGACTCCATTTGTGTTGGATTATACTTCATTCATCTCTTTGTAATGGCACTGCAAAATGTTTTAGAGAAAATTAAAGAATAGTTTTTGGAGACAAAACATTTAAATATAATCATTGGTTAAACTCAATTCAATCGAGGGCAGGATTTCCATCTAATAAATATGTGTAGCTCCCACTCGTAAAAACTCATTCTCATTCAATGAAATTCAATTAAGTTGGTCCAACTCAATTTGACTAAATACGGTATAGATTAAACCTACAGAATCACACAATGAAATGTACTTTTGTCAAATACATTTCAGATGGAATGTATATGTTTATGTAGGATCTTGTCAAACTCGAAATAAAAAGCCTGGAAATGGGGAAACAATTATTGTGTTTCTTGTGTTGTTCCCCTATAGAGACAATTATTTAAACAAACTAGCTAGTTGCTGTGACCGTATGCAAGTACACATTCAAACAGTTTTAATGTTTCTTATCAAAACCATATCCCAAGAATACTATACTTTTTATACGTTACTGTGTTTTTAGAGATATGAAACCAATTTACTACAACATTTACATATAAAAATAGCATATTTCTTTCGTATAAAACACAAAATGAAAACACTTTAATGATAATTAAATTAAATATAATTTGGTTCTGGATATTCATTTAGGTGTTAGGGGCAGAATTTAATATCAGTCAGATTTTAATATAACTCTGCATCATCCAATACTTTAAATTTATGCTCGAGATGGTTTAACACAAGTGACTTACACTGAATACAATCAGGACTCAAACCTACGAGCCTTTACCCTGCTAACACAATGCTTTACCCATTGAGCCCCTGTCACATGAATGTGTGATAAATAAAGTTTAAGAAAATTCTTGTTAGGTTTGGGAGCCATCTAGTGGTCGTTTTATATGTATTGTAACTGCAGTCAGCATGATTTATCTTTGTAATATGATGAGATATTTTATATGGCTGCAAGTGGACTGATCAAAATGACAAAAAATATTTTTGGTTGAATTGGTACATGCAATAAAATGTACCGTGCAATACATGCAATAACACGTTCATCTTTTACGGTAATAAATATTGTTACATCTAAACATCAGATTTATTTATTTCCATTTGGCAGATATGTTATTTATTGGTTGAGATTGTTATATATTTTTGGATATATGATTTTCTTTTGTCTTGTTGATACGCTTTGATCACAGAATCATCAGATTCATCCGCGCAGAGCAGCAGTGCCGAAACACAACCCACAGCACTGTAAACAGGGCTCTGCAAATTACTTTTATGGGGGATTTATCAACTTTTGGGGGACTTGCAGAAGAGTATAAACATGAATTAAAGTAAAAAAACGTGGAAAGAATATTTACGTAAACGTTTAACTTACTTAAACATCAAGAGAACAGCTGTGTATAACAAACAGAGCCGTTACACTTTACTGCAGCGCCTCGACAAAGCGCCTGAGTTACACCGACCAATGATAAATAAACAATAATTCACACAACAATATTAGAAATTGCACATATGCTGAGATGTATTTCGTATTTATCTATCATGTATGAAAATGTGAAATAGTTTTTAAAGTCACCATGAAATCAAACAGGAAAATTATGATTTATCTGTGCACACCATACATTGTTTTTTTATTAATTTGCACTTGTAATCTTTAATCAAAAATATTAAGCTTCTCTCCCCCTCTCAACAACAACTCTTCACCACATGATGTCAGCAACAAAAAGAGGTTGGACTATACTTACGTCCAATGGCCAGGCATTTTTAGCCCTCCCCTCCAGACCCAACTTACAACAAACCAATCAAAAAGGTCCAGGCCCAACTTAAACCATTTTTTTCCAATTTCAGAAGCCGTTTCACTCGGATATACGTTACGATGCGGAATCGCAACTTCCGTTTCATGGCGACTTTAAAATAAGTAAATTAATATATAGAATTTTTTAATATCCTGTTGTGTCACGTACCAGGGGTCTCTTCAAGTACTACCAAAGTTTGAGAACCTCGCTTTCACCTATAGACACCGCAGACAAAAGGTTATTAGAATATTCTACGAATGTGACGACGAGCACGCCAAAATGGATTTAACGCTGTATATTCGCCAAACTTTTGTGTATCAACACAAAACTTGGTACATGTCATCGCAGTCATGACCTGAGGTAACATGCACAGTTTCGGCACAGCGCCACCTACTGGTCCAGAGTTAAAAAAGGCAATTTTTGCTTAAGAAGTTTGAAAGCTTTGGTGTAATAGGCTATCATAAAAGTGGTCTTTGATTCCTTGATAGTCGAACCATACCCAGTGTTCCTCATTCGTCCATTGTGGGTGTCGCCCATTATTAAATGTGCCACAAGGTCAAGTTGCTTCATCAAGGGATGTCAATTTGAACAAATTCCCATTATCGATTAACAATCAATTAATTGGAACTTTCCCATAAACTGCAAAGCAACCAACCATAAAGCGCTGAAAGTGAGTAAAGACGTCGTTGAAATAGTCAAGTTCAGTCCAACGGGTCAGCTTTAATTCTATAAAGCGACGAGGATACTTTTTGTGCGCAGAAGTGTATTTGTTTATATCAGAAGTGATATTTTCTTCCTAAATGTGCATACGATATGTCATTTGTCACGAATGTCCATAACGGTGTTCAGTGTTTCCCCAAACGGCCTTCCATACCCCACAGGATTCTGTATGACCACGGCACAGGGCGGCGTCACGTGCGAATGAGTATATTCGTGATGTCAACGCATCAAACATGCATTTGCTTTCTAAATTGTAACATACACAACAGTATTTGAACTGAATGCTCAATAAAGCAGTTCTCTTTACATATTTGATGTTTCTGTCGTCAAACATAAAAGAATAATCACGGACGATTGTTCACGTGTCCAGTCAATATCGACAGGTGCTCTGCCTTGTAAACGCTGTTTTGCGTTGATTCATTACACCGACACGTAAATCAACCAATCATGTTTTGTTTCGCGCCGCGTCATGTTTATGGTGGTAGAAATGTCCTCACGATTACAAATCGGATTTATTTTTATATTTATTTATTTTAGAAACAATGTAACAAAAATAGAGTTTGCCATCTTATTATGAAAAGTGTCAAAAGTTTTTTTTTTACAGGTACCACATGATGCACCTTTTCTACACCCCAAAAATCTGCATATGTGTTTAGTTTACCAACATCCTTCAAAATATCTTCTTTTGTGTTTTGCAAAGTCATACAGGTGTAGTTTTAACACATTATCGATAATCATGATGAGTAATATCACATTTTATGTTGAGCAACTCAAATTATTCATTTGAAATAAACAAAAAATAAATAATTTAACCTCAATTCCAACACTAAAAATATATAAAGCATTTAACAAAAAATTTAACTAAAACGAACATGAAAACTAAAAAGATAAAATATTTAATTCGAAATATAAACCTACAGTAAAATTATCTTTTAATGACAGTTTCTACCATGTTGTTTCTCAAAATATTGGTGTGCTGTGCAACCAAATTCCATTTAATTCCGTTCATTTTTGTGCCTCATATACATCAAATGTCATACATGATTAAATGAAAGCACCATCCAGACACTCAAATACTTCTGAATGGAATTTATTTAAATAGGACATTTTTATAAGAATGGTTATAACACAGGAAAGCCACCATAGATGAACATGCCTCTAAATAAGAGACTGATCACTTTTAATGTAAAGATTCACACTTTGGTGAAGAAATCTCATTCTTCAGCACAGGCAGCACTGTTGTTCCTCAGATTTTTCCAATGAGGAATTCACAAAACCGACATGGGCACAAACTCTTGGAGCCAATTTTGAGGGCCGTAAAACTGTAGATCAATGTAACCCACCGGACATACACATCGATGCACTGAGAATTATGACCATGCACAATTCCAACAGGTGAAGAATGATGTCCCAAGTAAAATAAACAGTGCCTCGCAAGTTGCAAAACAAAAGATTTAATACTCTGAAGAAAGGGTGTCATAACCGGCAACAATGTACAGAGCTTGAAGTCTGTCGTCATTTTAGTGTAAACACATCGCTTGCCTCATTGGTTTACAGCAAAGCCTTAATTTTTAACAGCCTGGCTCGACTACGCAGGGTTTCAGTTCTATCTGCTCCACATAGTGCTTAATAGTACCAATAAACTTCGTAACCCGCCAGTGATGTAAAAAAATACAACAGTGCTTTACCATCAGCCTCATCTCACACTACAAAAGATAGGTTTGATAAAAATGAGAAGAGGGAAAAAAACATTTGAGACGTTAGGTGTTTGTGAGTGAATGTCACTCAAGTTTGCTCTCATGAAACATCTGGTAGTGTGATGAATATAACAGAAGAGAGAAATAATCGGGTGAACATTAACTGAGATGAGATGGTCCGTAACAACATTCATGCTCCAGTCAATCTCAACTCAACTCAACAAAAACATCCTCGAAAGCTTTTGGGTTAGCCTTTGTCAATGAGAGCGATATGGTGATTTCTCACCAAAACTTTCAAAAAATCATCCAGGCCATATTTCATCCCCCCCAAAATGTATATATTTAACATGACGTTTCTTTGGGAACCACTAAATTCAGTCATGCATTTTTTTAAACGCTAAATAGTATTTGTTGTACTGGATTTACGTTTAAAAAGTATTAATCTGTTCTACAGTAGTGACAGATGTTGTGCATCAAGTTTTTAACATCCATAAAAAAATTGGATTATGGGATGAAATAGGACCCAGTGATACCTTCCAATGCGTTATATTTGTATGCTATTAAGGCTACTGTTCCTTTGCCTCTGATTTGGGTGTGCAAAGTCCCCAAAAATGTCCAACCTCCACCAAAAGAGGCAAAACTGTCACACGGCCTCACGCGTTGTTTAAACACATTCTTGAATAACTGTAAAGAATAAATATTTCTCAAAAAGCAAAACAATGAGATGCGTTCCACGCACGTGTGCCGTTACAGCTTGAAACACACGGTTCCGCTGCATAAAGACAAGCCACCCAGCCGAACATTCCCCAAACACACTCTGCATGGCTCGGATCTGTAAAGCTATGCTGAAGACAAGCCAAACTATAAAAACAACTTCATACAAATGACAAAAAGCACTTTAAAAAAAGAAAAAAACAAAACGTGCCGCATCCACGATCGACTCTTACAGACTTCAATACTGACGTAGGAGTTTTATTTGAATATTCTACCTTTTTATTTCAGTAAAACTAACTTAAACTCTAAATAATGACAAAAATCCAGATGTAACGTAAAAGCGAAGTGTGGAGGGTCTGTGGCGATGGCCGACGCCGTTCACTGACGCACATTCACTGTTTTAATGGTCAGTCCTGTTCAGTCTTCTATATACTCCCACAAGTCTTTCTCATAGCCCTCGTGAACGTGCTGCAGGAGAACCCTCCGTCGACTCTCGCAGTATCTGCACAGGGAGACAAACGCAGAAGATGCTCACGGCTATTGTTAAAATATTTGGATCTGTAGTAGAATCCTCAACAGTTTGTGACAAGAGGTCTATAATAGATCAGGCGGGTGGTCTTGTGTGTAGAACTGTTACTAGACATGAATCCATCTAGAAGTCATCTTATTAAGCGTTTATATTACCAGGTGCACTTAAAACACTAACTTGATTTTGCTCCGACTCAAAACGGTCAGCAACACTTAAAAAAGTATAAAAGTCACTCACGCTCAGTAGAAATACAAATCATCAAGCCTCCAGACTAAACATATACTTTTATTTAATACATTTATGCATTTAAAGCACAAACACTAGCACCATAATCTTGTGTATTTCGACTCCCTCACCTGTACTTATCCTGAACCTTCTGTTTGATATCTTGCAAAGAATCCTGGGAGATATCTCGCTCTAGATAGCCTGAGAGCACTTCTGTAGCGTTCTCCAAGTCAGCCTGATTGTTCTGGAAAACAAAAAGCGTTTTATATGATCTCATGTTTGTCATTTTTTGTGTGAACATACGTTCTAACATCCCAACTGAATGTGTAGAGACAACTAGGGTTGGGCGAGGTCTACCAAATCGGCATCAGACGATGTCTCCAGTGAAAGACGGTGACATCGGCCTATGGTGCTATAAAGTCAGGCGCGTCTAGGCACGAGCTGCCCAGAGACACATCTTCTTTATACAGCGCGAGCTCCACATTTATAAAGTGAGGCTTGATTGTATTGTTATTCTGAAGTTATATTCAATAAAAAAAGTTATGCCGTCTTCTGTTTAAAAAGCGAGCTGCGCGGTTATATCGCCAGGCCGGTATGATCTGTACAGTAGGGTTGGCTCGATACCGACATTTTGGTACCAGAATCTAATACCGGTAATATCGGTATCACATCTGTACCATAAGTGATCAATAACCAGCCCCAAAATAAATTATTTGAAAAAATATTCAGAAGTCTGAATGAAACTGCTGTAACTGCGTTAATGCATATTTTATATATTATTTTGATTTAGCACCATTTTAGCAACAGCAAGATTTGTAATCAATGCACAAAGAAAACAAGTGTATGACACCGCCCGCTAACCTCAAAGATGATGGACTGGTTGTTCTTTTTGAGGTAGAAGGCAAAGACGTAGGTGAACATGAGCGTGGAGCGGCACTGACACAGCACGTCCACAGCCTTCTTCAGGAACTGCACCTCGATCCACGACATGTTGTGCTGCTGCATCTCCTCCATCTTCTGCTTGACCTGCGCGTACAGCTTGTGCTCGAAGCGCAGGCTCTGCATGTGGTTCATGTAGCGGTTGCAGTAGAAGAGGTAGCGCTGCAGTGCCGCGCGGGAACGCTGCAACAAGTGCACGAGACGTACAATGGTTAAATTGGAATTTTCTTCCTGGTGTTACCAGGACGGGGCAGCATCCAAGTTGCTCTGAAGTACAACCACTATGCCGCACCCCCAACCGTAAGTCAAGCTTTTTAAATAGAGCTCATGTTAATCTTAAAAGACAGAGGTCAGATCAAAACGGCTTTACCTCTTGAGCATCCCTGGCAGCCTTTGCGTCATCTTCATTGTAGCGATTGCAGTTATACCTGTAACAAAACAAAATACATTGGTTATGTATCATAATAAAACTGCTTGTGCTCAGTACGTGTTAGGTCAAGTGAGGTCAGTGGGACTCACCAAGCAGAGCCGTGGGGCTCCCAAGGGCCGAGACAAACCCAGCAGAACTCTGCTTTACAATTCTGGTTTCGACACACCATGTGATTACAGCCTCCATCCTTCTCGATGGTCACGTGACATTTGGGACATTCCTAAGAAAATATCCGTGTTACGATCTAGCTTTATACAACAGCACTGCATAGAAACTGTCATCTCACCCCTTAGTTTGTAAAACACAGAAATGCTTTTGTAGCAAAGCTGACATTAGGTATAGCTTTGGAACACAGGGATTTCTCAATTTTAACTCTTTTGGCAGTCAAATAAGTCACATTTGTTAAACAAACGACCAGCTGGTTTAACTTGAAGTGAATGTAAAGTGCCGTATATACGGTTTACATTCTACTGATGGTTTTTACAGAACTTCTGTATATATGCAAGTAAAACCATCACTGGTTTTCATTGTGTCTCTAAGACACTCGTACCTTGGTATTTGCTGCAATCCAGTTTGATGTTTCACTGTCATCATCGCATTTCTTAATCCACTTCCGCAGCCACTTTAAAAGCGAGAGAAGAAATGATTAAAGAGGGAAACGTCGGATGTGCTGAAATACTGATACAGTATAAAAAACAAACCTTGCATTTCACAGGGTCATGCCAGTTTTCTCCACAATTGAAGCTGGTTATAGAGATTGAGAAACAAATCAATGAGACAATTCAACATTGGTTTACTATGACACTGGTGTTTCTGAATCAATACTAATTCTTAAGGAAAACCAATTGGTGGGGTTGTTGAAAGGTCTTTGCAATCTTTTATCACCTTTCATCTGATGAGAAACTCTATCTTTTTTACCTCCCCAAATACCCAGATCCATTTAACTATCTAACAGCAACTTTTAAGACCAAATCTGATGCTTTTACCTTACTGCAAACCCTTTTTTTAACGGAAGCTAACATCAGATTATGCGAGTTAAATGGGCTGTATGATGTTTGAATGAAGCTCTCTTACCAAAACTGTCTCCCGCATTTGCAGCGTACTGGTTTGGCATCAGGATATTGAACTTTGACCACATGATGGCAGTCAGGAGCTGGACACCATCTCAACAGTCTATTACACTGTATGAGAGCAGAGAGACAAGCCATTACACACAACGCATCGATACTGAAAACTGACCCATATTTCACGGCATTCACTATGAATTATTAAGTGAAAAGGAAATTTTGTTCAAATTTAACATTGTTCAGATGAATTGGAGTATTTGATCTTAGTTTTACTTCGCATAAAAACCCACTGTTGCCATTTCTGTTATCATTTCAAGTGACGCATTCCAAAAAAAAAACGTATTATTAGCACAATAAAAATGTAAAACGTACCTCTACAAAACTATTTGTGATTAAATGTTGATACTTCAACTTCACTTTAGAATCTGTGATCAGTCGCCTGCAAATAAAACCCACAGGTTACTACCTACCAAAACACCTTATAAGCACGGTCAAGCCAAACATACGGCGCCACTTACATGACAGTGTTATCGTCAACCAGAATATCACAGCTGTGAGCGGGACACGAGATGGTCTGGAAAAACAAAGGCAAGATAGATTTTTTTAAAAAGAACCCTTCGGTCAGATTTATGAGGTTAATAAGAACCCACCTGTCCCATCCCTTCCTCGATAATTTTGGTGGTTAAATAGTCGCCCCAGCATTGCGTGCAGAACTTGTGTCCACATTCTAGACCTGTGAAATACTGTTGAAAGGGAACATAACAGATCTGGTCTCTTTTCTATGAAATTCGGAAGCTTTGAGAATGGTAAAAAACTGACCGAGTTTGGGTAGTTGAGAAAGCAGATCTGACAGGGCAAATCTTGACTGGAAGAGCGTGTGCTCATTTGTCGTGTCTTGGGCTTTCTACTGGGGTTTATCACATGGCACTCTGAAAACAACTTATCCAGATTTCCATCAAAGTACCTGGAACACAACATGGTGTTAGGAAAACTAAATATGAACTAAATTCATATTTATTAGCATCATGGGAAAAAAATAGTTCAAACAACGACACCAACGTGCTGGCAATGCAAATCCTGTGTTGACGTATCTGTGAAAGTCACTCGCCTTTCCATAAGCTTCTCTTTGTCCCAGTTGAAGTGACTGAGGAGTATTCTAGTTATTGTCGCTGGGTTCTGAAACAGACACAATAATGAGTGACAGGTGGATGTCTGGTTTAACTCCGAATGCGCATCACAAATCAAAAACCTCAAATTTGACTAACTTGCACCTAGTGACACTTTGCTAAGCCCTAAAGTACCCTTGCTTACTGTTGCTCGCTTAGACAACCGGAACTGAACATCCCACAGGTATGAACTTGAGATTTCCAAGAATGGCACAATCTTCACATATGCGCCTATAACTTGCGTATGACATGAAGCGTGACATTGTAAAGCATGTTTATCTGCCACTTTCTTTCAACTGATTGTTAATAAATAAGGATGATTAGAAATCATGCTTTAAAACCGAGGCAGGTTATTTTCACAATCAAATGGAAAGCAAAAGGAGCATTTCAAAACAATGATAGGTGAATAAAATATCGTGAATGCACCCTGGATACCTATGACCACTATTGTAAGTGCACACTGCGCAGACAAACACATTATTTCAAATATTTTGCAAACACAAAAGAATTCTGTCCAGTTATATTGCAGACGTAAACTGCAGACATATTGTAAAAGAGCAATATGGGGCTAACTTGCTATTATTTTATTTAATAGTGTAAAGTACAATAAAGAATCTGAACATTTTCAACCAATATTTTCTGATCTGGTAGGGATGGGCAGTTTTGATCATATTTCATTTTGAGTACTGGACCAAAATGAGTACTCGATTAATTGGGGGCGGGGCATTAGAGGGGGCGGGGCATTAGAAGGGGCAGGACATGTCCCTCAAGGTGACAATAAACGGTTTTGAATTACAACACTGATACCTGGCATGTTTAAGTCCACATAAAAGTGTATGATATTTGACCTGTGTTTTACTATACCACATGAAGTGTACAAAATATCGTGCATAATATTTTGTGATAGTTGTAAAAAAATATGAATTATTCATGTTTTACATGCTTTTTGATCGTTGATCATCCTCCACACCTCAAAGCGAACACTAGCACTCATGCAAAACTTGCTAAATTATTCAAATAATTTAGTTATTGCAATTAATTGTGACATCATGCACTGCAATATGCACATTTGTGATAAGGTCTAGAGCAAAGGTCTGTCCGACAATTGAGGACAGCAAGTAACTAAGGTAGGACTGCGTAAAACGTAACCAAGGCCTAAGCGGAGGTCAACTGCATGACAGATCATTGAAATGCTAACCCTACACTGGTGCTCATCCAAAGAAAGGCCAGACTTTCCTTCCACTGCTGAAACAAATCAGCCGGGGGCTATAATTGTATTATTTACTTTGCACTAATGTGACACAAAGGTTCTGTCATGATTTATTTACCCTCACGCCATTCAAAATCTGCATATGACTTACTTTTGTGGAACACAGTAGATACTTTAGAGAAGTGTCAGTGTTGTGTTCATACTCATACATGCAAGTCAATGGTGTCATGTGTCGTTTATTGAACGTTCTTCATCTTAACATATTGTGCAATAACATAACATTATTGTCCAATTTTTTATATATCGGATGATAAAATAAGCTTTTTTTCTTTATTTTTATTCAAGACAACCAAGTCAGTGGATATGGACTCAGCTCTTTTTTTAAATGGGAAAGCTACTGGAGCTAACAGGAAGCTTCATTGTTTTGTAAGCTCTCTAAAAACACACAACTGGCAAGACACTTGTCATTAATCTCTGCAAACCAGCGATCTGTCTTTCTACCCCAAAGTTTTCACTGTAATGCTAGTTTGCTAAAAAATATGTAGTACTGAAAAATTCTTTACATGTTTTTTGTCAACAATCAATGGATTGAAATCCATTCCAAGGCTCTCTTTGTTGGTGTTTTCACTGAAACAGTCCCATTTTAAATAAATGTGGAACGTAAACAACCCTGCTAGTAAATTAGCATTAGCCAAGTGTCAACCGGTGACAGCGCTAAATTTCAACCTGCTTCAAAACAACAAGACGTTAAAAATAAAAACAACAAACTTATTCATAAAAAGACATTAAAAAGAGTCAACAAATGCTGATTGTTTTGATTTAATCTGCGAAAGCTGTCAAAAAACTTCCGCCTCTGCAAACCGGGTCGAGCTAGCAGGACTAAATAGCCAAAATTCACATATTTCAGCTAGGCCACAAAAAAATGTGTCAATAATTGCAACAAAACAACAAGCCAAATGCACACAAACCCCTCTGAAAACAAACACTTTAATAAATAAATAAACGCTTTATTTCGCAATATTCGGCCTCCTCAGTTAACGTTAGCTAGCAGCTAGCTCAGTCATCCACATAAACAAACTCCCATAAACTTACAAAATGGCGTAAAAACACATTGATTGTATACCTGTATGACCTCGTTCACCTCCCTGATGCACTCGACCATGTGCTGGAGGATCTGCTCGGTGGTCAGCACCTCGAAGCGGTAGTCCTCGTCCTCCTGACCGGGCCCCAGGCCCCCGCCGCCGGTGTCGCCACACTCGTCGCGCTCTCCTCCGGCCACCGCGGGGTCCAGCAGCTCCACCTCGCCCAGGTCGAGCGTGTCATCCTCGGCCTCCTCTTCGCCGCTGTCCTCGCTGCACTCCTCCTCTTCTTCTTCCTCCTCCTCTTCATCATCAAAGTCGTAGTTGTAGCCCTCGTCTGAGTCCATGTCTCAGTGCTCTGAGTGCTGGTAAATGTATGGCGGTGTAACGGTGGTCTGCAACTGATGTGTGGTGTGTTCCTGCGCGCGCACACAAAAAAACACACACGCACACACACACAGATATGTGCTTCACCGACTCACGGCGGAACCTTATCAGAGAGGCGTCACTTCTGCGCCGTCAAACCGATCCGATACATCATCAATAACTGTGTATCATCTTAACATTTCGGTGTAATGTTTCTGTTACTTAACGATTATCTTTGAACGATTATTATATTATTATTGCAGTGTTGGGTGTAATATAAGCAGTTACTGTGATTACTTTTATTTTCATGATTGTTCGCATTTGTTCTTTTTAAATGTGCTTTGTAAATAACTGCAAAAAGAACCGTGAAGAAAATAACAGATATTACTTTTCCCGAAGTCATTTAATTACCAGGATTGACCTAATTTAAACAAACAATAAACAACTGTATTTGTATTAACTAACAAACTAAATAAAGTCTCTATTATTACACCACTGTTTAGAAACTTTTTTTGTAACAGTGTTACGCTTTATAAATAAAGCCAAAAGAAACTCAATTCAGTTTGAGATCTGTATGATTTATTCTGTAACAGGCAGGGCAGTGTAAGAGTGTGCATTTAAATACATTCTCATTCTTCAAAGTAAAGACTGGCAGGGTCATGACATCCATGAAGTTTTTTCTCATTATATATTTTCTCAAGTAGATATATGGCCACAGTATCAGATTTTAATTTTTCCTGAATAGTCATACTTTTTCTATTTGTATATATATACATATATATACATATATCAATATAGCTATACATTTGAGATAAAGTCACTATGATACATGATAGATTTTTCATAGCTCCATTGATTTATATCTTATTTAAACACAACAACTGAAAACAAGACAGTATTTACACTCACGTTAAAAGGCAGTGCTATACACGACCCTGTGAAAAAGTACAGCAGTCACAGCTTATTAAGACAGCTTATTTTGAACTATTTTAGTTCAAAACTTTGCTTTGTATTCCATGTAACTTACCTTTATACGTCAGGGAAGAGAGCCATCCCAAAAAAGTAACGTGTGTGGTTTTACTGTATGTCGCATGCAAAACTTAGTTCATAACCTGTAAGTTAAAATTATTACATGCAATGAAAATCGGTGCTATACGGAACGCTCTTATTTAAGACAAAAACACAAATTAAAATACTCGACACATTTGTGACTTGCTCCGAGAGCTGTGTGGTGACACACTACTGTACTTTTTCACACAACCACCCAAAGCTCAAACACTCCGACCTGAAACGATATATAAAAGCATGTCCAAGTTATTAAAATATTTCGCTGTTGAGATAAACCACTATTTATTATAATATAGCAACGACAGTAGAAATGACTTTTTTAGAAATGCAGATGAGATCTCCTAAAAATCTCTCTATGCTTACTGTATTTTGCTACCGTTTGTATACGTCATACCCATACCTACTGAATGACATAAGAGCTTTCCTGAACTGCGTTCAGGCGAACCATTTAAAGGGTGCGTTTTGTGATTGGTGCAAGCCTGGTACCTCTTTTTAAAGTCCTTTGCATTTCCGGGCAGTGGTTTGTAAAAAATAAATAAGAATTATTACCATATATTAATTTCACAGAGTTCTAACATTTAACTCAATATAGTTTTTGGCAATAGGATGAATAAAAACGATAGAAAACTTGCATGCTTAAATAATACATTTTTGTAAATCAGACATGAGAAAAGTTAGCAAAATGAAACGTTTTACACCACCGTACACTATTTTCTCATGCACATCAAGAGACGATCTTAACTCGTAGATGTTCACCAACCATCGGTGCCACCGATTACACATACTCAGCAAGACATTCCACACAATCTTCCATTTAAAAAATGAAAAAGTACAATCCTACGAAATGTATTTTGCTATTAGTCATCCTTCATCCGAGACGTCTTCGACCCATTCTTCATTCTCGAAAGTCCTGAGGAAATCAAGTCCACAGCTTGTTGTGTGTGCCCCGCCCACAACTCTTAAGTTGGTCCCTTTTTTACCCATCCCAGCCTCTCCCTTATTATAACTCCCAACCTTTTTGATAGCTTGGTGTTCTGTGGCATCAATGTAAACATAACCGTAACCAAAACATTGAATCGAAATGTCATTTGTGCAAGCCTCTTCACATGCTAGCAGCATCCTTAGTGTTGGAAGGAGCCGCACAGCACCTCATGTAGGACACTTTGTAACGGAGATGCACAAAACACAACGGATTCAGAAGAGATATGTGTTATAATAGTACAAAATGAGGTCTTCTGTTCTTTATGAACCGTTTGCGCAAGTCTGGAAGTCTTGGGTTGAATGCGTTACTACGCATGCACGTTTCTACAATCCAGAAAGTGGAGCCACTCTAAGTTTGCAGAAAAGAAACTGTGAGTAGCGATATGTTGAGGTTTGACCGTGGGACACTAAACCATCGAAGCCAACACTGTTTCCTTGGAATTGGGGCTAGCAGCAGAAGTTCGTAGAGCAGATGTATGGTTGACGGGTAGCACCCCATCGGGAGGAGAGAGATCATTGAGTTCTCCAGAGGAGGAGAGTGGGAAGGATGGAGAAAGCGAGATGCCAGAAGAGGGGTCAGCTGAGCCCGCAAAGGTGCGAGGGGGCTTGGGAACCAAATTGGGCTCTATTGTCGCTCTGGCCAGTAGCTGCCTATCCTTGTCAGAGGTGTTTTTAACACGCTGGTCCTCATGGTTTCCCTCAGCCTGGCTGTAAGATCCCTGTCCAGACTCAGATTCTGCGTCGGACAACTCAAGTGGCGGAGAGCTGCTGCCGTCGAGTTTAAATAGTGAGTCTAGGTACTGTGCGAACTCCAGGACCGCCTGACTGGGGGTTCCATTGGACAATGGCGGAACTGGTGTATGAGTTTGGGACAGGCCACTTTCAAGTTCGACTTTGACCTCTTTTTCTCTATCTTCCTCTTTTTCCTCTGTCATTTCGCTAAGTCTTTCTTGCGTTGAACCAGTCCGGGATGCTACAGGGTGGGATTCTTGAATGTGAACGATTGTTGATGGCTGAAAAGCCGCAGATGTTTCTGAAGATGGGCGTAAGTTCACGCCCTGGCTGGCCGGCTGATCTCCGGGAGTGTGTCCAAGCGAAAGGGAAGAGAAGTGGCCGCTGTTGCGCATATCCACATGATGGGCATCGTTGGATGGTACAGTCAGTTCCGGAGGGGTAGGGCAATAAGGACCTTCCTCCCCTAGCTCATGGCCTGCCGCGTCCTGGCTCAAGCCGTCTGCGGCCAGCAGCTCTGTGCGGGAGCTAAGCGAAGGGTTCTCTTCCGGGATGGTGGCGTCCAATGGGAAAGGTAGACTTCCTAGACAGGGGGAGCCTCTCAGGGCGGCGGAGGACCGTCTGGAGTCTAAGCTATAGACGGACTCAGCATCGGACAGACTCTCCATGAGGGCCAGGGGGGCTTTCCGCTCCCGAAGGTCTACGGCTAATTGGTCACGCGCTCCAGTGAGGACCACGGGCACGGGAGGTGGCGGACACTCCGAGAAGCCATCCAGCGAGATCTCGGAGCGGGCACAGGAACTACAGTAGGACAGGAGAGGAGGGACCACAGGAGGAGGGTTGAGTGGAGGGGAATGTAGAGAGATGAAACGGAAGAGGGCAATGAAAAGAATATGGGCGAGGAGGGAACAGATGAACAAATGACAAATAAAATGTGAGGGGGGAAAAGGTGACCGAAAAGCAGGCCAAAATCGATGAATAATAGTGTTTTTGTAAGAAATTTATTGAAAAATTTCACATATGAAAAAAAGTCATGAAATGGGGGGAAATCAAAAGGTTAAATGGAAGATAAAAGATTGACAAAAAATCCATTAATAATGTGGTCGTAGAAAACAAACCATTTCACTTATGTATAATAATTTTTTTATGAAAAATAAAAAAAGATAATCAAGAACATTAAAAAATATATATTTTGGGGAAAAAACAGATCATAGAAACATGTGTAGGAAAGAGGGAATAAAAGGGGATGTTTACGGTTAGACAACATTAACGTGATTAACGTCTATTCTGCGCCGTTCTACTGAACCAAAGAGGACGGGGGGGAAACTGTATACTACCATACACGGTACCTCTGCAGTCGGCATGAGTGAGAAGGACAGGCAATAGTGTTAAAATAAAATGAGCTATTTTTACAGGTTGTTATTAAAACATAATACGTTATCTATGGAAGAATGAATGGGATTTATATAGGGATTTTGGAACCCAAAGGTTAAGTTTAACTTCTTAGCATACTCTGATTGGTCAGCCGAACTCACCGGACACTACTGTTTCTGCGGTGGTGTGTGGCAGGGGTGGGCTGCGGTGAATTAGAAGCATCGAGGAAAATTGTTTCTGGATTCAGGTCCACTTCTGTAGGGCTGACCATGATCTTAGCAGCAGACAATAAAGCCGTTTTCCCTTTATTATAGTTTTCCAACACCTGAAAGAGAACATATGATGAAAATAACAAATATACATGAATATGAATAAATTGATAGAAAGAATCAAGACTTACAATGTATTTCAAAGGTGAACAGTTTAGAAAAGATACTTGTTTTGAGCGAAGCAAAACCAGTTTACCTGAAAACATTTTACACTGAATTTCATAAAATAGGGCTGTGAAGCGATTCAACGTGATGAATCACATCCAGAATAAAAGTTTGTGTTATGTGTTAAAACTTTATAAATGTCTGTGTACTGTGCATATACATTTTATATTTGTATTAACATACATGTATATTTAGATGTTTTCATTTATATTTACCGATAATTTAGATAATTTGTAAATGTTTATATATATTTTTTCTTAAATAGATGCATGTACAGTATGTGTATGCTTTCATAAATACAAACTTAACATGCACAGTACAAAGACATATATTATGTTACCACAAACTTTTATTCTGGATGCGATTAATCGTTGAACAGTCCTAATGAAAATGCAATTGTATCCTAATTTCAATCTTAACATCAATGATCATTAAATCATCATATTTGGATAAAAACTCAGACAAGAGATCATTTGTAAACAAACCAGGAAGAATTAATGATGCATGTTGAATTCAGAGCCACTTCATTTTGTAAGTAGTAAATTCTGAACTTTTCATTGTTTTTTGACATTAATTCAAATTGAGCAGTCAAACATCATACAAATGCCATATTTTACCATTCATTTACCATTTAACACATTAAACAGAAAATGTCAGCTGTATGATGATTTATAAATACAAACTTGAACCAGTGGCAACCAAACACACCAAGTAAATTTACAAAACAGATGCAATTTTTATTATAATGTGCATGAACATGAATATGGATGGAGTTAGAGACATTGTTCACAAAGATATCAGTAGATACATGCAACGGTGTAAACTGAAGAAAATTACACAATGATGAACGTGTACCATGCAAAGTACTAAGTAAACAATAAAATCATTACACAAAGTACAAAAAACACAGACATACATGTATGTTAACTTAAAATAAGAGTTAGCGATGTCAGTGATGATGTCATATGATTATGATGCTTACAGTTTGATCAATGCGAGTCTATAAAACCAATAACAGACTGCTAGACATATTATAGAGTCTACTATAAAAGAGATGCTGAGGAACCGTTTCATATTTTCTGTAAGAGTCATTATTAAAAAGAAAGAAGCATGTTGAATAAATAGTGAATTGCATGTTATTACAACACTGAATGCTGGGTGAGTACAAATGAGCATGTGTCTCAGAATGTTTCAAGTTATCTATCTTTCATCTTCGTCTCAGTTGCGCTTCTGCACATTCAAACTTGCCTTGGAACACGCAGGTTTTAATGTCAATGACATCATGTGATGTCACATATCCAATTGCGACAAGTTTTAATATGTAGACACATAAATGAGAGCTACAGTGGAGATCTTATGAACCACTTTTATGGGAATTTATTAGGGATGTCAAACGATTAATCGCGATTAGTCGTTTCCAGAAAAAAAATAATGTTTACATAGTATATTTAGGAAATATTTAGATGTACTTATTTCTATTTACTAATAATTGAAATTATATATAAATATTTATTCATTTTTATATTTTTCTTCCAAATATGCATGTATGTGTGTTTATAAACACAAAATTAACATGGACAGTACCTAGACATACATTTTGTAAACACAAACTTTTATTATTTTATATTATTAATCGCGATTAATCGTTTGACATCCTAGTCTTTGTGTCAGCGTATGTCAATCATCTCTCTTCTTCTTGTTTCACAGAAGAATGGGATTGAAATGACATGAGTGCGAGTAAATTACTTTTCATTTTTCACATTATGATCTTCACAACATTTCCGCGCTTTGAACCACCTCCTTTTACCCCACCACCGACACCAACCACAAAAAACACCAAGCAGGGTAAAGAAACATTGCTGGCCATCACAAGAGATTTATCAACCTCCGCAAGCACAAACAAAACACAAAACGTAAGAGAAAACATGGAAAGAAGACGTTTCCAGAACCACAGAGGTAACAAACTCAAGGCACATGGAGAAAGGCTGAAATCCTGCTGTGAGCGGCTAAAACCGGACACCAAAACAGAAAGTTAAGAAAACACATAAACACCAGGTAGAGCCAAAGAACCTGCAGAAAGAAATAAGGTGACACCTCAGACGCCCCAAACTCAAGCTGAGGAAAGAATCTGGCAGTGAAGAAAACAGATTGTTAGCTGCGAAGGACCAAAGCACATGCGTTCGGCTGTACACGTATCCGCCAGAGCGCTTTCACAAGTTTGAGATGTAACATGTGGCACTTGAAGACCTAGACGAATCGTTGCGGGTTAAAACAGATCCGGTCTCTTCAGAAAGAGAGGAACTCGGTCTGGCATGATCTGTTAGTGGAGGAGATAAAGGTGCGTTTTCAAGGTATTCAGGAGAAAGGTTCTCCGTCGAGGATTGGGTCGACGTGCCTTCGACCATTAGTCCAGGTAAGGGGCTTACTGAAGGGGTGATGGGCCGCAGAGTTTGACTGGTGTTTAACAGGAACTCTGGGGCCACTGAGGGGGAATCATATGTTTTGGAAATGGGACGGGAGGGGGTTGAGGAATCAAACTTCTGAGGTAAAGGAGGGGTCTGTGGGAAAGGCACATCGTAAGAGCTTTCTGACATTTTGGAAGATGTGGAAGTGCCGTTAAAGGGGGTGGAGTCTAGCTGGCCGGTCTGGGATTCTAACACTGACTGGGTAACGTTTTGGGGTTCCGAGGTATCACTTCCGTGAGTTGGGGAATCAGGACCTGCTGATGTCTCTGGAACGAACGACGGATACACAGAAATGCTATTTAACTCTTGAAAGTCAAGGAAAAAGTCTCCCCGCCACTCAGAGAGCTCTGTATCTGACCCGACGGGAGACGCATCTACAGTAACAGATGCTGCGGGTGATGGGATTGTGGGAGTGTGTGACATCTCTGGAACACTTTGAGAAGTTGGCATTAACCGACTGACGTTGTTATTCAAGCCGTTTATTTGAGCATCCGAAGACTGTGCATGGAAAGAAGATGTTCTGCTGGGGGTTAGAGAGTATGTTTCTGGAACCACAAGACATTCATCTGATACTAGATTTGTGAGTGGGGAGTCTGGAGGGGCGTTAGAGACAGAAACATGCACTTGGGAGCTAGTTCTCGGGCTTCCGATCTGAGCAGCGATCAGCTCTGAAATGAAAAATGGAGTTTCCAGCACCTGTAAAAACAAACCAACAAATTACCATACAATGGACAACTAAAAAATTGAACAAACTTAAAGAAGAAACAATAACAACACCGCAGCAGTGCAATTCAACAGCAATAAGCGACAACACAGCAGCAAAGATTTGTACTCTTTTTGGGTCAGCTGCACCAGTCGTGCCAAATTTTGACGAAAAGGGTCCTGAGTTACAACTTATGCACTACTAAATATTTTTACATCCCCACCTTAGTTGAAGCGTAACTTTATTTATACCATAGTCTGTTTGAATACTCGATTCTGAGTAGGCGTGCATTAAAACGGTTTAATGCACAGGTAGTTCCAGTCAGCTTGATCAATGTTTGAAATGAACTGACGAAAATACAATTTTCTTTTTCACCCGTCTAAAAATTAAAATTACACTGTAAACATGACCATGGTATAAATGACCATGGTATAAAATGGATAATCCACGGATAGCCGTGCATTATAGATTTTTTTATAAGGAGAACTAATTAGGGATGTACTGATGTATCGGCCGCTGATATTAATCGGCCGATATTGGATTAATTTAACACCACAGGCATATCGGCAATAGCATTAAAAAGGCCGATACCGATGGTTTATTAGGGCCCTATGATTTCCGTGATGCGGAAAACACAGATATAAAGTAGCAAACACGGATGGAAAGTAGCAAACACACCAGAAAGTAGCACTGAACAGCTTTTAAAATTCTAATTGAGCTAGCGCTAATAATTATTTAGCTGTTCAATCTGCCTGTTCTGCATGTGAATGAGTGGTGTAGTTTTGTGTACTGTAGTGGACGCGAACACATAAACTGAATCAGCGCTGCTCTAACAGAGTTTACCTCAGGCGCATTTAACCGTTTCATCTGACAGAAAGTCCATCGTCAAAATAAAAGTCCAGTTAACCACATGACAAAAATGCTACTAAAAATGTACAAAACTAGTAATTAAATGTAAGTAGACTTAAAACAGCAAAAGAAAAAAAACATCAGATGTAAGATCCAGTATCGGTAAGATACTGGATCATATTAACATAGTTGTACACCACAAAAAAAAAAAAAAGAATCCAGAAAGATTTAAATGGAATTTGGGAAAAAATAAAACAGAATTTTGGAAAAAAATTAACGGATTTCATAGGTCCCTAGTTTATTAATGAACTGCATGGAGGCAATGAGTTGGATGTCTGAATATCCAATGTTTTTCTCAGAGCAAAATAATTACTGTAAATATCAACAGCACAGACATTATTAAAGAAATGTTACATTTTAAGTCAAATTTTAGTTAATATTTTTAATAAAAGAAATATTGGATAGCAAAAATCACCTTTGAAGATTGTCATGTTGTCTTATTTTATTTTTATCTTAACCTAAATTTAGGAACATTTACACTTGTGCCTCTCTTAAAATGTTAAATGGATCCAATGCATGTTCAGTAAAATTTATTGAATGCAGAAAAACTAGCTAATAGTGCGTAGTATTGTATGCAATTGACCAATATATGTATCGGAATCGGCCGATAGTTGTTTGTTAAAATCGGTATGGGTATATCTCCCTAGAACTAATAGCTAGTATTGACCAGTAAGCTTGTGTTTTACCCGACAGACTTCAATCCTTTACTAATGCAGAATAACGTTGACATTTACACGCGCTTACAATTTAAGCAAGAGGACTCTTTAACACCATATTAAATCAGCCATAAAGAAATATAACTATTCTGTTTTTTGTCTTTATTTATTGATCCTTCTTCAGTTTTTGAGTAATATTATCATATAAAGTGTCAATTATATAATTTATAATCCAAGTTGTATTTTCGATGTACTAGCTACATTCTGTCTATATAAGTACACTTAAAGTTACAAACTAGCTAGTAGTTCCTAGTACTTGAAGATAAAGAGCAGGTCCCATTTGATCATTTTTCGAACACAACAGAGTCAGGAGGGTAAACGAATACAGACATTTAACTGTCCAGCAAAAACGGTTAAGACGCATTGTAGCTGATTATTTAGATATATAATAAAAGATCATAACCAACGCTGCCAGACACCGATAGTACAGATCGACATCCCACTACTGCCCTAAAGATTTACAGCCAACTGATTCCAATCCTGACCAAGAAGTCACAAACTCCAAGCCACTCCAATATAAAACCTTGCAACAACAGAAATCCTCATGTGTGATGGGGTGAACAGGATGATGACGGATGAGAACATTTATTAGTTTCATTTCTGACATTTCGCTAGCACGAATAGGACCACCATTTCAAAAGTACTGAGGAAGGGCGGAGAACAGCGCATCGAAGAACAGCGCATCGGAGAACAGCGCATCGGAGAACAGCGCCTGTTTAGGTAAATGTTGTTTCACTGAATTTCACTTTTTTGTTATGCAGTTTAAAATACAAAATCAGCATGTTTTAATGTAGGAAAGACTTTGGGTGTCTTATGGGGCAAAAACAAAAAAATACAACATACTGGCTCCCATATTTAGGGCCCAATGGTTGACTCGCGGAATCCAGGCATGTTTGTTGTATAACGCTGAACATGACACAGATTCTGGCAAATGTATTATTTCTTAACTAGAAAGTAGCACCGAGCTTCAAATTCAAATTGTGCATTTACTTTAGAAATATTCACATAGTGTTTAAATATGTAATTTGCAATTGCATGTGCTCGTGGAGCTTTCAGAGAACGCGTGCACACGAACTGTACTTGTTTCATGTGAGAATTGAAAAAAGCAACTGTCAAACACCCTTTGCGGCGACCCGTCAAAATAAAAGTCCGTTTTACCACACCACCCCTCTTGATTTTTACGGAGTATATTTTTTACTTTAGTAAACTACAGTAAATGTGCTTGTAACATTATAAAAATAACATTAAAAAAATATTACTTTTTTCCCTGTATGGTTCAATGTATCTACTGCAGGTTTTTTAATAGAGTTTATAGGAGAATACTGTAGTATACCGAACTATTTTTTTATGTGGGCAAATCTATTCATATTGAATAGTGAAGGACGGAAAACACAGAATTCAGAAAAATTCTAACAGAATTTGGGAAAAAATAAAACAGATTTCTTATTGTTGTTATCCCTCATATTGCAAGCCATATCCCTCCGGCCCCTCATTTGGGATGCTTTTCATGAACTGGCGCCCATGACAAACTAATTGAATAGCCCTGGTGTGGAGTAATGTGATAAAATATATCATTATCATTTCCGATTCATTAAATATGTTATGAAAATGCAAACATTTCAAGTAAAATACATTTAAAACGTAGTTAGAATTAATAAAGCCTATACTGTCACACAAGCAAAATAACAAACATGAACATTCCATGTTGTGAACATCCGCATATCGCATAACACTGACAGGAAGCTATACATTACAGATGAATTTATAGACGTTGGATCTCATGTTACCCGCATTTGTCCAGTATGACGTTTCAACTCGAACACCGACGTTTCATTTAGCAGAAACTGAACTGCAAAGCGCACACTGCACACAGACAAACACTGCGCACACACCTTGTTGAGGCCGTCCATCACCACATGAGGCATGTGTTCATTCAGCATGGCCGGAGAAATGATGACCTCATCAAAAGTCTTGTTGTCCCCCCACAGAGCTGAGTAAGTGGGCTCTTCCTGACCACAGCTACAGAGAGAGATTGACAGACCTGTTTATCTCAGTCCCACTGAGATAAAGCTTACTTGAGATGTGACGCATGGCACAGAGCGCGTCACCTTTCTCTCTACTCACCACGTCTCGGGCGGATGGTTGTGCACCACGTGGATGACCCGTCCCGGAAGGTACAGAGGAGTGGAGGCGGACAGGGCGATGCTCAGATCGCTGGGGTGCAGCCACTGACGGGAGATAGAGGGGGTCACGCCCTGAGATACAGGGTCTTCGTCATCAGATGGCAGCTCTGATTTTGGGATACACTTCGTACCGCCAACAATGATCCGCCACTGATGGAAACAACCAATGAGAAAGCGTTTCAAAACCTAATGTGACATCATTTTAAGGCATCATATTATGAAGAACTAGAAAGTCAACTCCAAAACGCATGGCTTAGTAACATAACATTTTTCATGCTCACTTATTTATTGATTTGTTAAGTAGTCACGTAATCTTCGTCAAAGCAAAATGGATCAGCTGGGCATTATGTCAAACCAAGCCGTTTCACCCTCGTGAGGGTCATGACCGCCCATCAGGGTTTACTTTATAATAATGATGGACTGGCTCTTATTTCTGACTCCGACTAATTTCTAGCCAGTTAAAACCTCTCACCTTTGGTTTCTCACTCTTCTGTAAGACTCCAAGAAGGTGCCGACGGAATCCCTCGAGCTGAGACAGGCCAATCCTGAATAAACATAACAAAACAAATGATCAACGGCCACCTGCCCACACCGTACCTTCTGTACATACAAATACGGCTCATTTACCTCGGCACCAGGTCCTTTCCTAAAACCACCGAGGTGACAAAGTCTTTGGAGTACTCCATCGCATCCTCACTGTGAATTCAGACAGACTTGTGTTTGAAAGGGATAGTTCACCCAAAAACGAAAAGACTGTGATAATTTGCTCACCCTCATGTTATGTGTGAATTTATTTCTTCTGCAGAACACAACAGAAGACATTTTAAAGATGGTAACCAAACAACATCTGCACCCATTGACTTCCATTGTATAGACACAAAAAGACATTTCTCAAAATATCTTCTTTTGTGTCCCACTGACAAAAGAGTCAAACAAATGTTTTGAATAACATGAGGGTGAATAAATGATGACAGAATTGTACTTTTCTACTCCCTTAAACAGTGTGCTCAATGTAGATATACAAGATATATTGATTACATTTGCTTTTAACATTATCGAGCATTAATGCTGCTTAAATATGCAACACAAAATGCATAACAAATAACATTTAAATAATAAAACAAAACTTTATAAATATTTAATTTATTTTTATTAATTTTATGGATGGATTCAATTTTTTATTTTTTATCAAATGTATTCAATGTTTTTTCCCATTATATGCAGTTGAGTGTAAATTGAATGTGGACACACAAATCAGATCAATCAAGATGCATTAAAAAGAACTTTCGTGGTTCAGAAACCACCTTCGGCTAAATCTACTTTGCACGTTATCTATCCAAAACCATATGGAAGATTAGGATTAGCGCATCGCAAATCACGTTCCAGTGGATTTGTGCATCAGTGCATTAGATCTGTTGAAAAAGTGCTGAAGAATGAATGGCCGATGTTGACCCAACAGCTTTTAAATATATGACCCTAACTGTTAGGTAATCCTGCATTTTAGGATAATGAATTCATCAATACACAATTTCTTAATGTAGCAGCCTACATGTGTCTACTGTCAAACTGCATACTTACAAGTATGCGCTTCACAATAACTGACGTACGATTGCGTTGTGAAGTATTTAAAATTGTGATTCAGTCTTCCAAAGTTTTAACAGTGAATTCTAAAGGTTCGAGCTTTGGTCTGATTTACATTGCAAATGTTTTGTGTACGAGACAAACGTGACGGCATCCATTGAAATGACACAAAAGAAGGACTATAATGTTTAAAGGAATCGTCCACTTTCAACATACATTTTCATGATGATTTACTCACCCCTGTTGTCAACCAAGATGTTTATGTATTTTTTTCTTAGTCGAAAAGAAATGAAGGTTTTTATGAAAACATTCCAGGATTTTTCTCCATATAGTGGACTTCAATGGACTCCAAACGGTTGAAGGTCAAAATGACCTTTCAGTGGAGCTTCAAGGGCTTTAAACGATACTACCAGACGACAAATAAAGGTCTTATGCAGCAAAATGTTTTTAAGTGGACAATTCCATTAAGCTAAGTTTTTAATTTTAAAATATATGGAGAGCTTGGTTCCAGACTCCGTTTTGAAAAAAAAAAAAAAATCACGTTTTTATTGTGTTATCAGGTTTTTGTAGTTTTATTGTGCAAGTTAGCTGTATTTTTTTTAAAGTTATTGTGGTGTAAATCAAAACAAACCAACTGCAGTTTAATTGATATTAATTGGAATGCACAATAAAAAACATTTCTCATCTCATTCTGGAACCAAACTCTTCATATGTTCCAAACTATTTTAATGTTCAGTTTCAAGCACAACTATTTTTCCTTGCAATTTTTATTTCAAGGAACACCTAGGTTTTAACTTAGACACTGTACTGATGACTGATGAATACTATCATTATTCAATTTTGTATATAATATACATTTTTTTATTGATAAACAGGTATGACACATCCCTGCATATGATCTATATGTTCTCATTCCCCAATGGCATTTTTAGTTGTAATACCCTAATACTGCTTCTCTATTATGGCTGTCAAAAGATTAATCGCGATTAATCGCATCCAGAATAAAAGTTTGTGTTTACATAATATATGTCTATGTACTGTGAATAATAATTATGCTTTTATAAATACAAACAGATTTTTCTTAAATATGTGCACGGATGTGTATGTGTTAATAAATACAAAATGATTATGCACAGCACACAGATATATATTATGTAAACACAAACTTTTATTCTGGATGCGATTAATCGCGATTAATCTTTTGACAGCCCTATTCTCTATATACGCTATTAAAACGGATCTCAGAACAGCGGTGAAGGTCTGTCATGGTAACACTGACCTGAGGAGGCCGCCGGGAGGAGAATACGAGTAACACTGCAGTGAAGGATACTGCGGCCGGAGGAGGAAGGAGAGTATGGCGGCCGTACCGGCGCCCAGCGAGTGACCCACGATCACCAGCCCGTAGTGCATCGTCCCTTTACTCTGAAACACGAACAAAGTGATCCGTCAAGATGTGAGGACTTCACAACGACACATGATGTCAGGTGTACTGTATAGGGGTCACTGGAAAGCATATCTGGGCAATAAGTGATTTGATACATTTATGCAAAAATGCCCCAATCATTTATTAATTTTTATATATAAATGAAAAAGTTAAATGATTAACATTTTAAATTATGAATTTTTAAGCCTTATATCATTGGATCCGTTTTATTATAATTCATGCATTACGTGGAATTGCTCAGATTTGGATCTTTCTGGACCGCATCCCTGACAAAAATCCGATTCTGGAGTTAAATTTAAGGTTAATGGTATGGCTAGGGCTTGGGCTGGTTTAAAGACTTGTTAATGACCTTATTATTTATTTAAGAGGTTGGTTATAGTTTTGGTAAGGGCTAGAACTAGGAAGGAACCCCGAGACAGGAATCAAACAATGCTAACTTACCAAATCTCTCCCAAAGGCCTGCGAGAGAATCATCTCTTGTTCTAGTTTCTTCTTTATGTACTCAGCTGAATAAACCATTCTAAAAAAGATCCGCAGACAAAAACCGTTGCGGTTTATCACGTGCAGGTTTGTCAATATTTCACCTGCGTTGTTTGAGTAAGCATGTGTTTCGAACCTTGTGTCCGAGCCACGTGCCGTGCTGCTCCTCCACGGGCAAACGCTCTGAATCGCCTGTGAGATCCGTCAAAGCGTCCTGAGAGAGAGGAACAGGCATATTAAATGGAAAGTGAACCAGACGTGCATGTAAGCGGTAATGTACATAGAGCAGGTCATCACCACAACACTCGATTTTGTTGGGGTAATGACCTGCTGTGCATTACTGTACTTCTTACTTCACTACTAACCAAAGAAATATATAAATGGACATGACATATTGATTGGATTTGAAAGCATTTTATTGTTTGAGAAGAAAGAGTGTGGAGATGTTTGAGAGGTATTAAAGCAGCACAGAGAACAGTATATTGTACGGTTCAACTATCACTATAAAGTACTAAATGACCGTTAAATTATTGAAAACTACTAATGCTGCTTTCACCTCTAGTTAGCATTCGATTTAAATCATTCAACAGTCAATTCACCTCTGACAGTATGGTCATCCCTTCAAACCATTTTGAAACTGGAATATTACATCTGTTGGCCAATAATCATGTCATGCAAAAAAAACAAAAAACATTTGGCTGCTGAATGCTGTATCTGACCAATCAGAATGCGGTATAAATGCTAACTAATGGCCTCTCCTGACCACACCCTTTTTTTGTCTGCTACGATGTCACTGCAATGCCAGACTATACTGTGCTTTCCGACAAACCTTTTACGATGTGTGTGATGTCATCGAGAAAGGCGGAACTAACTAGTAACTGTAACTGTAACTTCCTGTAACTGTGAAGGTCGTCAGCACTTCTGTGCTTTTAACAGACGTCCCAACTGTGAAGCAACTGTGAAGTGACCGAACGTCTTTCCAGAGTTTCCGAGTTGTAAAGTTCAACAAAGACGTCACAGATTTTTACAACTTGGAAACTTTAAATAATTCCAACGTAACATGGAAGCAGCATAAAATAGGATGACTTGAACGTTTAATCATTGAGATTCCATGGAAAATAACCTCGGTGTGCTTGAGTCTCAAACCAGGAATTCACACATAAGCGTAGTGAAACTCACCTTTGGCGACAACGTCCCTCTGATGCTGATCACGACTTTTTTCTTCGCATGATCCACTGCTACAAAGAAGGGTGTCTCATAAACCTATAAAACCACATTCATTTGTTTCAATCATTTTCAACGGTATAATTTCTCTAGTTTTTAAAAGATGACGACTCATTAACATCAATAAACGTTTAGCAAACCCGACAGCATGAAATGTTGTGCGAAAACACCTCAGGGGTCTTTCAAAGATCAAGGATGGAGAGGTTACAGATGTAAGGAAATCTGTCATACCGCATCGTGCCAGGACGTGTAGACGATTTGAACATCTTTAAGGTCTCGGTCCAGAAATTGCCGTCGGATTGCGAGAACGTTGCAGCCGCAGCAGTTGTCCTCCTCCACGGTTACCGACTGAGACAGACGAGAACCCGAAACTGACGTATTACAGCTGACAAGAAAGAGAAGAAAAGAAATTTGAACTTAGAAGCCATCTGATGTCACTAACATCGGCTATTTGAGTAGACATCTTGTTCTTCCTTTTTGCTTAGTGAAAAGTAATGTAGTAAGACAATCGACAAAACCAAACACGTTTATCAAACTAAACACATGTATTAAAGTGTATTGTTTTCCGTGGATCAATTCTAGAGTAATAATACGCTCATCTCACGATTCGATATCCAATCCTTGATTCATAATACAACATGATATTTTAAACAAAATTTTATCAAACTAAATTCTAATTAGATTTATTTCCAAAATATGAACAATTTCCGGTAGCATTTTTTTTTTAAATTCATAGTGCAATTGAACATTTTGTATGTAAAATTCCTAAAAAGTGAATTTTAACTAATTAAAATGTTAATAAAAAAAAGCTTAACCCTTAAAGAGAACTTAAGGTGCTATTTGTCAACAATTAGTTAATGCAGTAGCTAACGTGAACTACCAATGAACAATACCTCTACAGCATTTATTAATATCAATTCATGTTAATTTCATCATTTACAAATACATTATTAAAATCAAACATTGTCACTGTTAACTATAGTTAATGCACAATGAACTAACATGAATAACTGAATTGACATGAACTAACATTAACAAGGATATAAAAATGCTGAAACGCTAAATTGTTCATTGTTAGCTAATGTTCGCTAATGTATTTACTACTGTTAACGAATAGCACCTTATTGTAAAGTGTTACCCTTAAAGCAAAATACCAAAAATATTGGCTGCTCAATTGAAGGGAAACAACTTGAGGCTGAGTAAATGATGAGAACATTTTATTTTTATGTGAACAACCCATTAATAAATACATTTTATAATTAGGATTATATTATTTTTTCTACTGATTTTAACATTCAACATGTGGTTTGGAATTTGCCAAATAGCTCCACCCACAACGTGATCCTATTGGCCTAAAGACCTGCTCCACACAGTGCTGTATTTCGCACATCAAATGTGTTTTGATTGGCTGTGATTTTCCTTTAAGCAACAGCAGAAATTTGACAAACAAGACTTGACATGGTGTGCCTGGTTAGGTCTTTGGTGTAAATGCTTTTTTTCAACATTCAAGATTAGTGAAAAAGTAAGCCTGACCCCCAAATATCACAAGAACCAGCCCTTACCCTTATCCAACCTAACCTACTTTCTACCGCATATGAAAAACGTTGACGTCCATTTCTTTTACTTTAAAGTCACCATGCAATCAAACAGGAACATTTTAAGTGTTTTACACAATGTTGCAGTGATTATTTTAAATGATTTATCCGTGCACACCATTATTTCTTTTAATTAATTTGCACTTGTAATCTTTAATCAAAAACGTTAAACTCCTCTCCCCCTCTTCGCCACATGACGTCAGCAATAAAAAAGATATATTTTTTTCGGATACATTTTACGATACAAAAAGGAAGTCAATCGCAACTTCTGTTTCATGGTGGCTTAACTTACGAGCAGGTGCTGATAAGTCGGCAGAGTCCACACCCTGGTTTTCTTAACAGATAGACCGGCCAGCCGTACGCCGCCATGGCAAACAGCATGTAGTAACAAACTTCTTTATACATGGCCATCTCAACCTAAAACAAATGATGAGCAATCATGAGGAGCAAAAATTATGTTAAACGACACATAACACAAAGACACATAATGTGTTCTACATATACCGAGTTCTTGAGGTCCAAATACTTAGTGTTGCGGGTTACAGGTATTCCGGAGAGAAAGGCTAAAACATCATTGTTTGCCTAAAATAAAAAGAAGAAGAGAATTGTGATTTCAAAACTAAACGTTTCACCATCTCTTAGGCTAACATGCCCTCTGATTACGGAATGTCAAACGATTAATTGCGATTAATCGCATCCAAAATAAAGGTTTGTATTGACATAATATATGTCTGAGTACTTTGCATATTTATTTTGTACATACACATACATGTATATTTGAAAAGTTTATTTAAAAAATGAGATAACAGATTTTTTGTATTGTGCATTCCAATATCAATCAAACTGCAGTTGGTTTGTTTTGATCTAAGCCATAATAGCAAATACAGCTAACTAACACAATAAAACACAATAAAAACATGATAGCAAGATAAAAAACATTATTATTATTATTAACAGAGTTATCTCATTTTGGAAACAATTATATTTAGGAAATATTTACATGTATTTATATTTAGTAAGAATTGAAATATAAATGTTAATCATTTTTCTATTTTTCTTAATATATATACATTTTGTAAAGACAAAACATTTATTCTGGATGCGATTAATCGCGATTAATCGTTTGACAGCTCTAGCTCTGAAAAACGAATTCACGTCACGTTTCACGTCCTGGTTTGTACCTGATCCAGGATGGCTGATCTTTTGGCTCTCTGTCTCTGTCGCAGGAGCACCAGACCAGCGATGATGTCACTCGGCACAATGTCCAGATCCCGGAAAAACTCGGCGAACAGGCTGGCCACCTCCGAATAAGCGTCCTGAGAAAGAATAGCTCACACTTCACATACAGTACATACACACTTTTGACACTGACATAGAGACGTTTGGTAGTGGTATGTTTGTTGTATTTGTGCATGCGTCTTACAGATTGTGTATCTTGTGCTCTTGTGCAGCACATGAAGAATTTGAGTCTCCGGCTCCAGCTACTGGCTTGACCCTCTTCCAGTCTGTGTCTGAAAAAATTAACAAGATGCTCGTACCTAGAGTGGTGAATCACTAAAAAAATGTTAAATCACGAGACGCTGTACCTGAGGGTGTATGTTGTGAGGTTACGCTGACGGCGGCGTGTCGCTTTCAGCTTCACAAAGGTCCGTCCAGTAGGGTCAAAAGTGCACATCATGGTGAAACACAGGCTGAAGATGACTAACCAATTACACGCCACGATTCCTGGGAAAGAAATCCATTTTCAGACATGAAAATGTTGAATTCACTTCATAATCAAAATTATGCATTTGACAGACGCGTTTACGTCCTAAATAAGCTACATCAACACTAAATTTCCTAGAGCAGATGCCTATAGATTCGATAAATATACAAACCAATCGTCTTTCCGTCAGTGTCAACAGACTGTGGAGGAAGAGTGTTATTATGGGATGGGGGTGGACAATGACAGACACTGATTCATGTTCATCACAGACATGAGAAAGCTATACCAGGGGTGTTGTTGTCAGCGCAGAAAGTGTGTTTTCGGTTTCCAGGACACAAATGTCTAAAAATGACTCTCTCCAAATTCACAGGACAAAAGGTGTCATGGGATTATAATACGTCGTAAAAACATGTCCGGACAGCGTAAGCCTGTCCCACGCGCCACGCTCGGGCTAGATCTCGGAGACGAATGTGTCTCAAACATGTTATTAAGGAGTGCACCGCAAAGCTTACTTTAGTTATTTTCTGCTGCCAACCAACGTCTCGTTTTGTCTCAATGATATAGATTACACTGATGTAGCTTTCCTGTAGCTCAGTGGTAAGAGCATGGCGTTGGTCTCCAATGGGGACCAACTGTTTTTGGATACCAACATTTTTCAAAATATCTTCTTTTGTGTTTTGGCAAAGAAAGAAAAGCATCCAGGTAAAAATGATAACAGGGTGAATAAATGATGACAGAATTTTTATCTTGAAGGTGAACTATTTCTTTAATAATCTTATATTTTATTAGAGGACTTTTAATTTGTAATGCATTTAATTTACTTTAGTATCCAGAGAAAGACATTACTATATAGTTATTCAAATCAAAAAAATATTACTGCATTTTATTCATATGGTTCATTTCGGTCATATCACCTCCACGTCCACATCAATAATCACTGTCATTTGTTTCTTACCCAGAGCAAGGTTCTTGGCGGTGATGTCAGTGCATGGCTGGTAATACTGTACCAACCAGGCAATGCCGACCACGGCGTACACCAGCTCCACCAACAGGATGGCTGCAGATAGAATGATTCATCAAAAGAGCCCATTCACACGGAGTATGAATATTCCACGCAAATTTTTGACGCAACATGATATTACAATATTGTATCATTAGTCTTTGTTGTTTGTCTCTTTTGAACATTTCAGATTTGTACCTCCTCTAACCTCCAATGGATCCATCATCATTATATTTAAAGGGGTACTTCACCCAAAAAATTAAGATTCTGTTGTTTTGTTTTTATACTATCGAAATCAATGGGGGCCAATGTTTGGTTATCAACGCTCTTCAAAATATCTTCTTTTGTGTTCTGCAGAAGAAAGAAGTCACACAGATTTGTAATGACACGAGGGTATGTAAATGAATTTTCATTTTTGAGTGAACTATCCCTTTAAATTGTAATGATGTCATTGTACCAGCCCAACATCACACACAAAAGTGCCATCTACGGGAGCATCCCATTGACATTATGGCCTTGTAGGTGACATTCCTCACAGGAAGTTGCCCGAAAACATGATTCAATAAAGATTTAGATAAACTTTAGCGTTAGCATGTTGCTAAGTTAAAACAATGGCACATAAAAGACTGAATTATTGTTGAATAACCGTACACATGCAGGCGTTCTTACCCAGCCGTATGTAGAGCACGTACTGCACCGCTTCTCTGGGCTGCGTGTACAAGATGCTGCCCCTCATGCTCAGCCACATGATGGCGCTCTCGCAGATCAGACAGCTGAGCAGGATGCCGAGGTAACCGCGGCCGTGGTCCACCAGAGTGATCGAGCATGACTGTTCAGAACTGTAGGGCAAACCGAAGAGAACCACGGACAGAACCACCAGCCTGCCAACAGACCGCATCCAGAACGTCACATAAAGGTACAAAACAACATCATCATTTGGTGTGGGTTTAAGTGTTTCGGGTCAGACTAAAATAGATCTCTTATGTTTACTTTCCAACAAACGTATAAAGTGCAAAACATGAAGAGCAAATTATATTGTAATTGGTGCTCAAAGCTTAAACGGATAGTTCGCCCAAAAATGAAAATTCTGTCATCATTTACTCACCCTCAGATTGTTTTAAACCTGCATAAATGTCTTTGTTCTGCTAAACACAAAGGAAGATATTTGGAAGAATGTCAGCAACCAAACAGATCTCATCCCCCATTGACTCCCATGGTTTTTATTATCCCTACTATGGCAGTAAATGGGGGATGAGATCTGTTTGGTTACTGACATTCTTCCAAATATCTTCCTTTGTGGTCATGTATGGGTGAACTATCCCTTTAAGTGTCATTTTTCGTTATTATACTTCTTCTTTTGACACTTTAGGAAAAACTTCAAAGTCAATAATCTTCTGTTCAGTTGCTGTTTTACATGCCTAAATTCACCTATAAAAGAAATGCAATGACATGATGAAGCTTTGAACTTGCTGAGACAGCTCATTTTCTTACAGGTTTGAATATTTTATCATGCATAAACGTCACATGCAAAAACCCACTAAACACACGCACAGACTCACCATATGCAGTGTACAACAAACAGAAAGAAAGCCGGCAACACCAGGTCATCACTGCCAACTGACCAGCGTCGCCGAAACAGTACCATGCCCGGCATCACTGCCCTGAAACACAGACACACACTGTTACAGACGGTCTCACACACGGCGTTTACATACTACAATTTCAATTCATCAGGTCTTGCGTGGACACAATGAAAACATGGAACTGCTGTTCCAATAAGAAACTCCTCAATTCGTCTTGGCTTTCATTTATAACAGCGGCCACTCTCTGACACACGGACTTGGACTGACTGAAAACAATATTGTAGAAGAAATGAATCACAATACAATATAAGGGAAGACAAGAGAGCAGTGAGGGAACTTGAAATTAAAGGAGAAAGGGAAGTTAGAATGCTAAAGTAAAATCAATATTGGGCAATAGGAGTGAAAGAACACACTTTTGCACTTATTGACTTTTTTTAATAAGTTTTACATATTTAAAACAAAGGGTGTACAGGGTGGTTGCTTACAGTCCCAAGGGAAAAGACTCCATACCCAAATCTATCCCCAAAACACAAAGAAAGATATTTGGAAGAATATTTGTAACCAATAAGTTCTGGGGCACTATTGACTAGTATAGCAGAGACATAAATACTATGATAGTAGAATTGTCCCACTCTTCAAAATATTTGATAAGGGAACATATTTGAAACAACTTAAGGGTGAATGACAGAATTTCATTGTCACATTGGTCCGTCAATGAATGACGGACCAATGTGACAATGTCTTCAGTACTTTTCTGGACCTTGACAAAAACTATAACCATGATGTCAATGAGGAGGCCTGGAAATCTCTCAGATGTCACCTAAAATATCCTTCATTGTGTTCAGAAGACGCCAGGAGGTCTTAAAACATGTTGAACGTCATGTGGGTGAGTAAGAAATAACACAATTTTGATTTTGAGAAGACCTTTTCCTTTAAAAAAAAGAATTCAAATGAAATTCTCCCAAAGTATATTCCCACCAGCAGACTAGTTATTCCTCTAAACAGCAATTTTATGAGTTACGTGTCAAAGTTTAGCGCAATAGCAGTACTGAAACTGGCTCGTGCAAACCCCACTAGCTACAAGATGATCAAAAACAGAGAAACCAAGAGAGAGAGAGAGAGAGAGAGAGAGAGAGAGAGAGTCTTGTGGTTTTCAGTGAACAAGGGCCACTGATGGTTTCCATGACAACCACTTTCGGTCCAATTTGTAATGTTTCAATCCAAACTTCCATTGCGTGTAAGATTTATATTTAAACATGTTACGTGGTCGACAGATATACCCTGCGACCCAATTCGCACACTATTCATCCTATATAGTTTGTGAGTTAAAATGCACGACACATGAAATCACAGTTGACACTATTTACTAGTTTCGAGGTCAACCATTAATCTGTCACGATGAGGAAGGGAAGTTGGGGACAACCTCTGGTAAAAACAATCCATGCACACTTTAGCGGCTGATAATATTACCCACAGCTCATTGTGAGAGAAATTGTGTCCTGAAAAAAGAAGAACAAGGACACAGCAAAGGATTTTAGATATGAAGTGTTGTTTGTCTGTTTTTGAGGTGACAGGTGCATGATACAGGATGTTATGGTTTTATTGTTCTTTTTATGGACTGGGGTGAAGGGACACACCCTGGCAATGCACTTCCCCAAACATGTGTATCTTTGCTTTAGGTTTTTGGGAGTGGAGGATAAAGTCAACATGAAGTCCAAACAGACGTGTCACATATAAGCGCTGTGACAGGGACCAACACACACATTACTTTTACACAAACCACGGTACGTCTGTAAGATGTCTGCAAAAGATCTGGAAAACATATTATTTGTAAAAACATCTGATAAACGTATTAGAAAAGAGACAGTTTTACATACATTCTAAGTCATAACATCTTACAGACATCTTCTAGATGTCTATATGACCTCTGACAGGAAACGTCTTAGAGACTTATTGCATATGAGCAAACAATAACACTAAATAAATACGCCTTGAATATGTAAATGCAGCCATCAAATAGATGTCTCCCAGATGTATGTGTGCTATCACGGAAATGTTTGCCGGTAGACGAACAAATACCATCAGCTCGCAGGTTTGTGTTGCTTGTTGTGTGCTATTTGTATTTTATATTTAAGAATGAAAGTTTATTGAGGTTCTCTGCAGCTTTATGAAAGAAAATACATTGTGCAAAAATCTATAAAAACACATTTAAATACACGGTTGATTATGACGCAATTTGCGACACCTCCTTAAAACTAAATGCATAGAGCCTGGAAACCACAGATCGATTAAATACACATTAAAACAAAATGAGTCTATGAGGAGATTTATCACAAAACATTCACAAAACATTCACGTGACTCCGCAGGGACATTTTAAGACTCCATGAAGGCAGAATTCTGCAATAAAAAAGCCAGTTTGTGTACTCTATAAAGTAAATTTGTACAAATGGAGGTGTTCTGTTAAAGGGCCGCTATCCCAGAAAATTGAGTCGCCAGCGTGTGTGCAGAAACACCCTGTAATTATACAAATCCATCTGTTCTTCTTTTTGTAATCTCCTTTAAACCACAACAGTGACACAAAACAGGCCGTTGGGGAAACCCTAACAGTCTGATGTCACATTGTTTACGCTTGCCCATGACCGCTCACAGACTCCGCCTTATGAGCGTGAGTTGATGCGATCCCTAGGTCGGGAGATAGAGCTCCCGGTAGCCAGGAAGGTTGAAAAATCGAAGCTCCAGGAACGGGTCGCCCAGCGCCCGGAAGACCAGGCTCCGGCCAGTCGCCTTCCGCCGAACGTTTCTCCGGCTCCCAGGGTCGCGCCGAGTCAGTGCGGGTCCGTATAGCATGGGATTCGCAAAAAAAATATTCTCAGCTGTTCGCGATCAAGCTTCATCTCCGGAAGAAGTAAGTATTACACATCGTTTTTAAATTTTCTTTCTTAAATAGTATGTTTAGCATGTTAGCGGCTGTTGCTTACATGTTCGCGTCTAATCCTAAACCTCGCTCCCCGACCTCAAGTGACGCTCTAGCGACAGACGCTTGAGACTGCGGTCTTTAGACTCCTCGTTAGAGCGCCCGACACCCATGACAGACCGACCCGGTTCGAGGCCCGCTGCAGGTAGTTCCGGTTACACAAAGCACATGTGTAGAGCTCTCAACCTCCTATTTTGCATACGGGGAGGGGAGCAGAAGCTCATTTGCATTTAAAGAGACGCACATAAAAACGACACGTTTTCCATTGCAGCCACAAATGGTCATGTTCAACATCTTGTAATGAAAGATATGTGGTGTATTTTGAGCTGAAACTTGAAAGACACATTTTGGTGATACTATTGACTATTTTTACATTGCAGAAAACACCTGGGATTGTGGCCCTTTAAAGACACACAGATAATAAGAGTATTACAGTATTATTACATAAATGAATAAAACATTGATTATTTTTTATTCATTTGATAGTCTAAAAACTCATCTCATATTTCTCTTCTAAAACCGTGCGGAAAACGGCAGCCACGCCTCTTTATCTCTTCAAATGACTCGCGGTGCGTGCGTGGAACTCCGAAAAGTTTAACTATTTCCATCTCGATGTGGCGCCGACTCTCCTAGAAAAAACTCCTGGCGGACGTCTACATTTAAAATAAGGAATATGCGAGTGGAAAAGACGTGAAATGTGAATCGGGCCTCTGAGCAGAGAAGCGCTTGACGTCATGCGCCTTTATTCCTATTGTCCAATCAAATGAAAGGAGAGGCGGACCTTCCTTTGTGGTGACGGAACTTTACAGTTGCTTGAAACGTCCGGAGACTGCAATGATGGAGGAGAAACTTGTGTTGGCTGACGCGGGTTAACCGAGTAAGGTCAGAGCAAGTGCCCTCTGCTTGTAACTTTTGTAAGTTTCTGATAATATGACAGCGCTATAATCCTTGACTGACAGGACAGCCGTTTCGGTGGTTACCTAGCAACATAAAAAACTGCTGCGCGCTGCTCTTTAGTTTATCAAAGGAGCCTTGCGTTTTCGAACATGAACAGCGTGTTCTGTCTGATCGACCCCCATCACTACAACTTTATCTTTAGAGTATCTCTGTCTGACAAACAAATTAACCAACTATTTTTTTACGATTTAAAAATCTATTCTACAGAGTTAAATTCAAAATCAGTGCACGACAAAGTTAAAAACAAGCATATTAGGTCTTTCATCATCTACTCTGTCATGGTGCCGGTGATGTGTGCCATTGACTTTATTCTACATCTGAGAATAAACACCGACACACACACACACACACACACTCATTCAAACGCAGACGTAAACCCACAAACAAACACACACTGCAGGTGGAGCTGGAAGATGTTGAAAGGACCAAGTGGGCGGCTGTGAAAGTGAAGGATGCTGGGAGGGAAAAGGAGTAAAGAGAAGAGAGCGAGCAAGAGGGACGGAGAGAGAAAGAAAGAGAGATGGAAAAGGGAAAAAAAGAGGGAAGGGTAAAGGAAGAGAGAGAGGGTGAGGAGGAAGAAAGACGGAAAGAAGAGATGGGAAAAAAGAAAAAGGAAGAAGAAAAAATTGGGAGCGGGAGATAGAGGAGAGGCAGTGGAGAGTGGGTGTGTGTAGCACATGCTCCTCAATCTAAAAAAAGGACGAGAGCGGTTGAAGCCAAACTCTAAGTGTGGATGCGTTACATGACGAGAAATGAGATGTATGAGGGAAGTGATGCTGAGAACACAGATAACAGTTCACCTAAGTCACTTCATTCCAAACCCATCCCACTTTCTTTCATTGAACATGGAAAAGGAAAATCCAGCAGAATATCTAGCCTGCTGAAAAAGGTGTTTCTAAAATACTTCATTTCTGTTGTACGGCAATTTTGATTTGAAATGTACAGTGTATGATATTGAGCGGCATCTAGTGGTGAGGTTGCTTATTGCAACCAATGGCTCACTCCACCACTCCCATCAAAGCACTACGGCGGCTGACACAGAACTTAGATGTTGTCACATTTTTGCTTCTTTGCAGAAGGAGATAACGTATTTACAAAACGCGCTCTGTAGAGCAGATTGTCCGTTTAGGGCTACTGTAGAAGCAACATGGCGAAATCCATGTAAGAGGATCCGCGGTAGACAGAAATAGCTCATTCTAAGGTAATAAAAACATAACTCTTCATTATGTAAGGTCTTTATACACCTCTGAAGACATAGTTATGCATATTATATTGCATTTCTGTCAATAGATCATCCAAAAAATGACACACTGGATCTTTACAGTCATCTGTAAAAGCATCTGACAAACACAAATAATGCAAGTTTCATTCAAACTAAAGAAACATACGCAGGAGAGGATGATTATTGGTACACTAGTTAAAAAGACAAAGATGAACGGTTTAAAGGTACCAGTAAGGAAAGATGGGTAACACATGGAAACACGTTAACTGTTTAGCCCTGCAGTGCATTAAATGAAGTGTTGACTTCATAATGGAAAAGAGGGATTATGTATTGGCATGCTGAGGTATGAGCTGGGGGTGGGACGACAAAAAGAACAGCATGTGGAGAAATAAATAGGGCATGACAGGGAAGAAAAAAAAGTATTGAGCGTGTGGCAAGCAGAAAGAGAGAGACAGAAGACCTGGTTTCTGCATCAATACTCACCGCAGGACTCAAAATTTGCCATTGCGAACACACTGCGGGTCTGTTCACACTGAAAGCGCGATTTTTCAGTTGTTGCTTGAAGATTATACATAACAGGAGATCATGAAATGACATTTCATGCCGTGTATAATGTGCCGTGTTCGAATGTAAGCAGTCTGCCAAGTTGTAAATCCGAAGGTGAATGAATTAAGTTATTGGCTTGGAAAAATAGGGAGTTGACTCCGAATCACGCAAACGAGTCGTCCCGAGTCCGATTCGCGAACCGCTGCGTATTTACGTCACTAAATATAGTCTCCGCCTACATTTTGCTAGGACTGCCCGCGAAAACTTCACTTTTCTCCCCCAAACACTGTAGCTTGTGAACCTCATTCGCGGCTGACCAATCACAACAGACTAGGCAGGCGGAAAGGAGGGGATTAGACAGATTAATCGCGGAACGAATAATTTGAGAGTAAATCAAGAAGTAAGGCAAGAATAACTGCCTATTATTACGAAATAATAGTGTTTTACACCTTCTATGTACATAAACTTGTTGTTGGACACGCCATGAACCAAAGTAGGACCTTAAAAATCCATAGTTTTGTACTCTTTACAGAACGCTGTACAGGTACTACAAGATTATATTTGGCTGTCTTGCGTCATAAATGCCACATTGTTCTGAGATTGTGTAACGTTACAAACGGTATAAACCATTCAAGTCAGCTGAGATGGTTAAACTACAGGATGATATGCTCTTGTACAGGCCACAGGTCAGTAGTACTTGTAGTACTAACACAAATCAGTGGCCCCCAAATGCATTTAGACATTTCATACACACTTGAAAAGGCACAACATTGCATTTGAAGTCAAATAATATAGCTATTAAGAAGTTGTAAATATACACCCCACATCACTCTGTGGTCATATTCAAATGAATGATATGCAAATGCTTGTATTGAGAACGTTCATCTATAACACTTTGTCAGAGTGAGTCATAAATGAAGGCAGTCGTAACTGAGGAGCAAAGAGTTTCTTTAATAGTTGATCTTTTTCTCACCTCTGATGACTATGAAGCAGAACAGTGGCGGTTCATGGGAAGATGTCTCTGTTTAATATCAGGTCACACCGCTGTGCTGTGCCTAACCCCAGATTATATGCGGTGAACGCGTTCCAAGAATAGCGCATCTGAACTCACATGAGATTTCAGGGACCATTTATAAAATAAAATGGTTCTGGGTCCGTTTCTATTTTGTTCAAAAATGCCTAAACAAATAAAGGGCCCTTGAACACCTTTACAGTACACAGGAGCAGAAGAGCTGTCCTTTATCGTTATAACGGTTAAAACTATTAAACATTTCTGTAATTGATATCAAATATCGTCTTGAATTTTATTTCATAAATTAAAATTAATGAAAATTAGAAAGCTGTGAACTGAAACAAGCTTAGGTTGAGGCACTTAAATAAAATGACATAACATAAATAAAAAGTGTAAAGTAAAACTAAATTAAACGTATAAAATATTAAAATAAACACTAAGATGACACAAAAATACCTAATAAAATTGCTAAATGCTGAAAAATTTAAAATATTTGATAAAAATCTAATTCAAAATATTAATAGAATACAATAACAACAGACAAAAGAAACACAAACTTTGGTGACCTGTATTTTCCGCTGTATCAGTGCTGGCTTTACAAATTGCACCCTTGACTTTTTCACTATTGCCGTCATAGCAGCCAAAAATAATGTGTACGTGTACATACACAATGGAGAAATTCACTCTGCCCTTTATACCAAATGAAAAAATCTGCAACTATTTTTGGAAGCTTTATCAATCAAGAACTTTTATTCCGGATGACACATGCATGACGGTCACGTCCAAGAAAACGTCAATCAACGGACTGATTCACATATGAATCACTCCTAACTCGAGAGACTGATGAAAAGACCAAGCAGGGACGGAAGAGATTCACCAATAGGAATCTGAACATTCTGACCCGTCATAATGAATGTTTGGGTGTGTTCACACCAAATGCGAACAATTGCGTTCCACGCTCTTTATTACAGTGTCTTCACAGGTCTATTTGGGTCTTTGCGTTGACTTTGTATGTAATTTACTCGCGCAAATCGCTTAATAAGGTTCTGGTGTGAACCCAGTATTAAGTGATGATTAACTTGCAAGAGGGCATTAATGAAAAAAACATGCAAATCTGTCTTAACACGTTCATGCTGCGTGCTAAAATTTGGTTTACACAGTTTATCCTATGAAGAGATGATTATATAAAGCAAAGATCTGTTTAAAGTCAACATCATAAAATCTAAATGTATCCTATTTGCTGACTTAATGCACAGCCATTTTTGAGGGACAAATATCAATGTAAGCTTTCATAAACACTTGCCCCAAATCCTCCTTATTCCAGTTTACACTACACAACATTTTTGTCTGTTACGATAGTAGTTACTTTGTCAGATTATGCTATTTTTACTCCTAAATTGTTCTTGTTGTAGACGAGAAGCATTTCACATTGTCAACAGATCTTCACATCACCTTCAGAACCCGTCACAGAATACAGAAATGTAATAAACATGCCAGTATTTCTGTCAGGATGTTGTGAAGATGTTTATGACAAACATAGATAAAACATTTGATTCTTGCATTCAAATCACCGAATGACCACAACACCCTACTTCAAACCGACGAATCCAAGATTGGGTTGATATTGTGAAGTCTAAACGCAAACCAAAAATTCTTCCTTATTGGTATTAAGCCAAAATGTTTATTTTTCTGTACTGGATTTTGCATGTTTTTATGAAGACATTAAAGGGATACTTCACCCAAAAATTAAAATTCTGTCATCATTTACTCACCCTCGAGTTGCTCCAAATCTGTATAAATGTATTTGTTCTGATGAACACAGAGAAAGATATTGGACGAATGCGTATTACCAGACAGATTTTGCCCCCCATTGACTCCCATAGTAGGAAAAAATACAATGGTAGTCAGTCCCCCAGAACTGTTTCCTGTCCTACATCATTCGAAATGTCTTCTTTTGTGTCCAACAGAACAAAAAAAAACGATTAAGTATTTTTTCCTACAATTGTAGTCAATGGGGGGCAAAATCTGTATGGTTATACGCATTCGTCCAAATATCTTTCTCCGTTTTTATCAGAACAAGACATTTATACAGATTTGTAGCAACTCGAAGGTAAGTAAATGATGACAGAATTTTCTTTTTTGGGTGAAGTATCCCTGTAAATGAAGATTTGGAAATAAAGTTAATCTTCATGACAAGATGCACACATGGCTTATGTATTCCAGAAGCTAAAACCGTGTCAAACAATACAGGCTCTTTATAACTGTAGGCCACATACAATCTCTTGATGTAGTTTCCTTTCATGACAGATGCCAGGATGCTGAGGGGACAACGTCCCTCTTGTTCATGCAGAGAGAATCTCTAAAGCCCAGCCTGCATGGCTTACACATCCACACATCATAGTCGGTGCTTTCAAAGTTTCATCAAAGGCACAAGTTTGCAGCAAACCTGTCCCACTGCAAAGCATAACGATTAAAACTTCATATCAAGAACTGAAAAAGCAACATGCACAGAATACATTTCTGTGTAAACTGGTAAAACTATTCTTACAGGAAATGTCGCAAATTCAATACCGTTTACATAAGAATGTTTTTGAACGTTTACACAGAAATGTACTGTGCACAGGTTTCATTAATGAGGACATGATTACAAAACACATGATTCTGTCCTCTTTCATCTGTTCATTGGCTTGTTAATAGAACCCCCGGACACACTTATGATCTACTGCCTTCAAACGAACACATTTTTGCTTTAATAAATATGAATGAGCCATGCCTGATGAACTTATTCTTATGAACGTATTCATATTTTCCCCAATTATATGTAACCGGAACTACCTGCACCGCTCTCAGCGGGCCTCGAACCGGCTCGGCCCGGCATGGGAGTCGGGCTCTCTTACGACTCGAGGAGGCTAAAGACCGCAGTCTCTAGCGTCTGTCGCTAGAGCGTCACTTGAGGTCGGGGAGTGAGGTTTAAACACTGCACAGCACTTAACTAGCTGGCCTATATACAATGTTGCAAACATATTCAGATGTATAACCAATGATATCATCTCTTATCCCTGCATTTAAAATGTAGCTGTCCTTGATATTTTAGGTCTATATCAATTCAGTTTTTTAGAGCAAAGAATTTGACAAAACATGCAAAAATGAATCTGATATATTTAAGAAAAAAAGAGTAGGCATCCCAATATTTTAATATTAAAGGAAAGGTTCCCCCAAAAAATTTAACATCAATTATTCACTCTCATGTCATTCAATACCCGTGCCGTGGAACACAAAAGAAGATATTTTGAGAAAGTGGTTTTGTGTTCATACAATGGAAGTCAACATAGTTTGGTTGTTCAAAATCTTCTTCTGTGTTCTGCAGAAGAAAGAAAGTTAAACAGGTTTGGAATGTCATAAAGGGGGAGTGAATGTGAATTTTTGGATGAACTTTCACTTTAAAGTCCCAGTGAAATAAAAAATGACAATACTTATTTTTTCATGAAATATTGCAGTGTTTATAGTAAATAGCTCATAAATGTGAGTCATTTCCTTATTTAAATTCATGTACCCTAAATATCTTCAGTTAAAATCTGAAAATGCACTGAAAAAAAATGCACCGCCCTGAAATGACTATCCATCTCAAATTATGCAAATTAGACGGCTTGGCCGAAGAATCCGCTGACTCCTCCCCTTCAACTGTCAAGCTGCGTCCCAAATTGCGCACGTATGCACGATTCTACGCCATTTTGTAGTATAAATAGTGTGAGAAGTTCACATTGAAAATCCTCAAAAAAGAAGTGCACTGTAAGTACCCGGATGATGCACTTTTTAGACTGAAAATATGAAGTGTGGAACTGTGGACACTTCACGCACTCAACGGTCGCAGTTTCGCTTACCTAGCGGAAGGGAGGCGGGGCTATCAGACGCTGCTCAAGCAAAACTCTCCTGTGCAGAAGGATAACGCTTCAATCTGATGATGACTAAAGTCATGCTGGGCAAAACAGATGAAAACTACATTAAATGAACAATGCACATGTATGTTTTTATTCACATGCATTGTGCCGCCGATTGACGTCATTGGCGCTCCTCTGGGAAACCGATATACTTCCGGTTAGTATAAAACCGTTTAGTATTCCATTTGGGACGATACTACTCTTCTGAAATTCATTACTAGATGGTTCTGTGCATAGTGCATAGTTTAAGTTCATAGTATGTCATTTGGGACACAGCTTCAGTCGGCTGCCATTTTCATTTCAAAATTAATGCAACAGCTGTTCTACACATCCAATCAATTCGCATTGAAAAACGCAAGCCACGCCCAATTATTTTCTCCTTTGAAATTCCTTTTCACTCGGAAATGTGTCAGAATACAAAAGTAAAAACGATCGCAACTTCCGGTTCACGGGGACTAATTAACCGTACCGGAAACATAATTTATCTGACTTACGTAATCTTCTAAAGGAAAAATAGTATAACACTTTCTAGCCAGAAACATATAGACCAATTTGGAGATGGCGTCACGGTTACGTCGCTGCCAGCTGCGCGCGCATACTGGTTGCAGAAAAAAACAAAGTGGAAACAAAGCAGCGAATAAGTGAAACGGAGAAGACAATTCTTCCAAAAATGTGTTTTTGTGTTGTTGAACCTGAGCACTGTGCTGGTTTACATCAACTGCACTTTTATTTCTAATTTATTTTTATTCTGCTCTTATTCTTTTTATATATACACTCACATTTTTTATCAATTTTATTGCTGTTTTATTGTTTCTTAAAATCTGAAGAATTTTTGATCTTAAATCATTTGCATTTTAAAGATACGTCTTATTTCTTTCTGTCAATCATTTTATGTTAAGCACTTTGAATTGCTCTGTGTATGAAATGTGCTATATAAATAAACTTGCCTTGCCTTGCCTTGCCTTGAATGTCAGAATACGAATGGCAAAAATTATGGTATTATTCCCTATGGAATACCGTTGTTGAATATGCCATTTTAAGCAAAACAAAGTCATTAAACAAACAGGCGGGGCTCACGAAATCATCCGGATCTGTGTTTATTTTATTTCATGTAAGGATTTCTATAATCTTTCTAAGTCTTAACTATTTTGTATACGGTACCCGTTTTATTCTCTAGTCGTATTGAAGGCTATCTCTTCCGGGTTTTTCTGCAACCAAGATGTGCGCGCATCCCGATATTTACAACTACTAGCCTATACAATGAACATAAACATTACAAATCTTCGACTTCAGAAATGTGACCAAGTGTAATTCATCTCTAAAGGTGTAACTTAGTGTGATCTGAATTCTTCACCAATCACCGCAGAGCATTGCAGACGCTGTATTGTCAAAATAACTATTTCTGCAATCACGGTTCAGGAGCAGAAGAGGAACTGCACCGCACTGCAAGTCTTTTCTGTAAGCATTTCTCAACTCTGCCTATTTCAATACTGCGAGGAAGACCGATATGAACTGTGACACATAAGAGCACCCTTTGATTGAGCAGCTGTATGTGTAACAAGCCAGGTTGGGTCTACAATTGTTTCCAAGACCCCAAACTACCACAACAAAACACAGTATGTTAAGCATCTAACCAGAGAGCAAAAAACTCAGTCTAGCAAAATAGAAGGTTAAATAGGGACTTTGGTTTTAGTATACCCGACTAAAGCCTCTTAAGTTTGCACAAAGAACGATGCAACCTTGCAACTTAACAATGCAAGGTTGTGGGTTCGATCCCAGGGCAAATACCTATGTATAAATGTATAGGATAATGCAATGCAAGTCGCTTTGGATAAAAGCGTCTGCTAAATGCGTAAATGTAAATGTAAAACTATATTAACGTTCACACACCAACAGACGATAAGTGTGTTAATTCTAAGGGTAAGTTAACTAGACAATAACGTAAAATTAAAAATTTTCCCCCAAGTTGGTGATGTCATTTTGTGAAGAATAATGTAATTGGCTAGTTGCACAAGTCGCCGTTGAGCTTTTGCGACGCCAGAGTCCGCAGACAACATTTCCGGTTGTATAAAACTAACGAGTTGTTTTGGCTGCTCAGCAATGTACAGAAGATCTTTCATACCGCTGATATATTACTTTCTTATTTTTATCGAAAAAAAACCCATATTCGCCAGCCAAAAATCCTCCTTTTCCCATACAGTGTTATATGACCGGAAATTACTCTGCCGACTCTGGCGTTTCCCAAAAGCTGACCGGCGCCATCTTGTGCAACTAGCAAATATGTGTCCACATGACATCAGTTTTCACAATTTTGTGTTTTTATAGTTTACACGAAGACAATAAGGGCATTGTTTTCTATATCTTGCTTACATTTTTTGTGTTCTCAGGGCGCCAAAACAACTTAAACACATAAAAAGTTTTGAGTCGACAGCTATGTCGGATAAACGGCCCCTAAGCTCGAGAGCTGAAGTTTCACATTTTAAATGCCCATCCATCCATCCATCCATTTTCTACCGCTTGTCCGAACTACCTCGGGTCACGGGGAGCCCGCGCCTATCTCAGGAGTCATCGGGCATCAAGGCTTTAAATGCCCAAGTCCTTTAAAATTTTGTTTGGCAGTCAATGTTTTATTGTCAACCAGCTTGAAAATATAATTATCCCAATGCTATTGTTCTACTTTATTGTCACCATTATAGTTGTGGTGTGGCCTCCCACTATTTCCCTAAATTAAAAAATGTTCCTACTAGTGATCTTATCATTCTTGGTGTCTTTATCGCAAGTTTTACTCATGTAATGTAATGCGTTTTCAGTTGAAGAAGAACATTCACAATCTTCTCAAACACTGCTTTGTGCAAGTTACATCAGATACATCAACAACTTGCCAAAACATGCTTTTAATCCCAGATACAAAAAGCTGCAGCAATGAACACACATTTCCCTTTGCTTTTACTGCATGAGCTCCATTCAACATTGAAGACCAAACCACAAGCTCTCCATTAAGAGCTGAAGGCCCGGAATCACACCATCCCAAACCAAGAGTCATAATGCACATCCACACCAACAATTACAAGACATATCCGAGGGTAATAGAGCAGTTTCACCTCACTATGCGGTAAGCACTTGGGCATGGGCCAGGAATGATGGGTGTGTGCTTGTATGCCTGAAGCAATAGAAAAATCTTTCATAAACTTGCTGTCATTCGTACAGGTGGTGACTAAAAATCAATGTGATCAAAATTGACCAGGTTATGCGAAAACATCAGTCACCTCGGTTGCCCACGGTAGATGTTTTTGCCATGGTAATACCATGTTTTCCATAACAGTATTACCATATCGCTCATTTAAATACCATGATACACGGTCATTTGTCAATACCATAGTTTATATATCATATACCACAGAGTTCACATCTGATAGCATCACTGTGGAGCCTAAACGATTCTTATTTTTACAACAAAACTCGTATTTCGGTATTGTAAGGCCATAAAAATGCCACGATACCGCTACATTATTTTATAACGCTCAAACAATCTCAGCGTGCACACAACGAACGCCACGGTATATCATGGTACGACGGTTCAAAGCACCCGTGCTTTCCGTTAGCGTTTACGAGAGAAACCAAAACCATGGTTACCGCGGTAGATGTCCACGGGGTCATCTCTCACCTGTAGTGTGACCGCGTCTTCCCGAGACCTTCTTGTGCGCGGACTCTCTGATCCCTCCCATCCTCCGCAGAACCGCAGAACCGAGCCGGATCCCGGGTCCGAGCCGGCTACAGGTCTCAGAACACCTGTTAATGCGGCGTCCCGTGTGCGTACGTGTTCAACGCAGCCGGTCCAAAAACGGATCTTTCATTTGATATCGATCGCCTCCGTTCTATTGACACTCCGTCAACGAAACGTGTCACGCCTCTCCAAGCGCGAGTCGCGTCGGCAGCCGCTCCATATTCCCATAAAACCGCATAAACGTTCAGTCACGCGCACACTGGCGTTTATATCCCGGGCTTGGCCGCGACGTTTCCGTAGGAAAAGCGTGCCGTGTGCGCCCCGCTCCAGCACCGCCCGCAGCAGCAGCAGGTCCCAGCGAAATTGACTGTGGAGATCTTCGCTACGATCTTTTTTCCATACGAGCAACGTCGTTGCGATTCTGGAGTCCAGTTGCGCAGGTTTTACCCGGATCCCGCTATCCGTCTGCGCTGCTGGCGTATCTCACGTCATCATGGGGGGGGTACGCTACAGGCGTGTCTCACGTCATCTATTGGGGGCTGCGCTACTGGCGTACGACGCTGCAAAGTTCCGCTGCTTGGCAACCACTGGCACACTATGGGCGGGGCTTAGTGAATACAGAGGAGACTCCTGTGCCGCGCGTGAACGACGTCATTTCCTGCATTTCGCAAGCTTTGAAATCAGGGAGTGGCCACTGAAAATAATTAGTACCGTGAATAAATAACAACTCCATCAATCAATTAGTGAATTTATGAAAAATATATGTTAACGTATTTCTTTATATAAATACGTTTTATACGAGTATATGAATATGAATTCTGTTATATTATATGGAATTCCTATTTCTGATGTACATTCAAGTACATAATCTTATGACGCATAGGTCCATTCCCTGAGGTAAGTTGCCATTTGACATATGTGATGTATGACGTTTGCTATTACACTGCCTGACATTCCTTGGAGGAACAACATGCTCCAGTTCTCCCATGAAACAGCCTCATAATCTAATAAAGAAATGACTGTCCAAAGACTATAACTCTCTGATTTCCTTCCAGATTCTAGCATATGACCATGAGCTACAACATGGAAAAATGACATACATTGAACACACAACGAATAAGAGGCACATGAGAGGACATGCTGCACTGCTCCCCCGCTTACACCGGTGAAGTGGTTCTTCCCAGTGGCTCTCCTCCTCCTCCTCTCTCTGCTGCTGTGTCCTCCATCACTCCATTTCCTCTCGTTCTGTTTCTCCTTGAGGACGGATTCAGGCCCTGGTGCATCGCTTTGTTTTTATCTTCAGTCTCTCCACCCTTCTTTGTATAAAGAAAGAGGCGAGGAATCACAAGGTCACAAGGTAGGTTCCATCTTTCACAATTGTTTGGCATAGACATGAATCTGTGTCTTAGAGGAAATGTGATGCGCTGCTGTGGCCTGTGCATCCTGCAGTCACATCATGACTGCATCAACACAGCCAGCAGATCTTTTGCATTTTATGAGGCCGTATTATCGTGTTATAGTTATTCTGAATGTCTTTTCTTGCTGTTCAAACACAGATCTATATTGTGTCTTAAAATGATGTCTCATGCACAGCGTTACCTTCCCCTCCAGCAGTCCTTCATATGACTCATGCAGTTGCACAAGGATATTTTCTGCATGCGGTAGAGTTTGTGCCTACATGAGTTACTTTTAATTTTTACTGCACATGCTTTTACAGTTAAGCTCTTACAAAAGACTCACACATGCATGCACAAACACACACACATTCTTTTCACAAAACCAACCGCTTCCCTTTGGGTGTCTAATGCAAGCGAACACAGCATGTGACAGTCAGTATGCCATTGCATGTCATTGCTATGTCAAGGTCAAAGGTATCCTGAAGACTTCCTGTGATGTCACACTGCTTGGATAGCAGAAATTAAACAAATGGAAAAATGAAAACTTAGTTTGAAATTCATTCAAAGAACCTATTAAGTTTCCTCCTCTGCAGAACACAAAAGAAGATATTTCGAAGAATGTCGATAACCTACCCCATTGAACCACATTGTGTGGACACAAAACCACTGCAACATTTTTCGAAATATCTTTTGTCTTCCACTGAAGAAAGAGTCACATGCAGATTTTGACAAACATGAGAGTGAAAACATGATGACTGTCTCTTTAAATCTCTGACTCCTTCTTCTTTATAATAGAATCCCAGAGGAAAGGACAGCACCTGCCGGATTTCTTGACCGCTTGATCGCACTCCCACATGGAAGCAAAAGCTAAAGGGTCACCGAAGTCTGCCTCCAAAGCAGAGAAGAAGGAGGCAGCCCCCCCACCAAAACCAGACCCCGTCTCCGACCCGGCCCCACCTGCAGCCACCGAACCCGAGAAGCCAGCAGATGGAGATAGCGACCAACAGGGGGCGACAGAGTCAGGAGGGTGCGGCTGCGAAATGTTAGAAAACTTGAAGCCTTTCCTGATTGGAGGAGCTGTAGTTGCCCTTGGAGCTGTTTTGGTGGGCGCGATCTTAGTAGCCAGAAAAAACTGACCTCAGGCTTGCCATTTGTTATTTAATGCTCTATTGATTAGTTCACAGTCTATAAAGGGGCGGAGTTTATTATATAAGGGGGTGGGAAGTCACTAGGCTTCTTAATTTTATGCTGCACTTTCATTTCAGTGCTTGTGGTGTTGTGCTGTCAGCTGTAAAAGAAAACTAACAGATGCGTTTAGACAAGAACATAGTCAATCACAACCACATAACCTCCTATGTTAGTAAATATACATCCCACATATTTACAGCACAACAATGGATTATTGTTTGAATTATACCATGATGAATGTTGATACGAATACAGTTATCTCTCAATTTCAACCTAGTTTCAACAGCCTTAAGTCCATAACTGCCAGTTGTAAGATAAGATAATATTCCAATGCATGATTCCAGTTAAAATAGAGCATTTTTCTGAAGTTTATGGAAACTATATATTGGTACCTGCAGAACTAATTTATAACACACGCCAATATCAGCCCGAATCCATATGAGTGCGTGTATTGTACATGATAGTGACATCTATTGCATCTTGTATATTAACCGAAAGTGTAGAAATGTAAAGATCAAGTGTAATTTACATAGTTATACAAATGATGTTTATGTGAACAGAATTTCATATTTTGTTGTTTACTATTACAGTCGGTTCTAGCAAACAGTCTGTATGTGACATCATTCCAAATCAGAAACAAGCCATTCAGTCATCATCAATATATGGACATCCTGTATATTCCATCATGTAGATGATCAAATTCTTAGTTTCTTGTTTGAAAGATGTTGACGATTTACCGAATGATTATTACTAAGTGGACCGATGGAAATAGACTAGCGTGTGCAACATAGATTATGACGGCTCTCGGCCAATAGCTTCAATTTCACAGTTACACAACGATGAACGGCACACAACGAGAAAACACAAATGCATGCAGACACGAGCAATATACACCCACACGTCACATGACATACTGTTACAAAAAAAGAGTTTCTTTAAAATGCGTATATAATGCAATAATTCAAATAGAACTTTGTTATTAAAAGTTAAAAAGAAGAAGGTCATGTTGGCAACTGTAGTTGTGATGTTGATGAAAAGAAAAGATGGTTGTCATGGTGATGATGGTGATGAATGCTTATGGTTTTGTTTGGTAGTTAAAATGAGGTTTACTTATACTTCAGATGGGGCCCCTTTCCTACTGTCATGTGTATTTATTTCGCCTTCTGCCTTTCCGCTGCTCTTCATGTAAAATAAAATAAAATTGCTCCCTTGTGACTTGTTGACCTATTAAAGGACATTGAACCATATATTCCCAGGCTTAGTGTGTATGTTTTTTGGGGGGATTTTCTCCTATCAATTCAGATGTATCCCTTTCATGTATTTACAGTAGGCTACCAAAGACAGCACAGTGGCTTTTAAGCATTGGTAAACAAAAATTCTATTGATTTATTTTCTTTTGAATACCTTAAAAGGAAACTTTAACATATGCAAATAAGGTCATTGGGTCAAAGGATCATCAAAGGATTAACATACATCTTGTTGTACAGATCTTGTTTTCTTTATAAAATCTTTATAAAAACATTCTATTAGTGCACATTTTTGAACAAATATCATTTTAACAAAGCTAAAGTAGAAAAAAATATTATTATTTAACATGAATCGGTTGAACTGATAGTATAGAGCAATGTTTGTCCATATGCAGTTATTCTACACTATTAAGTGGCACGATGATAAGAGAATTCCCACAGATTTTGCAAAACTGTAATTTAAGGAAGGTTGAAGGTTTTTGGTCACTTCATGATTCCCTTAGATCTACGTTTGTTATTTCTTCGCTTGGATTACTTTTTATATTGTTCAAAAAAATGTACAAACTAGTGAAAAATAAAGATGTTAAAGTTAAACATTCAATTGATATTTCATAATCTGTATGTATTTTTATACAGTAGAGTTTTGAAGATGGTTCTTTTTTTATTGCATGAAATGAACATACCGTTTTGAAGATTCATGTTTGACCGCTGTAGAGCACGGAACGTTTTTTACGACCGTGTTTCTACACGTGCCGATTTAACGTAAACTCGGAAATGACGCATATGTAATGCGTCAAACAGCGCGAGAGAAACGTCGAGCGTGCGGGATTATTTTGGTACGTGCTTCTTTTAGCTTTTCTAAACGGCATAGTGTCATTTACAGCATACTTTAAATATGAACATTTTGATATTAAATGACCCAAACTAAGAACATTCTCTCTAAATCTGTTTTTCTACACTGTTAGTATCGCGTGCAGTCGGTCAGCGTGTTGTGTTTGTAGTAACGTTAATAACAGCATTACTGGGTTAGATGTTGTTTATCTCGTCGTAGTTTTGTGTAATATGCTGTTAAAATTGTGTTTAAATGTACTGTGATAAATAATAATTTTAATCAGAATGAGAGTCTTATTGCAACGTTATATATGCTAATAATTGCAGACCTTGTTATTTCTTCGCTTCAGGCACGTGAACCTTCACCATGATTATCCCTGTCCGGTGCTTCACTTGTGGGAAAATTGTTGGGAACAAATGGGAGGCGTATTTAGGTCTTCTTCAAGCAGAGTACACAGAAGGGTGAGTTGTCATCAAAATTGGAATAGTTCACCCCCAGTCCACATTTTTTGTTACTCTGTTTTACCCTCATCTCACTCGATTTTAAACGAGGTTTGAACTGACTCTTCCATTTTCTCACTTTTACAGTGATGCTCTTGACGCTCTGGGTTTGAAGAGGTACTGCTGTCGCAGGATGCTCCTGTCACACGTGGATCTTATCGAGAAATTGTTGAATTATGCTCCACTGGAGAAGTAACAAGCTTTCAGCATGTTTGAAGATGAACCTCCAACCAACTTCTTCTCCTATTTGTATAGACTTTAATGATTCCAGTGGAAGATATACAGGCACTGTAGATGGCTGTCTTTTGGGGCTACAGTTGAAGCAAACTTGTGATGTCAAAATATTATTTACAGACAATTTGTTAAATAAAGTTAAAATGTGTTTACAGTAGTTAAATGATTGTTTAATTTTGTAAAATCCTTCATTTGGATCTTTAGTCTACAGAAGCATTACAAAATCTTTGTGTTGGATTGAGACTAAAATTTCAGTTTCAGTCACTGATTCCGAGTGACAAAAGAAGCATATTAAAATATGTCCGGTTGATCCCATTGACCACAAAAATGTAACTGCATGTGTGTTGTTACCAGATGAGTTTTGGTCAGATCTCTTACCAAACAATGCTACTGTATGGCTTCAAAAGGGTTGTCAAATGATTAATCGTTTGCAAAAGAAAAGTTTTTGTTTACATAATATGTGTACTGTGTATAATAATTATGAATATAAATCGCATGCATGTATAATTTATATTAAATATTGATATATAAAATAAAAATAATATATGTATATACAAATATATACATGTATGCATACTTTTATATATATATACATAATTATTGTGCATAGTACGCATCTATTTTTTTAAACAAAACGTTTATTATGCATATGATTAGTCACGATTAATCGTGGTATATACTGTTGTGGTGACATAAAGTGCTGTTTCAGTTCAGTGGTTTGATGATGTGGTCACTTAAGACTATGAAGTAAATTAAGTAGTGGTGTTTAATAAATTGTGAAGAATAGTGCATTATGGGTACTTAAACAGAAGGAGAGCGCATTATGCATCATTTATATTTCATACAGCATCGTGCTACATTGATGTGGGCTTATCCTGCAAAGTTTGGCATTTTGCAAGGAATAAAATATATCACACTGATTTAAAAAGTATATTCCAGTTGTCATAATATGTCATTTACTCACCCTGCATAAATTTCTTTGTTCCAATGAACACAGAGAAAGATATTTGGAAGAATGTTATCAATTTTCATTTCTGGGACATCATTTACTCCCAAAGTAGGAATTATTCTATTTTTTGTTCTGTTGAACACATAATTAAATATAATTCTTATTTATATTTAGAAGAAATATAAAGAAACACATAATTCTTCCTACTGTGGTAGTCAATGATGTCCCGGAACTGAAAGTTACTAAACCATTCTTCCAAATATCTTTGTCTGTGTTCATCTAACAAAGTAATTTCTATAGGTATGAAATTACATAAAGGTGAGTAAAAGATGACAGAATTGTAATTTTTGGGTGAACTATCCCTTTAACTTTCACAAATGAACGGAAAAACGGCACTCATTTTCTTCATACAACATTACACGTACAGTTCTGTCCCTCTGTCGACTTTATGCAATGACACTTCACTGTACTTTGTTGACACATTTAAATGAAAAGAAAAGACCGTACCAACATGGCGCCCCGCACACTCCACGCGCTTCCTGTGTTCGAGCGTCTGGCATGCGCCAAACCGGTCTGCGCAGCTGCAGCAGAAGTCAAACACCTTCTGATACTGTTGCATAAACTGTCTCCTTCAAAATATTACATCTGCCAGCCATAAACAAACGCTGAATGCACTCGTAACAACATGATTTCAGCAGCCATCGCGAAAAAGGTGCGTTTATTTTCTTCATAGTCACGTTTTGTCTTGGTTTGGGGACATTATTGCAAGATTCATTTGACCTTATAAAACTGCGGCATCTCTGTGCGCTTCTGTAACCTTACTAAATCTAAAGTGTATAACTAGTAAATAATGTTATTTAGGCTAGGGTTTTGAAATACATGTTTGGTATGTTTGAGTTTAAAGAGACAGGCTGTGATGTAACGATATACACACGTAATCACGTGTTATGAAACTGCCCTTCTGAGAAAAAAGATAAATAAACAAACAATTCTAAGTGTTTTAATGGTTAAAATAGCCATTCTATTGGTTTTAATGCACATTTTAATATTCTCTGTGGTGGCGTGTTACCAGGTGAATGGGAACCATTAAAATATTCAATCCTAAGAACAATAACACACTACATTTGTACTGGTTAATGATTCATAATGTTTGAAAGTGAAACCAGTAGAATTTCTATATATTTTTTCTGTTGTATGTTCTCTGTGCCTTTATGTGTGCTGTAAACATAAACCTTACACATTATGTTTCCTATAATATAAATCAGATGTGTATAGGTCTGCACACCACATGTAGGCCTACTCAAATCAAATGTAAAAACTCAGATAGACTATTTCTAAATCAATCAGATGAAGCCGAGAAACTTGCGCAATAGATAGAAATTATCGAAACATCGCAAACGTGCATATCACAATATTTAGCAATAACTGAATTTAAAAAAAAAATCAAAAAGTTACGTATAGACCACTTTGAATGATGTAAACAACACTGATCCAAAGCTGGTCCAAAAGAACTTTGTGTTTCAGTTTTTTGACACTACACAATGGTTGAACAAAATTATGTTTTTACCGATGTTAAACAAATATCTTAAAGTTTCAATTATATATGTGATATATAACGAATACCGCATGATGCTATTAAATAGCATATTGCATTTTTCTTTTATATCGCACAGCCCTAATAGAAACATATGAAACCGGTCTAAAATTAGATTTATAAACATTTGTATCTGTTCTCAGGTTGTTTGTAGCATTTACCGGGCATCACTGCGGCCAGCTGTTGGCACGGTGATATCTCGGAGTTACCGTGGCGATGCCCCAGAGCCAAACATGATCGAGATCCCCCTCCCTCCGTGGGAGGAGAGGACAAGCGAGTCCATGGCGATCAAGAGGAAAAGACTTGTGTACGAGAGCCGCAAGAGAGGCATGCTGGAGAACTGCATCCTTCTGAGGTTACTATGGCAATAAGACTTAAAGTGAATTGTTGTAAAAGTAGTGAGGTATGCATTCGGAAAGTCTGCATACTGCCCAAAATGTATAAGCTGCACAGTATGAAAAGTACTATTCCAAACCAAAATATGAATACTTTTTCTTAGTCTTTTTGCAAAGCAGTACCTGAACACAATGAGTGAAGCTCAGCTGAGACAGTACGACAGACTCATCAATGAACCGAGCAATGACTGGGACATCTACTACTGGGCCACAGGTAAAGCAAAGGCTAAAAATACAACATTACACAAATCTGCGTTTGCAACGATTGAGTAGAAGACTTGTAAAACAGGGCCGCATGACAGACTTTAAAAACAAACGCACAAACAGAACTCAAGCTCATCTTGTGAATGAAATGTGGTATAAACCAAAGCTGTATTTTGATCTGCGTTTGTACACATTTTTCTCTTGTCAGAGGCTGTGCCGACACCTGATGTTTATGAAGGCGAAGTGATGGACATGCTCAAAGAGTTCACCAAGAACAGGAACATGGAACAGCGTCTGGATGCACCAAATCTGGAATACCTGGACAAGAGCGGTTAAACTTCACCTGTCCATCAGAGACTCTCATGAGCTCACCTCGTGTCTTGTTTAAACCACTCTAAACATGTTTCTGCCATTAGACGGACAGGCGTGATATGGTGATAAAATAATGCACATGTATGTTTATGTGTTTTATTTGCATTAAAATAAACTGTTGAAGTATTAGGGCTATACAAATAAATTCCGTTATCATTAAAATTTGTGAACAATGAATCATAAATACCACAAACTGCATATCAAGTCTACATTAGAGCAACTATACGTGATGTATACAACCATTCAGAAGTTTTCAGAAAGCATTATTTTGTTCTTTTGTTACATTATTTGTTGTATAATCTAGAAAAATTGCATAATCTAAAATTGGCCTGGAGATTAGCTGCCCCTCACTCAAAATGAAGAAAAGAAGCACATACACACGATAGAAAATATAATGACCTAGCAGGTAAAAACATGGTAGGTTCACTCAGCAGTGATGCAAGTGAAATGTAATGCTGTATTGGCACATGCAGTATTTCATTTAGAAAATAAGAGCCGGTTTTATTCTCACATAAACTTTCAATAAAGTATCATAAAGGTGGTATTTTATTATCATTGTGTATAAATCGAAAACTTTCTTATAATTATGGCTTTTTATGGGATGCTACTGGTAAATCAAAATTAAGTTAAATGAGTTAAATTATAGTTAATTTAGCATATTAAAGTCACTTTTAACCGGTGTGCATCTTAAGACAAAACACATTTTTAGAATATGTTTTTAGTTAAACTTCCCAAACTTTCACTTAGTCTGGGAATAGTGAAACAGGTCAAGTATGTCATAATGAGAAACTTTCCCATAGTTTTTACTTAAAGGGATACTTCACCCACATATGAAAATTCTATCATCATTTACTCACCGTCGAGTCGTTCCAAATCTGTAAAAATATTTTTTTTTCTGATGAAAGATATTTGGAAGAATGTTAGCAATTTTCAATGCTGGTACATCACCCACCACTATATAGTATAAAAAAAGATTGTATACTTTTTGCATTGTTGACCGCAAAATGAGATATTTTTAAGAATTTAGGAAAACAAACCGTTCTGGGGCACCTTTGACTACCATTTAATTTTTCCTAGTAAATGATGTCACACAACCGAAAATTGCTAACATTCTTCCAAATATCCTCTTTGCGTCATCAGAACAAAGTAATTTATACAGGTATGAAATTACATGAGCTCAGTAAATAATGACAGAATTTTCGTTTTTGTGTGAACTATCCCTTTAATATCTCATCCTAATGAGAAGTTACAATTATGACTTTACCATGGCCTTGCAAAAGATATAAAGTTAAAACAAGTTTTTGCATCTTTCGATATATACCCTGTAGACTTCTTAAATCACTGACTTTGGATCAGTCAGTGACAGTCATTTTATTTTAGAGAATATAATGGTTTAATTTAAAAAGTATATTAAATTAACCAACCTTAGAAATATACAGAAGTAAACACAAATAATGCACCAGTTCTATTAATGCAAGACACCATGTGCTGTAGATTATTAAAACACAGACACAATACATACTTTCGCATAAATAACGTTTTGGAGGCTTCTGTTGATTTAATGAAGGCTGAAAAAAACTGTTAGTTCATGTTATAATGCATTTGCTCGTGTTAACAAACATAACTTTAAGTGTTTACTTTAGTAAATACAGTATGTCTGAGGTGTAGCCAAGCTTTGAAGTTGTAAATCAATGTTGTTTGGATTTCTTTAACCATGTCATTTTGACTAGTAAGCAATAACCTGTGCATTTTAAGACGTGTCCACCAGTAGATGGCAAAGTCTACCCAGCTCAAAAAGTGAATGAAACGAGATTCAAGCTTTTAGGATCAGAAAATAGACTGTAATACCGTTTCCCTCTGGTTTTATCTGATCTAAGTGTTTTGACAATCGAGTCCTTTGACATTACGCTCATCGAGCTGTTGTTGGCCGCGGGACTGAACGTACTTTACCAAATTTTTTTACAGGCCAGACGCTGTGCTTGATGTCTCAAAGGACATGCGCTTTGATGGCATTGAGCTTTTAGTCATGACGGTTTCTGCCTTTAAGCAAATGTGTACCTGCAAACTTGTCTGCATTTTTGGAAAGGGTTTTAGCAGAAACATCATGCCTTCATTGACGTTTTTGGGTATATGAACGATTATTCATATCTTTGTATAGCTACTTACTTCAGAGATTTGAAGCAACTAGGTTGGGGCGACACTTTTTCCTTCTGACTTAAATGATGCTATTGATTGATTAGATCTTTAGAAGTTGGAAGCCTGGTCATTGGACAGTCAGGAAAGCCCCGCCCCTCGACCGAGACGTACGTCATGCGAATAAGAGATGGCGTTTTTGGGGTGAGGGAGGTTAGTGTTTTTATTTGATTAGATTATGAGGGCACATAAATGAAAAAAGACCTGAACGGGTATACTTTACATTTCCTACATCTAACCACACTCCTAACACTTCCAAAAGCCTTTTTGCATTTTAACATTTAAATAAACATCGTTTGGTTGCTATGTTTCATAATCAGCTTCCCATGGGGAACACTTTGAATAGTGAGGAACACACGTTTTAAGGACATTTGAAAAAAAGGCGAACGGCACACACACACCTCAGACAAAGAATCTGTGTGATACCTGGCTCACAGGTGAGCGCTGCCTTTATATAGCATTGAAAGAGCCTGCTGTGTGATCTCGCTGACCTCTCTGCCATCTGTCTCTATGGAGATGAGGAGGAACCGAGCCGACCGGCTCTGCTGCATAACACGTCTAGACTGCAACAAAACTAGATCACTGCCATATGCTCAATGAGGCCACCTATACCTGCATCCAACCATCTAATAGGGGTCTTTCAAAAACCTTAGCTGTTATCGAAAGCACTTTCTTGAAATGGCGTAAATGGAAATGTGTTTGATAGAAGAAAGGTAATAGCGAAGTTTTCACCATATTTGACAACATTAAAAACATTCTTGTAAACATTGAGACAAATTGGTACAACGTCTGTGAAAGTCGGGCTAAAATCTCGGGATCAAAGCTTGATTTTAATCATGAATTTCAATATGATTGTAAACCAAATTGAAAATTGTCAATATTAAACATTCTAAAGTTATAATTTGACTCTTTTTATTAGGCCTACGTATGGTGATTTTATGTAGAAAACGTCACATCACAAAACATGACTTTTCATTCGCGTGGAATGATGGGATATGCTGTCTTCAACTCCACCGCTGATGGTACTGCTGATACATCAATCATAGGGGAACGAGAAATCATGTTAGCGGAAGATGTAAAGTAATAACGTTTTATAAATGTTGCGTTTGACGAAATCATTTTATTTCATTATAATGAATTAGACCCGAGTAATGTAAGGTTTAAAACTAAATTGTTAGTCATAGATGTTACAGTATTTGTCCAATTTGATGGTGTGATAACACTGCGCAGTTTTAAGTGTTCAAATCAATCATAGTAAAAGTTATTTTGAACGTACCCACATCATTGCATAATGCCAGACGGACGGTACAAACTACTTCCGTCTCTGTCTACGATAGTGTCACGCGGTTGCTACGTCAGTAAAGGCGGTAACAAAGGGTAACGCGAATATGACGCCCTTGACAGGCGACTAAAAGGCCCCCGTCCACTGTTTAGAATGGAGATTTTCCCAGGATTTAAAAGCAGTTGGAAACATTTCAGATATTGTAAGTACTCAACTGAAAACAATATATAACATTGGCCTGGTGGTTTTTGGATATTTAACTGCAAAATTCTTACAAACTGCACCTTTAACCAGTTATACCCAACAATGCTTACCATACACTTGCACTACGGCCGGGGTGCAAGGTAGACTCAATTCTAGTTGCGGATCGGATCGTTGTCATTGAATATGTTGTTACACTTGTAAGCACATCACATTACAAAAACTTTAAATTGACTTCCAAGAACGCAGACAACACAGCTTCAAGTGTCTCATGTAAGGGAACTCTGTTCATTTTGGATGGACATCCACTTAAGATCTGTAAACAAGGTTCAGCTTACTAAGAACTTGTGTTCAAAGGTGCTATATATTTAGTGTCCACTGAGAAATGATTACGCAATCATGTTTCTTACTGCAGTGGTTCTCCACTCTTATAACTGCGTCTGCTCTTTTTCATTCGTGCAGCTTCCCTTGATCTGTTCTCAGAACCTGTCACTTCATTGAAAAGAGATTGGGAATGCATGCTGCGGTTCTCTTTATTCTACCCATGTTGCACTGCGGTGCACACACACCTGTGGACGTATTAGAAGTGTTGAAAGAATGCTTCTGGTTTATGCGTTGCCTACAGCTTGTTTCATGTGTAGATTCGCCATTCGCCCACTCTCTCATTCTCTTCTCGTTTGTTTTCATCTCCGACATGCTCCTGTCATCCTCCACCGCAGAAACATGTGCGTGGTGGGTTTGAGTCGTGACAGCCGTGTATTTTAGCGTTTGCACTCGTCTCTGCGCCTCCTCTTCTTTCCAGAAATATGCTCTTTCACTGCGGTAAATGGCTGTAAATCGTATTCACAATAAACCAGCAACTGGAGTGATCATGGGGAAAACACGGAGCGGTGTCAATCGCCTCTCTGTGTGCCGTGTCGGAACTAATTCTTGCCACTCTGGATTCCAAGGCATGTGTCCCCTTGCTGTGGTTCGAGACACATCTCAACGTTCTCTAACAAAGCCTCAGATCAAGAAATGTTATGATGGCCTCTGCTATTACACTGTTTCTAAGGACATTTAGAAAAACGTATTGGATAGCCACAAACCTGAACATTTTGAGATGGAATGGCACCAATCCATATTTACAACTCTTGATAAAGCTGCCTACATGGGATACCCGCAAAAGCCAATAGAAGCGAGCAAACTTCATCAACCGGATGTTGCATGATTTTATATCTAAAATATGGCAGACGCAAACATGAACTTGAGTATTGAGAAAGTAGATCGACCATGACAACAGTTTCAATGTCTATATGAATGTTTATAATATGCCTGATGTTGTTCATCCGTGTTGTTTTTCTGTTAGATCACTCGAGTTTCTGTGAGATCTAGTATCTTCCCTGATAGCACACATACATCTGGTAGACATTTACATCTGGAAGATGTATTTTTTGATTGTTTGCTCATCTCTACTACGTCTCTGATACATTCCCTGTTAGATGTCTATAAGATGTTTATGATTTAGAATGTATGTAAAACTGCTCTTTCTAAGACGTTTATCAGTTGTTTTTACACAGCAGATGATTTCCAGATCTTTAGCAGACATATTACAGACGTACATGTGCTATCTCTGTGCTATCTGGGTTAATGTCACGGCAGGTCTGACCGAATCATCTTGTGTGTGCGTTTGCAAGATTATGTAAAAAATGTGTAGAATGAGATGATTTTTAACAGCAAAAAATATTTTGAACCAATTGCCATTTATTAGTATCAATGGAACTCTCTTGAAAAAATCGGAATCTTATCAGCCATTACTGAGGGGGTACAATGTAGGTAGTTGTAAACTCAAATTACAGCAAAAAGCTGCTGCAACTTTGGAAATATTTTCTTGTTTTGTTGAGTCGGAAGACACAACCTGATGGCACGCTACATCTGGCAAACATCTGTTTGACATCTGCGTTTACATCTGGAAGACATCTGCAATACGTCTCAGAGACGTCTGCTGTCAGATGTCATATAGACATCTATAAGACACATCTCTAAGATGCTTATACTTAAGAAAGAGCAGTTTTACATCCATTCAAAGATGTTAAGCAGATGTTTTTACACCGCAGATGTTTTCCAGATCATCAGATCTTTAGCAGACGTATTACAGACGTGCGTGTGCTCCTAAAGCGATCAATGCTTTTTCTGAGAAAATCCCTGTTGAGCATTGAATTTGATAATCTACTAAAAACAGATTCTTTAAAGAACAAAAACAGAACTCTGACTCAAGAGACTTGTGTCGGTTTCTTTCTTTTATATACAGGTTTACATCTATTTACACTGTACATTTATGACAAAATAAACCATCATCATGTTAAATCATATTGTGCACACCACAGAGATGCTGAGAAATATCAGGGGTCTTGGTCAAAACTCCCCGGGTAACATTAATTTAACAAGCACACACACAAGTTCACACAACGTCTTTAGATGGGCTGTCGTCACGTATCAGAGTTTTGATTCCATCCGTCCACGTTGGGATGTCCGTAGCCTTTGTGATGACAGATCGGTTGCTGGTTATTTCAAACCTGGTTTTGTTTCACATCTGCAATTCAACAGCTGGAAAACGAATCGAAATGAAACGTTGTGGATTCGACAGTAAAACAGACAAGCTCACTTTAGCTGCCCCACCACAGTAAATCACAGAGAAACTTGACCAAAAAAGCATGCCGGATCACCTGGACATTCATCTGAATTTTCACTTGATCAGGTCGCCAAAAATTGGCCCATGTAGTCATCCCAGGATTCAAGTTGCAACACTCATCTTCTCTTCTGTCCCTCATTGTTATTTCTTTTAAACCATCTGTGATAACTGAGAAACACATAACACTTATTTTGAAAAAAGTCTTTCTTTTTTCAGTCTCGCTCTCAGTTTGCCGTTTTTGGCTTTAAACTGGTTTCTTTCATTGTCTTTTCGGAGGCGCATTCGTCTCCGCCTGTTAGTCACCGGGAGAGGACGTGTTGCATGAGACGTCTGGCAGTGATCTTCACATGTGATGTCTGGTCTGACACATAAGTGCACAGGCGTTCGAGGGCAGATCTGTGATGTATCGTTTCAGACCCTGAAATGACCCCCCCACGTTTCCTTTACAAGTGTTGGAACTGTTGTACAGAAATATTGCTTATCTACAGTACATTGCCTTATTATTTCAAGTATAGACAAAGCTGTTTGCTTCTTCAAAAACGTTTCATCTTCCATTTTTTTTATAATAGCTATAGATATTTCTTATGACGGTGAACCTCAGGTTTAATTTTACTGTTGACATGGTAACAATTAGAACTCTTCCCTTTATGTATCTATCTTTGCTCCGTTACGTAATTGAGACATTAAGAGACGACAAGCAGACACAGTAGTCCGACATACAAAACAAAATATGATAGTATTGCTATTATATACTGTCAACCTGTAGATCATCTACAAGACGCCTATTCATAACTCGTGTTATATCGCTCTTAAAGGGACAGTTCACAAAAAAAAGGTTTCGTTCTTTTTTCAACCTTATGTTGTTCCAAAGCAGAATGACTTTCTTCTGCAGCCCAAATGGCGAGTCCCCATTCACTATCACGTTATGAAAAAGGTCTTTCTTTTTTTGAAGAAAGCCATGTGCTTTTGAAACCAGATGAGGGCGAGTAATTCATACGTGAATTTTTAACAGACTAATTCTTTCAACTTTGCTAACGCTGCCTTCAAGTTGTTAGAACGATCGTTTTCGGAGGCTTATCTTTAATATTTTTGCCAATACTTGATTTGGGAATCGTGTCAGGAAGTTATACCAAAGTCCCCTCCAAAAAATAAAAATCTCATGTTGAGAGAGGAATGAAAGTCATACGAGCTAGGAACGGCACAAAACAAATATTTTGGGGTGAACTAAACTTTCAAATAAGAACTTTCTAAAAAAACTTGAAGGCAGCATAAAATAAATGAAATTTAAGTGTACTTGAAACTTAGATGTATAATCATTGTATAATCCAAACCACAACGCTTACACAAATACAGATATAGACAAATGAACACACACACACACTAAGCCACAAACAATTCGTACGATTACATGACTTGACATCGGTTTCTGCTTCCGCTTTACCCTTTTCTTTTTCTCAAGATTTGTTCAATAAATTCTTATTTTTAGGGACATTAAGAACTCATTAAGGCCCTTTTGGAAATGTCGGAAAACAAATGAGAACGATTTTGGCAGCGGTTGAACTCACACTGGCAGTGTCATTGCATACTGGTTGATGCAATCCTGTGCAAGATGGGTACTTTACACAAGGAATGCTTGAGATTAAAGTACGGTTCGGCTTCTACTCAGCGTTCACACATGGCTTCCAACACGCTCGCACTTCAAACATTCATTTTTATCCTGTCTATCGCCTTTTACTCTGGAAGATATCTTGAACTGGGCAAGTTTCTGTTTGACTGCAGGAGGACTGGAAACAAACCGAACGCATGTACACAAATGACGGCTTTGTTAAACGTTACCATCCTTGGGGCCGAAGTTAAAATATATACTATTGTTGTTTTTCAGGTAGCTGGTTATAAACATAACTTCAAATAACTCACTCGCAAAGATTGTCTTTAAACCTTTTCTCTGCTATAACACGACCGTTATAGATGCTAATGCGCACTGCTGTGCACCCGGAGACAAAAATGTACAAACTTGCGTTTATGATTAATCGCGATTAATCGCATCCAGAATAAAAATGGGTCTTTACATAATGTATGTCTATGTACTGTGCATATTCATTTTGTATACATATACATATACACACACACACACACATACATGTATATATATTTAGGAAATATTTAGATGTATTTATTTATATTTAGCTATAACTGAAGTTATATAAACGTTTAGTAATTTTATATTTTTCTTAAATATAAACATGTATGTGTGTGTTTATAAATACAAAAACGAATATGCACGGTGCATAGACATATATTATGTAAACACAAACTTTTTACACAAAATATTATGTAAACACAAACTTTTTATTCTGGATGCGATTAATCACAATTAATCGGTTGACAGCCCTACTTATGTTAAATTATAAATTCGGTAACATTTTAGATGCAACGAAATGTAAAAACAAGCGTTTGTAAAACGCTAAGACTTCTTCCAATTCCAATTCTCGTTTTTGTTGCCCTGCCACTATTTTGTTCAGGCTTATATTGGAGTGTTCGAAAATTGTTCAAACACATATCTCAAAATCACCTGAACTGATCCAGTTAGTTTTAAACAAGACCTCTTTTTTTCTGTCACACAATAGCACCCACATTACAAACAGACAACAAAGAGATCCAGCAAAAGAGCAATTTCTACACATTTCTGAAAAAAACATACAGGGGTGACAAAGTCCAACAAACAACAAAGTCGTCCCTCCCTCAGCAAGGTATTGCACTGTGGTGGCGATCCAGGCGGATGTGTCCGCGTGGAGGGACTGCCGAGATGCAAAAACGTGGCACTAAAAGGGTCAGTTTTCGGGATCGTGTCAGCCGCTTTAAGTTCAGCGGTTGAAGATCGATGATAGAAGTCACCCTGGTCGTGGAATTGTGGAGGGAGACGAGACTGTTAACCGCTCCTTCACGAGACTTTCTCTCTCGGTCTTCTTGGCAGTGCTTAGCCTCTTTTTTGGTGGCAGAAAAAAAATTGTTGTGAAAAAAGGTAGGTCTCCAAAACCAAACTGCAGGAAGAATTGAGAAGGAGAAAGACAGAGAAAGAGAGGGAAAGAAAGTTTGATGGCTTTTGGTACCCGTGTTAAAACTTAACATATCAAAAGGGTTTTGAAGGTGTTGTTTACTTTTGGTGGGCGGGGCCATCAAGCTTTGAGAGCGTGCCATTGGGCAACGGCAGTGCGTGGATGGCTCATCATGTCTTTCCAGTGTTTGACCTCGGCTGGGCCGCTCTTCCATGAGAGATAGATCTAAAAATATGATGTGCGAAAAAAGACAAACAAAAACATTTGCTTTGCTTCGAAACGAACAGACAACCAATTAGCAGTAATTACACCATTTTTACATAATAACTTATAAATTATCTCTGTGTGGTATTTTTTCATATATTAATCAAATTTTAAATATTAAAAAGTATAATATAAATGTTACTGTTTAGTAAGTAAAATCATTTTTAAAAGTTTTACTTTTTTATAGAGAGTTAACAGTTTGTTATTTTGTTTTTATTGTATATTAATTTAAGCCATCTCAGAACAAGTATGCACGTATCAATTCTGTATGTATCACTGTCTTCCAAATACAAAACATTTGTGTCATTTCTTTTTCATAGCCCCATGACATCACACCTTGCCAATGACATCATTCCGACTCAGTCTGTCCTTATCCATGACCGTGATGACGATGGTGGTCTCTCTAAGCACGTGAGTGGGGACGTCGAAGGGGAACGACTCATTAAACACGGGGTTCAAACATCTCTTCATCACCACCGTCTTCTTTTTCTCCACTCGTTTATCTTTGTTCATCAGCCACACTTTGACATAAGGGTCTGAAACACACAAACGCTTTGAGTTGAATCCAGTTGATGAGAATGAATTACACTTCCTATGATGGAATCCCAAATCACATTGAAGAATTATAAGTGGTGTGATGATAACACTGCACCTTGACAAGGAAACGGCATTTTCTTAAAAATCCCAAAAGCATTCGGTACATCTTGTGTAGGAAATATAACTACCAGATTACATTTATATTTATTTATTTAGCTGACGCTTTGGAGAGCATGTAACAGCTTATAGCTTTAGTTGATGAAAGTACACTTTAAAGTATACTTATATATATAGTTTAGTAGTCTTTATAATGCAAGAAACACGTTTGTTTTAGGGAAACTTAACACCACACATACAGTTAACTATTTTAAATATTATATTTTTGCACTTTAAGAATACTACTATGCTTCTTATTTATGTTTTATATTTATACTTAAACTATACCTTTTCAAGTATTTATAAAAAAGTATATAAAAAGTATTTAATAGGTTACTCAATAAAAGAGTAAACACAGCTTAAACACATACCATATTAAGATTGAGTACAAGTGTGACAGAATATACTACACTTTTGTGTCAGTATAAGTCAAGTATAATTAAAGGGCCAGTGTATGACATCTTGCTGCATTTAGTGGTGAGGTTGTAAATTGCAACCAACATTTCAAAGCACTACGTTGGCTGACACAGGACTAAGATGTTGTCAAGTTTTCGCTTCTTTGCCGAAGGAGATTACGTATTTACGAAGCACGCTCTGTAGAGCAGATTGTCCCTTTAGGGCTACTGTAGAAACAACATGGCGAATTCCATGAAAGGGGTCCAGCGGTGTATGTAGACAGAAATACCTCATTCTAAGGTAATAAAACATAACGCTTCATTATGTAAGGTCTTTATTCACCTCTGAAGACAAAGTTATGTATATAATATTGCATTTCTGTCAATAGATCCTCCAAAAAATGACACACTGGACCTTCATGTAAAGTAAATAAAATGTAGACGGAAAGTATACTTTCATACTTTTAGTTTAGAGGAAGTATACTAAAGGCACGCATGAATAAACATTTTGAATAAACCATGTTCTCGTAAGGGTATTGAATCGTTAACTTAGCAACATGCTAAGCAACATGCGTAACTTTATACTCAAACGTGTGGTGACACTAGGTTTTGAGACAACGTATCTTCTTCACTCAAACAACCCACACAAGCTTCAAAAGTCCACCAGATATTTGCATAAGGGTAGAAAGCAGAGTTTTGTACCAGATGTTCCCCCGATGTCCATGGCTTTGAGATTTCGTGCCTTGATGATGGTCACAGTGATGGTGTTGGCCGTGGGATTGTAACACAGAGACAGCAGCAGGTCACCTCGACTCCCCTGATGAAAACAACACAAACAGAAAGACCACAGCATGATCGTTTCATTGGTCTAAACCTCGCTGGATCACGGTTTCTATAAACGCTCTTTTAAATGAACTGCTGGTTTACCTTTATTGTATTTTTATGCTGATGCATATCTCGGACTGTATATTCCATAATGTATTTAATTGTAGATTAAACATTATGTCTCATTGGATTTGTTGTTATTTTATCTCTGAATCGATCACTTTATCTTTTAAGAGATTTGGTTTTATTTCAAACCACAGTGCAGGTGATGGAGTAAATGTACCAGCGGAAGACTTTCTGAAGGCCAATGCCATGAACCCTTAACTGAGAAGTTCAACGTCACACTTCAACATCTCTTGTTCCTCTACAAAGGGCTCAAAAAGATTGGACAGCACCCAAAAGGGTCATTACTGAGGCATGACAGGCTCCGCACCGCCCACTCTACACACCGTACAATTAACTTATTATTTTCCCTGTCCCCAATCAGGTCCTTTCAGTCACTTCTGCTATTTGGACTCTATTATGTGACTATTATAGGCATCTGTTGTTTTTGTACTGTGCAGATTTCCTCTGAACTCCCTGCAGATTTCTGAGATATTATAACACGCATGCAGTAATTTACACAGTTACACCTTCCCATCACACACACGCACTCGTTTGTTTAGCTAATTTCTATGCAAATAAACAATCATAGCTATCTCCATCCTTTCTCTGACGCTTTAGATTTGAAGAGGTGGTTTTCTGTTACATCTTTAATGCTGTTTTACAGCCCTCTGGAATACTTTATTCGGATTGGTCAATCTCGCCATCCACTCGTCTGACATCCCTAAATTAAATGATATCTGACCACTTTTCTTTCAACTTTAGTGTACATGTGATCCTTAAATGTTTCTCAACAAACTAAAATAATACTAAAATAATATTTTTAAATGTTTACTTAAAGAAACATTTCACCCAACCAAATAAAATGAGTCTATAGTCTACTCCCTGACAGAGCCGACCCTTCCTAAATGCAGAGTATGCAGGTTGCATAGGGCCCCTGCACCACCAATGGGGCCCCCTTGAGTACCGAATAAAAAACACTATTGTAAAAAAGAAACAATTTTTCTAACTTGTGGATTCAACTTTAGAGGAATCATTTTGAATTCTTTTAAAATAATTATTATACATAATATATATATAATTTATTATTATAATATTAATATTATAATTTATATAATTTATTTAATCACTGTTACATATTCGTATATCACGCTGTGGTCGGCAGCCAGGTAATGACATATGCATGATGTGTTGTTATTAGGCCTTTCACGATACATATCGCGATTCACACTACTTGTCTAGGTCGATTCTGAAATCGCAAAGGCTTCGATTCTGTTTTATGCACAGCTCTTCCGTGAACTGCGTCTCTTTGATCAGTAGGAAGTACTGCTCGATCTAAAATCACTACGGCTGCGTTCGAAATGGCATACTTCCTTGCTATATAGTAGGCTAAAAGCAGTAGGAATGAACGAATGAATAGTATGTCCGATTCGATAGTATTCATAAAACAGTAGGCGAGTAATATCCAGGTGGTGGACAATTTCTAGTGAGATTCAGACGTGCGTATACTAATGTTGTGTCAGAATACGTCTACTCGAGAGCGCCCTCTGGCTTTGGGATGTGGCGGCATTTAACCGTAATTCATTGAGAAACTGAGCATAAAAATTACACGATATATTTCGTCCCAGCCCTAGTTGATATGTGTCTCATGACCGTGGCTTTAAAATGAAGCTATCTGTCTGGAGCGGGGAAAAAACAGCAAAAACGCAAAGCAAAAGAACATGAAGCCATGTGTTTTGTAAAGTCATATTTAGTCTTGGAAGATTAAGCAATAAATTAATACTTACAGTACAAAAAAAATTATCCAGTACAGATTTACAAATTCAGTATTTTTATTTCGTTTGCCCATTATAATGTGTAATTTTTAGTTTGTGCCATCACATTTAAGAATTATTGATGTGTTTTCGTATGCTTAGTTATTTTGAGTAAACTGTATTTATGTTTTAACTTATTTTTACTTAGTAAATCACTCATTTGGTTAGTAATACAGCGTTCGCGTGTTATAGTTGTTTGACAGCTAGATGGTTCCAGAGACGGCGCATCAGGATTTGAATTAACTTTGATATTTACTTATATCTAACTTTAATTATTTGTACAAGGGCCCCTCACAAACTTGCTTCGGGCCCCCAGACGTCTAGGATCGGCACTGCTCACAGATTTCTATTGAATAATATCCTGACTCTTCACAGCTTGGTAATGGCAATGGATAGAGACCAATATTCAAAAGATGAGATTCGTCGAGCCTGTGTGCGGCCATTTTGAGTGAGGACAGTGATAATCTTGTTTACATCAAAACGTGACCAAATTGGTTTCAAATATGAATTGTTTCTACTCACAAATTTATCAATTTGTCTCATGAGACACGTATTAACCATGGAAATGTAACTCTGGAGTCATATCTATTACTTTTATGATGAATATACAGTATGTGCTTTGTGGAGCTTCAAAAACTGGGTTTCTATTCATTTCCATTACCAGGCTGGGAAGAGCCAGGATATTATTCAATATAACTGATTGTGATCTGATAAAAGAAGGCATTCATATACACCTGGGACGGCATTAGGGTGAGTAATATATAGGGTAATCATTTTTAAATATCATAGATAAAAAAAAAACTTTTTGTGTGATTTAACAAGTAATACCTATGCTGTTTATGCTGCTTGTAATTGGAACAAAGGATATTATTATTTTATAGGTAAAGTATTTTTCTTACATAAATCCTTATGATTGTATTATAATAAAATAATGCTGTGGATCTACTAGACCCATGAACATTAGCTGAATAATAAAAACATAAATGCCATGAAAGGGCTAAATAAAAATGTAAGTGACAGATACACAGCATAAGGAGAAATCATTGGCATAATTTAATTTAAACTATTATTATTATTATTTTGGAGCTTTGAGGACGTTTTAAATGATTTATTATATAGAAAAAGTCAAATTGTACTCCTCTATTGTATTACAATACGATCCCAAACTCTAAGATCTTTTAGCATAAAAAAACATTTATTTGACTTATTGTTCATTTATGAACCTTTTAAGTACATCACCAGAGTCAACTTTAATCTTGGGAAATTGACAAGAATTGCGAGTAAGGTTAGAAACTCACACACACACACACATACTCACACTTCCATCGCTGCAGGGCTTCAGCTCTTTCCAGAAGGGCTGCATGTGGGTCAGATCAATCTTGTTCAGAGGGAGGGACACCTCTCCTATAGGGTCATTTCTGCTAAAACGGTCATAATCCAGCACCTGCAGGTACAACGAACGCTGCACCACCTTCTCATAGGGGAATCCTGAGAGACAGATGAAAGTATCTCACCTAAAGGAGTTTACTGATCAATATGAGGTCTGCTGATGTATAAAACAGCCTCAGCTTTAGTTCTCAGTCAGTTCACTGGCTGTCTGATACATGTTGCACATCGAATAAAACAAAATAAATGTAAAGACAGAATGGGGAGGTGCATTTCGATTGCTTCACTTAACAAGTAGCTCACCCAAAAACAAAAATTCTGTCATCATTTATTTCCCCTCATGTCATTCTTGTATGTGACTCTTTGTTCTGTGGAACACAAGCGAAGATATTTTGAGAGGAATTTTGTCTATACAATGGAAGTCAATAGGGTTTAATGTTGTTTGGTTATCAACGTTCTTCAAAATATCTTCTTTTGTGTTCTGCAGAAGAGAGAAAGTCACGCAGGTTTTGAATGACATAACGGTGGGTAAATGATGAAGTCTGAATTGTTTGGTAAACTTTCCATTAAATTCTTTAGCAGCAAACATTCAAGTTACCACTTATTGTGCTTTACATTCATAAAATAATCAGTTTACTTAATGATCTTTAGATTAATGATCTGAGGACACAGTTCAACTTATATCTTCTCTGCATAATTGTTACTGAACCGATAAATTATTTCAAGACCACGTGGGACTACTGTAATAGAACATACCTAATAAATCTATAGGCTGGTCTGCAAAGAAGGAAAACCCTCCACAAAGGTCAGAAAGACCAAAGTATTCAGGGTATGTGAGGTGTTGAATACTGTAAGGGCCTGACCTTCAAATAAAAAGGTCTCATTCCAGTGAGGGTTGAGGTTCTTCCTCTTGACCTTGGTCTCCAGTTTGTGCTTCTTGTCTGGCAAAAGGTAGATTTTCACAAACGGGTCTGAAGTTCCCGAGAAGTCTTTGGCAGGTAGATCCTGACCCTTCAGAATTTTCACTGTTAGGGTGGAGTCCTGAAAACTGTAGCCCACGCTGAACTGAATGCGACCCAGCTTCTCGCACACGGGCCCTTCGTGTTCCTCTTCCTCAGAGCCTGGGGACAACTTACAAACAGATGGGGTAGAGTTTTATTGTTAAACCGCTCAAACACTTTACATTCAATCATTTATTAAAGCTTCAATGCATACCTTTTTTTGGTTCAATTAAACAAACATCAGTTATTGAACAAGTATCAGTCTTAAAAACGGTCTCCTTACCTCATATCTATTCACAATGGTTAGTTTATGTGAACGGATTTCATCAGAAATGTCAGGTTGACGTCATTTAACTTTAACCTCGTACCGTAAACTTTACTTAAGCTCAAAAGCTGCCTTAAACCTATCAGCTAAATCGAATCGTCTTTACAAGTCACTCGAATTTTAACTTTTTTCAAAAAATCTAGTTTAACTCATTTCAATTTTTTCTGATCTGATTCCCTTTTTAATTATAGTTTAACTCATTTCAACCTCATTTTATAAGTCCGTTTAATACAATTTAATTTCAAGTGTGTTGTAAAGCCAATATGATTTAACTTTTAAGTTTAAGGCAGCGTTTTAACTTAAGTTTTCTAATGTCATTTTTTTTACATCGTAAATGGCTCACGTGACTCCCCTTTTCATCTCTCTCCACTGGCTACTGGTTGAAGCCCGTATCAGATTCAAGTCACTAATGCTTGCCTACAGGACTATCACTGGATCTGCACCGGCTTACTTTCACACCCTCATCCACTCCTACACCCCATTAAGATCCCTGCGTTCAGCTAACCAGCAGCGTCTTGTACTGCCTTCCCATAAGGGCAGTAAATCACTCTCCCGCTCATTCTCATTCACAACTCCTTCCTGGTGGAACATTCTTCCTAACTCAGTCCGGTCCACCACATCTCTCACAACATTCAAAAAACTAACTTAAAACACATCTCTTCTGTGAATACTTGACAGACAAATGAAAAAAAAAAACACTAACCCTTTCTCTCAACAGGTAGTGGTCTAGCTTTTGTTGAAACCAGTAACTTTGTATAGGCACCTAATGTATTATGGCTCCTGTATGACATATTGCTAATCCTCCCTAAACTCTTTGTAAGTCGCTTTGGATAAAAGCGTCTGCTAAATGACTCAATGTAAAGGTTAGCATAAAAAGGAAGATTTTGTTAAACTTTATGTTTCAAACAGAGGTGGCGGTAGAGAGGCAAAAGTTACAGATAGCAGCTTTAACATAATGCCTGTGTTGAATTATTTTAAGCAGAGATGTTTTCTAATACGAATTAAATGCGACGCAATATTTTGCGCTACTTTGCAGTCACTAAATAATAGACGATATTTACAAACAAACATTGCATCTACCAAAAATGTTCGCACTGTTACCTTTTCAATAACATCCTACAAAGAGCAAAAAGTCGGTCGGTGGTCTTCACAAACACCCTTGCGATCCATCACTTAACAGGGCTCTATCAACCGACGGAATATATTAATGAACTCTCATCCATGTCAGGACCTTAACTGAATGTTGGGCTTAATTTGACGTGCCATGCCTAGAGCTGATTCCTCCCGAGGGGTACTCAAAGCTACAAGAGCATCTGGCATTCTTTTAAAGAGGAAACACCATCATTAGTCCTCACCATCTCTTTTAAAAGATGCCTTACCACCCACGTAATGACACCAGCCCTGACGGTACACACAACACAATGTACCAAACCTAATTATCAGCCTCAGGTTGAGGCAAGATCTTCCTGACACAGCTCTTCGTGCGACTGACCGCGCTGAAGGAGAACACCAATTACATGAGACGTAGGCCTGTGTTTAAAGGATCCGCACCCAACCACGAGACTCAAAAAACAAAAAGTTGAGAAGGGAGAACTTCAAGAGACCGCACACAGGGAAAATGTTCTTACCATCACCATGTCGCTCGTGACGGAGTTGGCCAGGTCCGAGACGGAAGAGTTGGCGTCTGTCCGGCGGTTGCTCTCGTCCGGTGTCTGGCCCTTGGGGCTGCTGCCGGGTTTGTTACCTGCAGGTCTGAGAGAGAACAACAAGAGGAAAGTGTCACCAAACTGCTAGACGTCATACTTTTGTGTAAAGTGAAAAATTCTGCTAATCTAGTAAGTAAATGTGTGACACTTTTGGTAACATACAGATAAAATGTTTAGAGTCCAACACAAATAGGCATTTATTTCTGCTATGCTTCTGCCAGAGGGGGAAGATGAACACACGCCTTTGACTTTTATCCCCGGGGGAAAGAAACAGAGAAGAAACTGAAGTGCTGTTGGCACGGAAACGGCCGGAGAGATGCAAGCGCACCTGATGTGTGGAATGCTGGGAGGTGCGAGTCGTCACTAGCGAAAAAAACTCACGATGTAATGACGTGGCGTCTTGGGGGAAATCATGCTTTTAACACCCCGTCTGAAATAGTCGCCGTATGACATTCTTGAGTCATTTGTGCAGTAAAGACGTTCATATCAACAACACCACAATGACTTCTTCCAAAACCATTTACTTAATGTCTGGACGACAAGAAAATCACGACACAAAGATGTTTGAAAAGTCAACACGAAGCATGTTGGTCTATTATACGTTGATGTCCATGTAACATCTGCAATGTATTTGAGCAAAATAGGGTAGTCAATAAATAAAAATGTAGTACAGGATTTCTTTCTGTATTTCTTCTTTCTATGAATTTCTGTGTTGTCTCAATGGGACCTCCCTGGCTAAATAAAAGATGAATAAAAGGGCAGCTGCAAGGTCCAGCAATTGAAAAACGTTTTAAGAACGTGAAGCTTACATTCCAGTTAAGTTATGACATTATTTCGGAATGTTTTCAAACATTCTGCCAACAATGTAAGAACATTTCGAGAACATTATTTAAAATATTAAGAACGTCCATATTGTTGATAAACTGCTCTTTTAACATTTTACCGAGAACACCATTTGTAACTTTTTTAGAGAACCAAAGATTGCCAAAGATCCTAGAATGTTTCCATATCCATTAAATGTGAAACGATTTTTGTCTCCACCATTCCCGTCCACGTCCCAGTTTGGCATCTATAACAAGAAAAGACGCACATATTGTGCTTAAAAAGAGCATTTGAATCGCTGTATTTGCAATTGAAACCCGTCTGTTTAGTGTGTCTCTCTAGCAGTCAAAATTGTAGGCTAATAAAAGCTCGATGTCCTGCTGAAACAGCAAAATCAGCTTAATCTTGATTTCCCAAAGTAAATATACATATATGCAATACGTATATTAATATATAAAAGGGTCAAGTCAACTGACGGTGTCCCCATCCCCCCCCACTTTCAAAATGTTGGCTACGCCCCTGAATAAAGTGCACTGATGAATCGAGCACAATAACACCAGAAACATGCATTTGGAAATATTGGTTGATAGGGATTTTTATATTGTCTGTAAATCAAAAATATTAGATTACCTCGCTTACAGACCATCAGTAATGGCTCTTTTATACTTGACTTTTTACAAGACATTGTTTATGCTGTAGCGCACATCCCAAGCTACTACATGTTTCCTCCCACTACATCAATTATGCAATATCTAAGTCCCGTGGATTTTTATTTCAGCATGAACAAGTAACCTTAGGGTGACCTGGAAAAGATGTGCCCTTTGTAGGCACCCATGCATAAAGCTTTCTCTATCTAAAATCCATCCATTGGAAGGTCAGGAGGTCTTCGGAGCTTCTACCACATTAACATTTCCTGCAAGGTTCAACCGAAGTTGTATAAGCATCTTATTATTAATTATTATTATTATTATTAATCGGCAGACTCTGCCTTGTTGGTTTGTTTAAACCTTCCCAACCCAAAGGTTCCATTGTAGTACCAAGATTAACATTTGCTAAAAAGCCGTTCATATTATTCATACTGTATTATTTATGTGAGCTTCTCACTAAAGTGACAGGAGAGGAATTTATTATTTTATGACAATAACTGTACATCTCAACAGCCGGTCCGGATCGAGATTGATATGTGCTGCTCTTGGTGACAGCAGCCAGCCAGCTGGGGAGTATTTATAACAGGGGTTGGACACAATCCAAGAGCAAATAAGATTTAGGGGCAAAGACAGGAATTAACAAACTAAATGTCTGAATCAGCAACATGATTCGGTAAGAACACATTTGTTAAACATCCAATTTGATCTAACTGATCGAATAACATATGTTCTGTTTCAGACTGGCACTAAGATGCAGACATTATTAAAATCTTCAGAAAATAATTTTTATCTTTAGACTTTGGCACTTTTATAGGGTTTATTTTTAAACTGTATAAAATTCTTTGAAATGTATCTTTGTCACGGCTGTGTCCACTGAGAAGTTTCTGCTGGCGTACGGCGTGTATTTTCAATTGTCTCCAACATAAGCGCCGGATTGTTTGAAAAGACCAGCAGCTAGCGTTCTTTTCCGGTGTTTTCTGCCAGCGCCTGCCGTTTTCAATCGCGTAAAAGCGCCTTGGTGGATCTCAAGCCTTAAAACTGTAGTCCGCAACGTTTGACTCTCTATCGCCATCTCTGTTCGAAACAGGAAATTGCAGGTTTCTTTATGTAAGTCAAATGGTGTAAAGCCGACATTTTCTGCAAAGACAATTTATAAATCATTGTTATAAGCTATATGTTCGGGTACAGGATGAAGTTTTGAACCCTAATTGACACCTTTCCTAGCTAGCACACATACGTATTTAATACGTCGGCTTAAGATCTGGAGATCAGGAAAACATCTGCTGTGTAAAAACATCTGCTAAACATCTTGGAAAGAGCAGTTTTACATCCATTCTAAATCATAAACATGTCTCTTAGATGTCATGACATCTGACAGCAGACGTCCCCGAGACGTATTGCAGATGTAAATGCAGACGTCAAATAGACGTCATCCAGATGGAGTGTGCTATCAGGGTGAACAATGACACAGAGGACTTAAAAAATGTTGTCTTGTTAACAAACTAATTTAGACTCTTTCAACACAGACGTCTAATATACCCAGATAGCACATGACATGTGTGTCTGCTGAAGATCTGGAAAACATCTTCTGTGTAAAAACATCTGCTATATAGGGCGGTTTTACATACATTCTAAATGATAAACATCTCACAGACATCTTCTAGATGTCTCAGAGACATATTGCAGATGAGCCAACAATCAACAAAATACTGTACGTCTTGCAGATGTAAATGCAGACGGAGACGTCTTCCAGATGTTTGTGTGCTATCAGGGTAAGTTCATCACTGTTATATTTTGTTTTTGAAGAACAAGTTGACAAAGCATTTGTGACATGCTGTATCACAGAAAACAATGTGTCATATGCCATGTCATATATGTGTCTAATGAAATGTACGTTTATGTGCTTTCCTACTTGTAAGTCGCTTTGGTTAAAAGCGTCTGCCAAATGAATAAATATAAAATGTAAATCATGAAGCGTATGAATATGGGGACTTACAATACAATTCTTATTTGAAAAGTTCTGCAAGCACACTTACATAACCTCACAAAGCTCCGAAGTTAAGACTTGCCAAGCACTAAATGTGAGTTATTTGCCAGCTGGTTAGTAACTTCATTTGGAACGGCCACATACAATGTTTTCGAACACTGGTTTTCTCAATAATTATTTTTGGATAGCAAAATATTTTTTTCATAGCTTTATGTGGTGACACACTGCCAGTAAAACCAGTTTTTTTTATGAAGTTTGTGCTTGATAGACCAAATGATGTGTCTTCTGTGGGTGTTTTTAGCTGGACATCACATCAGACATTGGAATTCTTCTTTTTCATTCTTTTTTAATTCTTCACATGAAGAGTAAATGAAAATTTAGACAGGGCCGTCAACTATTGAAGTAAATGTAAGCTTTCCACTGGCGGAACAATGTCATTTAGCAGTTGACATGCCAATGTCATTCTTGATGTATTTCAAGAATATAAATGATTGTGGTGTATAAAATGTATGTGTTGGTTAATGTATATTTGTGCATGAAAACTTCAAAATAAGAAATCTAAATTCAGTCAAAGTTGTGATTTAATCCCCTAGGAGATCGCAAAATCCAGAACAAAATGTCCGACTTGGGCGGAGCTAGTGGGTGTATATTCCTTGTATTGAGCCACCAAAACAACTTTTTGTATTAAATTAATAAAATCACGTTAACACTACACTATAACCTATAATAAAACACACAACTTCAAAAAATTAAATTCGGTCATTATTTATTCACGCTCATGTCATTCCAAACCTGCATGACTTTCTTTCTTCTGCAGAACACAAGGGAAGATAACCAAATAACATTGGACCCCATTGACTACCATTGTATGGACCTCCTCAAAATATCTTCTCTTGTGTTCTGCAGAAGAAAGAAAGCCAGAGGTTCTGAAAGACAACAAGGTGGATACATGATGCATGAATCTTCATTTTTGGGTAAACTTTACGTTTAAATACAGTGGTAGGCTATATGAGACCAGTTTTTTTTATTGCACTTATGCTTTTTGATGCCCTTATGTTGTCCCAATTGCTTCAATTGTTTACCATCTGTAAGTGTCTGCTAAATGACTAAATGTAAAACTAAAGTAAAAATATCGAGATTATGCCTTTATTCAGTTTCCTCCACTCACCCAGTTTTGGCTGTTTTATACCCTGCCAAAAATATTTCAAAATCAAACTCTAAAAAATGGGTCATTCCGTCCTAGCACATGCCTGGGAACTCATCGGATGTTGTTTTCCTGACTGTTGCTTGCACGCGATACTTCCAAGTGCCCACCAATTATTAATTCAAGGGAGTAATGTGAGTCTTGCATTGTGAGTCTGCAATTATCATCATCATTACAGGCAATTGGACCACACAATCCTGAGCCCGTATCATTTCTTCTGAAACAACCGCCCGAAAGAGTGGGCGATACAAACCCTGCGTGGAGCATCATTAGAACCCAACGCTCTCTGTGTCGGCCAAATCCTGTTACAAATTGTGAGGATGCTGAAGTCGAGGATGTGCGTGGGAGAAAGCTGTTGTTGGGAATAATCGAGGTTCTGGTATAAACACTAGAGACATTCGGGATTCTGAATAGTAGATTGCTTTCCAGTGCTTACATGAATCTGGGTGAATCTGATTTAATTGAAAACTTTGTCTTTTCAAACTATTGCTCCCTGGAGACCGATTTTATTGCTCTGAGGTTGATCTTTTAGTGCGCTTTTCTTCACTGGAGACTTGAAATCTAGGAGGAATTCTCTTGTTATTGCTTCAATCTTTAATAAATAGTTTCGCATTTAGGGGCTTATGATGAGCAATGGACCTGCTGGTTCAACATGCATGACAAAATGACCAGCTGTCATTCATTTCATTTGTCATTCATTTTCTGGTGATGTGATTTGGCCCAGTCATGTGACCAAATCTGCACCAAATAAGTTACTTTGTTTTGTGATGATATTAGGAATTTACGTCACATTTACTTCAAGTACACTGGATTGTCTATTTAAAGTAAAATCTATTCAGACCCCCAACATTTCAATTAAAACTGAAATACGAACAGTGGTGTACTTTTCAGCACAAAAATATATAAATAGTAAAATAGAAATATGATGTTAAAGGGATAGTTTACCCCAAAATAAAAATACTGTCATCATTTACTCACCCTTGAGTCGTTCCACATCTGTATAAATATATTTGTTCGGATGAACACAGAGAAAGATATTTGGAAGAATGCTTGCACCAAACAGTTCTTGGACCCCATTGACTCCCATAGTAGAAAAAATAACTTTATCATTTCTTTTTTCTTTTAAACACAAAAGAAGATATTTGGAAGAATGTAGGACAGCAAAACAGTTCTGGGGCACTTTAGACCATTGTCATTTTTCTTACTATGGTAGTTAATGGGGTCCAAGAACTGTTTGGTTACAAGCATTCTTCCAAATATCTTTCTCTGTGTTCACCAAACAAAGAAATTTATACAGATTTGAAACAACTTGAGGTTGAGTAATACATGACAGAATTTTCTTTTTTGGGTGAGCTGTTCCTTTAAGTTAATTTAAAGGATAGTATACTATAAATAAATGATTAGTTTATGAGAGTATACTTTACAGTGTACTGAGTAGTACTGAATGTATTAGACTAGTAAACCATCTGTATAGACCGTTTCATCGGATGCGCACTCCTGACCCCCAGTTAACTTCCGGTTTGTGTTTGGCTAGTGTCTTATAATAGAACTATTTATATTTTATTTTATTTATGTTAATATTAATTCATATTATTATTTTATTGTATAATAATTGTATTAAATAAACGATTTGTTGAATTTTGTTGTGTGTTCATTTTATTAAATAAACAATTTGCTGAATGGGGCCTGTAGTTCGGTCGCATTTAAACAAACCGTATGATGCATTGACATCTAGCGGTTGAGCTTGGTAAGAACTTGGTCTAACTTCTAAATATTGGAGAGACAAGTTTAGCCAAGTAACGATTCTTCTCGGTTTCTTTCGATTGTTATCAGAAATAATCTACAGGCGCTCTATTGTTTGTGAAAATATACTTATTTGTGTAAGATTCTTAATTTTGAGTTTTAGAAACATTCTCTCTCAAAAAAAAACCTCAGTGCACCACTAACAACAGTGAGCATCAGCTTCTCGCTCTGTTCACATACAACAGTTGAACGCTTTCAAAACGAAAGAAATTGAGGACGAGAACACAGAAGGATGTCACTTCAATGTAACAATGTACTGTGCCCAAATTTGTGTTCACGATACAGAGAACCACAACCCTATAAGAGTGTGATTTGACGCACTGTTAAAAACATCAATTCCAGATTTAAAGACAGAAATAGTGATGGAAAACAGGCAGAATACAAGATGACCGAGATAGAAAGATCCTGCGAGATGAGCGTGACACCGTGAAGTCGTGTTGATACACACATACTGTACGTGAGGCACAATCTAAACCATCAACATGTGGAGAGACTCAGGATGAGATGCTAAAGATGGCCACTGCATGATGGATGATGTTCCCATGAATATCTAGTAGCCTTTGGAGAGCAGACTCCAGAACGCATAAGTGAACCGCTGGACTCGTGGAATGAGCGGTCGTCTGAGAACATGAGTTTTCTCAAATAAATCCTCGTTTTGTCATTGTGTTGAACCACGTGTTCTTTAGCATGATCTCTAATAATAGACCAATCAGACTGACCAATGTTTTTACACCGAGATCTATAGCTGCATAATGTGAAACCCGCTTTTAATATAAATGCGGAATGAAGCGTCCGCTGTGTTTCATTCAAAACAACCGTTACTTTTTCTTAGCACGTATTAAATCAGATCGAGTCTCTGAGGGGCAAACCTCCAAACAGAGATTATCTGATGATCTTACCCGAGGTATTTCTCAGATAAATTAACATTCTGTGACCTACTCAAAGACTTCTGTGTGCTTGACAGTTTGAACCCGGTTCCTCTCTCTCTCTCTCTCTCTCTCTCGCTCTTCTCTCTCCTCTCTCTCTCTCTCTCTCTCTCTCTCTCTCTCTCTCTCTCTCTCTCTTAATTAGAGATGATTTCCAAAGCACACATCATGATTATAATTCACATACTTATGGATGGGAATTTAAACCCTGACCATAAGACCGTCATTTAAATTTGCCTTGTTTTACATTAATGATTGCATGTGCATCCACCCTAGCAACAACCCATAACACCCTAGCAACCAATCATCAGCCACTAAGTTTTGAGAGTGAGCCAGCATCACTCACTTGTTCGTTAACATCTCGTTTCCCATCTTTTTCTCACTTGTAGTTTGCTTCTCTTGGTACTTTTAGTCCAGTCCAGAAAGAAAATGAATCATTTAAGTCCTGGTTTGCTAAGCCCAGTATCTCCTTTCGGAATTTCATTAACATCAACAAGACTGCCAATTTAAAAACGCCGTTTCTATGTATATACGAAAAAAAATATTTGAATCATGATACACATAAAATATTTAACTATAGAATAAAATAAGAGTCTTGAAAACATCAATCTGTTGATTTGTGTACTGCAGTGAGAGAGAGAAGCTCAGCATGTGATGCATAAGGAGACGAGAACAGGTGCGGGGTGTCTCGAGACGTGGTCAAGGCGACGCTGACATCTCCCCGTCTGCGGTTCTCATTTGATCGCACGTCTCTGTTAGTTAGCTGGACAGCTGCTGCCCCACATCTCATTTTAAATTCAATTTCTTTACCTCCACCGCAATTAAAAGGACATGTGCACGCACGCACGCGCTCTTAGAGGGAATCTTAAAGGAACAGGATTATTTGTCTTCACAATTTATAAATCACAATAAGTTATTTTTGGTTAATAAATCTACCTTCTGAAAAAAATCTTCAGATTTTTTGATTCTTTGTCATAAACTGACCTGACCGGCAATTTTAGTAAGAGATCCATATATACTGTATTTTATAGAGTACTGTATGAAGACATGTCCAGCTCATGTTTAGGTTCAAATCATCATAAATTGCCCTACAAAAAATATATGGGAATATACTGGAAAATACAATGCAATATATTAAATAACACAGTTTCGTACATTGGAAGCAAATGCTTACATTTTTCAATAGGGCGGCAATTCCTCGTATTGTATTATTTAATATTTGAATATATTGTCACACGTATATAATGAAGAATGTATTATTTGATATATTTTCAAACGTAAATTCAATGATTTAATGTATAGACAGTATAGGATAGTCCACCCAAAAATAAAAATCTGTCATCATTTACTCACCCTCAAGTTGTTCCAAACCTGTATAAATTTGTTCTGTTGAACACGAAGATATATTCTGAAGAATGCGGGAAACCGAACATTTTAGGGACACCATTGACTACCATTGTAGTTTTCTTACTATGGTAGTCAATAGGGCCTCAGAACTGTTTGGTTGCCACATTAAATTCACAAGGTTTTGTAACAACTTAAGAGTGAGTAAATAATGACAGAATTGTTCTTTTTGAGTAAACTATCCCTTTAATATAAACAAATGCACAATGCGTGCCTGGACCCTGTAGGGATCGCAAGCCGTACGATAACCAGCCTTGAGCCACTGTTTTATGTACAGGAGCCATTAAAAAAGCACATAAACATTCACTTAAGCCAATAAAAAGAGCCAAACAACAGCACTATAGACAAGAAGCGCAGATCACACAGAAATTTAACATCCACAACATAACCTAAAGCACCAGAGCTGTGAATCACATAACCGAGGAAGCAATATTTCCCAGACAGATAAAGTCAGCTCATATAAAAGAAGTGCCAATGGCCTGTCGGACACATATGCGGCGCACATCGCGGCCGCTGATCCGTGTAGCCTAGCTCACATTAGCTCATCTTCCTCTGTGAACTCCGGCGTGTTGGGGTACAGACAGTGTCGAACAGTATTTATGGCCTCTGCGCCCGCGTGTCCGAGGACACTGGCAGGCTAAGCCCAATACTGTCACGCCTGGCCGGTCTTTATTTCCATATCACTAGGAGGATGATCCTGAACCGGCCCTGTCCAGCTGAGCGCTTCCATAGCTGTCTGTGCATGTGCGTATGTGTCCGACAGTGACTTAAACTGTCCGTCTCGACATGATGGTTCTGCACTGAAATGACACACAATCCGGTTACATTGAGGTGAGATCACAGATGAAAAGCTGGATATGAGGGAGCAGGTTTCTGGAAATCCATGTCAGATCCACCGTAAGCCTGATATTTCACCATCATTAACCTTCGGAATGACTGCATTGTTGAAGCCGAGAAAAAACGTTGACATTTAATATTACCTGAGCTTAATTGTGAGAACCCAAAGTCATCAACATCACTGCTCAGACAGAATAAATGAGAGCAAAACACGGTCAAAAGATGCGTGTCGGCATCATTGTTTAATGGATATATCTCGCCTGCATGTTTAGGGATCATCCCTTGTTGAAAAACTCCTTTGTGTCCACGGCACTGAGTTCAGCACCATGGACAGCAAACACATTGCTCATCACATCAACTCCGAGCTGGAAAACAACTAAATCTGGGGTCCGAGAACCCCTTGGGTCCACAACGTGGTGCAAAGTGTACAGTTTTGCGGCTTTCAAAGTTAACGTGTTAAGATATTAATTAACATATTTTATAATATAAATTATTTATTCATATTAAAAGTATTAATTAATAATATTGTTAAATAGTATTAACATTAATTATAATAATTATTGCTTACAGGAAATGCTTAGAGTTGTTTATTTTACTGACAGCTGTAGTTTTTAACGGTAAGATAAATTAAAAGTTTTTTATATAGTTTGGAGTTTCTTAACTAGAAAAAAACATTTTACCCCTGGGTTGGGTGAAATATGGGTTGAAACAACCCAGCTTTTTTCACACTGTACAAGGTCCTGGTGTCCCTGATCAGGAAAGAACAAACTTCTCATTTCTCTCTCAAACTTTCTCTCCATAGACACAGATTAAGGCTAAATTGGGCAGCCCTAGTCCCACAAGCAGACTTTTGATAAGCACATAAATCCTGTACATGATTCTTACGATTCTGGCCAAGAATCTGCAACTCCGTTTCTGCATTTACGTCTGTCTATTGGGAGTCTCAGCTAAAACTCTGGTCATGATTGACAACATTGACGGGTCCCATCAGCCTGCATCACAATTCACACATCTGCATAATACATATATTTTTTCATCTATATTCGTTATTTTCAGTCAGGGCCAATGCAGTTAATACAAAGAAATCAACATAAGATATGCCATAGCCAAATTGGCTTATTTTGTAGTCCCTATAGGCAGATGTCATAAAAAACTAAAAATGCACACAACTTTGATTTGACAGTAACCCCATTTCAGCTTTCTAGAGAAACCACAATGACTTATTCAATGTTTTCATTCTTTTTGTGAAGGTAGTCATACATTATGTATTGTACAAGAATCATGAACATTTGAAATAACTCTGCTGCCCTTTTAGTCAAGCTATTTCAAATCAAAAATCAGCTTAACCAAACATCACTGTATTAACAACTTTCTTCTCGTTTTTTCAAAGACAGCTGACATCTCTGATTTCAAACGAATGGATTTCAAGGCATTATTTTTCTGAGGTTGGTTTACACGGGTGTCAGTTGCCCCTACTATGGACGGGCACCCTGTAGGAATTTGGACAGCTCTGATGGTTAGGTGTCAACAGACAGTCCGCTGGTTTATAGGTCCGAGCCTGAGAACAGGCTGCTGGCTATGATAACTCCTTTCCTCAACATCATAAGTGCATCATAAAAAGAAACACGAATCCTATGAATATAATTACATCAAGAGGCGACACTTCATACATAAAATAAATACAGAATGAATAGTTGTTAAGTGGCAGGGCGAATGGCAAATACATTATTTTGTAACCAGTAAAAATGCGATAACGTGCCATAGGATGAAATCTACTATTTAGACAAATGTTCTGTCCAAATCAGCAGTAGGGCGCATCGTGTAGCTCCGCCCAATCTGAAATCTTATTGGTCCAAAATCCCTCTAAACATAGCTGTAAACTAAACACCAAATATGTCAGGGCCGGGTCCCCAGATTTTTTTTGGGCCCCTCCAAAAATATCCATCTGACAACTAAAATAATTATACACAAATTAAATACTTATTATTAAATACTTTCTAAATACTTCATTGTGTTATCTTTTAAATAATGATCAATTCAATCACATACAAATGTAAAAAGTATGCATGCAATGAACTGTGATGATATATCTGCAACACCAGAATGTGATCCGCCCAGTTGAGCCAGCCTAGTACCAGCTTCATTTTGGCTTTGCCTCTATCGCATCATTTTAAGTGCGGACAGACTTGATAGAAACTTGATTTTGAAACTAAGGGTCTATTTACACTGAGGTAACTGTAAAGCTTTCAGAAATCATTCTAAATCTAAAGGCATAGTACACCAAAAATAAATGTATAACGTAAAATAAACGTAACGTTATCATTCATTAGTGTGGCTGCTAATATGGTTGATAGTTTCCATTCTTGGTGTGAATGCGTCCCAACGGTGGCTGGCCCACAGTGTTGAAAAATGCAACTAATCCTCACCAATCATGTCTGTATGAGTGTCCTGTCTCATCTAACTGTGAACGCTCCACAATGCTCAAATAACTCCACTAATAAATTCCACTTGGGGCAAATACTGTGTATATAAACTCGCTGGAGCGCTTGCGGTACAGATGTTGAATTTGATATTACACTCATTTCAAAGTGGCTTCGCAAAAACGCTCATGCAACCCAATGCCAATCCATAATCATAATACAGCTTTATCCTCTCATCATCACACATTGTCCAACATGCTCTCCTGTATCATAATCACGCTCATAAAAGCCTCACATGGGAGAATATAATAGCAAGATATAATTGAGCTGTGGCGGGAGGATATTGATACAGATGCATTTCTCATATCGCGCGCGTCCACGGCGTTGCGCTGATGAATGATTTTCAAGCAGATTGATTCGGCGGGGCACCGGGGGAGTGGAGCCGGTCGATGGAGGAGCTTCAGGCCGCTTTGAAACTGTGATTTATTTCAAACTGGGCCACGAAGGGCGGAGACAGGAGAACACGGGACTGAGAGAGCAAAGAAGCATGATTATTTTAACACACAGTGTACAAGAGCTTTGATGAAGAGCTTTGGGTGTCAAGGGAGCAGGTTGAGACACCGTCTGAAGGAGGATGTCACTTCCTCTTCCTCTCGGGAGTCGAGTTGGTAACTCTGTTGGTGTTTTTTGAATACCTAGTCTATGATGAGCTGAACTACATATAGAGTATCTCCATCCCGAGAGAGAGACAAGCGGAAATATTGTAATGGAAGATGCTTGTATGAAGTTTGTATTCTATATGCTGTTTAAGTTCATGCAAAATGAAAGGTGTTGATGATTTTACGGCGGCAACAGCTTTGTTTTATTTGTGCAAACATTTACCTGTAAAGTAAAACGTGTACAGTAGATATATTTCAGGCTCTCTAAATCAAGGCTTCCCAAACTTTAGAAGGGTAACACAGTGTCTACACCGGACGCTACATGACACACAGCGTGCCGCATCCAGTGTGGACAAAGTGTAAAATTATAATGGGTTCTAATGCGTTCTATTGTCGCATCACACGCCGCATCCGGTGTAGACATAGTAAGGTTCCCCTAAGACATTTAGAAAAATTTTAATTAAATTAATTATATTATGTATATATAAAGTATTTTTAAATAATCAACATCTATTATCTGTTTGTTTTCTGTGAACTATAAACAAAAATAAAGAAGGATACTGTAGTATTTTAGTATAGACGGTGTCATCTTAAAAAGACTTCCTGTACACATTCACAAACAATAGAGCGCCTGTAGATTATTTCTGATAAGAGTCAAAAGAAACTGAGGAGAACGTCTCGGTTACGTATGTAACCTCGGTTCCCTGATGGAGGGAACGAGACGTTGTGTCGAAGACGACAGATGGGGTTCGCCCTTGAGAACCAATCAACTCTGACTACTATAGAAAAGGCCAATGAAATTTGGCGACTGAAATTTGCATGCCGGGCTCCGCCCCCGGATGTCCGGTATAAAAGGAAGCCGGCGTGCAGCATTCACTCACCTTTTGTTCTGAAGAGCCTGAGAGCCTCTCACGACTGCAGCAGAATACGATACGTGTTAGTGGCATGAGGGACACAACGTCTCGTTCCCTCCATCAGGGAACCGAGGTTACATACGTAACCGAGACGTTCCCTTTCTGTCGGTCTCTCGACGTTGTGTCGAAGACGACAGATGGGGTTCCCTCTGGAAAACGCCACAACGCTGTATCGCGTCACAATCTCTAGCGAAGCGACGGTAACAGGCCTGGGCGTCAGCTCGATGCTTTCGCGAAACTGTAACCTTCCAGTGTGGTGGTCGGGGGGTTCCAGAGCTTTCTTGGAGAAAGATGGGAACAGCCCTGACCGGTAACCTTTCACGGACGGAGGCCTTAGCTCTCTACTGGCGAGAGGCCGTCCGGCTCGGGTTTACACCGGGTAAGCGCAACTTCCTTAATTAGGGATGCGCTGCAGAGGCCACCTCCTACCCGTGGGGAGGAAACGGTGGATAAGGTATGGTCTCGTCCTAGGAGGAGAACGCATGGAACGTGCGGGCTGAGTAGTTAACCGCGAGGTGGAGGTCCACCTGGGGAAGCTCATGGTTACCAGGAGTGGGAACCATATCATGAGGATACATCAGACGGAACAGCCCACGGGGGGGGGTTTACAGGCGTCCGGTAGCACTAGGTCCGGTTAGAGCCAGGGATGGCTCACATGTTATCCCGGCCTAAGGGGGAAGGCTGCTCTGCCCAGCCAACCCCCAGGTGGTGCTGGCTTAGTGATGGATAGAATGCCTATTCTTAACCAAGTGGTTGGGTAAGAAGGGAAGCGGATAGGGTACCTGTCCTTAGCCAGAGTAGGGTAAGGAGAGAGGTAGATAGCACACTGACCCAGCCTCCTAGAGGGTGGGGTGATGCTTTCGCAGGCATACGCCCCGCCGATGCCAGTCCTACATGTTGCCACGCAGGACGTGGGCTGACACCGGGTTTACGCTAGGGTTGTTTAACCCCTGCGAAGGTGTATGGGCGTAGCCCAACCCGCAGCTCTACAGATGTCTGCTAGAGAGGCGCTTCTGCCAGTGCCCAGGAGGTGGCTATACCCCCCTCAGTGGGCATGGGAGATTCTGAGATTGGAATGTCGTTCGTAACGGCATCCACGACTCAGTGCGCCAACCTCTGGTTGGAGACAGCCTTCCCCTCTGCTGTCCTCCAATACAGACAAGGAGCTGGTCAGAGCTACTGAGGCCCTGTGTGCGGTCCAGGACACAACACGGATGGGGTTGGGTCTTCCTCCCCAATGGGGAGCGCCTGCAAGTTCACCACTTCGCCCCGTAAGGGAGTAGTGGGAACTTTTTGGGCACGCATCCGGGCCTGGGTCTCAAGATAACGTGAGAGCTACCAGGGCCGAATTCAAGGCAATCCGGGGACACGGAGGATGCTCGGAGGTGCCCTACCCCCTTGAAGAAAGCGAGCGCCATCAGGATGGCCGTCTTACTCGGGAGGAAGATCGGAACCTCCGAGGGCTCTTGGGGGGCCCAGAGGCCCCCCCGAGGACCCCTTAGGGTCCCAAAGGGGGTATGGAGCGGAGATGAGGCGGAGCCGCCCTCTCGCGCCCCTTAGCAACCTGGTGACCAGGTCGTGTCATCCTAGAAACTCTCCATCAACTGAGTTGTGATGAGTGGCGACAGCGACTACATACACACTCAGTGTGGAGGGGAGATGTTAGTCTCCAGTCTCGTAAGAAGGACAACACAATCCTGATCGAGCACCTCAGTGGGTCTTTCTCGTTGAGAGAGACACCAGGACAAGAAGCGGCGCCGTCTAGAGGCGTGTAACCGCCCAGAATGGGGCCCTAGCCTGGGTGATGGTCTCCGCCATAGAGGGGGAAGCCAACTCAGGAACTTCTCGTCCCGTCTAGAGACCAGACATGGTGTTCCAGAGGTCTGATCTGGGATGCCGGAACGTGTCCTTCCCCTGAGAGAGCAGGTCCTCTGTCAGGGGAATGGGTCAGGGGAGTCGCTGTCCAGAGCATCAGCTCTGACGCCAAGTGCGGTTAGACCAGAGCGGTGTAACCAATAACACTTGGTGCTCCTCTACCCTGGCCTTGCACAGTGTCCGTGCAAGGAGGCTCCTGGGGGGGGGAAGGTGTGCTTCCGCCCCCCGCGGTCAGCTGTGCGCAAGGATATCCGTGTCGAGAGCCTCGGACAGGGAGTACCAAGCGGCCTACGCGGGGTGGAGTCGCCACTCTCTACGAGGCATAAACTGACAAGAGAGCGCGCCGGCTGTCTAGTTCAGTTTGCCCGAGGTGAGTGTGGCCCACAGGGAACGGATCACCTGTTGACTCCACCGGAGGAGGCGTCGAGCAAGTTGTGTTAGCTGCTGTGAGCGAACGCCACCCTAAGATCTAATGTACGCTACAGCTGTAGTGCCGTCCTCGGATCAACACGTGCTTGTCCCGCACGAGAGGCCGCAGCCTGCTCAGTGCAAGTAGCACTGCCCACAACTCCTGGCAAATGATATGCCAGCGCAGGTGGGGGTTCGCCCAATGCCCCGCCTGCGTGCCCGTTACACACTGCACCGCACCCCTGCAGGGAGGCGTCCGTCGTCACCACGACTGCCTCATAACCTGCCCTGAGGGACCTTAGTCCGTAGAAAAAGTCATGGAAGACCAGGGGTTTTGGTGCGTCGGCCGCAGGGCGTCATCACCATGCGCCTGCTGCCGGTGTGCCACGCTCTCCTCGGAACTCGACTCTGAAGCCAGTGTTGGAGCGGTCTCATGTGCATCAACCCGAGGGGTCTCACCCGACGAGGACGCCATGCCCAGGAGCCTCTGAATCGTTTCAGGGGGACCGCTGTCTGCCTGAAATGTTCCAGGCAGTTCAACACCGGCTGGGCGCGTACTGCGGACAGTAGCGCCGACATGGTGACAGAGTTGAGTTCCCTACCGAGAAAGAGGATGCTCTGCCCTGGGGAGAGCTTGTCCTTTCCTCGGTTGACCTGGATTCCCAATCGATCTGGGTGCCGGAGCACCAGGCCCCTTGTATACATAACAGATCTCACGAGTGTGTCAGGCCAGTCGTTGAGATAGTTAAGTACCCGCACACCTTCCTCCCCTCAGGGAGAAAGGGCGGCTTCCACGATCTTCGTGAAGACCGTGGAGACAGGGACAGATCGAAAGGGATTTCAGGTCGATTGCCACGAACCAATCCTGACACCTGATGGTTGTCAGGACGCGCCTCTGCGTGAGCATCCTGAGCAGCAGCTTGTGAAGGTGCTTAGTTCAGGGTACGCAGACCTCCGGGCCGCAACCCGCCGTCTTTCTTGGGAACGATGAAGTGCGGGTTGTAACCCACCGAACATCTTGGTTTGAGGGACGAACTCGATGCCTGTTTGCCAGAAGGGTGGTGACCTCTACCCGAAGTATGTAGGCGTCCCTAGCCTCAGACAGAGGGAGAGATGCTGCCCCAAAACTTGGGAGAGTCTCTGGCGAACTGGATCGAGTAACCAAGACGGACCGTCTGCCCTAGCCACCGAGACAGTGTGGGCAGCTCTCAAGCTCCCAGGGACTGTGACAGGGGGACCAAGGGGACGGTCTGCTTCACCATTCCCACGGAGGGTGGTTCGATGGCTGGCGGAGCTAACCCTGTCGCGGGGAGGGGGCCCCGGAGGGAAGGTTGGCTCTGCCTACTTACCTGCCTGGCGGGACAGCTGCACGCACTGTCATTGAGAGTGGTAGCAGCTGTCGTGTGTGTACGACCCTACGCCTCGCCAGGGCGTGGGGTCGGGTTTGCCGGGCACAGTCCAGTGGAGTGTGCGATCGGCAGGAATGAACTCTCTGTGAGTAAGTGGGCGCCAGGCCCTGAGAAGGTAACAAGAAGGGACTTTCTTGCCAGCGAAAGGCAGCCGTGACTCCCTGGACCCTTCTGGACATCGTCCGACCCAGGTCCCGTGCCGCCACCTCAGTCGCTCCGTAGAGCGCTGTCAGTGGCGGCACAGAAAACCTGCATTATACCTGGGTCGGCCTTACCCTCGTGGACCTCTCTCAACGCCCTGGCCTGGCGGACCTGCAGGATGGCCATGGCGTAGAGAGAGGAGGCAGCCCGGTCCGCGGCAGCGCAAGGCTTCGGCACCATAGATGTCGAAGTCCTACACGCGTTGGACGGTAGGCGTGGCCGATTCTCCCCAGGCGGCAGCCGTCTGCGGCACCCGCAGCCCGCACGTACCACCCGGGGATCTCGACGTAGCCTTTGGCTGCCCCACCCTCGAGGGAAGTGAGGGAGCCGGAGCTGTTTCGACCGGAGCGGTCCGTGGAGCGCTCCTAGTCTTACACAGCTCCTCATGCACCTCCGGGAAACAAATGGCACCCGGTGTGGGCGCGGTTTGCACCGCGCTCCGCCCCCAGGAACCACGTATCCCCGGATTAGCATGGCTGACATCACTTCTGCTTCCTCCTGAGCTCGACCCCCCTGGGGGGGGAGCTCGGATTCGTCAGAGTCGGATGCCAGTCTCCCTCCGATGCTGCGAACGACATCTCATCTACGTCACACATCGTTTCCGAGTGCGTGCCTGAGGATCCGAACGGTATGCCACCGCCGGTTGGGGAACGTTCAGAAGAGCGAATCGGGGTGCGATCGGCCCGTGAGCACTTGGCTGGCGGGTTTATGTTCGCAGAGTTCCCCATATCACTAACGCTGCTACGTGGGTGGTCATCGGGGCCGTAGCCACAGATGTCACAGCCCGGGTAGCAGACGAAATGGTGGCTGGTTCCCGTAGGAAGACAACCACCCGTGACCGCAACTTCTGAGTGACAATCCGCCCGCAGTGCGGGCAGATGTGTCAAACGAACGCTGCTTCAGTATGCTGGACGCCCAGACACCTAATGCAGCGATCGTGTCCATCCCCCTCCTCGATGAGGGTGCCGCACCCAAGAGAACAGCGGGACGTGCCACGCTGGAAATTGCTCAGTCCTGAAAAGGACCTTTTAGAAATAATCTCTATCACCTCCGGAACCGCCGAGACGCCCAGGAGAAAGTCGCTGCAGGAAGGGACGATCCGCTGCTCTGCGTCGTAGATCCGGCGAAGTAGAAGAAGAATTCGATGAATTCTTTTTTGTTCGTAGTCATGAGCGAGGGCTCTGAAGAACAAAAGGTGAGTGAATGCTGCACGCCGGCTTCCTTTTATACCGGACATCCGGGGGCGGAACCCGGCATGCAAATTTCATTTGCCAAATTTCATTTGCCAAATTTCATTGGCCTTTTCTATAGTAGTCAGAGTTGATTGGTTCTCAAGGGCGAACCCCATCTGTCGTCTTCGACACAACGTCGAGAGACCGACAGAAAGGGAACCGTTACTTGGCTAAACTTGTCTCTCCAATATTTAGCATTTTAGATGAATCGGTCCATAGTAAACTGTAGTAAAAATGTCTTAATGGTATAGTATTTTTGAACATTATTATGGTATTGAAGCTTACTGCAGGTTAGGAATTGACTGATTATGAATTTAATAAATACTACGGAATATAGTATACTACATTACAACAACAGTACTAAAATTTGACTTAAAGATAAGTCTGTAATATATAATATAATATATCATAAATTTATGGTCAAATTTAAAATTATATTTTTAGTTGGAGTATTCAAACATTACGTAACCCATGGCCTGCATACAAAACCGCTACGGACAAGAGTTTGGGAAGCACTGCTTTAAATGTTTTTTTTTAGTTCTTTAATGACATTTTTTTCGGCCACATTTTTAATTCATCTCTTCTAAAATGAGATTTTATATATTTGATTTCCAGGCTTATTCTTAAAGAAAGGAGGCTGGCTTTTAAGCGTTTCATTATGATGGCTGAAAAATTGATCAGAAATGACCCAAAGTGCTTTTAGACGTCGATATATTGAACCGAGTTGGTCAATTCGCCACACATTCGTGATGATGGCCTCTCAATCTAGTTGTAAAAGCTGCAGTATGTAATTTTCACCTCCTTATTGCCATTTCTGCTTGGAGCATAAAGTTACAGGTCAATTTACACACTTATTCTTGCGAGCTGAAGCTGATTAAATTGATTTCAATTTATGAAGCATTTTAACAACCGTTGTGAATCAGAGGAAGATATGGAGACGGTTGAACACTGGGATTATTTTTACAAAAAGATTGTGTTGCACTCTTTCCAGCAGCTTGTGGCATACAATATCATGTTTATCATCCCATAAATTATTTCAGTAAATTATTTTTCCTGACATGTTTTTGCTTTATAATCAACTGCAATGAATGAAATCCTCTTTCTGTTCAGCTGGAAGGCCGAGGGCCGGGTGGGTGTGACCCTACCCAGTGACAACAGCCCGACAGCTGAGTGGAATGATTGAAGGCGGTTATTAGCAGAGCAAGGACATTCTCCATGACGACCATTCCAGACAGACCCCGGAGGGCCGGGGTGAGCTTTGATCACAGTCTGACGCTTTGACAGACACCCTTTCCAATCAGAAAGCAAGACGGCCAAGAGGATAAGAGACAGAGAAACAAAAATGGAGAGAGAGATAGAGATAAACAAGGGTAAATCTAAGAGGTGTGGAAAACACAAGGTCAGTACTGAGATGATCGGGATAATCACGCCTAGGTGGCATTTTTAGCCATCGCTGGCGCACTCTTGACGTGAAGGGCTGTACCAAAACAGCAGGGAGGAAAATATGCTGTTTTATACGATACTTTTGGGCCCAAAATCTGGGGCAGCATCGCATTGATCCTCCTTGCACGAGGCAAACCCAAAACGCACAGAGACAAGCTCGGTAAAATGTTAAGATTGCCAATTGAGCGGAGGGTTAATGATTCTATCACTATCATTTTGTTATATCACTATAATTTTGTTATAAACCAGACTTTTTCTTCTGTGGAACACTAAAAGAAGATATTTTGAGAAATGTTCCTGTGGTTTTGGGTCCATATAATGGAACTCAATGGGGTTCAATGTTATTTGGTTACTATCGTTCTTCAAAAATAGCTTCTTTTGTGTTCTGCAGAAGAAAGAAAGTCATACAGGAATGACATAAGCGAAAGTAAACAAAGAAATAATTCTCATTTTTGGGTGAACTAGGTCCATTTAATATAGGATACTCCCTTGAAAAACAGTTCACTATGATGTGAACCAATGCTTTTGTATTCTTCGTCAAGATTCAACCCTCAAAGAATCCTGTGATTTGACAGTTCTCAGTGGGCGTGTCCCAGTGACACATACAGACCAGCCCTCACCCGTATCTCACATGGGAGGTGACGGGCTCAGCGCCACATTGCCTCAGGCTGCTGTGTGTTACATTTGTGTTATTGTGTTCCTTTAAAGAGTTTAATATGTCAACATAAGGCAGAGCGACAGGCCGTTGAGAGGAAACTTCCTTCCAGGATAAATGATTCCGGTTGTTAATAGGTTTGCGGAAAACAATTGCTGAAGGCAGTGTGGGTTGAAATACACACTTCCACGAGGAAGCACTGCCGCAGGTCAGAGCCAGTCATGACTTACAAACACTGGGATGTTCTCACGGGACCAGATTAGGGTTTGTTGCTGTGCAGGATGAAATGTATTATTTGTGGACAGTAGTGGGTGGTATTCAAGCGAGCCGTTGGTGGAAGCGGGCAGTCTGAGAACAGTTGTTATATTTTTAATAATGCATATGTGGAACACAATTCTCAGTTCCCCGCGGTGTCGGGAAGTCAGGAACATTTCCGAAAATTGATTCTTTTGTGCGGTTCCTTTTCAAAAATCAGATTGTGTTCGCAGTCTTTGTGGAAGACAAATGCGGCTTTGCGGCCGGGGCACAGATGGCCAGGGTTAAAAATCTTTCTCGGTGAACATGCTGCTTACGGGTGTTTGCTTTAACCTTTCGTTTATTTTGCTTTAATGCCAAAATGCAGCAAAGAATTACTGAAATATCATAATAATAACACTGTTTAATAATACACTTTGGTAATACAATAAGGTTCATCTGGTTAACAATATTAAAATGAACTTACACTGAACGCCAATTTTACAACATTAATACAGTTTAGTTCATGTTCATTTAACAATTTCTTTTTTTTTCTGGCAGCTGGGGTGAAATACCCCGTAAAATAGCACTTTTTTCTGTAAAAATATTTATGGGAACATTAGCATTTTCCACCCTGTTTTTCATGTAAATTTGCAGCCTTTTCTGTAATTTGGAGGTTCTTGACTTGAGAAAATGTATAAAAATTGGGTAAAATTACAGTAAAACATTCTTTTTTCAGCTCTGCATTAAAACATCTGTCTGTTAACATTATTAACTGCGCAATAAGCAAGTTTTTACAGACATAAATGCTGTAAATTATTTTTCTTACTGCGGATTCATGTTGGCTAAAGCAATAAGTAATGATAATCAATAAAACTTTATTTACATCTTTTTCTTAGATTTAAATGTTCTTAACGAACCACCAATTTTCCCAGTTTTCTTTAAGTCAAGAAATCACAACTTTAAACGCCACTTTTTTCTTCTTTAAAGAAATGCAATCTGAAGTATATACAAACAGGCATCAACACTATCAAACCAGAGAGCAGGCAAAACAACTGCGTCCGATATTTATATGCCACGCTACATCGTGAAACCAACGTTTTCACATGCATCAACTTTTGACAGCGTTTTCAAAAAGCTTCGCCATGTTGGTGTGGACAGAAGGCCAAAACAGAGAGAAAGATATGCGTTTTCAAATCAAAACGTATTAGTGTTGCCAAGACCTAATGCTGGGTTCACACCAAACGCGAAAAAACCCGTTCCGCGCTCTATGCTATTCACGGGAACAGTTAGTTTTTTTTGCGTGAGTGACGCGAGCTGACAAATATTTTCTACTTGCGCGAAAACGAGATTGACGCGCATTCATGGCAATCGCGCCGCCCAATACGCGTCATTCGCATCACATGCCGCGAGTTCGCATCTATTTGCGTCTTTGCATTGACTTTTTATGTAATTTACTTGCGCAATTCGCCATGAACCATGCGTAAGAGTCTCTGCTGAACTCGTGTGTGTGTGTGTGTCTGATTATAAATTGCTGAGAGTGTTTGCGTGTGTTGATGTGTGTTTAAAGAGTCAAGACGTATTCTCAGAGCACAAGTCAGAACACTGTGTGTGTGTCAGCCAGATGGAGAGGAGGGTATTTTTAGTAAGAACTACACTCTCTTATAATGAGCACACCCCCACTGCGATCCCTATCACCTCCCTCATACACAGATCACAGCGAGACAGGGAAAGAGAGAGAGAGATTAACAAGGGGAGTATGTGATGTTAGGAAAAAAGTTTAAAAAGATGAATAAAACAGACCAAATAAGGCAAACAATGAAACAAGAACAAACAAGATTATTCACATGAATAAGAAACACATTTGCATTCATGAGTGTGGATCTCTTAATTGTTATAATGCTAAAATCAATAAATCAATATCAAATGCAATTGTTTTTCACTTTGTCTGTAAGGCTGTAACACTGAACATGTTGAATGTTAAAAAGCAAACGTCAAAGCACGCCAACTGATCCACACCGACAACTACCGATTCTGTGATGAGTTTGAGAACTTGATTAGCACACAACGGTCATCATACTTGTGCACTTGTGAATTAGTAACTGTTGATTGGTCATCTTCTCTTCTCTTGACTGATGGTGGCATTGACGTTAAATCAACACTAATAATGCCTACGACTATGAGCAAACCGTCGGGCTAACAGTTGTCCAAAACATATCAGGGTGTCGTGATTCTGCCTCTCCATGTCATGTCTTTCTTCATCTTGTGGCAGGGTCATGACAAAGCCTTAGGTTTTGTGTGGAGAGAATCATATTATTGTCGATCATGACTTAATATGCGTTCTCTCCGGTTCCTTGTATTTAGCTTTCCACCTGTGTCCCATTACCCACACCTGTCCATTGCTATATTCCTTTGTCTCCCTATATTATGCCCTGTTGTTTGCTGTCCTGTGCGAGTTCATTTTGTTCCATGTCCTGAAGACGGTGTCTTGTTGTTATCTACTACATTTCCCCAAGTCAAGTCAAGTAAGTCTAATCTAGTGTTAGTTCATTGTAGTTTTGTCAAGTGTTATATTTAGTCTTTGTTAGTTTAGTGTAGTCAGTTTATGTTCCTGTGTTTCCCTTGTTATCGTGTCTCGTTTTCCCAATCGTGGGTTTTTCTTTTGTTTGTATTTTATTATTAAAGTCTTTCTGTTAACCCCTTCAACGCTGCTTGCAATTGGGTTCTCTCTCCGTGTGAATCACGACATCAGGGTATGTCAGTCTGTCATACTTTATAATACAAAGCAGACACATCAACAATCATTACCCCTCCCTTTAAGGAAATATTAAATATTCTCTCATATTTTGCTCTGTGCGCGAGCGTACGCGTACAGCCGAACGCACAGCCTTGGAAAGTACACGTCCTTCCCGTACAGATGGGACATCCCGTACAAAAAGGGAATCATACTTCAGCATTTAGATGTAGGCTATATGATTCTGATGTTTAACTAAACCCGAACACAATGTTTTATTAAAATACCACAATTCTATCTTCATATACAGGACTCAACATGTTGAAGTTTCAAAAAGCACATTTTGAATTTATTTAGTGATATTGCAGCCAAAAAAGTAAGCACTTTGATTTTAATATGGCGACATATCAATAAATGAAAATCTCATTTGATCTTTAGTCTTGTGACAAAAAAATCATATGACAACTAGATGCAAAACAACTGTTGCCGTTTTTGAATTTAGTATTTTTTGTTTCAATGTTACTCAATAAGTTCAAAATAAAAATATTTTTTGTTCGTTTACAGGAACTGGATTGGACAGCATGATGCTTATGAGAGATTTTTTTACGACTGTAGAATTCGGCCAATAATCTTCATCAGGCTATTTAAAATTCTTAAAAACAGATCTTCCAATTTGCATACTATCTGTCCTCAATAGTATTCAAAAATCATATTAGTATGTCCCAAATCATAGGATGTTGAAATGGGTACTTATTAAGTTCCCAGATAGTCCAGAAGTGTAGATCAATGCACACGCAAACGGCTGATATTACCCACAACCCACTGCGAGAGGGCGGAGCTTAGTTTAAGATTTTTTTTTTTTTAATTCAGTGCATGATGCGTAATCGAATCGATAAATGAAACATTTACATGACAAATAATACATAAAAAAATGTTAAAATGCAAAAATGTTTTCAAAGGCAAAAATGCGTCACTTATCGCATATTTTTTCCCTATGCACTCAAAAGTGCCTTCAATTCCAGCATAAAAACAGTACTTATTAAAGGGCATAGTATAAGTAAACAAATTGGAACAAAGGGTTTAAGACTGTTTTAAGGAAGTGCTTACCTTTTGTCAGTTGAAGGTGTTTCTTTGCCCGCTGGCGCCTCCTGTAGGTCTGGAAGGTTGGCGAAGTCATCTTGCTCGGCCAATCCGATTGCCAAAGACAGAACGACCATCTTGCCCTCTCTGTCACAAAACACTTAGACTTTATCAAACAACCAAAACAAAGCAAACCTAAAGAATGATGAGGATTAATGAGCAGTTGTACGGAATACGTAATTATATACAGTATGAGAAAGTTTGAATATTTGACCTTGTCTGGATGTTTATGAAAAGTTCAAAAAGAGACTCTATAAGCTACCCACACAGACAGAGAGATAAATCAGGACGAATCACAGGCAAAATTGTTTAATGGAGGTCTATTGGATTCTTGTGATATTTGATCATCAGTACAAGAACTCCAAGTCAGTTATAAAATACATGATATTGTGAAACAGAACAGACTGAAATGTTAGCTTGAAAACTTTAACATTAGTCAAACGGAGAAACTTTGCTCTTGGATTGATATGCTCCATCACTCCCAGCAACCTCACATAGGATAAGCAGTATAGAGAATCAATGGATGGATGGTCTTGGGGATTTTTATAACATTTTGGCTTTGTCGAGCTAAAATAAATACTGTGAAAAAGCTGACAAAAGTTAAAAGAGACTGAGAAAACAGCATATGCTGGATGGACTGCTGGGGACTGAACATCACGCTCTTTTACCACACACACGCACGCAAGTGCGCACACACACACACACACGCACTCGTGTTAAAAGTCTTCAGGCCTCTGTGTTCCGTATGCCTCTGTGAAATGACTCATTCTTTGCCAAGACTTTTTCTGCTCTCCAGAATTTCAACTTTCTTTTTTTGTTTGCCTCTACATCAGGTTCGTTTTACAATACGCCCTTTTACTCTTCCAAATGATGCATGCCAGCAAAGAAGAATCACGACTGAGATCTCTTTATCTCATTTCAGTTGTTTCTCCTAGACACCAATGCAATTGTCATTGTGCTTTATTTCTGATAAAAAAACATATGAGAGTTGAATTAAAAATCAATAAACTCATTTATATATTCTCTCACGATAAATAGCTATCCATCCCGTCCATCCATTTAAGTTTCCCTTCATAAATAGACACATTCGATATAGATTTATCCTTGTAAAAGACACATTGGCAGATTGGCATGTAAAACACCATTTGCTGTGGGACACACAGTATATCACCTTTACAAGGACTGTGAATGGCCTTCTGAATTCACACCAGGGACCTGAAGACATATTAATAGTACAGACGACACTTAGGCCTTCTTTCTGATTTGTGCTTGATCCGCAGACTAAAAACGTCTGGGATGTGCTTTGTCTTGAAAGATTTGTTATTAAGGGAAGAAAGCTAAATATCGTTGGATCTTTTAGGACGGAGCTAGTCAACCGGCGGCCCGCGGGACCTTTACCTGGCCCGCCTTAACATTTCAAATAAAGGGAGAGACTTGTGTGCTTTAAATGCACGTCCTGAGACGCTGCATCTTCGAAAGTCCGAAACGCTGCATTCAATACAAAAGTAATTCCTGCCAGTCATAATGATAAATTGATGTCTAATAAAGCGATTTGATCCGTCTGTCCAAGGACTTAAATGTTATTTGCAAAGTTATAATTGGCAATCCACAGCGTACGCGATAGGTCGCGTTCCAAACGCGTCTTGTGCCCTTGAAAGTTACTGCAGGAAGGGTACACCGCACGAACGGTTGTCTCGGATAAGGGAAACTGTGTTGTTTTTATTACTGCATTCATTATATGTGATTTAAAAGGCTATATTTACGAAAAAAGATGTTCAACTCGCTGCAGAACTTAAACTTTAAAGGATCTGACCTTCCAAGTGGCACATGATTGCGATTGGAATTCACCCGAAGACGTGATAATAGCGTATTAGCGTTCAGTTTCTTGCACAGAGCAATTGATTCGCTTGATAAGACGCCAGTTTAACGCCACAGGGGGCAGGGATTACTGTTGTGCTGAATGTATTAGCGTTTTTACTTTTATTGATTTGACTTTCATTAATTCAACCAAATATCTTCACAAATATTTTCTTGAAAAAACATATGAAACCAAATACTGAATGCAATATTTGTGTGCATGTTTTAATACACGACCTAGTAAAAGCAACAAAAACTGTATAAAAGCTAAAAAACAAAATGCAATAAATAACAGAAATACAAAATAACAGAAGAAATTAGGATATATGGTCAAAAAAACTGGCCGACACCATATTTGTGACCCTGGACGACAAAACCAGTCTTAAGGGTCAATTTTTCTAAATTGAGATTTTTACATCTTCTGAAAGCTGAAGACATAAGCTTTCTATTGATATATGGTTTGTTAGGATAGGACACTAACTGGAGGAAAAACAACTGTTTACTAAGTGGGAATCTGAGGGTGCAAAAAAACTAAATATTGAGAAAATCGCCTTTGAAGTTGTTAATCTAAGGCACTGTTGCAGGCCGTCCACTCACAAAAAGAAAGTTTTTATACATTTACGGTAGGAAATTGATAAAATATCTTCATGGAACATGATCTTTACTTAATATCCTAATGATTTTTGGCAAAAAGAAAAATCTGTAATTTTTACAACTACAATGAATTTTTGGCGATTACTAAAAATGTTCCCGTGCTACTTAAGACTGGTTTTGTGGTCCAGGGTCACATTTATACTTTTGGTATGTGACCCTCAAAGAAAAGTGGTTAAAGACCCCTGTTTAATGAGAAACGGAGCTGAGATGAGCTGGAGCTTTAAGATATCTTAAAAGACATGTCAAACATCAGCTATTCTACAGTAAATAATCTAAAATCAGTTATTGAGAAAATACATGAAAAGTGTCCTTACCCTGATTCAAGAAGGTAAGCTTTCATTCATAGCTTAAGCAGCTTTGCAATAAATGTCAGTTTGACGTCACTAACATAACATAAGGGCATCAAATAACCTGCAATGTTATGTTTTAAACAGAGATGGCGATAGGGAGGTTTTCGTAATTATTTTCAATTTTAAAGAAAAATAAAATATTTATTGAGATATTTGTTGTAAGTTTTATTTTAGATTCTTTCTTTACTATTTAAAGGTTAAATAGATCCTCCATTTTTTGGAGGATCTATTGACAGAAATTCTATATAATACACACAATGTCTTCAGAGTTGTATAAAGACCGTACATAAAGAAGCGTTATGTTTTATCACCCTAGAATGAGCTATTTCTATCTATATACACCGCGTCCCCTTACCTTCAAGTCTCCATGTTGTTTCTACAGTAGCCCTAAACGGACAAATTGCGTTTCGCAAATACGTTATCTCCTTCGACAAAGCGAAAATGCGGCGTAGTGCTTCGAAAGGAAGGGTTGAGCGGTGGAGTGTGCCGTTGGTTGCAATTCACAAAGTCACCACTAGATGCCGTTAAATTCCATACACTACCTTAATTTTTTTTTTACTTTACTAAATATTAATAGTATGCTTTCAAAAACGGTACTGTAACACAGTTATTCTTGCTCACATTTAACACCGCATCAGCTTCAATATTTGCTTAATCTGATTATCAATAATGTGTTTAGTGTGAATTCACAGCAGCGATATACTGTAGTCCAGCAGAGCAGCGGCGCAGAACTCCAGCACAATAACACAAAACACTGTAATCCCTCGTGCAGGCAAGATCTTAATTGCCTGCCAGACAATCACAGTATCAGAGAATTAAACCTGGAGCCACTTACGGTTTATATGATCCTGTAGAGCCAACGATTATTACTACATTAACTGTGCAGGATAATAGAGATTAAAGTTTAAACTGGTCGCAAACAAATATCTACTTAATGAAAAATTAAATCTAAACGCCTCACACGATTACGCCGCAACGACTGAACTGCCTGTGGTTATGACTCCTTATAGTTCTTCACTATCCCGTCCAACACACAACGAATCTTTGTAAGGATTGCAAACCCACAGCAACAGAATAAATATACAGCTGCGGAAAAATGAAGTGATCATTCCAAATGTAATCATCATTTCTAGATGTATTGTGGTCCTTCCAGTCTAGTGTCTGTTGAATTAAAACAAAATCCAACCTCAGGAGTGACACGAAAGTCATTTAACAGCAATGTCATAAAAATCCAGGTTATTTGTCCTAAATAGCCTACATGTAGAAATATGATGTTGTATTGTTGAAAAGTGAATGTGAACTTGTTTTCTTTGCAGCATTTGAGATCTAAAAAAACAGAGCATCCTTTCTGTTATTTTCACCTGTTTCTGCAGTTTTCATTTTCTGCAATTAAATGCAAATAGAAAAACATGTTTATTTGAGATTTGGCACAGAACGAAACAAAAATGATAATTTTACCTAACACACTTCCTTCGTAGATAAAAAACTACATTTTAAACGGTCTCTTCTTTATTTCAGCAAATGTATATCGAAAGATTACTATAGCGGCTTACTAACGCATCAATTTGTTTCAATATTTTAATTCACGAATAATCTCTCCAAATTGCCACAGAGGCAATTTTGAGATCTTGCAGCTATGTTCAGATTGCTGTAAAACGCCACCATACTTATTTGAATTGAATTCAAAATTCTTGACATGTAGTGTAAGGGCTGGTAAAACGTTGAAGTCACGGTCTAGTGATAAGGGCACATGCTCTGAAACGCTACGACTGATGCTACTCCATCTTGTAATGGTTCCCCTTCCCGTGCCTTGTCTCTTCTACCTATCATTTCCTTCCACTTCGCCACTATCCTCTCTATGTGAATCTCCCAAAAATAACATAAAAAATCCACGTTTCTCCGACAACACTCTTCTTTAAATGCTAGACCATCAGCAGCTCTCTCTCTCTCCTTCAAGACTGTTTATCATGGTTGTAATGATCCTGAGGACAGGAGATCAATGCTGTGTGGAGTAGATCTGCCAGCTGAGAACATATACTGACACTAAACCATTGACCACACACACATGCAGGCATACACACTGATCGCTGTCACCTATAGAGATTGTATAGTGTAAAATGACCTTGGCACAAAAACACACACTTAAACAAGCGTGTGTAAGCCCGCGGGCGTACCAGCGCTATCACAAACCGGCCCAGAATCGAAACGTTAACTGTATAAATGAATACAACATTTTTTGATTTTTTCTTTCTCTCTTTCATTGCCACTTTTTTCTGAAAGAGAGGGTATTGACATCATTCAGTAGGTTTTATGAAATATTTGGGGTATTTCCTTTGGCCTCAGTTAAGGGGAAACCACTAAATTGAAAGGCTGGATTTTTATGCATTGGATATATTATATTACTTCTGATAATACAATGTCCTGCACCATTGCACAGCAAGAGAAATTACGAGAAAATATAATGAGATTGGGTACGTCAAAAATACATAATTAGTAAATAGACCGAATTTCTTTGTTGTTGCGTGTAGTCAGAAAAGTCAACGCAATACAAACATTCAAAATATTATTGTTACTTTATAATGAAGTCATAAAAAAACTCACAAACTAATATAGAAATCAGCTTAAAGGAGCAGTTTTTGATTTACAGCGCGGCCACTAGCGTTGTATTATATATTTGCAACGAATCACTCAGTCCAAACATGACGGTGGCCAACACATTACAAAAAGATGTCGTTCTCATGTTGATGCAGGGAAGAGATTCTTATTACATAAAATAAAAGGTCTGTGGATTTTAAGGATAAAAAAGAAGGATAAAAGTCAGGCAGGAGCTAGGACCTGTGTTAATATTATAAAGACTTTCCAGCAGAGAAGCGTTAGGACCCGCGGCACTAATGCTTTTAGCAGAGATACTCATAGATATCTATGGAGATACTTTCCAGCAGAGAGACGTTGGAGGGAAAGATTGTCTAAAAATACCCCCCGAGGAGGTTGCTTTTTTCGGATAAGTATGTGGGTAACATTACTAACATACCAAGATTTGTGGATGTTGTAATATTAGCTGTGTGACGGAGCGTCATTGTTTATCTGGAACCGCTTTAATATTGTACTCGTCCAGATACTTGAGGGAGAGAGCGAGAACGCGTTGGAGCTGAAACTGGAGTGCGAGCGAGCAGTCCCCGAACTCATGCCTTCGGTTGTACCGATGTTGCTTTGTCAAGCTAGTCGTATTATGAAAAAAGATACAAATATTAGACTAAAAGTGTGTGCAAAAAGAATAAAGTACGAACGAATGGTAAAATAAAGTATGAATATATGTACTACAATTAAAACTATTCAAATATATCTGTTAATTGAAATAATAAAACATTGAAATGTTGCCTTAGCATGAAAAAGGAAATTGAGGCACTAGGTTTTTTTAAACCATTTAAGCGCGATTTGAAACAGTTGCTTTTGAATCTCTGTCAGACAGCACACCAGTAGGGTATTACGTTTTCTTTCGTGCTTGAATGAACAAAAACACACAAGATTATGCCAGAAAGCTCATTTTTCGTAAGCACTGATTTCAATGTGTTAAATAAAATCCTGGGAGTCAGGTCTGTGCAGAGAGTTAAAAGGGCCGCCTTCTGAAACCTGCTGCTGTGAGTCACTCCTGTCATTAATGTCAAAGAACAAAAGAAAAGAGGAAATCAATGTGTTTTGTAGCCTTAATTCTGTATTTAAAGACTGTAAAGTGTTGAGAACTTAATTCAATTTCTGTACATTTCCTACCGGTTAGACATGATAGCTCTCAATTATACATCGGTTGCAGTGCTAATATCAGAATGTTGGCTTTCATTCATAAAATGATGTTGTTAAAGAAATCTGTTGTTTCTACATTCATTTGTAGATTAAATGTGAAATCATAAGAACGTCAAAGTATATTTAAAAATGTCAACGTTATGTGCGATTAATCATGATTAATCACAGAAAAAAATGGTGATTAATCAGATTCATTTTTTTAATCGATTGACGGCACTAATAAAAAGTAAATAAACAATAAAGTGAAGGCACATTAAAATAGCTCAAATGAAACTAAAATGAACATGAAATAAAATAATAAAGGATCATTTAAAACATTAATAACACTACAATTAAACTAAAATTAAAATAAGAAACACTTATTTGAACTGCTAAACTAGATCAGGTTTCTGTCCTTGAGAATAGCTAACCTAAGACACATATAAACACTCATCGATTATCCTATATGCCACCCGAATGAAATCGTGTTCACTTAATCTATGTTGAACAACTAAAGACACACACTTGAATAATCCACTCCCTGCGGCGTCCAGGTGACAGGTGCAGAGCCATGAAGACGTGCTAACCAAACAGATGGGCAAGCAGAGAGGCGCAGAAGGGCGTGATGAGACACGGGGCGCGTTCGGGTGTGAGTAAATGACACAGCGTAATGAGAAACAAAGAGCTCGGACAGACATGAGCGAGCAGCACGTGAGGGAAGTCATGAATCGAGCGTGACCGAGTGACAGAGCGTAAGACACGCCAGCGTACGAGCAGGAGGGTGAAAACGCAAGCAAGACCAATATAGGGACCAGAAAGGAAAATCTGTCATGACAGACTTTGAATGTTGGCTTCATGAAACCTTGAGTAAAAATTGAAAAAGGTTGTGGTTTGAATTCTTGCTAAAGTGTGGCTCAGGTGTTCTGTGTCGAAAAATTGGGACGTGTGATTTGGCCCCGAGTATAACCATACACTCAGCTCAGGATCAAATTTCACGATACTGGGTTATATGATGATATTATGACCAAATAACTGGTTTATTTGCAAATCATATTTTTTTTATTAACGTGTGTTTTTTTGGATTGCTAAAAGAGAGAACTTCACAAAGCGCAAAATGATACATTAATATATCGTTACACCCCTAGAAATCATTTTTATTAGATAACAATCCAACAAGCTAGATATTCAGCCAAACGTCAACCTTCTGCACCAGCTAGTCCATCATTATCAGCATAAACATGGAAATTCATGCTGATACTTGTTTTTATTCAGCAGGTGAATGTGTAGCTGGATTTGGTAAAATAAGGGTATCTTAGACACACAACAAAAATTGGAAATGAAGAGGTTACTATGGAAGCACCGTCAAAGCAACTGGTTCTATATAGCAACCCACAATACATGAGATGGACATGAAGACTACAGAACAAATGACAGTAAAGATGATTTTGAACCTTCACATTCACAGTAAACCATGGGTCTTTACCCTGGGGTCCGCGGCCCCAAGGGGGTCCTTGGTGGAACTGCAAGGGCTCCGCTTATTACTGTTTACTCACAGGCAACTTTTTGTAGAAAATGTAAAGCATGGGTACAGAAATATTACAACCAATGTTCTCTTTAAGCTAAGCTCGTGCACGGCCTCATTAAATATCCCGCGCATTGCAATTTTAACCTGTGTGCGTGCAGACAAAAACATCCATTCACGCAGCAGAATCGAAAAGAAGAAACGTTACATCTGCTTCATCGTCTGATAAGTTCAGAGTACGCATGAAAGGAGTTGCGTGCAAATAAAGTGCATTCTCATATATTTCTGAACTTCTGTTCAAATTTGTTAAAGCTGTAAAGCGCTAATTTGACAGGCAAATTGTCCTTGTTTAAAATCAATGGAACGCGCACCGTGTACTGATGGTGCACGTCAAACAAGTTGCCCCAAAAGTGACACGGACGCATTGCATGTTGCTCTCCTTAGTTCGATATGATGCTTTGCAGAAAAATAACAGCCGCGACAATGCTCATCCACGGGAAAGACATTGGAGCTCAGAATTATAAAATAGCGGCGACACACAGAGAAGCGGAAGGAAAAAAAAGAATGACACTTAATAAAACGGCCTGCTTTTACAACAGAATGCATAAAATCCGCACTGATTTCTTTCGCATCGAGAGACAACCTATACCTCCACTAGAATAGTCTTTATGCCATTAACCAGGGTCAGTCATCTCATTGCCATAACGGGCCATTCCCCGTGATGCCAATGTTCAAACTTTAGTTAGTGTGTGATGTTGCTGTTAGAGCATAAACAATATCTGCAGAATGATAAAGCTCAAAGTTCAGTGCCAAGCAGATATTGTCTTTAAGAGAATTCAAGGACTTTTCAAGGACTACAGAGAACGGCTGGAATCGGACTACAGCCCTCTACTTCCCAGGTACATGATGTCACTATTTTGATTGCTTTAAATAACCTCCGCCCAAAGGAATACGCCAAAAAATGGGCTAGGCCTTCCTCGGAGAAGAGGAATTACTTACTTACACAGTCCTACAGCTGGTAATAAGAATTCAGCTACACACATTCTAAGATAACCAACAGTCAAATAACAGCTTCCATGACTTTAACATCGGCTGTGAGAGCTGTTCTGTGTAATACACTGATATTCTGTGTGTGCGCGCATACCTCTAAAACACTTCTATGAAACGTCCTTTGAAGTCCTGCTTGCAAATGTCTCCTGGTCAATCTGCTTGTTTTAGTATCCAATTTAGGACCAATGTAAAAAGGCAAAACTAACGGTTCTGTTATAAGAGTTAATTCATATAACCGGTCTGACCTAATTGGTCCGATGTCATTTCCCTCGCCATAGTAGGAAAATTGCGATCTCCAACAAAGATTGACGTTTGCACATGCACTAGCATACACACAGTCTAAGCGGGGAACCAATCACGTCAGCTTTACCAATCAGAATGTTTCGGAAAAATCCAGTCGTTTTGTTAAGAGAGGGAAAGCGATGAACAATAGAAATATGTGAAATATAAAGCGTTTTTGAAACCAGAAACATGAACATCCACTATTAAACACCCAAAAAAACACATTCAAAGCTTCAAAAACAGCAAAAGACTAGCACCTTTAATAAAACTGAGGTTCAGGACAAGTAGATTTTCTATGCTGCAAATTCCTTAACATAATTAACAATAAAAATAATACAGAGAAAAGTATGTATATGCAACAATAACATGCATAATAGTGCTAATGTAATGTCTTTACATAATATTGCTGTGACAATAAGGGTTGTTTCTTTTTAAATACCTCTGTTTACACATTTAGTATAAGGGGGTCCCGGCTACATACATACAGATCTCTTATCTAAGGGGTCCTTGCCCCGGAAAACGTTGAAGACCCCTGCAGTAAACTATTACAGATTATATGGTATCTGAAAAGGGTTGTGTAAAACAAAAACACACAGATGAATCACTAACAATACAGCAAAGTTAGCAGGAAGCAGAACAGAATTAAGGGTAAGTGTATCATGGTGGCGCTGTATAACGAATGTCCGCTTCTGGCTTATTCGACAGCGAGCGGACACTATTTCGGAATAGTGTAAAAAAGCGGTTTGTGGTTACTTGTGTGCAAACTCTGTGCTTGTGCCACTAATATAACACAATTCACCTTTAACGTTGATGTTCAAAATCCCAAAAGAAACAATCAGTGTAAATTTGCAATTCAGACTCACAGGAACGACTTGACGTCCATGCCTCTGGTTCGGATCTGTCCCATCATGTGGTCCCAGCTCCCGGGATTGGAACGCGACCTGGCCCCTCCGCCCGACCTGTAGCGAGACGCCCCTGCCCCAGCTGGGCTACCACGCACCCCCCGCGGGCCCCCACGTTGGCCCCCACCCCCAGGACCGGTGTGCAGTTGGCCCAGACTCTGGGAGGTGACTGGGGGGTCGTTGGGGCCTGGCGGTGGCTGGTGGGTTAGGGGCTGCTGGAGGCTTTGCTGCCTGACCAGGGGCCTGGGGCGGGCTGCTGAGGACGGGATATGCTCCAGGGTGGAGGTGGTGGAGAGAGAGGGGTCCCCGAAACTGGCACTGCATCGTATGAGGGGGCCGAGTTGGGGGGCGAGACAAGGACGAGAATTCACAAGAGGAATTCACAAGATAAACAGAACAGGATTAATGTAACAGAGGAAGAGGGTAACGGGAAGAGGACGTCAGAGATGTAAAGACAACAATGAGGAAGGGTGTAGGGAGATAGAAGGGTAGAGAAAGTAACAGACATTTCGAGACGTCGAGGGGACAAAGAAGCACGATGAGGAAATGAGGGAAGAAAAGAAAGGCAAAGTTAGAAGGCAGTGTTAACAAAATGCACAGTGTTCACTTAAAGAAAGCCCCTTTTTCACCGAAGCAGTGCTGGTGCGAGAGTCAGCGGCCGATCGAGAAGCATTCTGCTAGAGTCAAAGGTAGGATAGTAGGATACATTTTCAGAACAACGACTCAATCTGGCAGAACCAAACTAGATGCAGAACTAGGACATCGCAATGAGTGTTCAGTCAGATGTTTCTATTTTTACAAAGCATATTAAAGTTGCAATCTGTAACTTGCCTCGGTTAAAAATAAAACTCAGTTTTTGAGGTTTCAGGAAGTGGCTCCAGCTTAATGCAGTAAAAGTAATACTGTTAGTTATGTCATCATCGCCTCTCAGGTCAGCGGAAACACTGGTCGATTCTGACACCAAGCCCCAGCACCACTTTGATCGAAAAGGGGAATCTCTTCTGTCTCTCGTGGCATGACCCTACAAAGGCGTATGTCTTGTACATCCAACTTCCCCTGTTAAAGAATGTTTAACGTTCACCATTCACGCACCGATCGGACTCTATTCAATTCAATTACCATTTTTATCCTCTTCACCCCTCCCAACAGCTTCCGTAGCTATGTGTCATGTCTGATTACTGTAAAGTCCTGTTGAACTGTGCTACCGCTCCTTATGCTCTGCTTGAAGATTTACAGCAGCGGGGCTAAGCGGCACACACCTCTATCCAGACCCCAATGCTGCGATGGTACTCAAGGGAAGCGTTTATAGAGAGTAGATTTGTGAACTGAATGGAAATCAGCAGTAGCTGAAACTCTACCCCTTTTATACACAAGTCAAGGTTGCAGTCGGCAGCATATTAGTGGACGTGGAGATTCATGTAGATGAGTTAAAGTAATGAGCTACCAGCCACTGTGATTGTTTTTTCATGTTACAATGGAATGCTGGTATGATTGTTAGACTCGGTGAGGAGGCGTTTCAGGGCATGACGTGATTTAGCCAAATAGGACGTGTTCCGGGATCAACACTCATATGAACTATTCCAGCCTTAACACGTTCTTAAAATCGTTGGGTAAAATATGGACAAACCCAACCGGTGGTTTAAAGTTCCTGTGTATAGTTTTTTGTAGGATCTATTGACAGAAATGCAATATAATATACATAACTATGTCTTCAGAGGTGTATAAAGACCAGTGATGCCGGTAACGCGTTAGTCTAATTTGACCACATTTTTCAGTAAAGAGTAATCTAACGCGTTACTTTTTCCAAAACCATCAATCAGATTAAAGTTATTTATCCAAGTCACTGTGCGTTACTATTTTTGTCATTTTCACTAGTAAAATATATTTTTTGCTTCTTGCGTCTCAGGGAGTGTAGTCACGCACGTGTAATTTAGCCCCTACCACGCAGCGACTGAAATGTAAACTACAATGGAGGGAGGAGAGAGATGCGCGCGTTCCTAGCTGGAAATACAGTCGCGAGTTTGTGTCCTCTATGACAATATTAAGGTTCTCTGTACTCTCTGTGCTGGCGACAAAGTGCTATCTAGCTACAAAAACACTACGTCAAATTTGAAGAAACAATTGGAGTCGATGCACTGCACAGTCCAATTTACAGAGCAAGTCCCGCCAGGTGTTGCGAAGCAGAGAGCAGCAGGTCCCCCACCACCCAAACAACAAATGCTGGACTTTGGTGCAAAACCAGTAAGTGGGGGAGAGTTGAAGAAGTTGGTCGGGCAGTAGTGATGCGCGGATGGCGGTTAAATCCGCGGGCGCTGCGGATGATCCGCGGGTCGGGTGGGTCGGTTAATAAAAAAATACAATCAGATTAAGTGCGGGTGGGTCGCGGGTGGATGATATCATATACAATATTAACAACATTTCTCTAAAAATACGAATGTGTTTTGTGTGCATTTTTCATCAGGCGCTAATTTGCAGTCATTTAAAAGAAATGCGGTAGAGGAAGGTCTATTTCTTAAAGCAAAAATGGAGGCAAACAGATCCGAGAGAAATGTAAAAAGGGAGAATTAAAAAGAAAAAAAGATAGAAAAGAAAAGTACCGTGTGGGAGCGTTTTAGCGAAGTGGTTAACGTATTAACAGTTAAATATGTCAGGTCAAGTAAGACTGATTTGACCGTTAAGTGAAATCAAGAAAATCAGTCTTTATATTATTTTTAACATTTTTAAGGAAATAGTCTTTAAGTTCAACTTAAAATGTCAGGAGATACATTGTTGACATTACTGTTAAAAATACACTTCCAATAAAGTGAGTGTTGGCAAAACCGATTGTCATTTTTATGTTGAGGCAGCGGGGGTATTGGCGGCAGCTGCTGAATGTAACTGATAAAGTAACGAGTAATCTAACTTAGTTACTTTTAAAATCCAGTAATCTGTACAGTAACTAAGTTACTTTTTAGAGGTATAATCAGTAATCAGAATCAGATTCTTCAAAGCAACTGTGGCAACACTGATAAAGACCTTACATAATGAAGCGTTATGTTTTTATTATCTTTTAGTCCTTTGTAGTCCTAATTTCATATAAAAATACTAGTATCATAATTTATTGATTTTCATTATTTAATCCTAAATGTCAGTTTCTCTCACGTACCCCCTGCAGTACCCCTGCAGTACCCCTGGTGCTTCCCATTTGAGAACCACTGATCTAGGGGTCCAAAATCTGAATCTGGTTGATGGGAATGTTGTTCCAAGACCAATAAGAAACGTCTATCACATAAATCACGTTTTAACAGCACCCATTACACCCAAGACTTTTATAAAACACCAATTCATATACATTTTTTATATATGGAGATGTATATGTGCATGCATTTTTGTATTTAAATACCCTTCACTCACAGTTTGAGCTGTCAAAACATAACATACATTCATTATCTACTCTTTTCTTTCTCTCTATTTTAGTGCTGTTTGTGCTATAAATAGGGTTTGAGAAGCCATGAACAAAAAGAAGCGTGTGGGGTTACAGAACAATGATCAGAGCAAAGAAAAGCATAATCAAAGAATGAAAGACAGTGAAAACATGGCTCTCCAAATGAAGCCGTTCCGTTTCGCTTACTTTAGAGGAGAAATGAAAGGTTTTTCTGCTTGGATTCAGCAAGCACCTATGCCCCGACGGACACGAACACTGTGAAATTCCACATTAAAGCTCGACCACTTTGTTAAAGACCGAGCAAGAAGAAATTATTTTAGGCAATTTCAGACTTTACTTTCCTCGGATGGACTTTCAATATTCAGTGGCAAAATGCGATTGTAGGCATATAAAAATGACTGAGGCTTTTTTCACTTTCGTCTGAAATACAGCAATGATCTCATATTGGAAACTTTAATGGATTTCATCCGCTCAGGGCGGTGACGATCGATGCTCTTGCGAGTCTCGCCTAAAAGAGACAGTTTACCCAAAATTTTGTTCCAAAACAGTATGACTTTCTTTCCTTTCTGGGGAACACAAAAGGTGATATTTGAATAAGGATATCATATATTGCAAGGGAATAAAAACAGAGACTGTCAAGCTCTAAAATGACAAATAAAAGCACAATTAAAGCACCACGAAAGTAGTTACATGCAGTAGTAGTAGGATTCATGTGCAATATTCCAAGTTTTTATGTAAAGCTTGTGTCCTGCCAAAGCTCTTGCTTATAAAATGAAGTACACTTCAAGTTTAGCCTATTAAGTACACTTATGTAAAGTTCAAGTATAGTTTTAGTGACACTTTATGTAGTAAAGTATTAAGTAGTATACTTTAAAATATTTCAATACTATTCGGGACTAAACCGGTCAGCTTGTTTATTTTATAAAACAGTGCTTTTTAAGTATACTTATACTTATTAAGTGTATCAGTAAACGTTGAGTACACTACTAGTGTCATGATTTTCTCTTGTTCGGGCCGACGGGATCATAACAGCCCCATTTCTTGTGTTTGTATTGGAAGCACATGGCCTTTCATCGTGCCATGTGCTCTCCCGGCCTCCGCCTTAGCCCCGCCCCCTCGTTTCCTTATTCATTATCCCGTCATTAGTTTACGCCCTTCACCTGTTGATCCTCGTTACCTTCTTTAGTTTCTCCCTATTTAAAGCCCGTGTGTTTTCTGTATTGTGCTGGACCGTTTTGTTATTCCCTGCAAGTTTTGGTAATAAAGGTTTTAGTTTAAAGAGCTGTCTGCCATTGGGTTCTGTCCTTCCAATTCATGACAAACTAGTTTACAACTATGTTTTTCGTTCCTACCGCAATTATGCTGAAAGTGAACTTGTAGGTGTACTTTTTTTTTTTTATACAAACTTAACAGCACGCTTATAAGTTCAAATTAATATAGGAACAATATTTCAAATAATATTTAACAAAGTCTGTATTTTGTAAAACAAGTGGAAGTCAAGTATACTTGGAATACTTCATCGTACTTCTAAGTATATCAAAAATTGGGCAAACAAATACTTGAGTGTAATTAGTGAAGTACGTTTTAGTCAAGTACATAACAGTAGACTGAATATAACATTGTAAGCTTTAGTTTAAATACTATACAAACGTCATAATAAACATGGTGTTTTGATGCCATACAATGCCAAATGGCTCTTGCGTGTTTTGTGATGCCATCTTATGACACTTTATGAGTGCCAGCACCCCTTCCCATTCACTTTATTATACTAAAAAGTGTCCTTCAAAGATTCACCTTTTGTAGTCTACAGAAAAAAAATGTCATAGAGGTTCAAAGTAACATTGAGAAAACGATGAAACTACATTTTAACCATTCTCCTCCTCTCTAATATTTGATGAGTGTGGAAATAGGATCGCTCTGTATTGTTCTTGTTGTGACAAATTCATTCCCTGGAAGACTCTTAAAGCCATCTCGACAAACACTGACAGGATATTTTCATCTGCCACTTCCTCAAGAGGAGGTGATGGCAATTCTCAGAGTCCTCCAGCAAATCCTCGAGCTTCAGCGCAGACCTGTAGCAGCTTGTTATAACGGAGTCTCGAGATGCCTTGTGATGGAAATCCTGATGGAGGATGTTTGTATGAGGGGCCGATGTAGAAGTAGATATGAGAGGGAGGGTTACAAGTGCAACATAACTGAAAATAGAAACCAACTGGGCGAAAGATGGGAGTGGATGCAAATGTTAAGAGACTGAATGTAAAGAGCTTGAGAGGAATGGAGGAGATGCAACTAAACACGAAAAAAGTGATGTCACGCATCAAATCCAAATGCTGAAAACCTTTACATTTCAGGTGTGCTATGTTCACTTTTTATATATACTGCATATTGAAGATCATGATAAGGTTGAAAGTGAAGCTTGCAGTTAAAACAAGGCTTATAAACACTCCCAACCCCAAATTCATAATGACTGGCAGTCTGATTCATCTTAATTCAGGCACAGAATCAATGTTAGAGAGTTAAGCTATTCACATCATAGCTACTTTATCAATACATGAACGTTGTCTAAAGTGGTTAAGCACCAAATTAGCATGCAGGCATAGCGAGCAACGTTGATTCAATAAGTACAAATGCAGACCATTATGGCAAGCTCATTAAAAAACCTGGCTAACCGGCGGTATATTTAGCCCACGGTGCCGATATAAGATCTAGAGACTTCCGTGTATATACAGGGTCCAAAACGAACAGTCCCAAATATCAATACAATTTGGCCTTGCCAACAAATGAGGCAAAACCAGTTGGCCGGTCACTTTATTTGGAACAACCGTGTAAAAAATGCTAATAATTGAATTGTAAGAATGCGGCTCAGGCCATCACGGATGTTTGCGCAGGCAATTTAAATGAAATCCATACAAACCACACATTTTTTTATCATGAGAAGTTTATCTTGGATGCCAAACGTGTTTTCTATCTCGAGATACTGTATGATGAATATAAATGTTCAAACATTTAAGGTTCTTTACAAACTTTATTGAAATGAATGACTTTCACTGAAAAAAGAAAGCAGCCAATACGAGTTCAGATTAGATGTGACCTTCTTCAATGATGTTGCTAAAACAAAGCACCTCAGGTGAGACCTCAAGAGGACGCTTGACAAAAGAACTAATTCTAGGGGTGACGACACTGAAGACATTTAACATTGTTGTCATTTATTCTAAATTTTCTAAACATAATTCCCGTGACATAATGAATTTGTGTTATTCCAATGTTGAGTTTACTATTATTCTAATATAATAAAATGAATAATACAAATATTATTAAGCAAGTAACCCCAAACTTATGAATGGTATACAGATGCTACATAATATCATAGATCACATAATTACTTTTTATTGATATTATTGTAATATTAACTTAGGAAAAATATGAATCTGTTCATAAGTCTTCATAACTTCAGCTCCAATTATTAGCCGTTTGGTAGTATTGATTTCAGATATTTAATGTTATACCAAAATATTGGATTTTCAACATTACATCTACAACAAAATCATCATGTTATGCACAACCGCAGTAAAACTGTCTTTAAAAGAAAAGATCTGGCCCTCCGTCACTCACTTGCTGGGTCTCAGGCTTCCGGAGTGCAGGTGGCTCTGGACAGTTTGCCACCTTCGGGACCTGCTGGTGCCCGCACCTATGCAGCTGTCACTGCGACTCGGACCCCCCACTGCCCCCCCACCCACCTCCCTTTTCTCCAGCGATCCACTAAAAGAAGGAAGAGAAAGCAGGAGCATTTGAAGAAGAACGAGAGGTTCAGACAGAAGAGAAGCTGCACAGTCGTTTCTCAGCATCTCGGGGTAAAGAAATAAGGCACAAAGGTGAAAAACAATCCCAGTCATGCCCTACCTGTAGACCGAGCAGGAGTGGCGGGCACGTAGACCATGCAGGTCTGGAGAGGGAAGACATTGTGGTGGTGGGAGAACGAGCGGGTGGGTTTATTGGGAACACGGGTTCACAGTAATAGGAAGGCAGATGGCGCTGGTATATACAGAATTGTTTTCAGCTATATGGGATACCTGCAAGTAACATTGATGTATTCCTCTGTCACTGGAAATAATCTAAACAAATGGCCCAACAAGCACTCGAATAAAAGGTTATGGATTGATAAGAAAATCATAATAACAGATGCATTATCCTTACAGGAAACAGTGTATCTGCTTTTTCATCTCTATGGGGTTGCATAACTCACAAAATCTTTAAGCAGGAGAAAAAATTACGCAGATAATCGCAAAAGGCTATATGCAAAATAATTTGTGGTCAGAGGAGTTATATAAAAGTTGCAATGCTAAATTGCACGGTAATGCTCAAAGTAATACCCATAATAATATGAATGTAACATACCATCTAAAAACAATGCAAATTTTATTATTAATAATGTCAATTTTAAATAATAATAAAAACAATAATATCGATTTTAAATCAGAACAATAATAATAATTATGTCAATTTTAAATAATAATAATAATAATAATAATTTAAGAACACTCATTACAGGAATATACTGTCAAGATTATTTTTATTTAGAATTAATTAGAATTTCGATTTTTATCAAGCTACACAGGCTGCATGTTCCTATTCTGTTTCCCATCATTCATTCATTCATTTCCCTTCAGGTGAGACAGACAGGCTTGATCCGGACAGTACAGTACAGAGACGTGAGACAGAACTGGCTACAACACACAGGTGTCGAGATCTACGACGGTCACTGAAGACAGAGATGACCCGTGATGTAACATTTGCACGTCAACCTCAGGCGGCGAACAGAAACACGGGAGACTTGACATCAGACGGACAGGTTGCTGACTGCTGTCACACTGTCTTAAACTGACGAAACATGGCCTTTTACTTTTTACGGTCTGGTCAAGAGCGATTCTTTGAACCACACTGATAGCGATGGGCAGCGTGCAGTCGTCTCAACCGGTCATTTGTTGTCAATGTTAGCTGATGGTTCGAGCCAACGCAAATGACCGCTGTCAGCGCAAAAAAGTGTTAATGCTTGTGCGTCTTAATAAATGTGATTAGAATTGTTAAATGATGACAATGATGAGTAGGCTGTGAATGAGGAATAAAATAATGAGATTGTTTAACTAAAAGGTAACTAAAATATTTGTATATATGTCAATTATTTGTAGGCTTTTGAAACCGTGTTACGACATACTGGGCACCAGACTACACAGGGGAAGTGACACACACTCGACAATACACCAGAACTCCAACAACACAAAACACAGCCAAAACACCACAACACAGCAGTAGAGATAACCAACAACCCTCGACATTCAGAAAGGAGGAATAAATCAATACAGATCCTCTTGAATACACCTAAACCTCCTCTGGTCAGAGGTCAGAGGTTTGGAGGATTGTCCGTCTCCATGGATACCATGCATGAGCTGAGGGTGAAATGTTAGCGGTTGGAGTTATTAGTGGTGCTGGCAGGGCTGTATGGAACACAAGGCTTTATAACGTAAGGCAAGAGAAAAGAATTTGCCTTTTTTAATTATATATTTGTCGTCTGCTAGTATAAGATCCAAACTCCCAGACCATCACAGAAACTGTTCAGAAATTGGAAACATTGCAATGCATATATTTGCCTCTTTATTATAGATTTTTAAATGGATGCTATGAATAATAGTGTAATGCTCTCTGCACCACGTTTTATACACATTCAACACATTCAAAGCATCATTTTGACAGCTTTTCCCCCAAAAGTCAGTTATGAGATCAGTGTAAAAAATGTCAGCATATTCTGTCTTAGTCGGATGCCCTTGTATAATTTTGCACTACATCTTTTAAATCTATAAACTTCTTATGTTTGTAGCGCCTGATTTGTCACATTCTGACAGCTAGGCTCAGGGTAAGCCACGCCTCTCCCATCACGAAAACATTAAGCTCCGCCTCTCCAAATAGCAAAGACAAAAGTTTAAGCTCCACCTCTCCTAAGCAAAAGTTGATTTATTTATGTACAGCTTTTTATTTGTGTACATTCCATTTAAAATGCAACAATGGCCATGATGTTTTTATACGTAAAAAGACAGACCACCGTTGCTTGTGTAAACATACTGGAAAAGCGGTTTTGGTCGTAATTTACCAGCAATACTGTTGGAAAAGGTCTGTGTAAAAAATAAAAATAATTTGGTGTAAACAACTAAGGCAGGGCCGAAGTATCAAACAAAAAACACCCATAAACAAGTCTTCCACTCATTAAAATGAATACAACCTGTTGTTATGATCTGTGTTGGTGGGAGGGATTCTCGATCAAAATTCCCACCATGTGGATAAAAAGGGGACTTCAGCCTTCCGTTTCCAGTACTTTATCCAATCAATTCGATTATGATTCATCGTGGGAGATAAGCCAGAAAGACTGTGTCTCCTTTGAAGATAATCACTTCAATTAAGCAATTAAAACACAAGGAAACACAAGACTGAAGCTAACAGTCAGAAGCCTCTGAACTGAATCTCCCTGAAGGTGAGACGGCGAGGGGTTGACCCTGAGATCTCGCTTCAATCTAAACTGAGACGTATTCGGAATGTTAAAAAGCCAACTAGAAGACTGCAAAAGGATATGGATTGCCCCTGATATATGGCTTTACAAATGGGGTCAATGGGAATTTTACGACTTGCGTGACTTGAGGATTGTTGGAACGGTTTGTGGGAACTTGCAGAAAGATGTTTAATAATGTAATTTACTTTTTAAGGCTATTTTAGTTATCATATTATGGGTTAATGTTGAAGGGAAATAAGAACCAATCATAGTTAAATTATATAAAATAAAATATGTTTTTCAACCTATTTTTATTCAATATAGAAATATAATATATATTTATTTAAATGTTCCATTTTCACTGTATTTTAACGTAACTATAATTAACTTACTTACATTTTATATGTATTATTTAAAAATATGACTTAAAATAATAAAATAAAAGCACAACAGTACATAATAATTGTTTTTTTTTTAAAGATTTTTATTTTTCATAATTGGTCCTAATTTAGGCTTCATTTTCCAAATGCTATGCTTTTTTGATATATTGCCTAGTTTCTTTCATTTAACTCTTTGGGTGAAATTGATTCAGACACTTCTGTGAGATGCAACCTAATAGATATTATTATATACAAGTGTTATGAGACCAGACGCACTGTAAAAAAAAATAGATTTTCACATATTTTGAAATTCGCTTAAATACCATCTAGAAAAACAGGGAAAACATTTAATTTTAAAGGATTATTTTTTTGACTAAATATTTTGGCGCCCCAACTGCTGGAAATTTCTGTTTTTCTAATGGTATTTTTTACAGTGTATTCTTGAAATACGGTCAAATTACAGAAAACTAAATAAAAACCCAGAGGAAAACCGTGTAATTTTACAGAATATTTCTGGCGCCCCAGCTGCCAGATTTTTATTTTTTTTGTGAGATTTTTTTACAGTGCATTTACAAGCCAATCGGGATCATTAGAACAGAAGGTCATGGGCAGATTGGAATGAACAGCCTTTTCCTTTCGATACAGCCCTGCGCAGAGAGAAGGTCCCTTACCAGCCTGAACCGAGACTCACTTTGGCGTGAGGCGAGGGTCTCCGTAGGGCCCGTAGGGGGACATGTTCAGGAGGAACTCCTTGGGTGGGTAAGAGCTCCAGCGCTGCTGCACGTTGCTGCTGTCATTATTATTCCAAAAATCCCTGTCTAGATCACTGTGACTAAAGAGAAAGACAGAGAGAGAGAGCAGTGTTTGAGTTTAGACACAAAGAGGAAAAAATCATAGTAACTGGCAGAATGGAATAATGGAGACCTTGTAAAACCGTTCTCTGTGTAAATAACAGTATTCCAGAGAAACCATTTATGTGGCGAAAAGAGTAAAACATTTTTGCTGTACGAGGAAATAAGAAGAACTACAAATATCTCTGAGGGCTAGATTAAAGGCGTTTTGAGATGCAGCACAGAAAACGTTAAAGCCTTATTTACTCAACGCTGTCAGTACACTTACACTCTCAGTCTCAGACAGGACTTTCATAAGCTTGAGTTTCAGGGCCTGTATTCACAAAACATCTAAGGCTGAAAGTAGCTCCTAACTTGCTGAATTAGGAGAAACTCTTCAAAATAATGGGCGTGTTTGTCCTAATTTTAGGACTCTAAAAAGAAAAATGTTTGTGCTAAGAGTATTTCACAAAGTGTTTTAGTGCTTGACAATGAGCTTAACCATAAAGACTACGTATATCTGCTAACTGTTTATGAGACAGGCAAATGCTTACAATTAGCTGAACATATACTATATGAACATATAGTTTATTTGCAAAAGATAACTTCTTTCTTAAAATAATAAAAAAAATCATGTTGTTTATTGTGTTTTATTGTATTTGTAAGCTGTATTTTTTTAAGTTATTGTTACGTAATAAAAAACAAACGGTTTGATTTATATTAATTGGAATGCACGGAATGCATTCCAATACAAAAAAATAATTATCTGTTTTTGTAAATGAACTCTTCACTTGTTGAATTAGTAACTTAGTGTATATTTTATCATCTTATTTTGAAAACGGCAATAATATATATTAAAATATTTTATTTGAATATAACCACAATTTTATTTTAAGATCTTAATATAATGAGGCGTCGTTCTATAATATTTCTATGATTAAATGACTGAGAACCTCTATATGCCAATCACTGTGGTCATAGTCAGTAAGCTTGCTGACATCATCCATGGCAACGAGGTCAACCCCGTCCTTTTTCTTAGCGTAAGGTTTCTTGCTCTCTCAGCAGTGTTTTAAGTGGAAAACCTAAACTAAAAACTTGTAGTGTTGTTTAGGAGAGCTGTTAGTGTTAAGATAAAATGTTTCGTGAATACGGGCCCAGATCTCTTATCTCAAAAAAAAAAAAATTAGGAATACAAAGACAAGTCAAGAAGACAATAGAGAACCAAAAACATATCAGAACCAAAAATCTCACAATCTTATTATTCATCAAAGTTTCGTTTCAATCATTAATTTCGCAACGATTTCAATCTTTACAAATATCAAGGTTATATTTTCACAGAATGTTCTTTACATGAAAACATTAAATCACAAAAATGATTTTAGCTGGGTTTCACATGTAGGGTCACATTTGTAAGTGTGCACTTCTTCAAGTCAGATGCCAATCGGTTTTTCACATAACAGTGTAAAGACGAACACACCCGTTACCTTATTACATCGCATGTTTACTTCATTTCACTACCTGGATATTTATTTACTTTTTGTAAAATCCCTTTGGCAATCCAACGAAATAACGAACTAAAAAGATGTCAAACATTGTGGCTGATATTACTCACGGTTCATTTATCACACTGGAAACACAAGGTCAAGTTAAGTGCATTGCATTGTGGGAACTCCACACATGTGAATGTACACCCCATCCTACTGAGATCCATTTATCTGGCTGATTTCTGTAGGCAACAGATATATTTCCCGCTGCTTGTGATTTGAACTTATAAATGTCTGTTTTATCATTGTTAAATATGCCTCTGTGAGAAACCAACACTGTCGTGACTTTAGCTTCATGCAGCCTTGTGCAAATAGATCAATGTCTAACTGTGTTTTTCACATTTTTGTGACTCATGTGTCATCAAAAACTTCACCTCAAAGATAAAACATCCCGCACTAAATCAACCATCTTAAGCAATTTCAGATTTGAGGCCTAATGCATAACATTCCCTGACCCGTCCCTCCAGCAGAACATCAACATCATCAGTCAGAAATAAAGTACGTTTTTCAAATAGAGCGTCTGACCTGTCGTTGAGCTCGATGTTTAGCAGTTTCATCTGCCCTGACTAATAACATTAGACCTGACAAATTAGATGTGCTCAGACCGGCTGTCTCTCTCAAACCTCCTGCTTTAAAAATGAATCTCCTATTTAATGTTTAATTCGGGTTGATGCCGGCATTTAATATGATAATAAAACTTTGAACGTGGAGGCGCTCCAGGTATTAATTCATTTACAGCGCACGCACACACACGAACACACACACAACATTTTATATTTACAAACAGGTCTTAAATGAATACTTTTTTAATGCTGAGATATAATCAATTCCTGAAATAATAATAATATTACTACATATTTAATATGATCAAATATTATTTTTAATAATAATACCTAATACATAGATTTATATATCATTTATCAAATTATTGTTGTGCTGGTCAAATAACATATGTACCATAATTTTGGCAACCAATACTACCAAAGTAAAAACTATATTTTACTAAAGCTTAATAGTATTTATTTGTTCTCTATTAGGATACTGCGAGCGAAATAATAACTAGGCCCCGTATTCACAAAACATTTTATCTTAACACTAAGAGCTCTCCTAAACAGTCAAAGTTTTAAGTTAAGAGTTTCCACTTAAAACCTATTCACAACGCTGCTGAGAGTAACTTTTACTAAGCTTAAACTAAGAAAAGGGACGGGGTTGACCTCGCGGATGATGTCAGCAAGCTTACTGACTATGACAACAGTGAGGTTGAGTCTCTGTCAGTCATTTAATCATAGAAATATTATAGAATGACGTCTCATTATATTAAGATCTTAAAATAAAATTGTGGTTATATTCAAATAAAATATTTTAATATATATTATTGCCGTATTCAAATCAAGATGATAAAATATACACTCAGTTACTAATTCAACAAGTGAACATTTACAAAAACAGATAACTAATTCTTTTTTCAAAATTAACGTTTTTATTGTCACTCCAATTAAGTACCAATAACTTAAACAAATACAATAAAACACAATAAACACATGATAACACAATAAACAACATGATTATTGAATTATTTTAAGTAAGCAGTTATCTTTTGCAAATAAACTTAAAAAGTATATGTTCAGCTAATTGTAAGCATTTGCCTGTCTCATAAACAGTTAGCAGATATACGTAGTCTTTACGGTTACGCTCATTGTCATGAAATCTTTCTAAAATGTTTACGTTTCAAGGTAGACTGCCGGTGTTACTGCCATTTTAGGATTGTTGTGAGTTGGTCTTAGTGACTCAGGAGTCCTCTTCACTACCCCTGCCGTCTCACAGGTTTAGGAGCTAGTTTAAGCGCTAAAACACTTTGTGAAATACTCTTAGCGCAAACATTTAGGAGTCCTAAAATTAGGACAAACACGCGCCATTATTTTGAAGAGTTTCTCCTAGCAAGTTAGGAGCTACTTTTACTTTTAAGATGTTTTGTGAAAACAGGCCCTGTTCTTTTTTCCATTGCGGTAGGTTGGTACCCCGTAAACACGTCCAGCATTTCATTAATAGATGCATGTAAATGCTGTTGTGGTTTTCCGTCCTCAGAAAGGAAATCAAATGTAACGCTGAGTCTGAAGAACGGCTCTCGCTGCCCTTGTGCGGTCACAGGTGATTAGCCGTCTGGCCTGTGGTCCCGATATAAAAACACTCTCCATCTGGTGTGAGATGCACTCGTGTCTAATTAGAGCCTCGGCTGTTTAATATTCCTGCAGCGGTTAACAGTGCAAGTGCTCCAAGTGGACCGATACTAAAGCTTCAGCCTGCTGACCTTTTCAACAACATCCAGTGAGTGTGAGCCATCATCTCACCTGTACTAACTGCTTTTAAACCAGGTGAAGAGGTTATTTCTGTGGTTTCGGCAGACACGGCTTTTGACAAAAAACATTGGATGTTGGAAATGAAACACAATGTGAAACACAGAAAGAACCTTGACATATTTACCAAAGGATAATTTTCAGTAAACGTTGAGTAAAAATTTGTTTTCAATTCATCCATCTGTTTCTCTGAATAGCTTGCATAGCTTCCATTCCGAACGCATCCTGCGACTGTTCAATAACACTGAATGGCATTAGGATTAATGTTTTGCTCTCATTAGCGAGACATTAACTGTAATAGTTAAGCCCTGCAGGAGGCACATACTTGATGGCTTTATTTTCTCCTCGGCCTCTTCCCGACACCGACACGGAGTCTGGGGTTCCCGCTGTCTCCACCCCCGGCTTTTTCCTCTTTCCCTTCAGAGTGAGAGAGAGGGCGAGAGAGAGAGAGAGAGAGAGAGTGAGAAATGTGATTTGATAAGGTGCCATATTTGAAGAATTTATGTGCAATTCCTGCAAGTCAAAGTCACATTTTTGTGGTAACAAAGCAGTCGACGACAGTTTCATGGCAGTACGAAGGGTTTTTGATGGAAATGTGTAAGAGGAGGAAATGGAAATGCCAAACACAATTACTTGGGAATTCGTAACTATTTTACGAGGTGGCTAATTCGTATGAATTTGTACGATCTTATTTGAACGTCATAGTACAATTTGGTTTTGTGACAGTGGGGTTAGGGGAGGGGCTTTTTTCTAATTGTTGTATGTTTTTGTACGATGTGAATCGTACCAAAATTCATACAAATGATCTGTGAAATCAGGTCTGAAACGCCGGGTGAGTTGGTCAACTCAATTGAACCTAGTTGTCATTGGTCAATGCATGCTGATGTCAGAGTATCTTGCAGCAAACATTGGAGGAAGGTGACCAAGTGTCATGTGACGGTGATCACTTTCACAAAAACTTGAATTCTTCTTTATGTACTCAATGCACCATCCATTCCAAATGCATGCAATGTTTTCTGATTCAGAGTAAACTTTAGTGTGTAGGCGCCCTTTCTGAAAAACTGTGATGCACCAGAACTTTCTTATTGAGCGGAGGCAAACATTTTAGTGGGTTGCAAACCTAAACTGTATGACTGAGACCTGTTTAAACATGCTGGAGACGTCTGGGCAAGAATCTGATTAAGTTCTGAAAAACAAAAAAGAAACTGCAAATGAGAGAAACAATATGCACCACACAAAAATGTCCAAAGTGTCTGAAACACCTGGAGAGAGCTTTCTGCAAACCCATTCTTCTCAATGGCACCTGCTCAGTTGGTGGCAAGATGGCTGACCTTTCCTCGATAAAGATGTTGTTTTTCTAACCAATCAGCCGAGCTATAAATGTCATGTGACCAGTCACTCTGGAGCAGCCGGAAATTGGGTGATGGCACCACAAGAAGCCATGTGGTCCCAGAGCCCTTGCTGTTCTAACCCACTGCATGAGCCCCTACAATTTCTTTATTGCTCACAAAATATGTTTATTTTGGTCAAATCACACAATTACTGTACTTCTAAATTGTCGTTAACCAAAAATATGCTTTAAACCCCAATAATGATGTAGTTGCCTCTCAAACGGAAAGACCTCGCCTCAACAGACGTTCGGTCAACAGAATGTGGTCTGGACTGAGAAAACATTCATATGCTTCCATAACACACCATATGCGCGTGGCGGTGTTGGCAAACAACTGGGACAACTCAATTGATCGATGCAACCAATTACATAAAGGCTAATTACATCATTTCCTGTCTGTCAAAAGCAGCACTCCTCCCCACCATCTCTTGATTGGCCGATCCATCTCGGAGTGATTCTGCAGGTGGAGGATTCATTACAAAGTCCTCTGAAAGCCATCAGCCATCAGCCGCCAGCAGTTGTGTAAGAGATGATAAATGATTGGGAAGAGAGGAAGAAAGAGCAGCGTATTGGCCCCGGCACAGCAGAAGCCTGCCAGTTTCCAGCATTTAAATTATGCCGCCTGCCAACATGCGATGGCTCCGCTGCCATGATCTTTCTGCCGACGTAATGAATGGAAACAAAGGAGAAAGTGGAACGGGCGTGTTCGTACACAGGTCATAACATCATGTGAACTGCAATAGTTCATTTGCGAAGGAAACGGGAAGAAACTTTGAGAGAAGAAGAAATCTAAACGAATGTTTATTTTAGACATAGAATAGTAGAATGTAAGCAAATGTTGATTCACGTTTAGACGTTGAAGACTAAAAGATTTCTTTAATTAATGTATTATTATTTAATTAAGTTATCATCAATTACGAATAACGTTTTTAAAAAGACACGTTAACATGTTTTATTGAGAGTAACATACGCCAACTATATCTTTATATACTACATAACTTAAGACCACGCATTAGGGGGAAAAAACATTTGAGTCAATTTGGATTTTTACTATCTGCAGAAACTATTCATCTTAACTAAACATCTAAAAATATGCCCAGTTTCTGTTTTGATGGCAAAAAAGAAACAAAAACCGAAGACGTTGCAACAATAATAACACACATATTAACCGCACTGGAGTAGATCTCTGACAGGCATGCAGTACACTGTGGAGCGCGTCTTATCTATGATTAAAGACTATCATAAAATCTTCAGTAGAGAGACATGCAGGAGGAGAACATGGGAAGACAGCGAGGGAAAGCGAGAGCAGGGAGGCAACAATCAAAGAGAAAGTGACACAGAAAGAGAGTAAAGGAATGAGTGGTGCAGGTAGAGATATACAGAGCAGCAGAAGAGAGAAAGAGGAGGGATAGAGGTGGGCCTTCAAACAGAATGAACAATAAATAGTGAGAGGAGAGAGAGAGAGAGAGAGGGTTACACAGGTGGTTTCTCGGTGGTAGTCTTACAACAGATTCTGCTCTATCCTCACACTGTCTGTGACATGTTAAGAACATGCTGAGCACTCTTTCTCTCTGAAATTCTCCACCTCTTCTACAGTACTCCATCTTCAAATAAAAAAACGATTCCCCTTGAATAGATCAGCACAGAAGATTGACCTAAAAATGTTTGGATAGAAATATGAGCAGAATACTTGAAATGGACAGATGGAAGGAAACAAGGAGGTATGATTGCCTGATAAAGGAGAAGAGGAGGAAAAAGATGCAAAAGACAGGCAGACAGATAAATAAACAGACGGACAGACAGACAGACAGGCAGACAGATAAATAAACAGACGGACAGATTAGACAGACAGAGTAGATAGATAGAAAGAAACACAGGCAGAAAGATTAGACAGATGGACAGATAGACACTGATAGACAGACACAGTAGATAGACAGACATACAGACAGACAAAGTAGACAGACAGACAGGCATACACGTAGTAGATAGACAGACAGACATATTAGATAGACAGACACAAACAGACAGACACAACAGATAGACAGCCATATAGATTAGACAGATAGACAGACAGAAAGACAGACAGGCAGGAAGATAGCTCTCAATACAGACAGACAGACAGTAGGTAAACAGACAGACGGATGGACAGACAGACAGATACATTAGACAGACAGACAGACAGCTTTCAATACAGAGTTCTTCGATAGAACACATCAGCTCCTGTTAAGAGAGTCTGAACTTCTGTGGTCTTGACCTGAAGTCGCCCAGAAACCTGTCAGATATATTTGGGAGGAGAAGGAGAATGCATGCAGTCAGTCGGCGAGGAGAGTGGGGTGTTGTGGGTAAAAACATATGAATCATTAGTGAGCCCTGCGGCTCGGCAGTATGAGGTATGAGAAACATAAAGGCCAGGGAGGCTCTCGCTGCGCAGCCTTACATAACATACCCCAGATTATTCACTCATTTAAGAATCTGTTGTTCTTTTGTCCATCAAAAGAAAGACCTATGACTTTAGCTTTCAGAGTAAAGTTTACCGGGACAGCTCCCCCTGACTGGCTTTCTTTCTTCAGTGAAACACTTTTGCTGAAGACAGTGACTGGAGTTGCTGGGTTTCAAAATGAAAGACGTATATTTGTAGGCTACATTTCTTAAACTATACAATTGAGCAACATAACAACATTTAAGGTGTACCCACTGTAGCTCCCATATCTCATTTGTGCCATATTGGTGAAATCACATTAACATCACTGTGTCGCTAATGTCAATTTTTGTTTGTTATTTAAATCTTTTCTTCATGTGAACTTCAGTATGATCGATGTGAGTTTATTCTGGAGGTGAACTGTTTGATTGATCCTGGTTCTTTCACAGCTGTTTTCACAATTGGTTTGCTCGCTTTGTCCAAAGCTAAGTTTAATCCCCATCACCCCCCATTCAGGTAGATCTTCTATAACACTGCAGTGTTTGGCATAGATATGTGGAACATTTGCGTCATCATCGTGGCCACCGCAGCGAGTCCTAGTGGCGGCTGTTTAACACATCGCAAGGTGGCCAAAGATGCTAAAAATGGAAAGTATTGCTACCTTAACTTTAAAAATGTGTCCTTCTGGTCCTTACTCCGAAGTAACATACCAAATCTAACGTCAAACAGACTCGGGTCATCTACAGAATTCATGTTTATACTTTATTCACTGGACAAACTTTATATGGCTTGAAAATGTTTAACAACCCTTAAAATTTGTATCATATACACTGTTTGGATCCAATAGGGCAATGTTTTATTTGTGTCAAATTAAAAACGTAATGGTTCTGTGGCATGAGAGGATTGGCTCTTATAATTTACCTGCTCGAAATATTTCTCTCTCTATAACCACGGCCAAGAAAAGTAAAAATAGATGACTCTGTAGTAAAATAATACACTTTTTTAAGTATTCTTTAAGTAATAAGTACTTGTAAGTGTACTATTTTCTATACCACTAACAAAACTGGCCCACTGTTTTACTTTATAGAAGTATACTTCTAAGTATAAGTGTGACAGTAGTAAACGTTGAGTACACGACTAATTTACAACTACATTTTTCATTTGTACAGCAACTACACTACAAGTGGACATGGAGGTATACTGATAGTGTACCAATTCAATACTTCTACTTATATGAAAGTACACTTTGAAGTATGCTCTCAATAAACTACTTTAGTAGTTTAATACTTCAATTATACTTGTACATTTTCTTGAAGTGAACTTCATAGTTCACTTTTTACATATTATTTATATTATATTGTAACTATATAAACTTGTAACTTTATAAGACAGTATGTGAAAAAAAGTATTCATTATGCTACTCAATCAAAGGAGTAAAATATATTAAAATATCCTTAACATTATCATTTTTTTTGTATAAGACGTATATCACTAACAATTGCATTAAAAGTATACTTTCTTATTTTTAGTTTACAAGAAGTATACTTGGTTAAACTTCTTTTTGGAAGGCAACTACAAGTGAATTGTCATTGTACAGTTGAAGTTCCATTAATGTAAGGTTGCACACATAATCACTTATTTAACAAAGAAAAGCAAATACGAGATCATTCCAGTCCACCCACAGAATATCTCTAAACTGCTTACAGTATGTAGGCAGATGTATGTAGACGAAGTCTGACCTATTTCAACCCCATTTATGAAAACAACACATGCAAAAATCGAAGAAAAATATCAAAGAACCGTCAAAAAATGAGATGCAAGTTTGTAATCCCTCCAAGAGTAAGTCGGTAGGTGCCTGCAGGGTGTGCACGTGGTGGGAAGCCATTACTGAGTGTAATTAAAGCCTGAAATCTCTTTTTAGCCACCCTGCAGTCTGGCCGTCTGCCTCGCACTCCTCCTCTCATTTCCTGCGTCTTATTTCCGCCTTCTGGCCTGTGCTGACCATCTCCAATCCTCATCACTCCTCCTCGGCTGATAATGGAAAGGTTGGATTTGCGTTACCAAACCAATTCTGTTGCAATGAATCAGTGAAATCGTTTTTTTCTCGGTAAATAGCGGGTGACACATTAACTGTGTTTAAGCTAATTATTGTGAATAATGGGCGATGGGTTTATTTTGGTAAGAGGGTAATTCAATTAATGTCAGCATAGGTGATTCATTCAGTTTGTTTATTAGCTTGCTATTAATCAGAGAGTTGCTCTGTAATCACATTTTCATGTTTTTCATGTACTTCCTCTACTCGAGGTTCAGACTCATTTGAACACCTTTTGCTGAATTGCTTTACACGGCAATGGTAAATCTGGTTTTGTTGACGTGAGAATTGGGGTTAGGATTTACAGTTGTGGAATGACAACATGGCGTTAAATCTGATGTAAATTTGACACCCCTCATGCTTTTTATATCCTGAAAATGATGTATTTACCTAATTAATAATTCACCTAATTTACATCATTAAAATCAAGTCACTAAAGGTCTGTTCACACCAAAAACGATAATTATAATGCTACAAAGAAATGTAAATGTAATACTCCACACCAAAACCATAATGATACAGATAACAATATTCTTGGGATGATTTTATTTTTACATCTGATTAATGCTAAAATATTGACAGTCAATAAAATCCATTTTAATTTAAAGCGCTAGCGCTGTTAAAGTGGCCCTAACACACAGGGTTAATCTCATATTAATCTTGAGTATCTATAGAGTAGTATTGCATACTTCGTATCTTCGAAGAGTATGTAGTTAGATCACATTTATAAAAGATAGACACAGCTTTACGATTGTTTCCGAAAACATACGGCGCGTGCGGGGGGGAGGGGTAGGCTGAACCAAAGCACGTGCGCGCCCATTGTCAACAAAACACAGACATCAGTTTCACTCACTGCATGCGGTTCATGTCCGGCATCTTTTGGCGCTGGGACGGCTCCATATATCAGTTTCAAACGATCTCCAAATCCAGCATTATATCCACAGTTTATAGAACATTCATCACTCAAATGAAGTGAACCAACAAACACCTGAACTTTGCGACGTATGCTCTCTCTCTCTCCTGCTTACAAGTGAAAGTGACGTCTCCGCAAGCTCCTTCTCCTGCTCTCCTTGAGGTTGCGTGCTTTTCCGGGGGAATTGTCCAATAAGGGACTAAGAAAAAATTGTTACGTAACAGTTTTATACTATGTAATACGCCCAACTCGTTTTTTGACAAGTCGACCATGTTAAGCGTGAGAAGACACCACGTTTAACATTGTGAAGAAGTCAGAATGCATGAAACACCGTTGCAGGGCCGCTTTAAAATATGAAACTGCAGCATGTGAGGTTAGAATAAACTAAACATTATAGTCCGTTGACATGGATGCTATTATAGTTATCGTTATGGGTACTTTTATAATTAGCGTTCTTGGTGTGAACAGGTCTCAACATGCCACAAAAACAGCCCTTCGCATTTTAGCATTTTGCCAAGACACCATTTCAATAATACTAAAAAAACTGACATTGCACACACACAAACACTGGCTAAAACTGTCACTTTCTGAACTATGCTGATACTTTTCAATAGGTAATGAAATAATGTATTCTTTCGTCTTGCCTTGTTTACCACCATTTATTGTCTCTCTGAGCTCGGCACAGTGCATTCTGGCATTACCGTCTTGGCAGAGAAAATGCAACGCTACCTTTGAATTTGGCAAAATGTGGCATCTCAGGAGGCAGCATTGTTATTATCTTTCAGAACAGTAGCAGGCTGTCTATGTTGCCGTCTACATAGGGAGCACACTAGGTTTGGGAATCGAGTGCATCTGTGTTTATGCATCTATTTTAAAATTGATGTAAGAGCATAATAGACAAATAGTGAATCAACAACAAAAAAACACAAAGCATATTTCTTTATTCTCATTAACTAACAGATGTGAAAATCCATCATCGCATCTGTTTAAGGGAGTGTCAACATGCCCAAACTGTAGCTTAAACTTTGCATCCCTGTAGTTTGTCAGGAAGTGACATCACTCACCAGTTTGCGTTGGCACCATCCGCAGACCCCGCACAGCGCCACCAGCCATACGACACACACGGTTAAACCCACCGACACCAGGAACACGCTCAGAGACAAAGAACCTGCGGAGAGAGAAGTTATTAAATCGCATTTTAACTGCACCACAGTAAATAGAAATGAAACAGACCGTTTGAATCCGCGATAATGATCTTATCTGTGTCTGCGCAATAAAGGGCCAATATTCAACACTTTTGTAGTCTTTTATTTAGTTCAGCTAAATTGTATTTATAATGTCATGCTGAGGTGAGGAGATCGAGGCGGGTGGTAAAGCCACGTGGTTTTGAAGACAAGGACAATGAAAGACCTCAGAAGAGATCTGAGGTGTTTAAAAGTTGCGGTTTAAAGGAGCACGGCTGAAAAGTTGGAAGGTTTAATATTTTACATCAAAAAAGTGCGAGAGAACATTTGACAGTAATCTGAGAACAGAGAGGGAATGATATATATTGTGGAAAAAAGAAAAAGGTTCAGTCAGTAGTGGGGAAGAAGGGAAGAGAATAAATGATTTTATATGTCTCTTAGAGATATATAACATAAGGGAAATTACAGCGAGAAGAGAAATGAGATGTGTGTGCATGTGTGAGAAAAGGTTATGTGAATTGTTCTATTTTTTATTGAATGCACGTAGCTTATAGAAACTGTGCTTTGTCAATTTCAATGCCAACGGGACTAACATTGCATTCAGCCATGCAATATAAGTAGACATGCACCGATATTTTAGGCAATAATCGGTATCGGCCGTTAAAAGCAATTTTATCAGGGCCAATGTATTCTGTCAATAAAAAAAAAAAGAGGGCAAGAAACTGCACCGAATGTGTGCTCTGTATATAACATTTTTTAAGAAACATCTCCAGTTTGATGATCGATATTAATAGTCTTTATTTGAATAAATAACATACAGAAAGTTGAAAAATATTCATTTATCGGCAGATTTCACTCTGAATAATCGGCTATCGGTATCAGTGGTGGAATTTTGCATGAGTGCATCTCTAAATGTAAGATAAGTGACGCATTATGTTTTATGTTTATAAAATTAAATTAAACAATCTAGAGATACACAAAAACACTGAAAATAATAAAACCAGCATACATGTTTTACATTCTTCCTCATCGTTGATCGTCTTTGCTTACGATGCCGTTATCGTTAATTGCGGTATAAATATTGCGAACATTTGTCCTATTTTGTTCATTCCTATGTAAAAACTTTATTTTTATATTTTGGTGAGCATCATGCATCCTTTGCAGTAAGTCATCAAAAGTGCACTGAAATGCGTGATAACTCTGTCGCCCCCTTGAGGACTGCGGTATGTTACCAACACAGCAACGTGATATCTGCACACGTCTATGTTCAATGCTATGCTTGCAGTGCATCGGCCGAGAGTTAACACATGTGCTCGCATGCTTGTGGAAAGAATGTTTAAGGCCTTAAGGTTTGGGAGAAAAATGAGAAAAACATGAGTAAAACATTCAACCCAGTGCCTTCTCCTCAACAGTTGTTACCTAGCTACAGTAATAAAAAAAGGGAAACTTAAAATAAGCATAATAAACACACACTTTTACTAAAGCGGCCCCGCAATGAAAGTCTGTAAACGTTTGCATTTGCTTGAATTCACTTGACTGTTTGCAATGCTCATTGTACCGTAACGGACAAGAAGCCCCTTTTGGTCTAAAGTGTCTCGGTGGGGCGATATTTGACTGCACTGTTAGCAACTGTATTCATTATGTCTGGCCTTTACTGTGAGAGAAAATCCATAAACAATGTGGAGACGATTGGGAAATAGGACCGGGAATAGACATGGGACAGACTCAAACTCAGGTCGTCTGCATAAGCACCATCTCCCAATGTGTCAGGACATCTTGGTAAATAGCTTCAACCATCACGAGTGACTTAAATCTGACTGTAATTCAATCTCTGCTCGGGTGTCTTCAGCATTGACTTTAATGGTAGTGGTTTAGCTTTGACATGTCATCGTGTGCCATGTCATTCTGTTCGGAATATATAAGGCAGTTGTGGATATTAGCTATTTTACAATTGCTTCAAACGTGCCTATATAATATCATTCATAATGTAATATTAATCTTAGATTGAGTCTTTTTACCTCAGATAACTTAATGTTAAAGAGATTCACCCAACAATAAAAGTAATCTATTAAACCTCATTTGGTTTAAAATCTGTATATGACTCTTCTGTCGGCAAAAAAAGAAGATATTTTTATTCTTTTTCTGCAGAAGAATGAAAGTCCTCCAGGTTTGAAATGACACTAGAGTGAGTAAATTAAACATTTTTGGGTGAACTATCGCTTTAAGCAGATATTTTTGTACTGATAATCTTTAGATGGCATCCATAAAACAAACACGATGTTATACAACTACATGGTAATGTAACACGTCAACATCCCTTTAAGGTTTCATTTTCATGACAAATTACTATATCATACAGAGATGCACCGAAATATCGACCAGTAATCAGTATCGGTGGATAAAAGCGATTTTCACACAATGGGATATCGGCCTATAGTTTAAAAACAGCCATGGATTAGAGCCGATATATACTGTCAATCAAAAGAGGACAGGAAAATTGCAATGACGTTGTGCTCTGTACATAGAAAAGGTTAAGAAACATCACCAGTTTGATATTCAATATTAATAGTCATTATATAAATCGGTATCGGCAGATATCACAGTTTGGTATTGATGCATCTCTAATATCATTATATAAGATTTTCTCATCCTATTTAGAAATTAGAGAACGTCACAAAGTCCAGAGATAAACCCATAACAGTCAGCTCTCTGACACAGTGTCTGTGTTATTGATAACTGCAAAGATATAAATCCCTGTGTCTGAAAAAGTGGCTTTGACTCCTCACCAGGAACTTACATTTGGCTGTAATTCAATCTCTTTACTCATTCGTCTGGGACTTGGCGCCATGTATTTGATGGAGCACTTACAGTAGCGAATGTCACAGAACAGCAAACAAACGCAGAGACAGAGCCATTGGAAAACGCTTACTCTCACCTGTACTCTGGATACTCTTGATACAGTCTGGTATGAGACACTGGCCCGAATAATACAAGCCATGCGGTCCGGCGCGTTTTAGGTCACGGCACTGAGTGACAAATGGGGCCGTGCCATGTCTCATCGGACATTTCTCAACTGGCGCAGAGAAAGATTCTGACAGGGTCGTGCCAAATAACTGACAAGATTATTTGTGGGTCAGTTCGGAAGCGAAGCCTTAAGAGAGTTCTGGAAACCAACTCAACTGTACAGTTAATGCGTGATTATGTGCTGTACATATACAGTATAGACCGATCCATCGGACGAACACAATGGGACTGCAATTAACTTCCGATCTGTATTTTGCAAGTGTCTAATAATATAACTATTTATATTTATATTTAATTTAATTTAATTTAAATATTCATTTGTATGATTATTTAATGACTCCTGAGATAGGCGCAGGCTCCCCGTGACCCGAGGTAGTTCGGACAAGCGGTAGAAAATGGAATGGAATGGAATGATTATTTAATTGTAAAATCATTGTATTAAATAAACGATTTGTTAAAAAAAACGTATGGTACGTTGAAATCTAGTGATTGAGCTTGGTATCGCAGTCTAAATTCAAAATATTGGATTGACAAATTTAGCCAAGTAACGGTTCTTCTGGGTTTCTTTCGCTTGTTATCAGAAATAATCTACAGGCTCTCTATTGTTTGTGAAAGTGCATTGGAAGTTAATGGAAGTCCACAAACGCGCGCATACAAAGTTTAGGCTGTCACTTTGATACTGTCTATAAAGACATATCTATTTAAGTACAGTGAACTCACAGCGATTTTTAGGGAAACTTTAGATTAAAACACAAGTGAAAGTAGAAAGTCTAAAACCTGAACAACCTGAATTCGTAATTGTTTTAGTAGGTAGCTAAATCAAATTAATTTGTACATTTTGTGAATTGTACAAAAACACATACGATTACTAGAAAAAAGCACCACTGAGGCCCCACCCCTAGCCCCGCCCCTAAACCGTACATCACTGGCGTGAAAGCAAATCATACTGAAATATACAAATAGTATTGTAAGAATTCTTGCATTTTTTTGTGTGATCTGCTTTCGCACCAGTAACAAAGTTATTACAGCTTTTTTGCTAATAATCATACCTTTTTGTACAATTTACATTGTACGAATTTATACTAAATTATTATACGTATTAGCCCCCTCATGAAATAGTTACGAATTCCTGTTTAGTCAGTATGAAAACATCTTAAAGGGCCGCAATCCCAGAAAATGCACTTTTAAATGTTTATCTACCAGAAATTGAGTCGCCAGCGTGTGTGCAGAAACACCCTGTAATTATACAAATCCATCTGTTCTTCTTTTTGTAATCTCCTTTAAACCACAACAGTGACACAAAACAGGCTGTTGGGGAAACCCTAACAATCTGATGTCACATTGTTTACGCTTGCCCATAACCGCTCACAGACTCCGCCTTATGAGCACGTAGTTCCCACCTTGCCAGAAACATGCTGTCAGCCATTTTCAGGCAAGAACAGATGTAGCCACTAGCCAGCGAAAAAATGTCTAAGAAACAAAAAAAATTGTGCTTTTGTTGGATGTAAAATGGAGCGTAAAAGGAGGCCGGGAGGAGACCTTTCCCGCTGCGACCTTGGCGGCCGGAGTTATTCACCAACGAAAGTCCCGGGGAAGAAGAACTTTTTTCGTATCGACAAACCAATATGCACCGGTTCGTACCTCCGGTCCCCCCGGGGGTTGATCAATCGAAAGGTTGATCAATCGAAGCTCCGGGAACAGGTGGCCAAGCGCCCGGAAGACCAGGCTCCGGCCAGTCGCCTTCCGCCGAATGTATCTCTTGCTCCCGGGGTCGCGGCGAGTCAATGCGGGTCAGTATAGCATGGGTTTCGCAAAAAAAAAAATCTCAAGAGTGGATCAGTACCAGCTATTCGCGATCAAGCTTCATCTCCGGAAGAAGTATTACACATCGTTTTTAAATCGCCTTTCTTAAATAATGTGTTTAAATGTTCGCTGCTAATCCTGAGACTTTACATTGGTCCAAAGACAGGTGTTGTGTCGTAACGTCAGTGGTAAAACGCATCGCGCCCCTCGGTTCAGAAGACTTGTGACCGACATAATCTCTGCAAAGCTTATTCATAACAACGAAAAGAAGGTATAGCAGTATCTTTCTCGGTTAGTTCAGTGTTTTAAGTGCGACAATACTTAAAGCGGATAGAAACAGAGTGCGCATTTGTAAGACAATGAGGTTACGCAGAAATGGCTTCTCACTACGTAATAACACCTGGTTGCTGATCTTTACATACATGTCTGTCATATACAAGTACTCTGAATGCATGTTTTTGCCTATATCCGTGTTTATGTCTGTTAGTAATATGCATGCACATGATTAATCATCAATGGCCAACATTTCATACAGCAAATGTCAGCATATGTTGTTCTATCTATGTTTTTGTCTTTTCCATTTGATTCGTATATAGGCATTAAGGCATTAAGGTGATTTTTATTGCAGTTAGTGTATGGTTTTGGTTGGAAAGGGCATTAAGACGTAATTACGCTTTCCGCTATATTGCTTGTCTTGATGTCATCCAAAGCACATGTGTAAGCGCTCTACCTCCTATTTTGCATACGGGGAGGGGAGCAGAAGCTCATTTGCATTTAAAGAGCCACACACAAAAACGGCACGTTTTCCATTGCAGCCACAAATGGTCATGTTCAACGTCTTGTAATGAAAGATATGTGGTGTATTTTGAGCTGAAACGTTAAAGACACATTCTGGGGATACCAATGACTATTTTACAATGCATAAAACACCTGGGATTGCGGCCCTTTAAAGACTTAACATATGGTCTGCTTTTAAAATAGACAATTGCTGTTGCGTTTAACACCAAATTAAGAAATGCATGGTGCAATTCATTCCCCTAAGCTACAAAAACCATTAAAATAATACGGATAAATAACAAAAACGGATTATCCTCATATCCCAGAAACGAACGGCATTTGCTTATAAACATCAGCATATTTGGAATAACCCCAAGCGTACAACACAAGCTCATAACGAATAGCGCAAATAGTCTTATTCATGTCCCCTCATTAAAAAAAAACAATCACATAGATGCTTGTGTGCGAGACCTCCCATTGAATATCTCTGATCACTGCCGAAGACAGTTCAGGTCATTAAACAAGACGCTTCTTTGTATTGTTACACAAACAGTCGGTATGAAGATAAAGATCGTGAGCTGTTTTGAATAATGCTTTCCTCTATTTCACAGACAGCTATGTTGCCTTCTAAAGATGCACAGATTGGACAGATGTATTACTGAGGCAAATAGCTTAGGTCTTGATGTCACATCATTTATCATTATATTGTTTTCTTCTGCTTTGCTTCATTTCATATTGAATCCTATCAAACCTCATCATTGCATTTAGTATTATATCATATCATATCATATCACAAATGACTTTGTTTATTAAAAATAAAATATTATGGTCCACCCAGCCTTCATATAAAGTGGAATCATGTTTAGGGTCCCGTGTTTATTATATACCCATACTGTCAAATAATAGTAAACACATCACATCTATAAAACAAATTCCACAAATGTTACTTTGGGAATTATGTTTTAGCTAAAAAAACACAAATCAAAACTGTAATATTTTCATTATAATCACGATTTGTCTACAATGGTTGTGAATACTTGGAGGACAACAATTGCAATTAAATTGCAACTATAATCTAAAATCAAGATATAATTACTTTAGATGCAAAAGTCCAGTTAAAATCCCATTTACAATCACAAACAATCACATTTGACTAAATTAAAAAAATATAATAGGTTACAAAATGGCAAACTTCATTAGTTTAACGTTATTAAAAACAATTGTATATTTTAGGTCATAAACTCGAATCATAAACTCTGTGTAAACTCACAAAGTTAAATTGATTTAATTTTTCATTTAATTTAATATTTCAAATTGTACATTTAATTTTGACTTCATTATGCCATTTCGCTTCTCAAGTAAATGTGAATTGATTTAAGAATTTTAAGAAGTTTGTCCTTGAAAACAAGACAAAAATATTGAAGTATTTTTAACAGTGTGTCGTGCACCAGTTTCAAGTCCATCAATAATTCATGTATCAACAACCGAAGTGAATGTCCCTCACACCAGGTAAAGAGAGAGAATCTCTGTGATCTGAAGAACAAGAAACAAGAGAGGATAAAATGGGATAAAGCCAGAGGGGACAGTTCTTTAAGTGTCTGCTGAAGATTGAGAGAAAGATCTCAGAATCAGCACAGGAAAAACAAGCAGGTTCAGAACGGGATGCCTGACACCGGGCCAATCCAGGAGGCAATCTGGATCCCCAGCAACCTACTTTCCAGACAGGCCGACAGAGTTTAGAGCCGTTTCACAGCCTCTCATGTGTCTGCACAGCACGTGGAGAGGCTTATTTGAGTTCACCCGGGCCCCGGCTCCGTCCCCAAAGATCCAGCTGTCTGTAGCCGGCGTCTATATATGAGGAACGGCATTTTTCCTCTGTGACCGAATGTTTTCCCCTTCATATTTGACGGAGACAAAGTGTACAGCAGCCTGCTATTTTTACGATTTTATTTATTCAACCTTTATTTGTCTTGACAGGTCATTGAGAACATGTTGCCTTTATAATAACAACCTGGCTAGCAATCTGAAACGCACTCGGCGGTGATGAAATGGATGTAATTTGCCACATGCTTCGCCAGGCCCCGCTTGGTGAGAAACGTCTGAGCCAATAAATGCAATCAGGATGAGCCAATCAGAGATTATGTAATATCGAGTTATAAAGCCGGACAACGGCCGGACGGTACGCCTTTCCATCGAAAGATGATCGTATTACACTTAAGAACATAATCTATTTTAAAAGCCAAATGTCCAGCTGGGATTTCAACAGTCCATTCTTTGCTCATCTCATTCAGCTGCCGTAGTGTACGTTCATTCCGTATTTGAGATTGACAAACGCACTTGGCTGCTGATATGAGTGGTTGGCGTAATGTTATTTTATGAACAGACATGGATCGGAAGGGTCTGCTAGTCATCCATGAGCTACTTGGTTTTTGTTTTAGCTTTCACATTTTTCTAAGGGGACACATGAAAAGATATTTCACAGAGAGGATGTTGCTGTTCTGATGAGAAAGTAAAAAATTGCCAAATGGGTCTGATCAAGGTGTGGAGGAAATGTATCGATCTATTTATACAGGGCTATCTTAAGACTAACCGGTATCTTCTCTCACTTGCAATAGCCTTGAGTAACACCAGTAACCATAGCATCAGATATCAATATAATTCTATCTTTGGCCGGGATTTAATATAATGCTGGTGCAGATCTCTGTCAGAGAGGTCTTGACCGCATATCTGAGAGGATGAAGGATGCTTAACAGTTTAAAGAATAAAATCCTTCAATATGCAGGTCTTGAAATGTATCGTAATTCAGCCCTCCAAAGACAAAGTTCTATTGCCGTGACTGTAGCTACAGGATAGAGGTTAGCTGGCAGCAGACCATCGACCAAATACAAGACCATCAATGAGGCCAGATGGGAGCTATTAAGAGTTATTTGCCAAAAAAGAGAACAGCATTATTACAGCATAATTTCTTAAAAAAATATTTTAACAGATATTGTGATATGTTAACGTCAAATCTTTTGGCGACTAAACTGTGTAGTGAAAATCCGACAAATTGTGACAAAAATGTAACTAAATTTATTTCTAGAACTACATACATTTTCTTCCTATTTGCAAAGTTGTTATTTGCCTTTTTTTTTTTTATTCATAAAATTATGTAAGACTGCATGTAGAAAATGTGCATGCATGTAGAAATAATTTGAATGCCGTTGTATTCCACCCATTGCATAAAACACACATTATTAGATTTACTTGTGCTTGAGTGCACAGCAACATTAAGATTTGAACCTAGTGTTGTAGTTGAGACCATTAAAACCGAGACCAAGACAAGACCGAGACCAGAGGGTGTCGAGACCAAGACAAGACCAAGACCACCACTCCCAAAATTCATACAAAAGATCCACAAAAGACTAAAAGTCATAATAAAATAATAATTGAAGTAACTTGGGTGATTTATTGAATAATTATACAAAATCAACATCACATCTGATGTTATAAAATGAATAAAACCAGATCTTATACCTTTTTTTCAATCAATTCTCGGATATTGTGGGCCTTTGTGTGTATTCCTTTTCTTGACAGATTTCTTTAAGACAACCTCCCTTCTTCTCTTCCCAGCAGTAAGAATTACAAAAGTAACAGAAGAACCAAATAAGGAACAAGTGTTAATTGCTTTTAAAGCCAGAAGTTTTACATCCAACCACACGAATGATGTTAACACATAAATCAGGCAACGCACCAGCAATTTAGTGTAATTCCCACAGTTGTGGTCTTGACCGGTCTTGAAATAAAATCCTGAGACCACTAGGTCTGAGACCAAGACAAGACCAAAGAAAATCCAGACCGAGACAAGACCATAAAAAAGGGCTTGAGACTGGTCTCGAGTACTACAACACTATTTGAACCCTGGGCGCTTGCACCACGCTATTTTCATACTTCAGAATAGATCATTTAGCAATATTTGTTACTTCTGGCGTTAAATCGTATCAATGTCTCCAAATGGCATGTTACAAATTTTGCTCGTGTAGCAGGCGATTCGCTTGACTGCCTCATTCATGCGCCGTGACTGTCTCTGCTTCACAGCTGCTGTTTATTCAGACAAAGCGAGCTGATCAGACACAACCTGGTCGTCCGTGCGTGATTGACAGCTGGATTTACCGGCGTGGTTCTACACTTTACCGACTCCATCGTCTACATGTGTGTGTTAAATGAGGCCTGTAACTGATATAGCATCAGGGGTTCCACACCTTTTTGATAAATGAAGAACAAGACAATAAAGTTGTTTGTTATAACTTGATAAGAATAAAAAATATTGAATATAGATTGCAGTTATAAAAGACCTCTTAACTAGTTTAACCAGGAGGTTAAGGTTTGGCTGGTTAGCAAAAATGTCTTCAATGTCTAGATGTCATAACTGTCATGGGAAAGAAATATTTGTTCTTTTTCCTTACAGTCAGCTGTCAGTCAGAACAAAAACAAGGTGCCAAAGTCCCTTTAAAGCAAGTCAGTTCACTCAGCGGCCATCTTGGTAATGTGCCCTGGCAACAATTCTAAGTCATACAGTTCCAAACTCAACTGCATTGGGGAGAAAGACAAACTCTCAGAGATAAATGTCAGAAATTGTGTTTAGACTTTGTGATCAGGACTTATGTTCATTCGCAGCTAAAAAGATCCCTTTATAAACATAACTCAGAAAACAAAACAAACATTTTGATGCCACTGGCCTGACGAACATTATGGGCCCTATCGTACACCCAGCGCAATAAAATGAAAGCGCGTTGTGGACCCGCCCACAGGCGCATTTTCTACTAAAGCGCTCTTTATGTTACAAAACAAATATTTACCAGGTTTGAGTTGGTCTATTTTCACTTCTTTAAAATAGCAATGCGCCAAAATTTTGTTTGCGCCGAAAACACCTCTTTTTTAGACCAGCAAGCCCATGGGCGCACAAATGAGCGCAAATGCATTTGTTATTTAAACAACGCAGCGCAGGATAGAAAAATGAGACCTGCGTCGGCCGTTGATACCTTGACTCTTTCAAACCTCGGTATACCTTGAAACCGGTATCCGGCCCATGCCTAGTCGGCTCTCGACTATCTCTCGCAGTAATGTGATGTCTGTTATTGTCTGGTCAGATTTAAAGTCAACACGATGATCCCTTAAAAAGTAATCCCTCAAAATAAATTTCTCTCAAAAACGTGTCGTTTTACATCCGAAGACATTTATCAACCCACTGGAGCTACATGAATTACTTTAATGATGGATGACCTGTTTTAAAGCTTTGTAATATCTTGGCTGCTCATTCAATGTCACTACAAAGCTATGAAGAGCCAGGATATTATTTGATATTTGACTGTGTATGGCTGAAGAAAGGAAGTCACATTTCCATTGAGCTATTCCTTCAAGTTGATGTAATATTGATATGTATTTTTAGTACAGTCAACCCAAAAAAATGTAATCGCAGGGATAAATCAGAATACCCAAACCTGCTCTTGTTTCTTAGAAATTGTGTAAAAGCAGATCAGAACTGAGATTTTCAGTCCGTGCCACCATAACAAACTCAGTAAACAGACTATAAATGATCCGTGGGCAGTCGGATGTTTTCCCAAAAGCAGCTGGTAGAACAGCACCAAACCAACCAGGAACGGCACAGAAATTCGTCTGGGACTTTCCGGCAGGGTGGACGGCCTGGATAAGTTTAAAAGGAGGTGGTAAACGTCACATCTTCAGTGGGAGAAGGAAGAAAAGATAAAAAGGCCTCTCGAGTGAAGGCACTAAGTGCTGTTGGGGAGGCATCTGGGAAAGGAGGATGAAGATGATAGGATGAAAGAGAGAGACTCGGAATGAAGAGTAGAGATAAAGCTCATGAAGGAGTTTGACAGATGAGACACTGAGTGCTACTTGAGTGACAGAATGCAGAATGAGTGTGAAGGAGAAATGAAGGATGGTGGATGAAATAAATTAGAGGGAAAGGAAATCATGAGGCCTTCGGTCTGCTGTCAGAACAGCCGAAGTGGCCAATATGACCAAAATCTTCAATTTTATATCATGACAACATACAGTATACGTTTTACATCAGTATATAACTGTTAATATGTAGTTGCAAAGTATCGGGCACAGTACGGTAAGGTAATGAAACCAAGTGTTGTGTACTTCCGTCAAGTGTGTCTTTGACACCAAAGCAGAAAGTCTATTAAAAGATTTGACAGATTCCAAATGTAATTCACAAGACATTTACAGGTTATATAATCTTAATATAAAATACACTTGAAAATATGATCAAATACACCCTAACACTCTGTAACATGAAATAGTGTTACGAAAAGGCAGTAAGCTTTAACCTCTACAGTGTAAATATAATGTCTGGCCGCTGAGGAATAACAGAGAGAGCGGGATGTTCCTGCAAATTGAGCAAATAACACCCAGCAACGCTGTATTTGGAAAATCTGAGCCTGTCACGGCCCGTTTAAGAGATGTCGCGATGATGCATTGCATGTTGAATTTGAGGACACATCCTTTGAACCGATCCGAATTGAACGAGACAGACTGGAATGTTTACAAATGGCATTTCACAGTCGAACCGTGTGTCTGGTCGAGGGAAGATGCCCCTTGTTTATCAGCGAGCGTCCCTGAGACCAAGAAAACACGTTGTTGATCACAGATCATCCAATCTATCACTAGATCATGGTGGCTTTTAAAAAATCTGTTTGGTAAATACGGTTTTAAGAGTGCTGGCAAACACTTTTTGTGTGTTTGAAGGCAGTGTTTCCAATTACACATGTGGTCAAATTGCTCTTAGACACAAAAACAGTAACTAGATGTATACTTTTTTCAAGAACCATATCAAAGTCCTCTTAAAGGAAAGTCCATCCACTTACAGGCCTTTTTTTAAAAAGTGTAAAATATTTTTGTCAAGCTAAATTACATGTTTTCCCTGTTATATTACACCCAGCTTGTAATTTTGTAATTTACTTCTTAAAATTAACAGTTTTACCGTATTTCAAAAATACGCTAAAATTCTGTAAAATTACAGTTTTACACTGTACAAGACAAATCCTAACACAGCCCCAAATGACATGCGATTGTATTTCATTTCCGCGGTGTATTAATACGTCAGCATGCTTTGCTAATTCATTCTCTCGTTTTAGGCAAATCAAGCTAACATTTAAAAAAAAAAATCCCTTGTTTAGGTGAATCGTTTGCCAATGTACCATGTAAACGTCCCATACATTTTGATTCTTAAAGTCCTGTGAACCGGAAGTTGCGATCGCTTAGTTCTGTATTCTGACGCATTTCTGAGAATAACGAAACATTGGATGTGAAAAATATTATGGGGCGTGGCTTGTGTTTTCCGATGCGATTTGATATGATGTATAAAAACAGGCATTGCGTTTTGAAATGGCTGACAGTTGGAGGGGAGGAGCTAACGCATGCTCCGCCCAAGCCAATCAGAGATAGATAGCCACTAAAGTGGAGAAGTGTATTTTAAGATTTTGAATGAAGATTATGAGGACACATTAAATTAAAAAAGGGAATGAAAAGCTATTTATAATAAAGAAAAAACCCTTTTCCAGATGATCCAGAGGTCTTTTTCAGTTTCTGTGCACATGCACAAATTGGCAAGAGCCACACCTCCTGATAATCATTTGTCTTGATTGGTTCTATTTACTAAAAGGCGGGACTTTCATCGCTAGACCGGTACCGTACTAAGTGTTGCAATTTTCTCCATTCATAGTAACAGAACTTGCTTGTTAAAGCCTATAGTCTTTGATAATATGCTATGCTTGTCCATGCAAACTCCACGTCACAATGCTAAGTTGTTCCAAAGGGTTGCTAAGGCATTGTAAGGTGGTTCCTAGGCAGTTGCATGCTAGCTCCAAGTCAGCAATATTCCAATCAATATAATGAAATGACACTTTTAACAGCATACTTAAGTTTAAATGGGGAATTATTCAAATTATTCAAGTATAAACACCAATAATATTGACTTAACAAACAACGCTGGCTAATTGGCCATGACTACGCACAAGAAGAGATGTAATGGAGGCATCTGTCGAAACAATCACATGCGTGGACACACATAGAAACACACACGCCTCCATCTCCATGACACTCTTGTTGTTTTTCCCATTGAAGTTAATGTGAAAAAAGAAATATGCAATAACACTAAGAACGTGCATTAGGAAAATGAGTAGGGTCTGTTTTGATGGATGTGAATGGAGAGCGTGTTTTTTTCTTCTGCTCTCTGACTGCAGTTCAATTCTGTATTTGTTTTATTCTGTTTGTATAACTTGCAGCTTAAACCTAAACCCACATTTGTACTACTTCTTTACACACCTTTCTATTTCAATTTGATTCAGTTTGCATTTTCATATCTTGCCACTTGATTTCAATTCAGTCACACATATACACACACATTTGGCTGTATGAGCGTTTTTCAATTCAATGCTAATGAACCAATGGCCGGGCCATTTTTGTTTTTGTGTCTGTGCATGTGCATGTTCACCTGCCAACACGAAAAGTATTTTTGTGTCGGTCAGGTGGACTGAATGCTCCCAAAAAGATTGTCAAATCTGACACTATTTACATCTTAAGGACCAGCGAACAATGGGTAAAATAATAACCACAATTGTTCTGGTCAAAATGATTATTACAAGTAATAATCAGGATTATTAGCCCTAGTTTAATAGATAATATCAAGCACTCAGTTTATAAACAATTACTCAATGGAAAGTCCCCACCATGATAGAAAAATAAGCACACACGTGTGTGTGTATTCTTGTGTGTGCTGCTTGAGTCTATTGCAAAGAGGATGAAACACAAATACATCTCTCCAGAACAGACTGAGGTGACCATGCATGTCTGTCTGTCTGTCTGTCTGTCTGCTTCCTCTGTGCCCTCCAGCTTTCTTTTTCTAGCTGTCTGTCTTTCGAGCTGTCTCTCTTCGAGCTGTTTATCTAGCTGTAGCTGTTTGTCTATGTCCAGCTGTTTCTCTTCTGGCTGTTTATCTAGCTGTCTGTCTAGCTGTTTATCTTCCTACTGTATCCGTCTTTCTGCTCAGCTGTCTCATTCTTTTCTAGCTGTTTATTTAAATGGAGTTCCTATTTACAAATAGCCCGCCTTGTTGGCAGAGACTGTTTGCACATCTCCGCCCACCAATATGTGATTGGAATAGAGAAAGTGTAAGAACAACGGCATTTCAAACAGCGACTCCAGAGGCGTACGGTGTAAAGTCTGTACAGATCATAAAGGCATTCATTTTCAATCAAATTGATTTAAGACTGAAGATGATTTTTTATCCATAAAGTTTAGGCTTGGGTAAGGTAACGTGTGTAGGGCTTTAATATCTCAATAAGTTGACATCACAATGATTTACACACTCTTATTATTGCGTAATGTTTAATGCACAACCAGTGATGAAAATAGCGGCGTATATATCTATCGAATTACTGTTTTCCCCGTTACAATGCCGTTATTGACAAGAAAATGCAGCGTTACTATAATTGAGCTCACTGAAGCGGTTTTCATCCGAGTGGGCTCTCTCTCATCCAAAGGACCAGCAAAGTTTTTCTCTGGTGTGTGTTGGGACACATAACTGATTTTGATTGGTGTGTGAGTGTGTTGGGAGATAACCGCATTACAATTTTCATCTTTTGCCAGCCAGAGGCAGAGTAGGGCGGGTTTTCACACACAAACGCAGTCGCACAGAGTACACTGACGCCTAGGAGTCATAGAGCGATGGGAAGAGCAACAAGTTCATATGTAGCTTTTGTAAACTGTGGTCTGTGCATAAAATAGTTATGTAAATAGTAAAAGTTCAGAGCTATTCTATTGTGTTTTATTGTTCCGAATACAGTAGTAATGATAATATTTACAATATTTACGATAATAATATATTGAATTTAATAGGTGTCTCTCACATTGACCCACAGAAACATTAAAATAGTGTAGATTAGTGTACAATGTTTATACAATTAATTTATTAGTTTCCATTAAATTTATTTGACATATTTGAACATTTTTAAAAGGTAACGCAATAGTTACATTCCCTGGAAATAAGTTACTTTTATAATGATGTAACTCAGTTACTAACTCAATGAGAGAAGTAACTTGTAACTATAACTAATGACTTTCTAAAAGTAACGTGCCCAACACTGTGCACAACAGCACAAATAGTAATAGTTATCTGACACTATTTATAAGTAAATAGCATCTAACTACTATTTCTACTTAATCCGAAGAAAATACAGCTACTTTTGTTTAATGTAAATAGCATCTGTCGCATATATTGCTATTTACACGTAATGCAAATAGCCGCTGCCTTATTTAAACGGTTGTCTCTCTGCCCACCTGTCTGTCTCTCTGCTTATCTTATCTGTCTTTCTTTTGTAGCTGTTCATTTAGTTCTCTGTTTTTCTGTAGCTATTTATATAAATGTCTGTCTCTTTGCCCACATGTCTGTCTATCTGCTTAGCTGTCTTTCTCTTTTAGCTGTATATAGCTGTCTGTCTCTCTGTCTATAGCTGTTTATTTAAATGTCTGTCTCTCTGCTCACCTGTCTGTCTCTCTGCCTATCTATCGTTCACTTTTATCTGTTTACCTAGCTGTCTGTCTCTCTCTCCAGCTGTCTCTCTCCCATGATTTTCTAGCTGTCTGTGTCTCTGCCCAACGGTCTGTCTCTCTTCTCTCGGTTTATCTAGCTGTCTCTCTCTCTTCCAGATGTATCCAAATGTCTGTCTCTCTGCTCCGCTGTCACTCTTTTCTAGCTGTTTATATACCTGTAACTATCCGTCTCTGTCTAGTTGTCTCTCTCTGTCCAGCTGTTTCTCTCTCTTTCATCTGTTTTTTTCTAGCTGTCTGCCCCTCTGTTCAGCAGTCTCTCTCTTCTACCTGTTGATCTAGCTGTCTGTCTATCTCGCAGTCTGTTTGTCCCGCTGTCTGTCCGGCAGTTTTTCTATTTATCCGTCTGTCGTACTCGCGTCTAGCATTTTTTCTGTTTATCTCTTTGTCTTACTAGTCGTCTTTCTCTGTGCTTCTCACATGGGTTCCCATGAGGCCCTATAGTGGCTAAAAAGTCAAACAAACCTACCGACATTGAGCCAGCTCTCTCTACCAACATCTCTTTGAACACCTCTATGAATTTTTAAGATACTTCCAGGAGAGATTCTCAAACGTGTCAAAACGAAACTGCGTCTCGCAGCATTACAGTAATTCAGAATTGAAAGAATGTGCAGTCACAGTGTGTGAAGCAATCAATTTTTATAATGTGATTTTAACTTGTTGTTACCGTATGTGTCACATTATGTGAAGCAGCTGTTTCTGCACTGATGCCAGACTAATTATTCATTTGTTATGAATAATCTTACAATTTTGATTTCCATCCATCAATTTCAAAATATAAAACAGTACAATCAAATGAGATGATATGCCTCATGGATTTAATTTAAAGCATTATCCAAAACTAGGTATCACCAGACGGTTATGTCATATTTTGTACCACTTTAACCTGATTTACAGTGACCGCAGCATACATTTTCTCGTACTATGATGTGAGCCTTCGGTCATACTACCCACTCCCAGCTACAGTAATGTTTCCCCTGTGAGGTTGGCAGCAATTCACTGTTAAAAGCATCTATGACTGACTATTACAGCATACTCAATGGTATAAAATTTTTAAAGTCTTTCAATATTTTCACAATGCTATTACATATCCATCCACTAAAAATGTATTTTTAGTTTCTCCATCCTATCGGAACTCTGTAACTAGAACACAGTCAAAGCACACTCACTCTATTCGGCCAAAGAAAGAGAAGATTGAGCAAAAGATTGAACATAGCAGTGTTGAATAACCATAAACTCACATTAACCGTGTCTCGATTGTCATTTTCACCCCACGACATACCACATACAAAATAGACATATGGCACGCAGATCTTGATTGTTCTCGACCGGGATGCCCGGTCACGCCTCTCCGCTCGTATCTGAAGCAAAAGCTTTCATTACAGCGAGCCCTCGTGACAGTGACACCATTGAGCGTTCGGCCCACTGCAAATGATATATTATTATCACGATAAAATGCCTAACATCATACCTCCGCTTCTCAAAGAGCGCATTTCTCTGGTCTGTGAAAGGAATTCATGTAATAAACTCTCAAATCAACGCTGTTCCTCGCTCGCCGTACGACGCATCAATTATCATAACCGTTCGGCAAAACACACAGCGTGAAATGATAATAATAAACCGTGTGCCAGGGATAAACTCGTCTCGCTGTGATGTAAGAAACTCTCTGAATGAGAAATTGCTTCTGAATTGGACCCAGATACAGTACGCAAGACAACAGACAGGAGAGTTAGCTTAGCATGACTAACGGCGTGAACAAACGTGCCGCCATCAAAGCAAACAGTAAGCGGTACGTCCGCGTTTAGATCACAAACCACTGCAGGATTCAAAGCAGAGACCTGGAGTGGTATATTAGCCTTATTTGAAATAACATTTCATTGTAATGCGACGGTAACCGTGTATGGAAAACTACTACTGATTTCAACACAACATGAAGTCATTACGTCTTATACTCATGGCTCTGTTCAAAATGCAAGCGAGTTCCCTTGCTACATAGGGAGCTGCCTTTAAATTTGTAGTACGGTCATTTGGCAGATCTTTTTTACCAACATGGTTACAGTAAAAAATTATATAGTACTATATAGTACTAATACTAATATACTATATATATAGTATAGTATTATAATATTAAATATTTGATTACTATTTGTTTTTGCTGTTCACGATTATGACATTTGGCTGACGATTTATTGTCTATTAAATAATTGTGATTATGGCAAGTAATTGTCTGTTTAAAGGCTTTGACAATTACAACGATTATCGCAATTCATTTATTTAATGAATAGAATAGTATACATACATTAGGAAATATGGAATTTCTGTAAATAACTAGTAACATTCCCTATAGAGTGACCTTAACAGAAAAACTGAGATATGAGGATGATGTCGTCCTGCTGTGTAGATGCCGCGAATCTGGAATCACTCGGATACAACTCAAATGATTTAGAAATGACATTCGAACCTAACAGTGAGTGCAGATCAAGGACAGTGGATGTAAAATGCAGCAGATACTGCAGATCACCCTTGTTTTCTATAGATTAACAATAAACTGAGGTTATCTGAAATAATTGCGATTATGTCAAAAAATTGCGATGAAAAGATAACTGTGACAGCCTTAATGGTTAATATAATTAAAGGAAATTGATATCATTTTAATTTTCTTAAGGGTTAGGAAGCTAATGAAGCTAATGTAATGACATAAGCAAATGGAACACACAAATAAAGTTTGTTATAATCAGGTCAAAACTTTTTTTATCCATACGTCTCTAATATATTAAAATGCAGCTTGAATGTTGCAGTGCATTATGGGATTACACATGCTTTACCACCTTTAAATTTGCCTCAAGGAAGCAATTATAACTGCATTGCTCTTCATTGGAAACTACCTTTTGCCTAAACACAATGTAGGTTGCTCGCAAAATCAACGCGGAAATAAATCATATTTTGTCTTTTTTGTTGTGTTTCTAAATTGCATTCTGCAAGATTAACCTGCAGCACATGAAAGATGCAGAAACGCTCCACACGGGTAATGCATTAACATCCTTTTCTATTCCACGGCCAGCTTTTTGCCATTTAAATGATAAGTTGGAGAGGAGGAGAGACGTGAAACGAAGATACAGAATCAGGAAACCCACGGCACGTTTCACAGCACATGCGTCTGCCAGGCCACAATGATTTCATTTTGCAATGATTTTGTTCTATTCTGGGATGGAACGGGATATGCAGAAATGAATTAGCGCTGATTTATGGGTCATTTCTGCTATGCAGTACCTTTTGAACTGTGAAACTGACTTTTTGTGAAACAAAATATGTGCGAATGTAATTTAAGTGCTTCTACCAGATATACGCTCCGGTTCAGACACTTTATTCACTTTATTAAATTTTTTTGTTTAACGTTTTAAATTATAACTTTACTGTTTACACTGTAGCAGGACTTCTGAAAAGCAGAAGTTTGGGATTGACAATAAGCCCGCATGTGTGAACCTCAAGTTACTTTTTACATTTTAAAGCTTTTTGTGTATTTTTATCGAATTGCTAGAACAGTTTGTCATTACAGAAGTCGTTTGTTCATTAAAAGAATATTGCAAAAAAGGAGAATGTAAAGCAACATTTTTAACAAGACTTTGACCAAATGTAACATGTTTTAGTGAGTGAATCAGTCATCCGCCCTTTGCAATGGATGTGTCATTTGTCTTATATCAGTTCGGCACAAACCTAATGTGCGTTTCCCGATCAACGACATAACTCGCTGGTTAACCACCACAGTACGATGCATCGCTGGGGAAATTAACCCGTTTCCCGAAACCGTAGTAACTCTGTTGGAGATCAATTGGTTGAACCAAGTCGGTAGTCTAGTTGATGATGCCACACAGGTGGTGCAGTAATGACGTCTACTAATAAATACATCCAGATAAAATTAATGTCAAATTCTTGCTGTAAATAACACGCATTGCATTACGGACTACTTTTGTTATTCTATTTTTATATATATTTTGATAGATGTAAAATTGAATTTGTAGTTCCAACCACGCAACTTTGCGATGCTTGTGATTGATCGTTGAACTATACTGGAACGACGGAACTTGCGACCATAGTTGGCTAGCGATGCTTTTGGGAAACGCACCCCTGCATGGTCCACTTTGAAAGTTATGAAGCGAAACAGTCTGCAAATAAACAGCATCATGACAACAACTTGAAAAAAGCTTGTTTACAGTAAAGTGATTGTGAGTGTTTTGAAAACCCAGTTTAACAGAGACGCAGAACACCTGCTACCCACACAAGTTACTTGAAAATGATTTCGAATTAGGAGCAGTTAAGGACAGTTGTGTTTCATGAGACCTCATTTAGCTGGCGTTGCTTCAATCGTGTTTCATACAAATGTTATAAACCGCCCAAGGATCAGTATACGGTCCCGTGTTACAAAATCAGTCCAATCGTGAGCAAATTAAAGTCTCACCTGGAGCTAAACAACGTTTCTTGTCATTTATCTAACTTCATTGCCTGAGACTATGGCGTGATTTTGAAGGGGTAATATTCCCATTAAGATGCGCATGCAGACCGTGAAAATCCCCGCAGAAGAAGGGCTCAAAAAGCTAAAGATTTATAGCTTAACACAATTACAGCTGGAGTCCATCCACATGTCCATTGATTTTCAGTACGGACCAGAAGGCGTGTGAGAAGTAGAGAGCGGAAATACACAATGCTGATTGATGTCACATGCTAGTAAAAGAGCCCAAGGGTCTGCACAGAACACGGTTTAGAAGGCAAACCTTGTCCTTTTCTACAGTTGCATTTTTACATCGTAGCTCTTTTCAATAATAAGAGCCTAGCTTGTATTTTTGGCAGCATGCTAATCAGAGCCCCGGGCTGGGACATCAGTTCCCGAGGCCACTGCGAAGCCAACTCGAGTTCCCTGTACTGCACTTGCATTTTAATTCAGACTGTGAATCACCGCGGAGTCAACACAAATTGAAGAAAACATCCCTGAACAACAGCCATAGGATCACTGTCCATCAGCATTGTGATGCATTGGAGTGTCAGTATCTGTCATTAGCTTTAGGACAGATGTGATGGCTGCTAACCTCAGATCCTTGCTTTGTTATTGACCATGAACACAGAATTACATTCAAATGAGTCTGACTTGGGTCGTGACTTTGAGGTCGCGTCTCCTCAGAGATGTCGCAATATCAAAACCTTTCCCACACGGTTATCGTGGCCGGAAGACTTACGGTAGAGATATAATTGCGGTATGTATCACAATATCTATTTTTAAGAAATAAATGATGCTTTTAGTCTAATTTATCTTTAACTTGTCTTTTATTTGGTCAATGGATCACACTCAACATACAAATGTATGGAGGCAGAGAGTAACTCTGTAAGGCAAGATTTTTTTACATGGCCACAATTTTAAACAGTTTACAATATTACGATGTATTTAGAATGAACACGTTATCGATATATATTGAATTAACGCGATATCGTAGTTTTTATATTACGGTTATCGACAGTATTGACAATAGCATTATATTATGATACCCCTAAGCTTCTATTTTCAAAAAACAAACCCGTTGGCTTTTGTGTATGTTTACCAACTGAATTTCCATTTCCATGCAGATTAAACCTAGATGCTTTAAAGAAAAAGTTTTGTGTGGCATCGCCTGATGCTGGTAGAGGCGAAACTTTACTAAATGCCCCTATGGTTTGTGAAAGGTACAAATGTATGGGATTTACAGGGTTGCTAGAGACTCAAACCAACCAGCCAGCATAAAGTCAGTGTGCAGAAATTCATTTGAAAAGAATCCACGCTGTAGTCCCAGCAGAGTATTTTTGTAATGTCAAGATATCAAGAAACCTTAAAATCGTTGGCACAAACCAGGTGTCATGGTTTGACTTTTTAACATGACCCCATTAGCCCCTTTTTGTAAATGCCATTATACACCATCTGGAAATCATCTATTCTAAATAGTTTTCTACAAACAAACTCTTGTCATTATTGTATTTTCCTTTGGCTATACTGTGACCAGCATCAAGTCGTAATTACAAGTGGGAAACTTCGAATTTTCATTGAGCCTCCAGTTAGGGGCATGTCAGTGAGATAACATGACATGTCTAGCTTTTTGTTGATTTTTGTGTGATGTAAGTTATTAATAAAAAAGCAAATTAGTATACATTTGAAGGTGCTGTGTGTAATTCTTTGGAGGATCTATTGACAGAAATGCAATATCATATACATAACTATGTCTTCAGAGGTGTATGTTTTTATGACCTTAGCATGAGCTATTTCTGTCTAAATACACCGCGGGTCTCCTTGCATGGAATTCGCCATGTTGTTCCTACAGTAGCCCTAAACGAACAAACTGCTCTACAGGGCGCGTTTCGTAAGTACGTCATCTCCTTCGGCAGCCACCGTAGTGCTTCAGAAGGTAGGGGTGAAGTGAGCCGTTGGTTGCAATTCGCAACCTCACCACTAGATGCCGCTGAATTTCATACACTGGACCTTTAAATGTCTACAGAGGATAATTTTGTGACTGTTGGAGCTTTCTTTAAATATATTTCTATCAGGATAAGGTACAACGTCCTCTTGCTTCAACAGAAACGACTGAAACACATGTGAATTTTTAATGACATGGCAATCATTCAGTGAAAAAAAACCATTAAAGAAATGCAATTTAGCAGACTACAAGATCGCTGCGTACATTTCCATATTTGTGGTCATACACAACATTACCAATGCGCTTGCTGCTATGTCATGTGATGTGACCTCACAGCTAATCAACCATTCGGGTACATGTCAGTCGGCCAATCAGAACGCTCTATTCTTTGTCATCCTAATTTGAGCGTCTGGGGCATACGAGTCATATCTGTCACAGCATGCCTGTGGGGTAATTACTCAGTTATGAGGGCCATTTTTAGCCAAAAATATGTTCGCATTTCTCTCTCGTTTTCACACCCATAAAAAATCCATTAATTAAAAAAACATGTGCGCAATCTTCACCATTTTTTATCTTTGCCCTTGGCCGACACGCCACCGAAATCGCATACACGTAAACTCGCACACAGACGGTAAACATACCAAAACACAGGAGCACACACTGTTTATAGAAACAGATAGATTCCTGTAATTCACACTGGACTGCGTTCTGTCCGATAAGAAGGTTATTTCCCATATCTGCCAAACATGAATATCTTCGCGTAACAATCATTCTGTATCTAAATATTTTTCCGGTCATTTTTAGATTGATCGATTTTCTCGAATTACTGTATAATAAACGCGATAAACTGTTAAATAATATTATGTGGACAAAAAACTAGCTACTGCTGTCAGAAATATGCTTTTCTCTCATCTTCATCCGTATCTGTAGAGACTCTCAGAGGCTTCCTTGAATAATCCACTGATGTTAAATGAGCACCAGCATCCTCAGGCCTCTTCAGATCTCAACTACATCCTCCTCACTGTACTCTTGTGGCCCAGCATGCACTAACAAACACACCAATCACAAATCTCAGCGAGTGCGTTGCAGTGTTGGTCGGCATTATCCATCATGGTTGTGTGCCAGTTATAAATTAAACTGAGAATTGTAAGTGCATAATGGTAAACATATTTTCTTACAAACTGAGAGACGAGATTATTTGTGTGATAATGGACAGCATCCCACAGTTCATAGACATTCGTGATGCTTCTCCAATTGACTTTAAGTAGCTGCGTACTCACTGCAGTGTTCCCTATCAAAAGCTACTCTCGATGCTACGTTTCAAAACGCTATGGGAGATCATTCTTTGTTCGAGCGGTTGTGAAGCACGTGTGCCAAACACGCCAAAAATTGGCTTAAATAACCTCGGTGGGTGACGTAATTAATCACACACACCTGAGGTCTATAAATACGCGTGACGCGGACATATCCTCAGGTTTCTTAGTCTTCAAAGACCGCATTGTGTGTGTTTCTCTTGTTGTGAGAAGATGTCTTTTCTTTAGGGTTTATTTAAACTAAGAAAGAAAAAAAGAGCGTATATACTGTATATAACATGGCCGACTCGGATAGGAGATGTGCAATTCCCTGTGAGAGGCTCATCCCAGATGACATTCACCATGAGTTTGGGGTGTTTTTTGTGTTTGGGGGCTGACCGCGCTGCCCTCCGGCTCGAGGGAGAGTGTGAACTCTTTAGGCATTCAGGTACTTCGTGCTCGGCTCGCGTTTTTTTTAGGAGTTTTTCCTGGGAGTCAGTGCACATTCAACAAGGATGTTTGCATCTTCTACGGCTTTAGCAAGAGTGGTCCCCTTGCAGCACGTTTGTGATGCGGCTGGCTGGTCCTCCCCGCACACATTTGTCAGATTCTATAGTGTGGATGTCCAAACTACTGGCGCCGTTGGTTTTCTCGTTCCCATAGCGTTTTAATCCGCAGCATCGAGAGTGGCTTTTGATAGGGAACGTCTGTATTATATTTGGCGCGTTTGCCACACGTGCAAAATGTTTTGTCCCAAAGCGTTTTGAAACGCAGCATCTCGTTCCCGCTTTTTCAGGAAACAGGGTTACAGTAACCCGAGTCGTTCAATCTGAATCTTTTGAACGTGGAAGTGAATAATGATATAGAATATTACATTATATAAAAAATGTATGTAAAAAATATAGATTATCAAATAAATTAACACATCGCAAAGAAACAAATACTGTCAAACATGTACTAACATGCAGCTTTTATTTTTAGCATGGACAGAGGCTTCATATTTTCTTTATTCTAGTCCAGCAGATGCTTTGAAACATCAGGCTCTCTCTGGACCGTAATGTTTGGGTTGACCCTGAACCACAGAGCCGGTGGGAGACATTCTGCTGGAGAGGGACAGACTGCGAATAAAAAAAATTGAATTAATTACGTAGTCCTGTTTCTGTGAATTTTCCAGCACATCAGACAAGCTATCAGTGTCAAACAGAAAGTGGTATCATTACATTACTGTAGACACTAATGAGAATGTGCGTTTCACTTCCACTCCCAGAGTGAATTCTGCTTTTCACAAATAAATCATAAAGCTCTGTTGAGGTCTCTGTGTAGACCACCCTGTACAGTAGAGACGAAGCAAACAGCAGGAGCACAGCGTTGTGCACCAGCAGTGAGAAGACTACAGATGAAGCTCGGGGTCCTGACGGGGTCCACACTAGCCAGAAGAATGGGGGGATGTTTGTGTGTGTGTGTGTGTGTGTGTGTGTGTGTGGGAGAATAAGACTCGTTTGTTGTCTTTGCATCTGTCTGGGACTGAAACCCAACTTGCATACATTCATCTCATACCGACAACATAACACACCCTAGAAAATGCCCCAGCAAGAATCAATGAACACCCTAGCAACTGCCTAGCAACCAGCCAAAACATCCCCAAACCATGCTCGGTGATCTGCATCCAGTGTCAAACATTTACTTTATTTGACCAAACTTTAACATCTAACAACTGTATTACAATAAAGCGCTAAACGTACATATACAAAACAATCTCGCGGAACTCGTAACTATTTTACAAGGTGGCCAATTCGTATGAATTTATATATTGTCATAAGTAAGTTTTAGGCGCAAGATTATTAGCAATTAAATGCGACACACCCGTGCATCAAACGCACCGCCATTACATCATCATTACTTCCTGTCATTTCTCATTCAGGTCCCGGCACATGCCACGTGACTCAAATGCTTGTTTCAGACAGACATAACCACGTGCAAAACGGGCAATGACGTCATGCAATCCTCTCCCAGACTGACCCCTGAGCCTGAGATACACAATCACTGAAACTAAATGACTACATGGCATATTCGGTCCCTGCTGCTTTCGGCTCTTTCTTTTAGTATTCAAGACTGCGACTGTCATCTGCGATTTTGCCCAGACTGACAGACAGCGGCTACAGGTGGAGAACATCCAGTGAAGCATCTGATATGAAAGCACTCTGTTTTCAGGCTTTAAGTAATTCAAGTATCGATGCTTTTTAATGCATTCATAATGAAGCTTGACGCCAAGATTTGCTTATTACATTACAGCCTATATTACAGATTTGACTAAATGTAAGAGGTGAGCGTGAGATTTAGCTTTTAAAACAGTTTATTCAATTAGACGATATGGCAATTAGGTGGTCGGCATTAATAGCAATGGACTGCATTGTGAAAATAGCATTAAACATACACTAAAATGTTAACTGGAAGACAGTTAAGTACATTTGTGTTCACTCAGAATATATATTGTGTTTCTTTTATCATTGAGCATACATTAAGCCGCCCAGGACGCATTCTGTATTCTGACGCCACTACTTACGGATTGTTGTCTATACACACATGCAGACAGATACCTTTGCCATTTAAATGTATATTTATGCATTAGGTAGACGTATAGTGTATTGAAACAAACGTGTGCATTCTAGAATCAATAACATGACCTTGGAGATGCTAATTCCACGTTTCGCTATGTTTAGTCTCACTCACGAGTGCATTGAAGACATGCCTTTGTTAAAGCAAGATAAAACTTGATTTATCACCTCTGCTCAGTTTTATTCCATCATATATGATTCAGATCATATCTGAGCAATGCTATTTACAGTACATTCATTGTATAGCCCTACACACTCACTGTATGACAACAAATGTCTTTTGTTTTTCGTGTTAATTGGTGTTCCCCAGGTTTTTATTGTCATCGTGTTAAACATGTTCTTCCATGTGTAAATACAGCCCTTGTGTTTCATTTGTGTTTTGTCAGTCGTTGATGTGTTGTGTTGTGTTCTTTGATATCCTTGTGACCTGGTTTGTTTGCAGTGGTTGGTTGAGTCCATAACAGAAAAAGTCACAACATCCGGGAGGAGGATGGAGTTTGCAATGTCCAAAAATACCTGGATGTGGTCCTCGAGGGAATGGTTATCCAGGCGTAGACGGACTAGAGCCACTGCTGGATTCATCTTTTGGTCAGTCGTTCTGTATCAGAGCATGAACCAGGCAGGGCATCGGATCCACATGCAGTTTAACATTTATTAAACAAGACAAAAAGAAATACAAAAGAAACAAACCAGTCAACGACTGACAAAACACAACTGAACCACAAGGGCTGTATATATACAGGGAAGAACAAGGTTAGATGACAAGAAACACCTGGAAAACACCAATTAACACGAAAAACTACAAAGGACTACAAAACATGCCGCAGGAAGCAATATAAAAGTCCATAATACCCAGGACAAACATAGACTGGATCGTGACAATTATTAGTTACCCTTTGTTTGTCTCTGGGTTTTGCAAATATCTAACCAATACAATTATTAAAAAGTGCTTGTCAATGTTGACAACACGGTAAAAACCTTTAAAAAAGTACAGTGTTTTTTCCATTTCCTGAAAAACAGCGAATTTTGAGGTACGAGGTCTCAAAAGGACAACAACAATATTTGTATTCAGTATTAAACAGCATCTAGCGGTGCTGTTTTCCTCTGGACTTTCAGAACAATTTAAACACTTGAACCATCAGTAAATGCTAAAGGTTTGATAAACTCATGGGGACTTTTTATTGACTGTATTAACCAGTTTCATTAAGTCATTAATTAGTATTTAATATTAACAATTCCTCACAATGTGATCTCAGGTTTAACCATTCTTGCTGGGAGGTTTGCTCAAACACACGCACGCACACACAAACAAGCAGCAATGAATTCAGGTCAACATCATTATTCAATATTGGGTTATGAATAATGTTATTTGGGGTGTGTGTGTGTGACTAAACATTTGTGTCTTTCACTGTGTGTTGTGTGTTGGCATACCTGTCAGTCTGTCTGAGAATAGATGTGTCTCACCATCTGTTCCTTGACGAGATGTGTGTGTGCATGTGTCAGTGTGTGTCTTTTATCATTCTCTCTGTGTTTGTCTCTCTCCCTATTTTATTTGTGTGTGTGTTATGTGCCTCTCATGTGTGTGTGTCTTTCATTTCTTAATTTATCATTTCTGTTGTGTGTGTGTGTGTGTGTGTGTGTGTGTGTGTTGGTGCGTGTGTGTGTCTCTCTCTCTTGTGTGTGCTGAGATGATCTGTCTACCTCTTGTACCTGCCGTCATGGTACAAATCTCATTATGTTTTCAGTTCTGAGCAGGGGTGTATATACCGTTATATACCTGTTCTCGGCAATAACCGCGATACTTGATGTACCGTGACTAAAATGATCATCGATACCTTGTCTATTTACACACATGATAATATCGCAAATAATTCAGCACTGGTTTAAAATTTTACCTTAAAGGCCCCAATGGTTATACACTCTGCAAAACTTATTTGCAAAACAATAGAGAAAACACAACATGTATCACAATAATGTATCTCTCCTCAGAAAAAAACTGTTTAACAGACTAAGCTTTGTCAAAGGCAATGTACTTTACAAACTTTCTTTTTTTAGTTTCATCTGAAATTCCTTTGCTTGATGAAAGCATCTGACATGAATAAATACAAGTGTATTATCTCCTCACCCTCTTCATCACAGTCTTTGGTTTGTCAGCACGCTCCCCAAACATTTGCTACTGTGATATTGCTCAATCTGTAAAACGTGTGCTGATGTCATGAAGTATCATCCTTACAGAAATGTAAAAGTATCGGGAAGACAAGTTTGAATAAACGAGAATAAGACAAGCTAACTACATATTTTACACCCCTAACCTACTAGTACATTTCAATTTAGCACAATTTGTGCTGCGGACTTGAATGATATCCCAAAAATTATATTTTAAAATGATTATATGATGATATCAACACACAGCATATTGCAAAAAAATCTACTCTGTCAGAACATGAACACAAACATCTTGTTAACTACTAGAAGAAAAAAAATATTTACATGCAGTTTTACGTCCTTAAAACATGACATCATTTTACTTTTAATTTGGGGGCTGATCAAAAAATCTTAACCGTGTTACATACTTTTGGCCTCTTGTGTCTCACTGCAATATTTTACAACAGGGATATTTCGTTTTTTATTAACTGCTGTCTGACTCCCGCTTGTGTCACTTACTGCCAACCATGTAAAATTTACAAAGGGCCCATAAATTCAAGCTGCCCAGACTGTGCTGACCTCTCTCCTCTCTCTTTCTCTCTCTCTCTTTCTCTTTCCTTTTGCCTGGTTTTCAGATAAGTGTCCGCTAAACCGAGCTCATTTCCATTCTGAGGATTTTACACACACTTTGAAGCCCGTCGCTGGAAACCTAACACAAGTTCACACAGACTTCAGAATGGACGGAACGTTTAATGGCCCAAATTACACTTGTGTCATCATTGACACAATGACAAATACCCAAAGCTTTGTCATCTTCATTGTGTTTGTAAAACAAAAAATGCGCATACAGTGCCCAGGGGAATACGTTGTATGTTTTCTTGATGCTCTTATTGTAAGTCTTTTTGTAGCTTTCGTGGCTTTTCAGAAAGTCACTTATTGTTTTTAGAGAAAAAGTAGGTCAGAGATTCTGCAAAACATCTCCGCTTGTGTACCGCGAGAGAAAGTAAGCCATACGGATTTGGAGAAACAGGATGAGTAAATTATAACCGAATTCACATTTTTGGGTGAACTATTCCTTTGAAATGTTAACATATTACACACATCCCGGCTGGATTGTCTGTTATCATATAAAAACAAGATCTTTCATTCCGACATTTTTTCAGGCCAGAGCTCTTCAAATATTTAAACAGCGTTCCTGACATGATAAATGCAACCAAATATTACAGATATGACGGACGTAATATCAAAATGGACGGTATGCGGTATTCGTTTGGAAGGAAATATTTCCGTCCAAAGAGAATGCTTGACAATCCAGCAGCCCTCCGTCTCACCCCCATCTCTTTCTATCCACTTCTTTTTCCATGTCCCTTGCAACATCAATCCCCCTTTTAGTCTCGCTTCTCCCCATTCCCTCCAAAATCCTTTCTCTCCCGACATCAAGACAAAGCACTGCTCCCACGGCTTGAAGCTTTCAACAATCATTTCCCCCTTTCCAAATCCATTCATCACTATTTTGCTCTTCTCCAATATTCCCGTTTGAAATCTGCCTTACTTTGACCTTGCTCTTGTACCCCTTTCTCTTTTTGTGTTTCCATCCTATTTGTCTTTCTTCACACATTAGATGTGCATTATATGTACAATGAGTTAAATTAATATAAAAAAAACGCCTACTCTCGTTTACATGGAAGTTGTATTATTTTTGCTATGCACATGATCTCGCATACAGTAGGTGTGTGTTGCTGGCTATCGTTTCAATATATTCGCGTTAAATGCAAAACACTGTTATGTGGATGTATTTTAGGGTTAGTCGGCGCTGTGATGAATATAGAAATATGGTAGAAAATGCCTCTGCAATGGTGGTGTGCGCTGTCATCATCGCGTTCGTGTTTTTCTGTGTGAAGATATTAAGGACCAGCGACTGCTGACAGCAAGTCATGTTCAGTGTTGGGTGTAACTAGTTACTAAGTAAATAGTTACTGTAATTGAATTACTTTTCCCTTAAAAAGTAAAGTAAGGGATAACTCTTATAACTAAATATTGTGTTATCATCCAGGTGGATGCTGCACACTGGTTTGATGAGACCCCCCCCCATATGATTGTAAAGTCTCACTTAAAATACATGCATTAATGTATCTTTCTCACATTTGTAAACTTAAGCCAGTTAATAAGAGTACTTTATGTAGATTTATATTATTTATTTAAATGAATTAAGAGTCGTTTCATGTCTATCCTTGAATCACTTAACTAATGAAGGTTGATATAGGACAGGGTACTTTTCTTTGAGAGCCAAATTGCAAAAGTATAAATAGGATGTGGGCCAGTTTTTCCCCATATAACCATCTCTTCTGTTATTTATTGCATTTTGTTCCTTTGATACGTTTTTTGTTGCTGTTAGTTTTAGTATATTAAAACATGCACACAAATATTGCATCCAGTATTTCTGCCTATTCATTACATTTAATTGAAAGGGATATTGTCTTTTTAATGTATTTTATATTCCTTAATACACAAAAGTATCCCTGCCTCTTGACGAACTGACATCTTATAAAGCGAATCAATTGGTCTGTGCAAGAAACTGAACGCTATTATCACATCTTCGGGTGAATTCCATTGGATTCAGATCTGGAGAACAGATCTAAAATGCCAAAAAAAAATTCTAATTGACAATTACAAATCTGAAAACGCAATACAAATTAAAAACAAAATAGCAAACGATAAAACACAACAACAATTCAGGAAACGAAATAACAAGTCAGAAAAGTTACATTATCTGAAGTACATGGTAATTAAAGGGATAGTTCTCCCCCAATTTTTTTTTTTACGTACACTTGTGTCATTCCAAACCTGTACGACCTGACGAGAATACAAAAGAAGATATGAGACATTTCTCAAAATATCTTCTTTTGTGTTCCACTGAAGAAAGAGTCAAATACAGCTTTTGAGCAACATGAGGGTGAATAAATGATGACGGAAATTTTTTTTTGGGATGAAAAATATCAGATATATCACATTAAAACCTATTGTGGATTTAATGCTGTAGACAAAACAGATTATTTGTTTATTTTTAAACACAAATCTCCTGCTGTGTGTGAATGGAAAATATATTTGACAAGGAAAACACTGTGTTTGCTTCAACTACGTGAACTGGATTTTTTAGTTTGGAGACCATGACGACAATTTTAAGGACGGACGAAGAACAAACTGACAGTTCAAGGATACTCGCGTGGTCTCCACTCACTATCTCAGTGAATTGCCCAGCGATAGTCTTTTGGTGCTGGTGTGCCATGAGCGATAAGAACATATATGAGACACTGACAAAGGTAATCTTTGACAGAGGCAAGATTTCAATCACATCAAATAATTTCACACCCCTTAAACCTGTCTACCTGTTAAAGTCTGCCCGTGCCTCTTGACTACCTCACACATGTGATATCACCCAGCAATAATTCACTGTTAAATTTATGATATTGGTCAATTTCAAATTTTAACGTAATCTCAACCCAAAGGCACATCATGTGAGGTTCCATCAAGATAATAACAGTTACCGCTGTTAGCAGAAGAGCTTTGACATATTGCAGATTGGATGCAGGGCCGTCTCCAGGATAGTGATCTTAAAGGGATAGTTCATCCAAAATAAAGATTCTGTCATCAATTACTCACCCTCAGGTTGTTTTAAACCTGTTTTCAATTACTTTGTTCCAATGAACACAGAGAAAGATATTTGGAAGAATATTAGCAACTTTCCGGTTTTGGGTCATCATCCACTACCGTAGTAGGAAAAAAAAAGTATTTTTTCATTCTGTTGAACACATAATGAGATATTTTGAAGAATTTAGGAAAACGACGAGGTCACCTTTGACTACCATGTTATTCTTCCTACTATGGTAGTCAATGATGTCCCGGAACTGAAAATGACTAACATTCTTCCAAATATCTTTCTTTGTGTTCATCGGAACAAAGTAACTTATACAGGTGAAATTACACAAGCGTGAGTTTTATTTTGGGATGAGCGATCCCTTTAATGTCATTGGCATTCCTGCCGTGTCCTGATGTTGTAACAGCGGCGTGATAAGACAAACAGAGCGAGAAGGTCAAGACGGCCGCACAGCGGATGGGAGGGGTTGTGGGAGGACACCTCTGGATTGAGCTGGGGAGACGTAAGGGTAGTACAGGTGCTTCTGGAGGCTCGCCAATCCTTTCCTTCAGATTGGAGTGACGTTGTGCTTTCTGTAATGCTTTTAGCTCCTATCGGTGATCGCTGATGGACAGAGAAGGATAAGAGGAGGCTTTTGGAGCTTGACATTTTTTTATTTGATCAAATGGCTTTTCTGAAAACGCCTGAATTTCGAACCAATGCACAGAGCTTTACTGTTCTAAAATGAATGGGACCAGTTCCAGCCTGTCCTGTCTCAGCGTTGTGTACTTTCAGGTAACTGACAGACCTCCTTGGTAACATATCGTACAGATCTTATCGTTGAACCTTCACCGTTCTTCACTGCTATAAATCTCCAGACGTCTTCGTGATTTAAAGTGCAGTTGTTATGACGATCATAGAACACGTGCGGCTGTCGAGATAAACCTGCCAGTCAGGTGAGACGCTAAAAGACAGAGCGAGAGAGACTGGAAGAAACAGAGAGGCAGCTTGACCTTGGAGTTTGTATACATCACGTCTCGGCATAATTGCGCGCTAATGGCTGTTTCCAGTTGTATTGTCAAAGGTCTTGTTAATATTTCATTCACAGACGGAGGGAATGAGAAGTGAACTCCAGAAGTTTCTGATGTATAAACAAGAGAAGACAGAGCGAGTGTCGACGGCCGGGGCGGCTTGCTGGCATTCATATCCTGTTAACTGTGTGGACGGTCTCCTGAAGCATTTGAACTGTTTGCGATTGTCTGTCAACATTGCAACTTGCCACACAAATATATTAAGATTGGAATAATGTGCAACTGCTATATACACGGCTCCAACTTACCTGTCTGTATTCATACATGACTCATCTCTTAATTCAGGGTATGAGTGTGTGTATATATATTATGATTTTAGTCATGGCACCCACAGACAGAGGGGGTAGTGATAGAGATAAAAGAAACCATTAGTCAGGTGCTGCGCATAATGATTGCAATATATTTTTATATCGCAGCAAAGGTGGCAGGAATGAGAAAAAGTGCAATATTCATTCCATTTGCTTTTCAGGCTAAAAGCTGAATCTGTCTCTGCGTCTGAAATCGCACACTATGACAGTATACTGATTTAAATGAAGTACCTACTAACCGACCGTTAAAACAGTACGTATATAGTATGTGTGGGGGGTAGTATGACTAGACTTCGGACGTCCTGCATCCGCCATGTTTTATTGTCACGTGACCCGTATGCTCTTTGACCTATGATGCATTAACATGTATCTAGGCGTCGGTACAAACATTACCTATTCATGAGAAATTCATCAATCTGTATTACATTAAAAAACGGACACTCGCTTTGAAGTTTTCCGCAATTTTTATTTGATGAAATTTGACCGTTGCTCAGCTCCCGTTGCATCATGGGATAGAGAAGTGTCCATCAGATGCACACTCACAAATCTCAGCGGAGCAGTAGACCATCAGGTTATTTCTCGCCTACTGTTTTGTGCACACAGAGGTTTCGGACATACTCATTTTCACCTCTTATATAGTATGGAAGTAAGTGATTTTGGATGCAGGGAGAGTCTCAGCATCAAACATCTGAGCAGGGAGAAGGAACCTGTTGCCAAAATGCATTCCAGAATATCTACAGAACAACTGTAATCATTGCCACTTTTGTTGGGATTTATGTAAATCGATATGGTAAATTCCAGTAAATTACGCTTCGTGTGCAGCTTTCATACCGGTCTCAGCTTCATCTGAATAGCCGGAATTAAAGTGATAGTTCACCCAAAAATGAAAAATTCTGCCATCATTTACTCACCCTCTTGTCATTTCAAACCTGTATGACTTTCTTTCTTCCGCAGAGCACAAAGAAGACATTTTAAGGATGTTGGAAACCGAACAGCACTAGACCCCATTCACTTCTATTGTATGGACCCAAAACCAATGCAAGTAAATGGGGTCCAATTAACAACATGGAACGCAACTATGGACCGCTTACAACGGCGCATGCGCAAAAATTTAATCAGCGAGTCGGTGACGTGGTACGCATGTGTCGAACTCGTCTATCGCGCTTCTACTCGATTGAGTATGCTGCTGTGCGGACGCGTTTGTGCGCGAGACGGGCACAGACTCGGACAGTCAAGTATCGGCGCTGAAGTTGGGAGGAAATCAGGGAAGTCATACAAATGTTGAATGTTAGTGAGAAGAGAGAATAGTTGTAGTGAAGAAAAAGGGTGTGGAGCTGAAAAATGTAGAATAGAAGCATGGAGATTGTCAATTTGATGAAAATGTTTGAGATAAGAAATTGATTGCAGATGTGTGACAATTGAGGAGAGGTTTGAGACATTATTGACATCTCTCTGAAACTGAAATGACAGTGACACTTGTGAGATTTCTGACTCTTTTTCTCAGAAGAAAGGGCCACATAAGATTGTTTCATTTTGAGATTGTTTAATTTGAAGAGTTAGGTTCCAAAATGAGACGACTCCGTTAATAAAAAATAAAAGATCATGTTTTTTTATGTGCAGTCCAATTAATATCAATCAAACTGCAGTTGGTTGGTTTTGATTTAAGCCATAATAACTCAAGAAATACAGCAAACACAATAAAAACAAGATACATATTAAAACCAAACTCTTCATTTGCTTTCCGTTTATTCTCACTGATGTCTAGAAGATATATTAGAGATATTAAAAGATCTTTTCTTTGCTATAAGGTAGGTGAGAAATGGTAAGTCTAAGAATTTAGAGCAGATTTAGATAAAAAAATAGATGTTCAAACAAAAGAAAACATTCAGTATTCTGTAATTTTTTCGTGTTCCTGTAGAGGCATCTAAATGAGGATCCCTTGAATAAGAAGTGATTGAAACCGAAAAGATTTCAGCCCCTAGTTCTTGGCCAGCGTACTGTACATTTAACTGTACCCTTAGTCAAAGGTAAGACTACTAATCACGCTTTCACACATTTGGCTCCGATTCTAAAATCCTGTTCCAAAAATAGCATTCCATTTTATTGGCTAATGGACGTGTCTAGGTTGAAATTTGTATAGTGTTAACTCAGTACCCTTCTTTCCATGCAAATTAATACAATGTTCTCCAAAGGACACAGCGACCCGATACACGTCAGTACATTTCTCTTATTCATTATCCAAGAGCTGGGCTTCTGGGTCTGAGGATGAGAAAGATGCTAGCACACATCTGAACGTGTGTGTGTGTCACATTACGTAACCACCTCTGGATCAGCTCCGTCACACTGGGAGTGTGGGAAACGTTTACCTTCGGTCGCGTCGGCACCTCCCAGTTTCTCTCCGTTTTGTCTCTTCCCTCCTTTGTTGAGCTCTTTATCATCTAAGCAGCCATGACTGTTGCTTTGCTCGGGTCGACATTGAGTATGTCACATTTTTATGAAGTAAAGCAAAACCCACCACAATGGATTAATGCATTATGGTAAAAGGGAGGTGGACAGGAGCAAGGTCAAATAACATTTTCTGAAGGCTCCTCATAACACAATGGGTGGTTGTCAGGGATTGCATTGGTATTCAGAATACTATTAGCACATCGGTATGCAATTGCTAGGGTGGTTTCTATGGGGTTGTTTGGCACAGGTCTTTCTTTGAACATCTATGCATGATTACTTTTTACTAAGCAATTTGATATAGAGGGAGTGCTATGCACGATGCAGAATGACCTTAAACCGTAATTCGAGTGCTTTTGTAAACCATAGATAGAAAAAACATAATTCACATATTTGTATTTTACGTAACCTTATGACAAATATTTATCATACATGCTGTCTTGCGTGATTCTCAGACTTGCATCAACAAGTTTCCTTTTGATGCAACAAGGTATGCTTAAAAGCATTCATTTAAAAACCTTCATTGACAGTGTATTACAAAAAGGCCTTAAACATTCTCATTACCGTCCGTAATCATTTAAAACTGTCAATGCAATAGCATGTTTTGCTAAAAAAAGGGTCATGATGCCCAAGCAAGTTTTTACTAATCATACATCATAGGACATTAATGAAGTATATTTTAATAGGAAATTATACATGCAATATTAATTTACATGGGGAAAATTACCTGTATCGGTAGTGAGAGAAAAAAGCTGTGAACACAGCGTGACAAGACAATATATACATAGAGAAATATAGAGTAATCTGTTGACCATTTGAAAGGTTCTGGTAGATGTGTTTCTTCACATCCAATCAAACTCTATGTAAATATTTTTGTGTGTGCAAACAGTCCCTTAAAATTATACAGAGAGCATCAGTCATGGACACTTTTCATTTCCCCTATTTCGTTGAATCTTGCACCCTCATAATGCGATTAAAGTAGGATTTTGGCAATATTGTGATTCCACTTAACCTCATGCACAATAATTCGATCTTAATAATGCGATTAAGCTCATAATCGCAGTAAGCATAATCGGATAGCATATGTGGCTTACGCCGGTATTAAACGCAATAAGAATGCATGTAAACACTTTAATCGCATTTATGCTGCTCTGATCAAGGTGCGCATGTGCTTGTTTACGCACCTAAAGCGCAAATTCATGGTAAACATGACCAGTGTTGGGTAAGTTACTCTGAAAAAGTAATTAATTACCAGTTACTAAGGCTGTAACGGTTCTCGGTAAAAAATGTAACCGTACGATTCTCCCCCAACGGTTCGCCACACGCTTGGATCGCAGCTCTTCATAAATCTGACGACGCATTTATAATATGGTTCGTTAAAAATTATAATGCGTAAAACAGACTGACAAAGTTCAGCTAATGTATGCTTGTCGATGGATACGCATTTAATACCTACAACAAATCAAATAACGCAGACAAATCTGTGCTGAAAAAATGCTGTAAGAATGACCAGTCATTTATGCTTTCATCACCCGGGTGTTGTGAGCGCGCGAGTGCAGGTGAGACCTGAACAGAACATGTTGCTGTTTAAACTAAACTCATTCAAGCCTCGCCATAAGAAACATTTAAGTGCAAGAAGAAAACTCGCTTGCGCGCTGTAAGAAGATCTGAAGTGCGCACAAGGAAAGTCTCAGACATGCCGCAAATATGAGTTTTAAGTCTTGCACTTAAACGGATAAATTCAAACACGAAGTAGGTCACCATGCCCCTCTTGTCGAGTATCTTAACAGACAAAGTGGGCTATGTCTTAAGTGAACGGATGAAACAGACGAAAAACAACGCACGTGTACAGTATCAGTGTACTGGATCTGTTTCATTCCTCTTAAAGCGAAAAGGAACCTGAAAATGTACATATACAGTAGCTTATTTTATTTTAAAGAGTCTCTAAAGCACGAGCCAATGGAGTTCGAGCTTTGACAGAGCATATGATTGGTTGAATGTACTGAACGAATACGCCCCTGAGTCTGAACGAGAGAGATCTCGTTACACGAACGAATTGGACCCACTGATTCTCATTCGTGAACGACATGAACGACCAAAAGGACCTGCTTCTTGTCGTTCATGAACGTTTCTGGCTTTTTTAAACAAATAAAAAACGTAGCCTTTCGTAGGGACAGTGAGGGGGACGGATCGGAATCTGAGGGGGTCATGTCCCACCCGTCCCCAGTGCCATCTGCGCGACTGCCTGTCAGAACAATTGCTTTGAAACCTGATGTTCCAAATATGGTAAGAGGCGTTACATTTCCGTCACACGCTTGCAGTACTTGACCAATCACTACACACTGGTTTACTGGCCAATCAAAGCACACCTCGCTTTTCAGAGCGATGAGCTTTGTTGAGATCTGCGCGTTGAGAGAGCGTTGGGCAAAGAGATACAAACAAGCAGGGTATGTGGAAAACACAGCGTTTTTGAACCGGATGTGTCTTTGAATGGCTCCTTACCCAGCGCTTGCGCAACCAAACCCGGAAGTGCGTGAAATGATCGTCAAAAAATGTCACGCGCTTCCGGGTTTGGTTGCGCAAGTGCTGGGTAAGGAGCCATTCAAAGACATACCCGATGAGCGTGGAAACACAATGGCCAATCACAGGTCTTTCATAATCTGTTCAACAGCGCTCAAAATGATAGCAGCAAATACAAGTAGCGTCACATTTAGTACCGACTGGTACCGAAGTTTGGCATCGTGACAACACTAGTATACAAATTGTATTACATCTAAAACAAACAATAATATTTGTTTTAGCCGTGTCATATGACTCCTTTAAATATGAGAAATCAGTCAGGTCAGGCACTTTTAATCTGCACCCGATTCTGGGATCCCTGTCCTGCTGTGAAAGACTGATTGAGCTTGAGCCAATAGTCCCTGAGTGCGGGATGTTTAAACACTATCATTGGTCTGAGCTACTGAACGAATACGCCTCTTCATTTAACTAGTCAGTCATCTGACAAAAGAATCAGACATCTCGTTCGTGAATGAGGAGCTGCTGACCGAATGAATTGGAGAAACCATGTCAATCGCTCAATACAGCACTGGTTGAAGTATGTTATATGTTATATTGTAGCATAATATACATACAATTATACAAACACGTTATAAAATTACTAAGACAAGACACTAATTTTCGCCACCTCCTGCCGTATGTATGTAATATATTGCGAAATGGTCACTGAACGAATCAATGAACGAGTCTGAACAAATCATTTTGGTGAACGAACTGAAAAAGAACAGATCACTCAAACGAATCAAAATTCCCATCACTACCGCCGATATTCTTTAGCTGGCCCGCCTTAACATTTCAAGTAAGTGGGGAGACTTTAAGAATGGTGGGCTTTAAGAAATGCACGTCCTGAGACGCCACGTGAAATTCCAAAACGCTGCTACATTCAATACGAAAGAAATTCCCGCTTGACATCTTATAAAGCGATTTGATCGGTCTGTCCAAGAAACTTAATGTTATTACAACGTTACAATCGCCAATCCACAGGCAGTCGGTTTGCGCCCGCGATAGGTCGCGTTCCAAAACGTGTCTTGTAACCTTGAAAGTAACAGGAAAGGGTAACGGTTGTCTCTGATAAGAAAAAACGATGTTGTTTTTATTACTAGATAGATTTGTTTTTAGTTTTGCACTTCTCGGCCACCGTAGATAACGTATTCATGAAACCTCCGCGGTGTATGTAGATAGAAATAGCTCATTCTAAGGTCATAAAAACATTACGCTTCATTATGTAAGGTCTTTATACACTTCATTTCCCAGTGTTAATTGTGTTTGCTTAACCAAAACAAAAAGTATGATGGCTTTAAACTACTGCATATGGCTGAAACCGACACAACAAACAACTGCTACAGAAAACACACATTGTGATTCGACTTAACAGCCTTATTAGTTACTGAGGTAAAGACCGTCTCACAACTTCCCTTCGTGAAAATCTAGGTAGTCAATCCTCACTGAATTCGTGACACAAATTCCATCACAAACCTGTCACAGACCACGTGTTGAGTTAAGCGTTTGGGGTATCGATAAACCAGATGCTGAATCCCACGCAGACGCGCGCAGACTTCACCTTGAGACGCGCGAGGAATTCTCAAGGAGCAACAGAGCAAGCGGAGCAGGAAGCGTCGGCATGCGCGGGAAAACAGACGCGCCAAACGCGCCCCTGGAGCTACACATCCACCAATCAGAGCCGCCTCGTGTCACACGCGAGTCTGAGTCCACATCAGAGAAATCCAACAGTTCCTCGAGGTGTTTCGTGTTAAGCTTTATGCAAGTGAACGTAAACATGACACATGTTCACCCAAGCTTATCGTTTGGGAGGTTTTCTATCGTATGTACCAAGGTATTGCGGACATCTCCCGAATATATGTATTTATTGACGTCTGGCAACACATGAAACGGTTCTCATCCATTTATGACTTCAGTTCACACATCACTCAAACCATTTACTATCTAAATTCGACCACCTGACAAACCAGATTGCGCGCAACAGGAGGGAGCAGAGGCCAACGTGAACGTCTCCACTCGTCCTCAACGCGAACCACCATCATATGTTGTTAATCAAAAAGTAATCGGACTCTATCTGATCCCACTCTTTTGGCGCGATGCGGTCTGTAAGGCAAGCCGGCAAACGCGAACACGTTCACGGGTACGAACGCGAGCTGCGTCCTTCTGTCTGTAATAAACGCTCGCGCAGACACCCTATCATGACTATGTGATGAGGGATGATGACCTTGCGCGTGCATAGATGACAGCCTCGTCAAAGGCACCAGGGTAAATAAATGTGCATTCACGTTAAAACACAACAAGTGCCGTTAGGAAGGAAAAGAGATTTGATCATTCTGAGGGAATGCATTTTGGTGTCATAAATAGAGAGCCGTTTGCACCTGTTTGCATGTTTGGCAACTCACAAAATTGAAGAAAAAGCAACAATTGCGATCTGGGTCGTGCTAGATAAAAGGTGTCTCACGGCACTGACCCGCGCAACGAGCGGTACCGGGTGCCGCCAGCTCGTCTGATATTCAAGGGCGTGCGTTCTCCCTAAAACAAGCGAGAGTAAACCAGCAAAGTACGAAAATCACATTTGGATTGGACATGCATCTCACCTTTCCCGTCCTCGTCCTCTCGGTTCAGGTGCATGACTGTTCGCCTCTGTCACGCCAACAAACGCTGTTTTTTGGACAAGTGCTCTCCAAGAAAAGTCGAATCCAAAATGTATCTCGTTCTTCCAACAGACGAGTGACCATGGAGCAGACGCGCGCGTGCTTTCTCTCTCCTTCCCTTCTTATTTCTTTCTTTCACTCATGAGATTTTTCTTTCCCTCTTTTTCTTAACCCCCTCATTCGATTGATGGTTGTAGATGGGCTTGAAGGTGAGATGAGGGCGAGGATGGCGAGGTGCGCGTCCGTGTCACCGCCAGCTGATGGCATCTCAGTTTATGCACAGTTGAGCGCTTCTGCAGTTCAGTCACAACCACTTGTGCCATAACATGGTCTTCTATTGCACCAGAACATTATTTATTAATTGTATTATTACGTGTTGTATAAAACACCAGTAACCACAAAAACATATACCTTTTATTAAACATTATACACATATATAGCATTACGCGCATATTTCAATGTTGGGCAAAATTCCGATTTTAAGAATGGGTGCGCGCACAAAGATGACCTGGAGTAACACCGCCCAGAATTGAAAATTAAAGTGGAAATCGTGAATGGAATTGACTGAATTCAGATATAATTAACTAAATGTATTGGTTTAAAAAAGGAGAGCAAATAACTTCTAGGTTCTCCATTTTGTAGACCTGGTTCATTCCAAGACTCTATAGAGAACATTACGCTATTATGGGAAAAATATTCTTGCATTGTGTCAATGATAACATGGCTAAAATGAAATGCATTAAAACTATACATATTGCAGCTATTCTGTGGATTTGAAACCCAGCGTATGAAATTTGGCCTCAGCTGTTTATAATTAGCCTGTGTTTTGCCATTCCTGCTGATATTCACAAGCTATTTGGCATCTCGGTTTGAAGTTGTGGATGATTGACGGCTAACAGCAAGAATCCTTATAGGATGCTAATTATACCCTAATGTGTTGATGACATTACCTGCATCCCTTCACAGGCACGCAATGTGCCCTCTATTCACACAGAGGTATCTTCTCCCGAAATCAAACTGATTTTGGAAAAGTACTCTACAGTGTGTCTCCTGAGACAATTTGTTTTCCCAGCTGGTAGAGTAGTATAAGCACAACAGATCAATTGACTCTCAGCTCACGGCTGCAGGTCCTTAATGAAACGCAGTGAAACTGACGCCCCCTAGCGGATTTTAAGTGCGGATGAAGGATGTAGGTCAAAGAATTGTTGTTAAAAATCGGGGTTTCGGCCATGAAGCTGGACTTTTGCTGTATAGATCTGCTGAGGGCTTAACCTTAGTTAGAGCAGCCAGACACCTGATAGGAGCTGATATGCTGGCATCACATCACTGCTGCTGGCACACTGATCACACTATCACTCGCACATCAGTCTGTCTTATCTCTTTATACACAACGATGGCATTTCAATTTATGACTCGGTATCTCACCACAAACCCACTTTGTGGGTTTTCAAAATGTATTGGTTAAATTCTGTCCACATGCTTGACCTTAGGAGTGATACATGGTGTAAATGGTTCCAGTAAATAAGAGTAAAATCAACTAGTGGACAAAATTGTTGTCCGGAGAGCTTTGAATGCTCCTCCAGGGTTCAATTAAATCATCAAAATATGCCACAAAATGGGGAAAAAAGGTTCAACTGGGGGTATTTATGGGACAAAATGATTTGGCAAAAAGGCTAGCTATATCACTGCTGTCCGTCTGAAATCTCCATAACTTGTGATGTTTATATGTCATTATTATTCGTCATCCTTTATGTTTGTCACTGGGTTTTGTATATCTGAACAATTTAACGTATTGAAAGTGCTTGTCGACTTCGACGACACAGTATTTGGGTGATTCTCACGAAATCTTGGTTTCAAGATGTCAAACATGAATTTCTTAAAAACACTTGCATCGACAAATTTCCTTTTTATTAATATAAAAGAAGGCATGACATGTTTAAAATCATCATTTTTTTTTAAATGATCATATACGTAACGGCCAATCCCATAGCATGTTCTGGTAAAAAAAAGAGAAGCCACGATGCCTAAGCAAGTTTTTATTAATCATACGTAGTAAGACATTTATTCATTATATTTAAATAGAAACACTATAAAAACTAAAAACATTTTTCAAATGCAGAAAACTACCTGTATCGGTAATGAGAATGAAAAAAGTTGTGTAGAATATTACTTTATTACCTAGAGAAATATAATCTGTTAGTAGCCATTTGAAAGGTTCTGGTAGATGTGTTTTTTCACATAAAATCAAACTTAAAGGAGTAGTTCACTAACAAAACAAGCCTCCATTGACTTTCCATAGTCATTTTTATTCCTGCCATGGAATGTCAATCAGGGCTTATTTTAAAGTGAACTACTCCTTTAATGTAAATATCTTGTGTATGTGTGTTTTAGCAGAAAAAGCAATAAAATACATAAATAAATAATTCCCATGTTAAAACTATGCCTTATGCAAGGTAGAGAACACAATTATGTTCATTATAATCATTTACCAAATTATATGTTTTATAATTAAAATCTGGAGAATGACACACTTATTCTTTAATAAGTACAGTGTTTTTACCATTTTCTTAAAAACTGCGAATATGGACATCTGAGAATTTGAAAGGACAATGACGTGTCAGGGAATTTGGGTTCCCTTTCTGTCGGTCTCTCGACGTTGTGTCGAAGACGACAGATGGGGTTCGCCCTTGGGAACCTATCAACTCTGACTACTTTTAGAAAAGGCCAATGAAATTGGGGAATGAAATTTGCATGCCGGGCTCCGCCTCCGGATGTCCGGTATAAAAGGAAGCCGGCGTGCTTCATTCACTTACCTTTTGTTCTTCAGAGCCTTCGCTCCTGACTACAACTGCTCGTATCTACATCGCCGGATTCTCAGCGGTGCAGCGGATCGTCCCTTCCTGCAGCGACTTTCCCCTGGGCGTCTCGGCGGTGCCAGAAGTGTTCGAGATCTTTCTAGAAGAAGCAATTTCCTTCTAAAAGAGCAAATTTCTCCAGCGTGGCATGTCCCGCTGTTCTCTCAGGTGCAACACACTCATCGAGGAGGGGGACGGACATGATGTCTGCCTCGGGTGTTGGGTTTCCAGCACGTTGAGGCAGCCGTTGTGGATACGTCCTGCCCGCGCTGCGGGCGGATGACGATTCAGACGTTGCGTCACAGGCGGCTGTCTTCCCCCGGGAACCAGCCGCCACCTTGTGTTGCTCCCCGTTTCGTGACAGCAGGACTACGGTCCGCTCCGGCAAGCACCGAGGGTGAAATGAGGATTATTGCATGCACTAATCCGCCAGCCACTGGCTCACGGACCGCTCGTACCTCGCTCGTTTGATCGTTCCCCAAAAGACGGTCCAACTGTCTTGTTCCTCAAATTACGTGTCGGAAACGGCGCGTGATGATGAGATGTCCCTTGCAACGTTGGAGGGTGACTGACTGGCATCTTTGACTTTGATAATTCCTTGAAGCTCCCTCCCTCGGGGGGTCGAGATCAGGAAAAATCGGACGTCGAAAATGCCGGCCATGCTTTCCCGGGCCGCCGTGAGAATGGGGAGGTAGTGTACGTACTGCCCCCCAACGCTCGCGGCTGGATACGCGGTACCTTGTGTTAGCGTGCGGTTTGCGCGCCTACCCATCAGTGCCGTGTATACCGGAAGTGCATGAGGAACTCGGTAAGACCTGGAAACGCCCCCTTCTCGGCGTACAGGTCGAACTAGTTCTGTCACCCTTTCTTCCCCTGTTGGTGGGTCAGCTAGAGGATATGTCGATGTCCCCCAGAGGGAATGTGCCGCTGCGGTCCAACCCGCAGTTGGCTGCCACCTGGGGGCTCGATCTAGACTCCTGTCCAAAGCATGTGGGCTTTCCGGTGTCCCTGATGCCGGGAGCTTGCACTGCTGCGGGCAGAAACTGCCCCTCTCTTCGCGCTACGGCGTGGAGGGGGGGCGGAAGCTGCCCCTCTCTTCGCGCTACGGCGTGGAGGGGGGGCGGAGGCTGCCACTCTCGTCACGCTACGGCGTGGAGGGAGTCCCAACAGGGCAAGACTGACCTGGTGCTTATGCAGGAGATCCGCGCTGCCACCAAACCGCTTACGGGCGGAGACACCTCTGGCTGAAACCTGCATAGATGAGTGACACGAGAAGGTGCCCTTCTCGACTCACCCATCTCGCAAGGGGGGGCTGTTTGGTGATACTGTCGAGTTCGACAGTAAAAAGCAGACTGAGGGTATCAAGCATATCCTCACCTGCCGGAACTCGACCCCCCCCTCGGGCTGTCAAGATTCCGTGCACCGTCTGCTCCCCAGAAGCCTGGTCCTCTTCGATGTTCCCTGACTGCGGCCCCCTCATTCAGCTGGCCCACCGGAAGAAAACGTCAAGGAGGAGACCAATGCGGCCCTCACGGGAAGACCCCAGGGAGAACGAGAACACCTTCAGGCTGGACCCCAGGTTTTGGAGGTCATTCAAGGACGGTCCTGCCCCGTCCCAACAGCCCACTTCAAGGTGTTCTCTCTCTCTCTGGGAGTTTTCACAGCCGCTCTCACCCTCTACAGGACGGTGTTCGGCAACTCGACGTTGCGTCATGGCGAGACACAGTGTCGAGGATAAACAGCAACTCTCTACACTCTCACAGACAGTGCACGTTGCTACATCATCGCCAGGCAGGTAAGCAGGGCCGATTGCCTCCCACCACCAGGTGGCGAACTTGCAGGTGCTCCTTATCAGGGAGCTAGACCCAACCCCACTCGTGTTGTGTCCGGCATGCCAGCTGTGCCTCTACTGGAACCACACGCAGAGCTTAGGGCTCTGATCAGCTCTCTGTCTGTTTCGGAGGTCAGCAGGGAGGACTGTCTCCAAACAGAGATTGGCGCACCAGACTGTGGACGCCGTCACTACGGCATCCCAGTCTCAGTTGGCCCCGGCCAGGGGCGCCTCTCTGGCAGACATCTGCAGAGCTGCGGGTTGGGCTACACCCAAACACCTTCGCGACTCCGCGTAAACTGGTATCAGCCCGCGTCCTACATGGCCACGTGTAGGACCGGCAGCCGGCTGGGCGTATGCCTGCGAAAGCATCTTTCCACCCTCCAGCAGGTTGGGTCAGTGTGCTATCTACCTCTCTTCTTACCCTACCTTGGTTAAGAACAGGTATCCTTTCCGCCTCCCTTCTTACCCATCTTCGTGGTTAAGAACAGGAATTCCATCCATCACTAAGCAAGCACCCCCTGGGGGTCGGCTGGGCAGAGCAGCCTTCCCCTTAGGCCGGGAGAACATGTGAGCCATCAGATGGCTCTAACCGGACCTAGTGCTACCGGACGTATGCAACACCCCCTCCCTGGGCTGTTCCGTCTGATGTATCCTCATGAGTTGGTTCCCACTCCTGGTAACCCATGACCTCCCCCAGGTGGACCTCCACCTCGCGGTTAACTACTCAGTCCGCACATTCCATGCGATCTTCCCTAAGGGCGAGACCATATCTATTCCACTGTATCCTCCCCCCCCGGTAGGAAGTGGCCTCTGCAGCGCATCCCTAATTAAGGAAGTTGCGCTTACCCGGTGGTACCCGATCCGGACGGCCTCTCGCCGGTAAGAGAGATAAGGCCCCATCCGTGAAAGGTAGCTGGTCAGGGCCTACCCATCTTCCTTCAGGAAGCTCTGGGACCCCCGACCCATCACACTGGAAGGTTACAGTTTCGCGAAAGCCTCAAATTGACACGCCAAGGCCTGTTACCGTCGCTTCGCTAGAGATTGTGACGCGATAGGCGTTGTGGCGTTTTCCAGAAAAACCCCATCTGTCGTCTTCGACACAACTTCGAGAGACCGACAGAAAGGGAACGTCTTGGTTACGTATGTAACCTCGGTTCCCTGATGGAGGGGACGAGACGTTGTGTCCCTTATGCCACAACGCTTATCGCCCTCTGCAGTAGTCGTGAGAGGCTCTCAGGCTCCTCAGAACACAGGTAAGTGAATGAAGCACGCCGGCTTCCTTTTATACCGGACATCCGGAGGCGGAGCCCGGCATGCAAATTTAATTCGCCAATTTCATTGGCCTTTCTAAAAGTAGTCAGAGTTGATAGGTTCCCAAGGGCGAACGTCGTGTCGTCCAAGGCCGAGGTCGTTTCCAAGGGTACATACGTAACCAAGACGTTATATGTTGTAAAACATAGTAGGCAACATTTTACAACATCATAGGATGCTTCAGACATGAAAGACGTTTAAAATTATTCAATTGTGAATCGTGTCGCTAGGATGCTGTCTTAGAAGGCTGCTGCCTATGTAGACAACTTAGCTTGCAACATTTTGAATCCTCGTCTCTCTCTCTCTCTCTCTCTCTCTCTCTCTCAGGTAAATATTCATTAAGCTGCCTCGCTGGTCTCTTCTGAACTCAAGTCAACAAGCGTGCCTTTCATCTGGCACTGTTTTCATGGGTAATCAAGCATGAGGGTCTGGGTAATTCTTCAGCCTTGATCTCCCGCTTCACCTTCCTCACACTGCACATCACATATTTAAACCAGGGGTTCCCGAAGGGGGGGTCGCTAAGCCGCGACGGTTGTGGCGCGAGATGATTTCCAGAAATCTTTTTTGATTTATTAGAAATACCATATGCAATCATTAAGTGTAACAAAATATAAAAATATAAGTTAAGTTAAAAATATAACCAGCAAAATATAAAGCCATCAGCCTTAGGGAATTTCTCCCCCTCGATCATGTTCCCCTGAGGTGATTGCGTCACAATAACGACATTAACAAGTTGCCATTATGCGCCTTTGGGTAGAATAGGTGCATGTTTACATTTGCGCGCAACGTTTGTATAACTAACTTAAACCACCTCCAAGGTTAGTGGGGGTCTCAAGTCACTGGCACTGTTATTTTGGGGGTCGCGGGCTGGAAAATTTATGAACCCCTGAGTTAAACAACTGTGCAACATATTGCCCGTAGGGACATTTAACATGAGATGGGAGAGCGCTGAAGCTTATGAGACAGCTCGATCATTCATCTGATTTCATCACATTCGTGTATTCGTACGATGGCACAGACAATCATAACCATCGTACGTGTCTTCACAACAAAGCCGCACATATGCAGCCCTTATGTCAATGTAAACCCCACAGCTCCACACATCCATTTAGGATCTGGGTTACAAAGCAGCTTCTCTGGCCGCGCATAAAAAGCTCAGCCTCCCTTCATTATGAGCACAACGCAGAATAGTCTGCATCTGAAGAGAATCTAGATGTGGACACATATTCCCGGAGGCACTAAAAACACAGCAGAGTTGTTAGAGCCGCCATTCGCTCCGTGTCTTGTCCGCCGGCTCTGTGTTATTTCCAGAGCCGGACAGTAACGGAGTACATTTACTCGAGTACAGTACTTAAGTACAATTTTGAGGGATCTGTACTTTACTTGAGTATCATTTTTGGGGAGTACTCATGACTTTACTCAAGTACATTTGAGAGGCAAATATTGTACTCTTTACTCCGCTACATTTCTATCCATAACCGTAAGTACCCGTTACTTCTAAAAAGAAAAATCTCGGAAACCATCAATTTGTTTTTTCCCTCTCAAACGTGATTGGATTGTGCAGGCGCCACCTATTGGGACAGCCTTTCAGCAACCAATCACCCAGACCTCAGAGCTCTATCATTTGCTGTACAGCTGTCAATCATCTCACGTAGTCATACGTGACCTTGTCTGCATGACACGTCCTGTGTACACTTCCTCATTCTGGACGTCCGTGATAAAGCGAAAGTGACATTTCTTCACCAAAACAAGAAGCTAATAAATGCACGATTGAAGAATATGTGTTTTGTGTGTTATTTTCATGCGATTTGGGGTATTTTTATATGAATAAAGAATAAAGGTAAGGGTAAGGATAGCCAATAGCGTCATATAAAATGCTAAATATAACATATTTCAAAATCTTTTTTTGACTTGAAAACATCGCGACCGGTCAGCTGATTTTCTTTAATCATTATTATTTTCTCTTCTTTGCTCTATGCTGCGTGTATAACACGGTCAGGTTCAGAGGTGTGTCAGAACATTGCTATATTGCCTTTGCTGGTTTAGGTTTATTGATTTCAGGGGCGGCGTTTGCGTATGGCGGAGTACGGCAGTTGCCATACCCTAGCGTTCAGAAAAAGTAGTTGAAACAAAGTGTGCATAATGAGACTCATTAAAGATAATTAAACTACTTTACACTGATGTGTACATGTAGCATAGGCGTCGGAAGCATGTGTATTTGAGAATGTATAAGCACCGTTAAGTCACCAGTAGCTTCAGTGACGTAGTCGGTAAGACCGATGATTTGTAGTTTTGACGTGACATCGTAATGTTGGTTCGAAGCTCTTTTTGGCTGAACTCGTTTGTCTGCAGTTTCCACATTTTAGATCGTATACAGGCATTTATTTTCAATAAAATAAAGAAACTGCTTACAAAATGGCTAACAGTGGTTTTGGAATCAAGTGTATGGTGAGGTTAGGGGTAGTGGGGAGGTCTTTATTTTCCCAATTAGTTGGCATCCATTTAATAATTTTAATAAATCGAATAATTTACACTATTGTTATTGTATTCCATTTATAATGTAAAACGCTATCTGATCAATGGTTGGTTTATATTTTAGTCTCATAGTCGATAAACATAGTCGTTGGTGGTGGTTATGACAACATCTGGCTGTGGGTTATTTTTTACTACTTTCTTTAAGTTTTGTGGTTATATATATGTGGTATCATTTGGTTTTGTTGTGGTTCGTTTTTGTATGGTCTGAGGAAATTTCGCCATACCCTAGGTTTTGATGAAACGCCACCACTGATTGATGAAAAAACAGAGAAACTTACATGTACACACAATTGTTAGCTGAATTTTATTTTCTAATATTAGACATTAATGTAAGATGAGCATTTGCTTTGATGTTCTTGAGTATGCTGTGTGTTTAACACGGTCAGGTTCAAATGTGGGTGCAAAAATCCATTAAAACTCTGGCAGAGGTTTGTCAGAGCCTTGCCCTTGTGCTATTGCCTTGTTGGCAAGTGAGAAATGTTAAATAAAGCAACATGGTAAAAAGATGAAAATTACTTGATTTTACTTTAAATTCCTCTCCAAGGTATCATTTTTCATAACTCCATGTAGGACGTTTCTGTACATAAATGTAAGCACCGTGGCAGTAGTAATGCAATATTTAGAAAATGTACTCTTGTACTTTTACTTAAGTAGACATCTGACTGTAGTACTTTTACTTGTACTCGAGTAAAATTTTGCAAGGGGTATCTGTACTTTTACTCAAGTAATGAAGCTGTGTACTCTGTCCGCCTCTGGTTATTTCTGCGAGTTTGCAATCAGAGCCCCGATGAGCGCAGCCATTTTGGGGCTATGATATCGAGATGAAACGGATCTTTTACAATACGTTTGCGACACCAACAATTCCGTCTAATGCAGTTATAGTCTCGGCACAGCAAAACACGCAGAAATCAATGACGGTGGGCAACAGGGAAACAGAACATTTCTCCGAGATGAGGGTTTGATTACAGCCGAGATATGACATGAGAGAGAGGATGGAAATAGTGACCAAAGATGTCTCTTTGGACAGTACGATGGGAAGGCTATTAAAGTCTGCCATGAAAGGTGGCTCTGTGGTCCGAATACTAAACATGATCAAAAGCCCCTGCAGATACAATCACCTGCCCTGCAATCAATGCTTTTCTACCGCTTCTCTCCGTCTGCTTGAGTGCTTAGCAGCATGTGTGCTGGGCCACAGATCCCACAATCTCTTTTATTTTTCATTCAAAAAAAAGGAAAAAGAAAAAATTCTCGTTTTTTTGGCTAAATCCTAGCGAGCGCATCGCTGCTTTTTGGACAGTACACCGGAGATGAATCCACATCAAGTGACGGACACACGTCCCACATCCACTTGAATTGACATTCTCAAAACCATGGCTCAATGCGATCTGTTCCCAAATACAAATAACATACAGTCTCAGACATGGATTTTGGAGACTTTATGTTTGAGCGTGACAAAACAGGCAAAAGATTTGAAGAAAATCTCCTTTTCCCATGATATAATGAACAATTAATGATATAAATCTTGTAAATACAGTTATAATACAAAGATTCATAAATAGATCAAACAAACGTGATTCATGATAGGATATGACATAGACAACACTTATTTTGATGGACACAGAGTGTAATATTTTATATCAATAAAATGAAATTGAACATATTATTATTATACTAACCAACAATTCATACTATTCGTTTACATTTTTTGTGTGATATTAAACACATTATGATTAATCGTTTTAATTATTTCTCTTAAAACATATTGTCTATACAAGTCAGGATATTGGTTGATAAATGTGCATGAGTTATGGGACCCACATAGTCACAGGACCCTAGGAGGATAACATCAATGAAGAAACAATACAACATGAAGCCAAACCTTGTGGAACAACAGTTCTTCATGCATGATGTCTTTCTGGTTTTCTATGAACACAGTCATGATATTGTGTGGCCTCTCCATCTACTCTTATAAAGAGGGTCCAGCTCTACTGATAAATATAAACTGTCAACTCGGGCCAGACACAAAAGGTTACTTATTATAGTTAAATTACTTTAATAAAGTAATAAAACACAAGGATTGTTTTGAGAAATTGTACTTTGCTCATGCATTTTTATATCATGTACAGTACAGTACAAAAAAACATTTCTTTTTACTAAAAAGCTAAATTATTTTTACTTTTACAGGTACAACTTAGTGTAAATGAGCTTTTAAACTCTCCATGTATTTAAAACATTTTTTATGTTTGTGTAATGAAAAAGGAGGGACGAGAGCCGTGAGGGAACGCATCTCTCAAGGAGAAGATCAGAAGCATAAAAGGACGAGCAACAAGAGGTTACGACGAGAGAGGACCATGCCTGGACACTGTTGTGTTAAGTTTTATTTATGTTTGTGTGGCCGGCAGTCGACCCTTTACTTTCGTTTTGTATTGTTTGCTTATTTTATTAAAGTTGTTAAATGTTCGTCGGTTCCCGCCTCCTTCCTTCCGTACTTTGAACTGTGTCACAGTTTGATTTAGATTTTGACACAATAAATAAACGTTTAACCTAAAGCTACGATCTGTACCTATGTTTGGTTAAGAATAAACAAAAATCAGTTACCGAGCAACTAAAAAATCTGCGATCAAAACTGTCTCCTAACCTTACCCTGATTCGCAGTGATAGGCTCACAATAATGCTTTATAATTTGAGCTGTCGAGTATGAACTCACAGCGAATGTCAGTTTGACGTCACGTAAAGATAAATATGTAAAGTGTCCTGCAATTTTATATTTCAAACAGAGATGGAGATAGAGAGGCGAACGTTATGGATTCCAGTATTATTTGTACCTTTCTGATAAAAATGCTGATATAAAACCGGACAACTTAACATCTACGGTGATTGTTTGAATGCAGATGGCTGATCAGAGATCAGCACTTCCACACACCATAGGGATTCAGTGTTTCAGAAGGCTGAGAACAAATTCACCAGCTCCGAGGAAGTAAACCACCTGAGCAATTCCGAAAAGTGGAGTGATGACCAGTGCGCGACAGTACGCCCCCTTCAGGAACGCAGCAGGACCCTCATTACGAAGAATCTTACTGAGAAGGACACACACATAATAAAATATTTAAAGTAACTTTTCTCTCTGCCTGTCTACAGCTGCGGAAAATCTTTTAAGAAAAAAATCCCACTATGATGAACGACTGGTGTTTTCCGCTGCTTTGATAGATGCACAGCCTAAGGAATATGTTGGCTAGTGAAAGTGCCCACTCACTTTTCCCCAGCCTGGCCAAAAACAAAACTTTGCCTGCGCCTGCGCCTGCTCTGTTTTAATATATAACACAAAATATAACTAGAAAAATGACAATGTGAAAATACTCAACCTCTTGCCTTTGTTGGTCTATTATATTTCCAAATATATGAATGAAAGTCATTGGAGCACAAAGTCTAGTGTGATCCTCCCTTTAATCTGATTCTTTAGCGACTGTCTAAATGAACCATATGAATAAATAAATAAAATCACCTGATACAGTCTTTTACTCCACTGTACATGTCTTCTTGAGATCCACGGGTCATAGACTGAAGCCTGGTCTTTATCACTAGAGCCCATATACACATACATCCAGACACATACAGTACAATTAAATGATTGTTTCGTCCTTCAGACACTGCATGATGTCATTCAAATATTGTAACTTTAAAGACAGATCAGTCTAACGCAGTATAACAGCATGATTTCAACTCTTTCATGTAAAATGTAGAAAATGTCTATTAAAGGGGTCATATGGCTCGAATATGTGTTCTCTGTGTCTTTGGTGTGTTATAAGTTGCCCATGTATTAGACACATAAAATTGCACAAATTAAAGTGTCGGAACTGAAGATGCATTGTATCTAAAAGCGAATGCTCACCCAGACCTGCTTGAAACGCCTCGTGTAACCACACCCCCACAAATCTACATCAGTTCGTGGTATGATTTGACTAAGACCGCCCAAATGTATACGCAAGTAAAGTGGGTGTACCTGTCAGTACAATTGCTTTGGAACCTGATGTTCCAAATATGGTAGGAGGCGTCACATTTCTGTCACACGCTTGCATTATTCGACCAATCACTACGCACTGGTTAACTTCAATCATAGCACCTCGCTTTTCAGAGCGATGAGCTTTGTTAAAAATCTGAGCGTTTCAGAGAGGCGGAGCAAAGAGGAGATACAAACATGCACGGTATGGGGAAATACAGAATTTTTTTTACCTTAAATCATGTATACACATTGCATTACATATAAAACGAAACAAAAAAATGTTTGGCCGTGTCATATGACCCCTATAAATAACATACAGTATAGGCGTCAAGGCAAAATAAGGTATAAAATAATATTTTTTACTCTATTTTTATACTTATAATAGTACTACTAATATTTTAGCCAGACATTTAAATTGTAGCATTAAAGTCACCCATAAATTAAAATTCTCTCATAATTTGCTATACATAATTTACAAATATATGCAGTAATTGACGCAATTATTTACTTATTTTAATTTGGCACTTCGTTTACATTTAAATTTAGCTAAATACTTTATGATGTGATGATGTGTGTGCTTATTTTTTTTATATATAATTTGGAAATAATAATTATTTTTTATAATAATTTTATGACCTTTTGTTATTTCATGTATTTATTTACTTTAATATTAAAAAAGTTATTTTTTTAAATATTTTTTTAAATTATTTTTCATTAATTATTTAAAAATATAAATTGTGATTAATAGTTATGTTTATTAATTAATATTTTATTAATTTGTTTATTTATGTATTGTTATAAAACTTTATATTTCTATTTTAGCTTAAGTTTGAGTTTAGTTGTCATTTATTTTCAGTCAATGATTTTATAATCAACTTACTTTTCTTTATTGCTAAGGCAACATGTCATTTTATTTCATTTTTTTTTAATAATACTAAGTCCTGTATTTTATTTGATTTTAATTAGAAATGTTAGTTAGTTTCGTATATTATATATAAATGGCATATTTGGGTGAAGTATCCCTGGCCCTCGTATTCTCGCCAGACACCACATGCTGGCTTTTGGTGTCTTTAAATTCTTCCATTTGCTTTTGTTCAGTGGTGCTTAAAATTGTTCTGCTGCTTGTTATACACATCCACACAGCTCACTCAGTGTATCCCATCATTCAGCGCAGACCGTCTCACCGTCAACAGGGTTGACAGCAACAGCTGCAGTGCACCCTGCGAGACAGCCGGACAGGAATGAGATGTAGAACGGAGCCGAACCATCAGCGTTCCTGCTGCCCAGGCTGTTCAGGTTAGCAAACAGTGGGAAGTAAATGATGGAAAAGGGCACATCCCTGAGGGAGAGAGAGACGCACGTACACAAACACACACACAGAGATAAAGGACGAGCGGGACACATTATGTCTCACAGATTGGATGACTGAACTACCTTAACAGAGTGGCCCCCAGTCCCTTATATAGACCAGCGATGCCTTTGTCCTTCAGCAGATCTCTAGAGAGCTGGAGGGCGGTGGGAGATTTCACCTGAACGAGGCTGACTTTGACCCCGCCTCCTCCGCACCGCTGGCCATTCAGCTTCCTCTGGGCCTCTGTCAAAGGCACAATACTACTAATGCTATTTATGGAGTTTTAATTATGTTTACTGTGTATAGTATGTCAAGTGTCCGTATGTTTAGATAACCCAGATGGCCCATATCATTTGCCAAAATTAGCCAGAACTAAAAACTTTTTATTGACTCTGGTTGAGCACCCAAGAGACGTTTCATTCAAAATGCTAAATATACATATTTATTTCAGATATGATAAATGAGACGTCATAAATAATACATGTTAATGACACATGAAGACATAGCAGACAGCCAGTGGTGTATATTTCACCTATTCTGCCGGCATCTTGCATCTGGATCTTCAGCATCTCCATAGGAGTGGTTACGATCACCTGCCAACACGCAAATAATGTCATTTAAACCCGTTTTTCTTTTTTTTGCAGAACTGAAAAGAAGATATTTTGAAGAATGTTGCTGACCAAACAACATTAAACCCCATTGACTTCCATTGACTTTGGACACATTTCTCAAAATATCTTCAGAAAAAAAAGATTCACATACAGGTTTTAAATGTCATGACAAGGACAGAATTTGTATTTGTGTATCAACTATCCCTTCATGATTAAATTGTATTTGAGAACATTGCCTTAGGAAACTCATTACGAAGGTGCACTCATTAATCCTTTATATTTTGTTGGCTGCAATTCATCCTAGAGCTTCACGCTAGAGCAGTTTGTTTGTCTTTTGTTGTTCTCCGTCTCAGACTACACACATCAATAAAATAAACGTTCTAGGAGTCATTCCCAGCAAATGTAATTGCTGTCCGCCAAAATCATTCCCAGTTCTTGTGTCGTCAATAGGTATATTAGCTGGCTTGTTTGTTGTGTGTGTGCATCTTAGTTGTCTACTTTGTTTGTTTTTTATTGCTATTTGTAAATCATTTAAATACACAACTGTTCATGTGATTTCAACATGGTGCGGCCCATGAAATACCTAAACATAAATAATGAAACATTATAAGGAATCTTCATCTTATGTGAATGTACAAAACTGTATTTGTGAAACAACGCTATACATTTTTTTATGAAAGTTATATTTTTACAAAGACATTGAACACACCTGTAAATCTAATGTTTTATGTGTGTGTCTGAGAGGCAATGCATATGGGTACAGGACCGAGAACGACTAACCTGGCAGGTACCCGCCCCGCCTCCAGCTAACATTTCTCTAACCAGCGTCAACGTCTGCCTGTGAGAGAGAGTGAGAATTAATAAGTGTTTGATGACGACCAGCCTGTTTCTTCTGTGAACAAGAAGCTTTAGGCTGTGTTACCGAATGTGTGATGACATCATCAGCGCACAGTTGTGCACACAATTCAATAATTCATCGCCGTCTTCTGGACTGTATTAATCAATAATTTAGCATTCTAGCTTTTTGTCAATTCCGAGATGCTAAGCACAGCTAAGGGGTTCTAGCAATGAATGAGTTACATCACGTTCAAAACCAAAGTGCAAATCTAAGAGTTCACTGCAATTTATTCCTTTAAAAAATAAGATATAGATTCAGTGACTTCGTCTGACCTACATTTTGTCCAGAGCAAAAAAAATGATTTTCAATAAATGAAAAAGAGCTTTTATTTTTTTAAATCAGTGCTGTTGAGTTACAATTACATTGCAAAAAAATGATTCCAGTCTTAAAGGGACAGTTCACCCAAAGAATTTTGAAAATTGTGTCACGAATTACTCCATATTAGGTGTTTCAAAAACGTCTTTTTCTGATGAGAACAATGGAAGATATTTGGGAAAATGTTAACAATTTTCAGTTCTGGGACATCGTTGACTTCCATAGTAGGAAAGGTGCTCCAATTTAGGTGTTTTCCTTAATTCTTCAAAATGTCTCATTATGTGTTTCATAGAACAACAACAAAAATACAAAAAAATTCTTATATGGTACTCAATGATCTCACAGAACTGAAAATTGCTAACATTCTTCCAAATATCTTTCTTTGTGTCAAACAAAGAAATGTATACAGGATTGGAAGAACCTGAGGGTAAGTAAATGATGACAGAATGTTCATTTTGGGTGAACTATCCATTTAAGGCATACAAAAGCGTGTTTATGAATACAAATTAAATGATATCATAAAAAACTGTAATACTCCAGCAGCCAGGGGGGCCGAAAAAACATAAAATAACATTTACGTGTTATGAAATTCACATGTTTTTCATGTTATTTTACACCCGACATGCAAATATGCAGTCTATTTATATTTCTTTATTTTACCACATGTGAAAAATCTCTAAATAGGTAAAACTGTGTATGAAAGAATTTTTACTTTGTGTGAACTATTCTTTAAGTGTCATTTCTATTCTTACCCATCGTTGGAGAGCTGATGTCTAAAAAAGTCATTGGCGGCAAGCTTGATGGCCTTTTCTGGGGTTACCAGCGTCAGATTAACCGCGGCGCCTGAAAATTTGTCATAAACAAACCGAAAGTGGAGTTTTTCCAAGCACGAAAAATCTCAAATGATCTCAAACCTTCCAACAGACAAACACACTGTAGGCTATGACACAAAGCAATGTACCTCTATATATTCCAAATAACCCTTCAGATCGGATGGTTTTTAAGAGGCAGTCAGACCTGGAATGAAACACATTCCCACACATAAACAAGCACACAAACATTAATCTGAAGAGTTGTCAACTCACAGCTCCTGAATGAGACAGAGACGTACATGCTAGTGTAGATGCGAGATCCGCTTCGCTGGTTTTGGAGGCGTGTTTTCGTCAGGTCAATAGGAAACACGCAAGTGACGCCGATCAATCCGGCTATACCTCCGTTGATGAGTTTAGCTGACAGACTGAAACAACGCAGCACACATTAGTCTACTCTGTGAAAGAAAACCATTACCGTCACTGGAAATGCAGACCTGCTCTATTGTGTGAAATTGTAAGTTATTATAGTCAGACTTGCCTTTAAGGGACTTGGATGAAACTCACCTGATTTGCTTGTCAGCCATTGAAAAATTGAAGATGACGTTATTAATGTCACAGCTGTCACAGCTACCTGTTAGTGTCAATGACAATGAGAATTTCACTCTCAAAAAATGATGAGAATTGAGTTTGTTGTTGATGATATTGAAGTTTCAGTATTTAATCATCATGGGAGTCCATCACAGCCAGAGAGAAGATACAGGAACAAAACGGATTGCATCTGTCTGAAGTAATAGGAAATAGGAAATTTAAAAAAATAATAATTGGAAATAGGCTCATTCTCCAACTGCCCCAGAGTTAATAAATTGAGTTTTACCGTCTGGCGATAGCACTTTTAGCATAGCTTAGCATAGATCATTGAATCCAATTAGACCAGTAGCATCGCGTTCAAAATTGACCAGTGTTTCGATATTTTTCCTATTTAAAACTTGACTTTTCTGTACTTATATCGTGTGCTAAGACTGGTGGAAAATGAAAAGTTGCGATTTTCTAGGCCGACATGGTTAGGAACTATACTCCCATTCCGGCGTAATAATCAGTAATAAAGCAGTGATATTTAAAGCAGAATGATCTTTCTTTATCCTTGGATGTTCTCTTTACGCATCTGTAAATATTTGCTTTATATTACAGTATGTGTCTGTTTGAGCTTATTTCAAGTACAAATGACCTGCAGATTATGTGTGTGTGCGTGCGTGTGTGTGCACATTTATACATTTAATTATCTTATGTGCGTCTTTTCGAGTATCTGTGCACGAACCCCCAGGAAACCATAAAAATGCACAAGAGAAGAAATGCACATTTCTGTAACCATGGCAACTGCTGACTACAAACACCACAATGTTTTCCGGACTTCAAGACCTGCAGCGAGATCATCACTTCAGAGAGACAGCGCGCAGGATCAACGGTGGAGGTGGACTCTCCATCACATTCAGTCTCTCGGTCCATTAGTGAAAATATAACACAGATTTGTGAAAGAGAGACATCCTGAATAACCGTACAGACAATGGAAACGGTTTTGTTCTGTATCCCTCTGGGGTCACCACTTTGACCCAATAAAATGAGATTGTGAATGTGTGTTAGGTGGAGGACATGATATTCTACCTCTCTTTTGTTCATGCTTCAAAATTCGGCTGCCCAACCTTATGTTTTATGCTTTTTTCAACCTTATCAATCTGACATTTCTCACCACAATATTTGACCTGTTGTCAATTTACAGTATTTATAGTCATACATTCCTGGTAACATTGAGGCCTTGGCTTTGATGTTTTGTTTCTCCGTTCTGTGCACCGCAGCTAAAACAAGCCTGCTGAATGACAGGACAAATAAAACGCAGCCGAATCCAGCGGACTCAAATTTATCCCGAATCCACAGCCGGTCCCCCACAATGCATCCCATTGAGAGATTATATTCAGAAACCCAATCCCAGCCATTGATGAAGTTTACAGGAACACAGGCTGCTAGTGTACAAGAGAAGAAAGAGTGAAAGTAAATAAGGCTGTTCAAAAAGGACACACAGGAAAAGGGACTTGTGAGGGAAGATGAGAATATGAGAGCAGAAACCGAAAAGGAACCCACAGACCTGACATGACTTTCCTCATATTTTTCCAGAAAAAGAAGCCGGTGTGTTCAAAGACTCGATTTATGACTGGCTGTAAGGTCTGGTCAGTGTGTGTGTGTTTAGTTGATAAAATGAGCGGATTTATTCACAATCCAAACTGTTTTCATGAGACGATAGATACAGATAAAAATCATTCCTCTCTCCTTATAATAGCTGAATTATAATTTCTTTATTAAAACAAAAATGTGTCTTCCAATGTCAATTGATAGCACATACATTCCAGATGTAAAGTCAAGCCAGTTTCTACATTGTATCTTGTACGATAAGCAGATATAATTGAAATGTGATGAACAAAGAAAGCAGAATTTCTTTGGGTGTACTTTTTATCAGTACAATTTAAAATAGTTTATAATAATAAACACAAAAGTCAGTAAGGACATCATGAAAACACACATTGATGAAATGATCCTAATGTATTAATGTCCTAAAGGTTATTTTAGTAGCCAACTCTAAACTACTTCGGATTTATATCTAAAGCATGTCCACATGGCTGAAAGCTATTTGCACAGGTCTATAGCTCTTAATAGAAATATAGTAGAAACAACCTCCAATAAACTTTATCTCATTGAGATGAAAAAATGCATATGCAAATTTCATAATGCGAGACAAAAATAGATCAGTACAGTTTAGTATTAATCTGATAGGATATTGCAAATATAATTACCTTAAAACTCCGTTAATAAGCTGTGAAGTGAAAACGATGGTGTTTGAGTCGATGAGCAGCGATTTTACGGGGTGCTGTTGTTTATATACACCTATAATAAACAGCGACCTCTGCTGGCAAAGTTAATTAAACGCGGGTTAAGTTACATTTTCATCATGCAAAAACATTGTCTTTAAATATAAAAAAAGACATACTGTGCTTAAAATCAAGACAAAACTATAATTATATCATGTTATTTAATCGTATTATAATCATATTTTTTCCAAGCGTGCCCATGCTCCGCCCCTGGTCCTCGTGATTGACGTGCTCTCCGACCAATCGGTTTGCTCCTCCAGTGTGACGTTGTCGTTCGTGTCGCTTTCCCGGTTCTCGCCGCGTTTCCGCTTCCTTTCTGCCCGCAACGAGCCCGCTATCGAACACGCGAGACTCTACCTCTCTGCAAAGTGAGTGAAAAAACATTATTTAACGAACACGTAGCCGTTTCAGACGCAGAAAAATACATTTATAAAGACTCACGAAGCCTCATCTTTCACTCATCTTTTCTCCAACAAGTGCTCAGTTTGACTAGCGTGAGCTAGCAGCACTAGTGCCATGTGCCGTGTGTGTGAACTTACGTTACTGACACTCATACGACGTGTGTGGTTGAGATAAATAGTCAAAAATATACTTAATCCAGCGCTTCAGCACGACATCCAAACGTTTACAAATAACTCGCATGTGCTCATCTTTACTGACGTTAGCAGATGTACTCCATCATTGTCTTGACACTAAATCAGCATAATAAGTCGAATTTGGCGGGTTGTGTGTTCATATATTTCGTCCCGTCTTGTGTCTTTAACACCGCTAGTATATACAATGTGTATTACGCATGAACATTCGTGTTGTTTCAATGTCTGATTTGTTCTAGTATAAATAGATCGTGTCTTATTGTGTGCCAGGATGCGTTACGTAGCCGCTTACCTGCTCGCTGCCCTCGGAGGCAAAGAGAGCCCCCAGCACAGGTGACATCAAGAAGATTCTGGAGAGCGTCGGCATCGAGTCCGATGACACTCGCATGGGAAAGGTATGTCTGATCATAAAGAGTGTGTTCTGTATCAATGCTGCCTGTTCAATTTTTCTTTAACGTTTGCGTGTTTGTTTGTAGGTTGTCTCGGAGCTCAGTGGCAAAAATGTGGAGGAAGTGATCGCCCAAGGTGAGATGATCAAAAAAGTCGTTGTCCGGCTTTTTTATATTTCGTTTAGTTTGAAAACAGCTTTACAGAGACCAACACAGGGCTCTAGACTAACTTTTTGCACTGGTTGCACTGGTGCGCCTAACTTTTTTTTCTTAGGTGCACCAGCACAAAAGTCAGGTGCACCCAAATTTTCGACCGCATCGCATTTAACGCATTTAATATTTAACTGGTATTACCAGTTCACTTTTTTTTTATGTCCATATAGGCAAAATTGACTTGTAAATGACTAACTCACAATCTGGTCAAAACAAAGTTCTTTATTTGAAGCACAAATCTACAAGAAAGGTAACTTACTGAGTGTTGGTGCTTAAGTGCTTCACTGAACTGAAATTTAAACTTAAAAGATCTCAAGATAAATGGACCAGGGCTTGACATAACCTGGGAGGTTGATGGCTCCGTGTCAGAGCATTGCTTGTGATTTTCAGACGGATCAGGCCTTAAATTAACATTATTCACGAAAAAGCTATCAATTGTTCTTTCCATCTTCTCTCATCATCCCCTGCTACATCCACTCTGTTTAACTGACGGCATTAGGCTGCCAACCTCTCTGTCTGACTGCAGCACACGCCTTCACAAACGTACACACCAGAGGTTGCGCTACACTTTTTTATTGTGCGTCCTTTTGACTGACAGGCTCGTAAAAATCCGTCATTATCTATTATTACCCGTCACAATGGTTCAAGGTGGCGTTAGGTGGTAATTCGTATGCTAGTGACGTCATCACGCTGTACTTGCGTCTCGGAACTTGTTGTATTTTAATTTGTGTATTGATAAATTCAATTGTGTTTTGAAAAATTAATCAAAAATTATAATTAATTATGGAAGCTTTCAGTTTTTTCAAGGTTTTATTTGCTCATATTGTGTATAACTAAAGTTATGGCTGAGGTCGACTGAAGCGCGATGATTTTCAGGAACGGAATTTAGAGAAAAACGTGTTTAAAGTGATGAAAATAAAAGCACAACAGTCCAGTATCACAAGAAAAAGTCTCTTTACAGTGGTAAGAGACTTAATCTAATAACAATTTAATAAAAAAACATTTCCTAGTGTTGAAGTCTATAAAAATACTGTACTAAACCGTTTGAATAAAACGAAAGTAAGGAAAATGGTGCAGCGCACATTTAAAGAACGAGAGCTCTGCCATTATCACTACACAAGAAAACTTACAAACATTACGGACAACAACTAATAAGCAGTGAAGCAAGTTTTAAGTTGTTTATCATGTGCATATTGTCTGGACTTTTGATCATCCCTTGTATGTTTTGCGATCGCGTTCCGGCTCGCGTGAGCAGCGGAGCGGGGATAACGGGGATTTACAAATTGCCCTCATTATAATCCGCCAAAATGACGAACAGCCTTCAGATTTTTCCGTCATTGGTAAGAAAATCCGTCAATGACAGAGAATATTCGGTTAACGCGACCTCTGGTACACAAATGTACAGGATTATCTGGACCACGGCCAATCAGAGGGGGATCCGCCCTTCACCATCTCTGATTGGTTTAGACCACGATATGGGCCTTGTCTGTTGTTGAATCACAGGGAGACTTTAAGTGTTGTGGAGACTTTTTTTTCTCCCTCGAACGGCTGGTCGCACCGGTGCGACCTCTGATTATTTTTAGTCGCACCAATGAAAAGTAAGGTCGCATATGCGACCAAATTGGTCGCACTCTAGAGCCCTGCAACACGACCTGGTAAAGGAGTACCTGCTGTTTATGTGAATAAGAAACAGCTCTGCTTGGTTTTTTGAAGCTTTGTTACAGGGTGATGGCTCTGGATGTCTTTAATGGTGGGTTTTCTAGGGGTGGGAATGGTTTGGTCCCTCAGAATCGATTGTTAGGGTCACGAATCGATTCTTGACATACTTATTAGAATATAGAAAACGAAATTACGTCGCATTTGTGCTCCGTCAGACTAGTGTTGGCACTTTCGCTTCTAGCGTTGGACGGTCACATTGTATTTTAACACAATAAAGCCATTCTCATTGACATTTTCTGTTGTCAGACATTAGAGCAAATGTTTAATGGTAAATAAACGCGATTCATTGGTGCCACATGTTAAACGGATGGTAGCTCAATTTTAATGAAGTTACAAATCTTGCATCAGAATTTTAACATGAGCTCACGGATAGAAACGGGAGTTTTCCTGGCCACAACAAGGCCATGTTTTTGTGGTCTATTTCCTCTTAATAGTGTTGCAAATATCTCATGTGTGTACAAATGAAATCAGAATTTCATGCTGAAGCTGTCTGTGTGTTTTTGTCCCTGTGTAACAGGCTTCAGTAAACTGGCCAGTGTGCCATCAGGTGGCGCTGTTGCAGTTTCCAGCTCTGCTGCACCAGCTGCTGCTGCATCTGCTGCTGCCCCTGCAGGTGAGTTCTTTCCCTCTCCTGTCTCTTTTCTGTCTCTCTCTTTTGCTGATATGCATTTCTGTTGAGTGTCTGGAGATTCTTAACTTTGTCTTGTGTGTTTTACACAATACTTTATTCTGGATTCTCCTAAACCCCGAGGGGTGGTTTCTCGCACAGAGCTAAAACTAGTCCCAGACTCAAATAAATGTTAGATCTGCCTGAACTGTAAACAGCTTGCACTGACTTCAGTGCCATTGTTTTGTCTCAGAATACACAGTAGTAATGTTTGTTTGTTAAAACTACCTCAATGTTCTAATTTAACAAAGGCCTATTCCCGGCTTTATCAATTCCCTGTCCGGGAAACCGCCCCTTAAAGCGCAAAATTTGAAGCTAAATTCTCTTAAATGCATGTTTTATTGGTTAATATTTACTCAGGCTTATTAATCGCTCTATATCGTTCTGCAACTATTATGGTGTTATTACTTTGAACGTATCAGGGGTTAAAGGGACAGTACTGGGATCTTGAGCAGTTTGGTCTAATCTTGTTTTTTTTTAAACATTTATTTTATACACATTATAAATGCATGTAAAAAGACCTTAATTTTTTTGTTTTACATCAGTGGGTCTAAAACATTTTCTTTGTAAAGCCCCCTTTGTGTAGGGTGTATTGCTTTGTGGCCCCCCAAATAAAGACTTATGATCTTAAACATAGCAATTATTTAAACCAAAAACATATTTAATTAAACGATGCTGGAACATAAATTCTTTTGGTTTGGTCTTATTTTTCTGATGTTTGATTGCACAAAAATGATCATACATTTCTGTGTTTTCATAAAGTGCCACAATACTGTGGTCCCCCTGGATCCATTTTAGGGCCCCCAGTTTGAGAACCAATATTTTAGTTATGTAGCATGCTCATGTCTGTTTCCTGAAATGGTTAAACGCGAGTTGTTGATCATCTTTGTCTTTTTCCTCTACAGCGGAGGAGAAGAAGGAAGAGAAGAAAGATGAGTCTGAGGAATCCGAAGATGACATGGGATTCGGACTCTTTGACTAATCTGTCTCCTTGGGACCAAAATAAAGTTTATAACAAAAATGTTGCTGCCTAGTGTTTTATTGTCAGTTGTCCTGAATATAGAAGATGGTCCTAAATGTGTACCATTTAAAGCAAATTAGGGATATATGGCATCCATAACTGTATTGTACTTGCAAAGTCTATTAAATATTAACTACTTAGATTTTATGATGGGTAAGGAAACAAATTGTGACACAGGTCATAATGGAATAATGCTCAGAAAACGTTAGTTGATGAGAACTGTTTATTGTATGGCATGAGAAATTCTAGCGTTATTTAGCAAGGAAAATGATCGAAACAACCTGTATTGGAATTATGAGTCTTGGTGTAATAAGTTCTGCAAACATATTTTGTGAGTAGGTCATAACTATGCACATGAGCTGCTGTGAAGTTTCTAAGCCTTTCAGTTTCTCCCTCTACTTTTCCAACTGAATAATACAATACAACTGAGTTGTGTAATTTCTGATTTGTCTTATTTGATTAAATGCAGTGCAAGCAATCTACTGAAATGTATTGGATAAAAATGAGACTCGTGTGGGATGATGGCCATCTTCACTTCAATATTTGCTGTCGAGCCCTTTGGGTCTGAAGACGTTGGGGTCCCCGCCCGTTACGCCCGTGGAGATTTGCTCTCTGGTCGGCTTCAGAATCTTCATGCCCACGACCGCTCGAACCTTGAACCCACTCTCTTCCATTACTGCACACACACCACAAACACACTTCATCTCTAATATAAGCATTAAATAGGCTTCACTAGAGGTTTTTTTTGGCTATAGGCAGACTCAGCGCTCACCAATCGGCGTATGACATCAACATTTTGTGAGAACTATGCGCTCTCTCGATACTCTGATGTCATGCATGTCTCGTTCTTTGCAGAGCTAAGAAGGGGTGTTTTATGTGTTTACATATGTTTTGTGATTTAAACAGTTTTGTTCCTGTCACCCTTTGTTGATAATTGCAATAAAAATGACTTGCACAGTAAGCTACACTTAATAAATTGAACATAAAGCAAATGTTTACCACAGTATTTAATGTCAGTGACATCAGCATCTAATACGAACCCACAGAATGTTATTTAAAACAGTGATGTAGCCTACCTGATGACTTCGGCAGCCCATTTTCCTCCTGGTCCTCTCTGTGCAGCATCATAGTTCCCACGTGCATGAAAATACTTGTCTGAGTTTATAGTATTGGCCTCCCTCATATCAGTGTAAGCACGCCACATGTCTCTTGCACCTACAACAAAGAGTGACAGACGGCGGTTCATATCCCATCGATTAGGTTAAAGGCTATCTCTGAAGTGCATTTGCAAAATGACCTCTAAAGGCTTCTCTCGGGAAGTTGTACCACTGCGCCTGAGCTCCCACCACCATAACCAACACCAGCACAGAAAGAACGAGCTTCATGTCTGCAAATCTGAAGACATACAAATAAACACAACAAAATTTACCTTAACATCAAATTTAAAATAGTTAAACCCATGTAGATAGAGTAAAAGCACACAGTGTCTTACCTCTTTTTATGAGAAGTCAAGTCACAAATGCAGGTTGGATGCAGGTATTGCTGTTTCTGCCAGACCTTTTATAGACCTTGGATTGGGCCGGTCATGGATTTTCCCAGCTTTGTCTGTTTGCATTTGGAACATTGTCTGATCCAAAGACTGGGTTATTCCTGTGTTGAGCAATTACTTCTGAGAAGACAGGGAGGTGATTTCCAAGTCCAGTCATGCCAACTGTTTCTTTCATTTTCAACTTTTTTGTTGAAAACATCAAATATCTATTATATGTTGCAATTAACGTTTTATTAATTTATAATACATCTCTGACTTTTCGTAGTAGGCTAGGCCTCAGTGCCTTTAGATGATTTTTTATTTATCCATGCGTAATGTGAGGTTTTTGCATGGTTTGACTATATGGCATCACTGCAAAAACCCTTTAGCAAGAGTGTAAGGCACTACTAAAAAAAAACAAGTTTAATGAAGTGTAGCTACTGCACAAATTCAACTCAAATTTGACATTATAACTAAAAGAATCTGTTTTTAAGTGTAATGCACGGCAACAGCCATGTGACCTTCCCCAAATGACAGCTTGGGAACCACATGAGCGAGCTGGGGCACGTTCGAGCTCAAAACGGTGTGCAACTGTGTGAAATGGTGTTTGAGGTCCGCACAAGGTATCTTCCGTTCATTCAATATTTGTTTTCAAATGCAAAATGGAAAACTTTCATTTTTTTATTTCTTTCACAAAAGAAAAAAGGAAAAATGTTTTTTAAAGAAGAAGAGTCTTCCCCTTGTTCTGTATTTTTTTAAAACTGGGAAAATGAAATAATTACAATATGATGTTTTCAAGCATGAGCCACAGTACGATCTTTTACAAACAGTTGCAAACGTCACCAACAGGGGAAGCAAAGATGCTGCAAAGCAGCTAGTCATTCATGTCAATATACACAAACTATTATGCCATTTACAGTTTTTTACAATTGCTATGACCATTTTTTCAGTTCTCCTAACAATTTCCCTAAACTCTTAACACAGCAACACACCTAAAACACATAATTGGCAAAACTGTTCATTTCATGCTCAAAATAACACATTGTAAACTTAACTCCAACACTCATTTTTAAAATACACCAACACAATACACCGTGTCTACTTAAACACTAACACATGTTCAGTACTAAAAGGGACATGTAGTCAGTCATTTCACAATGTCATAAAAAACACTAACATCAGATGGAATAACAGAAACCGCATTGTTTTAGGTGTCAGGTCTGACCTTATGCAATATGTTGGTTTCTCGAAAAATCTGGACGGTAAATGCCACTGTGTCCAAGCTGATATTTGTCTGTATTCATTCACCAGCCTGTGGTTTATGACAGGGATTTTCAAACTAGGGTCCGGGGACCCCAAGGGGCCTCCAGAGGGTTACTGTAAGAAGGGGAGTTGAACTGCAGTTGGATATTGTTTTGCATGACCAGTTTATGTTGTTCTTTGGTTTTGTAACTTTTCTTCATATTCATCTACGTTACAGTAGTGTAATGTTTTATTTAAATTTGTTCCTAAAGCTCATTCTTGCACTTTGCTCTTTGTGCACTCTTTTATGTTTTATATTCTAATAAACACTAAGCTGTCAAGTTCTTCTTGAATCGCAACAAGAGGCATTAGTAACAGTGTTTTGAATTGAGTCTAAGACTATGCTGTAGTGTGAGTGTGTCTGAGGGCTTGTGTGTCATGTTTAGGGTAAAAGTTTTGAGAAGTTTTGAGAAGAGAGCTTCATTGTGACCTGAAATTACGATGTAGAGGAAATTGGGTGAGAAGTTATGGATTTGTGTTTAGATTTCGAGAAAATTAGGCATCATTTCAAGAAACGTGTTTAAGCAGTCAAGAAAAACTTTAATAACCATATTTAAGAACTTAAGAACATATTTCTGAAATGGACAGCTCTGTACATGACCGCAGTTAATATATAGATTGCATAAATAGCTTGCGCTTTGCCAGACTTACCATACACACAGAAAATATTTGTAAGATGTTCAAAATGTTGTCTGTAAAGTTACTTTGTTTATTGTTAATGTGTGCACTTATTTGATGGTGTTGTGGCTGATGATGAAGCTCCGCCCCCTGTTTTTGAGCATGGACTGGGCAGTGCCCGGTGGGTCTGCGATGGACTGTTTTCTTGTCCCGCTCCCTCTAAATTAGATTGCGCACCGATCCTCTCCTGCTGAGAATTCACTCTGTACATGGTCTGCATTATATATACCTGTGTTTCTCCTTTTATCTTCTGTGTGTATGTTTGCTTCTGTGCTTCTTTTTGATAGACTCTGGTATGTGCTGATGGGTGTATGAGTTTCAGCGTGTGTATGTGTCTGGTGTGTGTTGTGTTCTGTGCATGAGTTTGTGTGTGTGTCTGTGAGCGTATGTGCGTGTGTGAGTGTCTGTGAGCGTATGTGCGTGTGTGTGTGTCTGTGAGCGTATGTGCTTGCGCTGCTGTGCAGGAAGGAAGTTGCCTTGCCTTGTGGTCCTGAGGCTGTGGGGAGCCTATGTGCAATTGCTTAAGGAGTGCTATTTCTTTCGTGTCCTTATGTTCTTACCATCCTCTATTCTTCTGTGACGTTCTTTCGTTGCGCCTTCTTTACTTTTAAGGTCTTCCTTTCCTTATCTATTTACTTCTTTCATCAATTCTTCCTTTCTTTCTTTCTTCTTTATTTCGTTTGTCTTTATGTTATTTATTCGTCTGTTCTTTCTTTCTCTATATGCTATGTCCTTAATTTTGATTTATTATTTCTTCTTTCTTCCTCTTTCTTTTCTTCCTTAATTCCTTTCCTTACTTCCTTCTTTTTTATTTCTTCTTTCTTTCTTTCTTTCTTTCGTCTGTTCTTTCTTTCTCTCTTATTTCTTTTGTCTTTCATTTTTCCATCCATTTATGTCTTCGTTTCTTTCTTATTTTTCATCCTTCCTTGGGTCCTTTCTTTCTTTCTTTCTTTCTTTTTCTTTATTTCGTTTGTCTGTTATTTCTGTTATTTCGTTCTTTCTTTCGGTCATCTCGTGTGGGTCTTTATTCTCCATCCTTTCCTTCTAAGTGGTCAGCCTTCTGACTTAATAATTTCGTAGGAGGGGAGGAGGGCTTATTCGGGCGGGCGGGCGGGAGGAGGGTAGGAGGGGGGGGGGGGGGAGGGAGGAGGGAGGAAGGAAGGGCGGGCCGGACAAGGAAGGCCGGAAGGAAGGAGGAAGGATCGGCAGGAGGGAGGAAGGAAGGACGGATCGGCCAGGAGGCCGGGACGCTTGACGGCAGGCGGCGGGAGGGAGTGGTAGGGAGGGCGGGAGGGCGAACGGAAGCGGAGGGAGGGGAAGAGCCGGCCGGGCCGGGGAAGGCCGGGAGGAAGGGTCAGGAAGGGAAGGAAGGGGGGCGGGGGGAGGGAGGGAGGGAGGGCGGAGGGGGGAGGCAGGGATGGGGTCTGGCGGGGGGCGGGCGGAAGAAGGCGGAGGAGGACGGTCGGGAGAGGACTGGGCAAGGCAGGGAGGAGGAAGACAGACGGCGGCGGAAGGCCTGAAGTAGGAGGTCGTGGGGAGCTTTCGGGCTTGATTGTAGTTCCTTTCTGTCGTCTTTCTTTCTTTTTCTTTCTTTCTTTCGTCTTTCGTTTCTTTTTCCTTTCTTTCTTTCTTTCTTTTCTTTCTTTTCTTCCTGTCCTTCCTTCCTTCCTTCCTTCCTTCCTTCCATTTAATGGATTGCATGTAGTTATCATGTTTCATGCACAGCTACTTTGTAAAATGGCAGTTGACAATGTTCGCATCATTTCTTTGAGTTCTTGTCCAACAAGTAAAACTCAACCACATTAATAAAACCCTAAAAATGTACTTACCCAACAGTAGTTTTGTAATACTTTTGAAACTTGGGCTCTTTTACTAGCATGTGACATCAATCAGCATTGTGTATTATTGTGTCACACGCCTTCTGGTCCGTACTGAAAATCAATGGACATGTGGATGGACTCCAGCTGTAATTGTGTTTAGCTATAAATCTTAAGCTTTTTGGGCCCTTCTTCTGCGTGGATTTTCACGGTCTGCATGCGCATCTTAATGGGAATATTACCCCTTCAAAATCACGCCATAGTCTCAGGCAATGAAGTTAGATAAATGACAAGAAACGTTATTTAGCTCCAGGTGAGACATTTTGTAACACGGGACCGTATACTGATCCTTGGGCGGTTTATAACATTTGTATGAAACACGATTGAAGCAACGCCAGCTAAATGAGGTCTCATGAAACACAACTGTCCTACTTCGAAATCATTTTCAAGGCAGGGGTCCGTTTCCTTCACTTAAAACGAAAGAACAGAACGGATTATTTTGCAATAATGGTAGCTAATTATAGACCAGTATGTCAAATAAATATAAGTGAGAATTGGAATGCCTAAAAGATGTCTTTCTTTGAGAACTTGATGTTTTGGGAATAATTGCTTAAAGTTGAGCATCCGATGCGGAAAAACTAAAGAAACATTGGTTATTGTTAGTGCATGTTGGCTAGTGCATTAATGTTAACACATTTACACTTATTCTGAAGTGTTGCCTGAAAAATAGATTAAAAGCTACCACACGTAAATCACGTAAATCATAAACAAGATGTTTTACCCTAAATCATATAAATAATCTGCCAGAAAAAATACACCTCACAAATACAACGCAGTTACCTGAAAGGTCTGAGGTGTAATATAAGTCATTTGTTTATAAGTGTTCTCAAATATCACTTCTTCCTTCTTCATCACAATGGGGTGATGTCACACTTAATCTGTTTATGTGAACATTACTGTACACTGAAGTATAGTAATCGAGTGTAATAACTGAAGTACGCGCCTCTATTTGTGTCCAAATGCTCACTTAATGCAATAATGTATTTTTTTTGCAGCATAGAAAACATATCCGGTTACTTTCCGTAACCGCGATTCCTTCAGAGATGGGAGTTCTTGTTGTCTCCTTCAGCTGTCAAGGGGAAAATGACCGAGCGTGTGCCAATCCTGACTCCCTTTGTGACAGGTCCACCATTCAATAAGCTCCACCTCTCGCCGGGATGGGTTTTATTTAGGCCCCAAACACAGGTGGTCCACATAACGGGGCTCTTGTGTCCTGGGACCATGGTGTCTCTTGTTTTTGGTTTAGATTTTGTGGTGAGCTCTATTCATTAAATATGTAGATTTTATGATGTGATTAATGTAATCACGACCTCACATAAATATGGCTTCTGTATTAACTAGTGTGTAATTGAGGGAGGTCAGGTTTTTGAAATCATCAATTTTGATTTATCTTTGTTGTCCACGATCTTCATTAGGAGGTAATTAGTCTAAAATGAAGAATCTCAATCCAACTATAGTTGTGTTAAATTCAAAACCAGACTACAGGTCTTCCGTGGAACATGGAAATAGCATTCAGCATGTCAAACTGGTTGTTTCACTTAGCCAATAATGACTGAATAATAACTGGTTAAAGAAAAGTAATGAGTACCATAGAACATCATACAAGTATTTCTTTCTCTTTACTGACAGGTTCTCTACGAACGAACTTTAATCATGTGAATACGTTTTTCTGGTTTAACAACTAGCAGAAACTAAACACTTACATGGATTTTGCATTCTTCAGAAACCACACAATAGTTTGTTTGTAAGGTGTCTTCCCCACTGTGTGTCTTTGCTTCTGATTTTGAAGGTCTGGTAACACTTTACAGTAAAGTTCCGGCCATTGCACATTGAGTCCGAAATAAAAAATTTAATAAAAACAACCTCACGTTGTGTCAATCACATTTATACACTGCCTCCGATATTTTCGTCTGTCATAAATAAAGTCCGACAAGGTTCGATTTTCTGCGTTTTCGCATCTGTAGCAGCATTTTGAGATGTGTTTTGACAATTCAGAGCCACCATACAAGCGAGCGCCAAAATCCAGATTGCTGCCGGAATCCATTTCTTCTCACAGCACAAAGTACTGTATCAGAACAAAGTGTGGATTACAAAAACAGAATATACTGTACATAGATGAGAGCAGATGATTGCGGAACAGCTTCATAACAAGATAGTATTTACTGATTTACTAGCCACGGTGCTAAACGCAAGAAGATCATACCTCAACATTTGGGTAACATTACCAAAATCCGGGAGACCCGCAGAGTTTCGGGGTTCCCGGGGCTGTTGGTGGTCTCCGTCAGTCCGTTTGCGATTGCGTTCACAGGAGAAACTGAAATACTATAGTTTAACGGGAGAAATAACTAAACGAAGGGATGGCGGCAGATGGGTATGAAAAACAATGCAATTTTTGCGCAACGGATTAATTAATATGCATTGGACTCGGGTCTCAAGGTTTCTGTGCGTGACAAATCTTTAGGATGACAAATACGAAAACTTCAGACTGTATGTGCAAAACCTTAAGGCTGTTTTTGTTAACATTAGTAAATGGATTAGCTAACATGGACTAACAATGAGCAATATTTCTGTCTATTTAAATACTTTTTGAATTTTCTTTTATAAAACGCTTTATTTCAGTCCTCGATTCTGATGGTCAATAGCTATTCTTTACTCACAATAAAGCACAGCTATGACCACTTCAACTAACGATTTTGTAGCTGGGTCAAAATCGCATACTGTAATCCATCCATCGAGCTTTAAAACTGTACGTTCTATATAGTATGAGTGGGACTAGTATGAATACATTTCAGACATAGTGCATTCGCCATGTTTTATTGTCAGATGCTCTTTGACCTATGACGTATTAACAGCAACCTGTACGTAGGGGTTGATAAAACAAGTCACGAGAAACTCATTTATTGGCACTTACATTTAAAAACAGACATCTTAAAGTTTTCTGGGGATTTTATTTGATTTACTTTTGCTCAGTTGCCGTGGCAGGTATATGACAGGAATATACAGGTATATAACTTTAATTGATTTGCTTAGAGTCGATATGTCTCATGTACAGCTGCTTTGTATCAATGAAAATTGTAAAAAGCGCTATATAAATAAAGTTGAGTTGAGTGAGTCATGCCTACCAACGCTCTTCATCCATGACTTATTTACAATAAAGCACAGCCTCTCATACCTTATTGCTTATATACATACAATTTATTTGCGGTCTCTATGATCATTCAGCATTTCTATAGAAAGCTTTAATAGAGGTGTTATTTGTAGTGTTTTTGTTTCTCTCATCTGGCCGTCTTTTCCCTTAGGCTATTTGCATTTCATTGGTTCCTTGTCAAAACAGAGTGGCGTAATGCCACTCCTTATTACAAGTATTAATAGTCACAAATGAGTGAACGACAATCAAAACACGCATGATGCAATGAATCCAAATATAGAAGTCTTTTAATGGAATGGAGAAAACATACAAAACTGAGATTAACACACATGAGTGACTGAAGCAGAACGGTAGTACTAGTGCTATTACAGTATATTGAAAATGAACCGCCGTCAAGTAAAACCAGTGAAAGTTTTGTTTCTATAAATTCTCTTTTCAATAAACCGCACGTGGCTCGTGTCAAAGTCAATGCAATAAATGGTTTAATTAAATGATTATTTTAATCATTTTAATCATTTAATTATCATTTTTCAGTAATACAAATTAGTCCACATTTCTCTCTTAGACAAGGAGGGGCTTAAGAGATTGAGCATTAGAGCAAAAAATGACTGACGACGACGACTACAAAAGAACTCAACTACAGGAAGAGATTTCAGTTTGTACTTTACTTTTCAAGCTTGGTGATTGCAGATCAGGTTTTATGCAGGTAATCGTGTTTCACAAACATTGAATAGATCCTTTATTTTAAATGTCTGAGTTAAAAATAAGAAGTTCAATAGCGATGATGTTAACATGAGTAAACATGAAATTGAATGAATATGATTCACAGTCAAAATGATTTTGTGGGCTTGGGTTCTGCTGAGCTTGGCTTTTTGCCCTGCATCATTGATGGTGAGTTAATACTTATTTAATAACACTAATACAATACAAACCTGTGTGATATGTAGAGAAATGCAAAAGTGGTGATGTTTATAATATGTATCATTTGTTTTCTCAGCCTTCACCAGATGTAATTGGTGAGTACAGCACAAATACGTCACTGAAATGTATTGTGAAGTTATGTTTTAACTGAGTAAAATCAAAGACCTTTACTGTCTTCATCAGTACAACAAATCATCATGTTTTGATGACATATTATTCAGCAAGAGAAAATGCTGTGATCCAGCTAAGCAAAATATGATCTCACAGGAATTCGTAACTATTTTACTTGGTATATGCTAATCTGCAAGAATTCGTACGATGTGATTCGAACAAAAACACAAGATTTTTAGAAAAATGTATAATGAACCCCCATTCTTAAACTCTACCGTCGCTGACACGAAAGCCAATCGTATGAAAAAGATTGTACAGATTCATATGAAATGGTTACGAATTCCCGTGAGATTAAATTAATCATTTAATGATTTATTTCATATGAATTATATTAATCATCATGTTATGAAAATGTTCCTTCTAAATGTTTTTTAAACATTTCACTAACAATGTAACAATAACATTTTACACCAATGTGTTTGTAGTGTTTTTAGAACGCTCTTTCAATACAACAAGAGCCTTTTTTTTACTTTGAGAGAATGTTGACCAAGGTTCTGAGACCGTTCCCTGTAGGCCGATTAGGAGCAGTGATGTTTTACTTTTGCTTGTGTGGTATTTTCTGGCTACAACATAATGTACATAATTCTATATCTTCTCTTTTAATGAGGAACGGAAGTCATGAACGAGGAACTGAAGGACATCTTTGAAATAAACAAAGGTAAAACCCCTGTATGTTATGGCGTAGGTTTAACAAGATCCAGGAAACATTCCTGCTGCTGCTCAAACCAGAATGTGCGGCGTCACGGTCCTGCAATGTCTGGAATTTCTTTTCTGTAACAGGATTGTGACAGTTCTTGTCTAAGGTTTTGTTGTTGAGATCTGAACTTGAGATCTTTAAGTGTGTTTTTTAGGTTTTACATGTTTGTTGTGTTTGTGTCGGAGTACGGTGTGTGGACTCCAGCACTTCTTTGTGTACCACTTGGTTGGACTCCTGACTTCCATGCTCCATATGCTGTTGTATTATATTTGAATCTAGCGTGTATGAATCCTGACACTAGTTCTAATCTTGGTTCTTGTTCAAAGTGTCAGGATCTAAACTCACGTCTTCCTTTTGTACCTGGCCTTTTTGTGTGTTTGTGACTGGTCAGTGTACATAATAAAGTGGTGTTTATATTAGAGATGCACCGATACAAACTTTCTCCACCGATACCGATAGCCGATTATTCAGAGTGATATCTGCCAATGCCGATTCTAAAGATGAAATGAATGTTTCATAAAATTCTGTATGTTCTTTATGCATATAACGATTGATATAACATTTATTAAACTGCCGATGCTTCTTAACATTTTCTATATACAGAGCTCAAATTCGTTGCATTTTCCTGTCCTCTTTTGACTGACCGAATTAACCGGCCCTGATCATAGGCTATTTTTTCCGATAGTATGCAAAATTCCTTTTTTTGACCAATCCCGATTATTGCCCGATATATCGGTGCATCTCTAGTTTTTAAAATCATGTTATATAACACGAAAGAATGTTTAAAATTAACAGCTGTTTAACCCTCTTAGGTTTAAATCTTCTGGAAGGAGACATCATGGTGGTGAGTTTCAGTATAAGAAAGTCATAAAATAAATTGAAACATTACAAAATTATAATAATCCTATTAAATCTCTCTGCTTCAAAGTCAAGGGAAAAGAGTTCAATTCTGGGAAATGAATCCCTGTGGAAAATCCCTGTGCCCTACGTGCTGAGTTCAAATCTGAGTATGAAATGATTTTGAAATATATATATATTTTGGTTCTTTTAAATATATCTGTTTTTCATCTTCCAACGTGATGTATTTTCATTGTGGTTATAGATATGAACTATAGAGGCGTTATACTGAGGGCATTTGAGCAGTTCAGACTCAAATCATGTATTGACTTTAAGCCCAGGACAACAGAAGATTTTTACATTTCTGTGGAGAAGCAGGAAGGGTATATACTGTAGTTGCATTCAATAATCATTACTATTCATCATACGTTTTTTCAGAAAACAGAACATCTGAGTTGATAAACATAAACATTACGCAGCTCTATATATGTCTTCTCAATGATTTTTCAGGTGCTGGTCATTTGTCGGGCAACGTCTTCCCAGGGTCAGACTCTATCTATTGGAGACGGCTGTGGATTTCTAGCGATCGTTGAGCATGAGTTTCTTCATGCGCTGGGATTTTTCCACGAACAATCAAGATATGACAGAGATAATTATGTGACAATAAAATATGAAAACATCATAGCAGGTTGCTCTGTAACTTTTCACATTTTATTAATGCCACTCATGTATTGACAACCAGCCTTTTAACATCAGTAATCTTTCTTTTCAGGTTTTGTGAGCAATTTCAATAAAGTCTCTGAGAATATGAGTAGCGTTCAACGCACACCGTATGACTACATGTCTGTGATGCATTACGGTAAAAATGATTTCAGCAACGGTGAGGGGTCCACAATCATCACCAAACAGCCTGAGTTTCAAGATTTGATTGGTCAGCGTATGGAAATGAGTGAATATGATGCTTTTGAGCTCAATGGGCTCTATAAATGCAGTAAGTATTTTTCCTGTATTATACTGTATTTATGTTACATAAATAACATTAGTGCTCTTGGTGTGCACTCTTAAAAATATAGGAGCTAAAAAAGATATTCACAACTGAACATTTCAGTCAAAAGTTCCCAAAATAACCATTTATTTTCGAAATTATAATTGACGATAGAACTTCAAAGAACATTTTGTGTAACCGAATGCGTCTTGGATGTTAAGGGTTTTTTATGAAACCACATAGTTTGATTAAAAAAATATTTTTGTCCAATATCAACTAAATAAATAATTCCCAGAAAATGTGATCATTGCTATACCATGTGTCCAAAAGTTGACCTGTGTCAAAATATGGCTGATAGAGCTGACCACTTCATTGCATTTAATGCAAAAAATGGGAAAGTAGAGTTTTTAAACTTGGGTCTGAGATGCCCCAGGGGCTGTAAAGGAGTGACAGAGGGTCCACAGACAAATCTGTTATTGTTATAGGAAAAAAAGTATTATTAACAAAAAATAAAGTTACTAATATATTACATTTAATTGAAAAACTATTAATAAAATGTAGATACAATTTTATATGATATATATATAAAAAATATTAAAATAGTATCATATTTTTGTGATAATGTAGGCCTAACCGAATAGCAAGTAATTTTATAATGATACATTTCATAGAATAAAAACACTGCTCTCCCTTTGGTGTGATGCTTTATTTATGCTTATTTGTTCCAAAAGTGCCTAATTTAAAAAGTAGTTACATAGTTTTTGAGAAATTCTGAATAAAAACACGAAATGTGTGTTACACGTTACACATTTTGTTTGTGCTACAGACTCATTCACCTCGTTCCTGAGCCGCTGTAGTTTTGATGACACATCCCTTTGTCAGATGCAGGTCTGTTCCACTGCTAAACGTGGATGGCAGACAGTGGGTTCAGTGGAAGGAGTCAACGTGACCGACCACACCTACTTGGGCAAAGAGTCGAATGGTGAGATTTTTGAAATATGTATTACTGGAAAATGTTGTTATCGTTTTCTCTTATCAATCCCCACCCATTGCATTTATCTTCTGTCACGTGCAGGAACGTCTGTTTTCATGCACTTCAGTGCCGAGGGCAGAAATGAGAGCGACTCGGCTCGACTGGAGAGCACTAAAATGACCCCGACCAGAGATTGCAAAGTTCAATGCCTGCAGTTCTATTACTATCACAGCGGCAGTGAGTTTGACCAGCTCAACATCTGGATCAGGGAATATCAGGACAAATCAGACACCAGGGGAACTTTGCAAATTATGGATCAGATCACAGGTTAGTAAAGTGACCTATTTGTCAGGTATGGTGACCCATACCCGAAATGTGACCTCTGCATTTAACCCATCCAGTGAGTATGAACACACACACAGCAAGTTGTGAACACACGCACACCCAGAGCAGTGGGCAGCTATCACTGCAGCGCCCGGGGAGCAAGTGGGGCAAAGGTGCCTTGCTCAAAGGCGCCTGAGAATCGAACCGTGAACCTTCTGGTCCCATGTCCGACTCACTAACCATAAAGCCATGACTGCACCATTTTATGCACTGCTCACATAATTGAACAATGTGGCATAGAGAGGCTGTGATTTATTATGAATAAAGTCTCGACCGAAATAGATAAAGTCATTAAACACCGTCTCTTCTGTTAAAAAGATCCTTCGACCAAGTTGTAAGTTCCTCAAATTGTTCTTCTTCCAATTTTCTGCAGGACCCCCTGATAACCACTGGCGGCTGCACCACGTGCCGCTAAACGCCAATAAAACCTTCCAGCTCGAGTTTGAGGCTCGTAAAGGAGCTGGGGAGTCCAGCGGAGGATTTTCGTTGGACGATATCAATGTTTCACAGACCGAGTGCCCCCAAATATGGCAGATAAGGAATTTTGAGAAGCTCATGAACGACATAACGATGGGTTCTTACATATACAGTCCGCTGTACTACTCTAGCGAAGGTTATCGCTATCAGGTTTCATTGAGAAACTTGGCCACTTACTACGCTATATCTTTTCGTCTGGTATCCGGTGCGTTCGATGGCCAGCTGCAGTGGCCCTGTCCGTGGAGACAAGTGACCTTTCAGATTTTCGATCAGAATCCAAACATGCAAAAGCGCATGTCTTATGAGGAAAGCATCACCACTGACCCGACTTTAACTTCAGGTGAGACCTTACTTTTATTTACCCGAATATTGGCCAGCTACAGAAAAACAAGTAAACCAGGTTTACAGATGGTGGAAAACTAGCTCAATATAAATAACATGTTTTTTTGTACAGGTGGCAAGTACGTCTGGAACAATCCTCGATATAGTGGAAATCTAACCATTATTGCCAATGAGAGCGTATTTGTGGGTCCTCACGTGACCATTTCTATCAACAAAGAATTGCTCTTTAGAAAACACTTTGAGTTCATCAAAGGTGGTGATGTCATCATTCTCATCAGCATGCAAGGTAAGTTTTGTTATGTAGCCTCAGAAAAAAGGATGGATTTAAAGACACCTTAATGGATTAAAAGCAAACTGAGCTCTACTACAATCACTTTGTCTCAGATATCTCAGGGCTTCTTCAGACAAATTCTGTAGCATGCCCAAAAGTGAACGTGAAAAATTTCAACACTACTCCTAGTGAAAGTGCCAAACAGGGACCATGTTTTTCCAGGTAAACATCCATTTATACATCTTTTGATAAACAGCAATGTAGTAACAACCATTTAAGACACTTTTTTATAACGTTTAGACAAGTATTTTTACAGTGCAGAATAACATAATATTGATACACACTAGAATGAATGAATAGAAATGTAAAATCCTGTAAAAAAACTGAAATATTCTGGCAGCTGGGGCGCCATAAAAATTTCCTAAAATAACAGTTTTTTGTCTGTAAAATAAAAATTCCCCCCTGTTTTTATTGTAAATTTGTGGAGCTTTTTGTAATTTGACGGTCTTTTACCGTATTTCAAAAACTGTATTTTTACAGTGTACGACTACAAATTTAGTTTGTTTACACCAGTGTACATCGTATTGAAAAACAATGACAATAATGCTTTGTATTATAATACCAATAACACCACGTCATACACTGCTTAATGTAAGCTGCTTTACAAAAATGAATGAAATAGAATTGCAAATTGATGATTCAAATGCTACATTTAAAACTTAAGGACATTTTAGTAAAATTATTTCTTAGTACGTTTACCTCAGTACTGATATTATAATTTATTTTTGTTTATTACATACACAAATCATGCAAACCATGCAAAATATATATAAAAATATGTACACTTCTTTAGACAGTGTTTTGTATTATTAACCGTTTTCTTCACATCTGTTTGTAGTTGCACTCTTCTGTCCTCTCTGAAGTCCATGCTGGGATTGTGCCTTTTGCTGCTGAGCTTTTTGTGAGAAACTGTTGTTACCAGCCCTGACTTTGCAAGAAATCATAAACAAAGCTGTGTGCAGTCTTTTCTATTTATTCTCTGTATTGCTTATACCTACATGTGGGGTCGTGGCAACAGCTGGAGCCTCCATTTGTTGTTTGATTGCTTTATAGTGTTTAGTTTAATAAATGTCTTTTTTACTAATATTACTGGTTGCCATTAGGGGAAATGTTGATTCAAATTGAATTTACAACTGTAAAAAACTCCAAATAACAGTGTTGAAATGTATTAGTGTATAATATTAAACATTTTACAATTATGCATATTGATCATGAACATTGTCTTAATGTGCACACACTCAGCTTTATGTTGAGATTTTTCACATCCAGATTGGCGAGAAAGAGTTTAGGAATGACAGCTCTTTAACACTGTAAATACATCTGTGAATAGGACACGACATACTGAATTAATAAAAAGTTATTTTCCATATTTATTTTTAATAAATAAAGAAAATTACGATTTCCGTACATTATTTGAGCTCTTACTTCTATAACCGCAGTTTAACTATGGTATTTGTCTCTCTATCCTCTCCCGATGGCTATTCCAAATGACATTTCAAAAACTAGAGACATTATATATATACCTTGGATTTGCGGGGAATGATTTATCAGACTGAACCAGGACATTTTTATTTAGTCCTAAAACCCCTATTTCGCCTGACAAATTCTGGGAAGACCAAAAAAGCACTACCTGCACTGAATAAAGTGAAATGACGGTGCCATTTATTTAAAGTGCATTGTTACATTGGTCTAATTGAAAATCATTGATTCTGCTTGTCTTGTTTAGTTTGGCTAATAGAAAATTACACTCCCCTTGGTCAAAATTAGTCGTTTTAGAAATTAAACCGGAAACTGATATCCCAATTTCTGACAACATCGGAAGTTCGTCATATAGAATCCGTTGAAGTTTTAATCCAAATATTTAATCTCAGTTCAGACAAAACTACCAAGTTTATGACTTAACTTTGTGAGTATTTGTCTATTTAGATGCAATAAACTGTGGGAAAGTTTGCAGGCTTTAAAGAACGATTGGCAGAATGTCTTGAAATCCCAGTTGCAGTAAGCGTGCAGGTCTGATGCTTTGCCGAAAGAACTCTAGGTCATCAATCTTTAACCCCACTTCCGTTACAGTATGTGTCTGTTGCTTAATAATGCAGGCTCATGATTGTTGAATTAATACTTGTAAATAAAGTTTATTAGAACTGAATAAAAAAGTCATAGTTGATTTCTGGATGACATATCTATTGACTATGAGCTAGATATTGTGAGGGCTGAAGATTCAGAGTGAACATCAAGGGTACAGGAGGTGATGTGTCCTCACAGTTCACTCACATCCTGCAGCTGATGATAATACTGCTCCAAATCATCTCATGAGTCTCATTTGTGAAATCAGGACATTACGGTTTACTCCATGAGATCTGAGAGGAGAACAGAGGAGGTGTTCATGATCTCGATCTGGAGCCATTAAAGGTCATTTTTCTGTCATTTTTCTTTTGTTCTAATCTGAAGATACAGTAACTTTCAGAAGAAAAGGAACTTAAATATAATTTATTATAGAAAATAAACTTATACATAAAATTAACCTGAAACAGAGATCAGAATGTCAAACATGGCACAAGAGTTTACAAGCTGAAAGACAATAATCAGAGACAATTATAGAAATATATTCAGTTGGGTTCATTTTGATGACTACTGAACTGAAAATATGTATCATTGTGTAGAAAATAAAAACAAATATCAACAAATATTTCTTCACGAGTTCAGCTCGCATATAATAACTACAGATGGGGGACGGATATTATGCGTATTTGGCGTGCTGTCCCGGGGAGAGGGCCCGGGGAGACGACCTGAGTCCGGGCACACACCGGACCCGGGGCCCTCTCCCCCACCGAGCTCGGAGCGCCCCGCCCCCTTGTCCGGGGAGAGGGCCCCGGGTCCGGTGTGTGCCCGGACTCAGGTCGTTCCCACCTGTTATGCTGCGGTAAAATAGGCTGTGGGTGGGGAGTTGGGGAAGAGGAGGGATGCTGAGAAAATGTAGAGAGAATGAGGGCAAGGCATCTTGTCTATTTGGAGGTTTTTTTACTCCCGGGCTAAAATGCGATTGGTGAGATTGAGTTAGTTATCTGATTGTGAGACTGGTCATGGAAAGCCAGCCGGGTTAGTTATCTGCACGTACTCCTCCCGAACTTTGTTAATAAAACATAATTTATGCCACAATACTTTTGATTGTATGTAGGATTTTACAGTATATCATGTTTGTAAATTCATTTGTGGTAATGAACACTTGAGATGATCATTCGAGTTGAATTTTTACCTTCATTATTAAGACCTGGGCAAAAATAAGGAAAGAGTTTCTCAGTGAAAGTTTGACCAGTGAAAGAGTAGATATGAGATCTGTTCTCCACATCATAAAAACAGACCAGACCCTCCTCATAATCCACAAACACCCCCACCTTCTGTGGACGCACTCTCAGAGACAGAGAGACATCAGGATCAACACGAGCTCTGTAATCATTCTCATTCCTCAAAAGCACAGTCCAGAATCCATTCTGAGGAGACAGTGTGAACTCTCCCTTCCTGTTAATAGATTCTCTGGCCACTCCTAAATCCCAGTCAGTTTTTCCCTTCACCTGAACCTCAAAATAAAATCTCCCTGAGGAGAATCCCTCTTTTCCCAGAACACAGACAAACATATCAAATCTTTCAGGGTTATCTGGAAGTTCATGTCTAATGTCTCCATGTTTCACTTGTTTTCCATCTTCAGACAGGATTACTTTTGGATGAGCTGTATCAGGATCCAGAGTCACATCCACTGAGAGAGATCAGAGAATATGAATCAATATGTAGATGTTGATGTGTTTATATATGTAGAGGTTAGTATGGGTATGTAAAGTATTATTGTTAGTGAATTTGAGAGAACAGTGAAGATCACACATTGTACCTGCATACTGCTGCATCCTCCTCAACTCTGTCAACACAAATAACAATAAAACATCATCAAGAGATTACATGAGAAACTTAAAACCATTGATGGTAGCAAGGTTTATAACTATATTAATATAGCAGATGTTTTTTACCTACCGGTTTGAGTGAGTTTGTCATGTAGAGTCTCCTGCAGTTGCGTCAGAGCTCTCCTCAGAGTCTCCACACTCACATCAGTCTTCATTCTGATCTCAGACCAGTTCTTGGTTAATGGAAGTCTGTACAGGGATGAGTCAATCTACAGCAGGAGAGAGAAGAAATCCCTCAGTGTCACAGAACCACAAGGCAGACAAGAAGTACAATGATAAATAGGGCTTATTGAACAGACAGGTGGATAAACAGGCAAGTAGATTAATAAGAATGGAAGAGACTGTTACTGAGAATGTCCTTCTGTGACAGGAAATTGTGGATGATGGGCAGTGCTTCTGGGTAGACCGTGGGGTGACGAGAAGACTTGGGGTGCTTGGCAGACGTGACAATTTGGAAGACTTGGAAGAAACCTTCCAATTACCTGGATCTTTTGTTCTGTCTGCCTGTTCGTTTGTGGATGGTAACATGATGAGAGGCTGATGGTCACACCAAGGAGTTGAAAGAAGGCTCGCCATATTCTGGAGATGAACTGAGGACCTCGGTCCGACACGATCTCCTCAGGGATGCCAAAGTATCTGAAGACGTGTTGAAATGTTCTTTTTGCCGTTTCCATGGTGGTAAGTAGACCTTTGAGGGGGATCAAATGGCATGACTAACCCCACCACTAGAATACATGTGTTACCAGAGGACCAAGGTAGGTTAGTGAAAAAGTCAACTCCGAGGTGTGAGCAGGGCCGTTTGGGCAAGCTTGGGGAGCATTGGCTGCGGTGATGGTTTCCTCATAGGACCATTGAATGGGGCAGACAAAGAGAGCAGTTTATGGGAGCACTGTCTCGGAGGAGGGTTCCTCATCAAGAGGACTGTACATCCTGGACAAGGCATCATCACAGGAATTCTGAGATCTGGGCGGTTGGAGATTTGAAAATAGAATTGTGTGAAGAACATGGCCCATCTGGCTTGATGTGGGTTGACGCGGCATCCATCTCCCCTACAAAGGGTTTCGAGGGGTTGGGGTGTTGTAGGAGCGGGGTGGTGGAGAACTTCTCCTTGAGGGTGTTGAAAGCTTCCATGGCCAAGGGAGACCAGGACAGGGATTTGGGTTTAACTTTCAGCAGGTTGGTGAGAGGTGACACTGTAGAGCTGAAATCCTGTATAAACCTTCGATAGAAGTTGGCGAAACCTAGGAATTGTTGGAGTTCCTTGATGGCTTTTGGGATTGGCCAAGTCCGCGCAGCCATAACTTTCCCCTCGTCTATAGTAATCGAGAGATGTAGTAGCTGATGAATTGAACGGCAGGTAGGTGGAAACTGCACTTCTCAGCCTTGAGCCTTGACTTTGCTCACAAAGTCATTGGAGGACCTTCGCAACATGGTGCTAATATTCATTAGGATCTTGTGAGTTTATCAGGATATCATTGATGTAGACCATAACAAATCTTTGCAGGAAATCTCGGAAAACATAATGTATAAAATCCTGGAAGACCGAGGGGACATTTACAAGTCCATAAGGCATGACTTAATATTCGTAGTGGCCCATGGGTGACGAACGTGGTTTTCCACTCATCTCCTCTTCTTATACGTACCAGGTTGAAACCGCTGGTTTTAATTTGGTAAAGATGGTGGCTCCCCTTAGCTGTTCTAGGGCTGTTGGGACGAGGGGAAGAGGGTAGTGGAACTTGACCGTGATGAGGTTCAGTGCTCGATAATCGATACAAGGTCTCAAACTCCCTTCCCTCTTGGCCACGAAGAAGAAACTGGAAGCGGCAGGGGGATCGTGACGGGTGGATGTAACCTTGTTTGAGGGCATCTGAACAGGTCTCCAATTTTTAAGTAGACATAAGTCCCCTTTCTTAAAAAATTCATAGTTGACCAGCTTTCCTGTGGCTCAGTGGTTAGAGCATGGCGTTAGCAATGCCAAGGTCATGGGTTTGATCCCAGGGATTGCATACTTAGAAACAATTGTATAGTATAATGCAATGCAAGTTGCTTTGGATAAAAGCGTCTGGTAAATGTAAATGTAACAGACATAATATTGATTTATTTTTAGGATAGAAAGAGTAGAAAAAGGATAGAAGAACTAATCAGTCAGGTGCTAACGGAAGATATGTGTTATCAGCCGATTCATAAATATGGCTACTGTTGTGGAAACTTTCCGAAACCTGTACGATCGCTGGGGGAGTGTAATAATTTGCGTTAAAATGTCAACATCATTTTGACTCTTGATAAAGACAGTGATATCGTCCGCATAGGCAGATAGTGACACCCTACTAATACTATTTATACCAGGAAGTAAAATTCCATTCAGATCTCTCCTTATCCTACACAACAATGGCTCAATAGCAAGGCTATACAACTGCCCAGACAGTGGGCAACCCTGCCTAATACCCCTTGATACCGGTATTGGTGCACTTAATCCCCCACCAGCTTTAACCATCACAAAAACATTTGAATATAACAACTTAATATAGGATATAAAATTCTCTCCAAATCCAAATTGTTTTAAAACCTTAAGAAGATACACATGGTCAACCCGATCGAATGCTTTCTCTTGGTCCAAACAAAGAATACCCAGGTTTAAATGATTAGATTTGGTTAAAATCAATTACATCCCTCAATAAAAAGAGGTTATCCATGATTGACATTTTGGGAATACAATACGTCTGATCATTTTGAACCAATAACTCTAAATGACACTTTAACCTATTTGCTAAACACTTTGACAGAATTTTATAGTCCAAACACAAAAGAGAAACTGGTCTCCAATTCTTTAGAAGACCTAGATTTCCTTTTTTTGGAAGCAAAGACAGTACAGCTCTTCGGCAGCTTATAGGAAGTGTTCCACTTTTGATGCTTTGAATGAGAACTTCGTAGAGATCTTGTCCTAATATGTTCCAAAAAGCTTGGTAAAACTCAACTGGCAGTCGTCCATCAATTCCCGGAGAACGTCCACTTGATAACTGCTTCATTGCTTCTGTAATCTCCTGAAACGTTATTTGACTGTCTAGTGATTTTTTCCCCTCATCCTCCACCTGAGGTAAATCACTCAGCAAATCAGAAGCACTCTCAGCTTCACAGATCTCAGCCTCATACATTTCTTTGTAGAAGTTAACTGCCATTGTCTTTATTTCGACCGGGTCTGACGTTATAGTCCCATCAGGCCTTCGAAGATGATATAATTGTTTTTGTTGGGAGCTTTTCTTTTCAAGGTTGAAAAAGAATGCCGTAGGAGCATCCATGTCTTTAATGGAACAGATTCTCGCCCGTACAATTGCTCCTTTCACTTGCTCCTGTAATAAGGACCCAAGTTCTTTCTTTTTCTTATTCAACAGCTCACTCTGCCCAGTTCCAATATTATTAAAAATAGTACTTTCCATTCTTTGAATGTCTTTCTCCAAGCTTTGTACTGCAACCTTCTCCCTTGATGTATTATGTGAACTGTAATTTTGACAAAATATTCTTATATTTACTTTGCCAACATCCCACCACTGACAAATGTTTTCAAAATAATCTTTCCGCATTTTCCATTTATTCCAGAATATTTTAAAACTATCACAAAATAAAGCATCTTCTAATAATTTAACATTAAAATGCCAAAAATAATTTGGCTTTGTAATTATCTTCATGTTTAAATCAAATAAAACCAAATGGTGATCTGAAAACCCAACAGGTAAAATGACAGCATTCATCACCTTATTATTCCATGTTTTATCAATATAAAATCTGTCTAGTCTTGCCCCACTAACTCTATTCTCAGATGCTTTAAGCCATGTATATTGTCTAATTCCTATATTTCTTTTCCTCCAAATATCAATCACGCACACCCCAAACACTCCCAGCATGCACCGAGAGAGAGAGAGAGAGAGAGAGAGAGAGAGACTGACCTGTAGACAGTGTGTGTGAGAGAGAGAGAGAGAGAGAGAGAGAGAGAGAGAGAGACTGACCTGTAGGAGGTGGAGATGATGGTCAGTGTGTGAGAGAGAGAGAGAGATAGAGAGAGAGAGAAGAGAGAGAGGAGAGACTGACCTGTAGGAGGTGGAATGATGGTCAGTGTTGTGAGAAGAGAGAGAGAGAGAGGAGAGGAGAGAGATAGACTGACCTGTAGGAGGTGTAGATGATGGTCAGTGTGTGTGAGAGAGAGAGAGAGAGAGAGAGAGAGAGAGACTGACCTGTAGGAGGTGGAGATGATGGTCAGTTGTGTGAGAGAGGAAGAGGAGAGAGGAGAGAGAGGAGAGAGAGAGAGAGAGAGACTGACCTGTAGAGGTGGAGATGATGTCATGTGTGTGAAGAGAGGAGGAGATGAGAGAGATAGAGACGCCTTAGGAGAGATATGGTCATTGTGTGAAGAGAGAAGAGAGAGAGAGACGAGCGAAGAGACGCGTCCGTGTTTGTTTAAGAGAGATTATCGTGCAGCTGGTCCGTAGCGTCCTGTGCGGCGTCTAGGAGCGAGATGGACTGGGTCCGTGTGTGCGAGAGATATAGCGAGATGAGCGAGCTAGAGAGGAGAGAGAGCTATCTGCATAGATTCTTCATGAGAATGATGTCAGTGCGGAGATGCTCCTGATCTCAAGTAGGCGATGGTAGACTTGAGTGAGATGATGGTCAGTGTGAGTGAGAGAGCGAGATAAGACGAGAGAGAGTCTAGAGAGAGCCTGACCTGTAGGGAGGTGGAGGGAATGGTCAGTGTGTGGAGAGAGAGAGAGAGCGAGAGCGAGAGAGAGGAGAGATAGAGGAGAAGACTGACCTGTAGTAGAGATGGAGAGTGTGGTGAGAGAGAGAGAGAGTGAGAGAGAGGAGAGTGAGAGAGTAGAGAGAGAGCGAGAGAGAGGTGGGAGAGGTGGATGAGTGTGTGAGAGAGAGAAGAGAGAAGGAAGTGAGAGAGAGAGAGAGACTGGCTGACCTTTAGGAGGTGGAGATGATGGTCAGAGTGTGAGAGCTGCTCCAGCTCACCGTCTCTCCACTTCAGCTCAGTGATCTCCTGCTCCAGATCTTTCATGAGATCTTCATCCTGTTTCTCTGCTGCTTTCTGCTGCTCGTCCATCATCTCCAGCAGCTCAGTCTGACATCTCTCAATGGATCTGATCAGAGCGCTGAAGACCTCAACACTCGCTGCTTTCTCCTCATCTGTGCTTCTCTGAAACAATCCGGTCTCATTCATCACCTTTATTTATAAGATAAACAAATCAAACATATTATTGAACATCTTCAGCTCACTTTTCTGAGTTCTGCTGAGCGTTTGATGTCTTGAATCTTCTTGATTCTCTGCTGGATCATCTGCTGAACGTCTGTCTGTGTCTTCTTCAGTTGAGTCTACAGACAGACAGCAACACACAGACACATTTTATCACTGGCAAACAGGTTATTTAATCATGTTTTAATGTTGTTATTAACTCAAACCTTCTTCTCTTCACTCATCTCCTCTAGAGGAACAGTGTTGTGAGTCTTGTGGTCTCCATCAGTACAAAACACACACACACATGTCTGGTCATCTCTACAGAAGAGCTCCAGAGGTCTCTCGTGTTTCTGACATATATAGTCCTTTATATTCTCCACAGGATCCATCAGTTTGTGTTTCTTTAAGTTTGGGACTCTCTGATGAGGCTCCAGATGGGCTTCACAGTAGGAGGTCTGACACATCAGACAGGACTTCAGGGCTTTCAGCTTTCTTTCATCACAGATGTCACAGAGAACTTCAGATCTACTCAGACTGAACTTTTCCTCAAAGTGCAGCACAACCTGTCTAAGTGTTGTGTGTTGATCTTGAGGTCGGGTCTTTTACTGAAGGTTTCTTTACACATTGGACATGAGCAGATGAGACTGTTGTCCCAGTATTGTTTCAGACAGCTCCTGCAGAAGTTGTGTCCACATGGAGTGCTGACTGGATCACTGAACACATCCAGACACACAGAACACTGAAGCTCCTCCGTCAGACAAACACTGGACCATGACTGGTCTGAGAAACAGACAAAAATCATGAACGTTTATCACAGACAGATTATACATTTCTGCTTATGCAATAAGACTGTAAACAGAGCCGGCCCACCCAAAAAGCAAACTAAGCGGCTGGTTATGTGTTAATAAATACAAAATTATTATGCACATTACACAGATAAATATTATATTAACACAAACTTTTATTCTGGATGCGATTAATCGTGATTAATCTTTTGACAGCCCTAAATAATTTACATGTTTATTCATTTTTGATGCTTGACTTACATGGAGGTTCATTCATACTGTCTGTTCTTGTCCTTCTTGGTTTTGGCGATGTTGGTTCGGCAATTGCACGTCTTCTCTATAAATCTTTTCACATAACAGTAACAACACAAATCACATTTACGTTTATTAAACTGTATGCCACATTTCACAAAATAAAACACATTTAAAAAAGTGTCTGTAGAAAATACTTGTACAGTATTTTTAATATATAAACACATGTCATTTGTAACACATGTATTGTTCTTCTTGTTTAATGTGAATCTCAGCTTCACTTCACACACTTAAACTTAAAGGGATACTTCACACAAATATATAAATTCTGTCATCATTTACTCACCTTCGAGTCGTTCCAAATCTGTATACATTTCTTTGTTCTGATGAACACAGAGAAAGATATTTGGAAGAATGCTTATTACCAGACAGATTTTGCCCCCCATTGACTCCCATAGTAGGAAAAATACAATGGTAGTCAAAAGTCCCCCAGAACTGTTTGCTGTCCAACATTCTTCAAAATGTCGTCTTTTGTGTTCAACAAAAGTATTTTTCCTACTATGGGAGTCAGGGGGGGGGGATCTGTAAATGTATATAGATATGGAACAACTCGAAGGTAAGTAAATGAAGACAGAATTTTCATTTTTGGGTGAAGTATCCCTTTAAAGTCTGAAAGACTTGTGACACAATAATAACACACACTTAACTTTAGAAGAGCTTACAAGTTACAATAAAACAGTCTACAGTGAGTTTAATGAAATTCAGGTAACATTTCAGAGTATATTAAACTAGTTTAACTAATTTAACTCGTGTATTAATCTGGTTTAATGTGCTCTAGTTAGACACAACCCACTGAACAAAACAACATTAGAAACTTGTACAAAGACATTTCTCATATATTGAATCATGTTACCTGTCAATGAGTATCAGCTGTGATCATGTACGTCTTTGAAAGTCTCAGATATTTTGTTTTTGAAGAATTGAAGTGTTTAGACTTGCAGATTGTTGTTCGTCAGTTTAGTTTCATTTTCTCAGGTCTCGCTGACCTGTGACGTCATAGCTCCTCCCACATTTTCACTTGTACGGAGCTGCTGCAAATGTAAACGAGGATCTGTAGAGGTGTGTTTATTTTGTGTTAATCTTATATACAGCATCCATGATACCATTGCAACACTGCAGAGCTTCTGGTTGTAAAAAACACAAATGGTCAAAGAACTACCTAACTTCATCGAAAGAAAAACACTATAGTGATAAAATAAAAAATAAAATAAAAACTATGACACAACACAAATATAAAACAAAAAATGTATCAAAAATATGTGATATATGATCATCTTCAGTGTTTGAGTTTAAATATATTCTGGGCTCCTGTTGACTACTTTTCTTTTGAAGTCATGAATTACAAGTAAGACGTTAGTTTTGTAATAAAATTAATTCAAATTAACATAATTATATTTGTGTCTATAAAAAACAATTTAAAACAAGTTCAGGCACTCTGAACTTTAAGATTGTCATCTTAAACCAGGAGATTTGATTTATTCATAAAAGGGAAAGTCCCATTTTGTGTTCACTATTTGATACACAATGATTGACATTTGTCTTTGTTCATTCCTGTGTGTTTTCCCATGTGTCTCCAAATGATCACGGCTGATAGCGCTATAGGAACATTCTTGTGGTCATGGCTCGCACAATGTGAGAGGAGCCAGAACAACTGGAGGCAGTTGAATAAGCCGCTCTAGCGATCTATCTCAAGTCAGCCGATCAGGAGATGACCACAAAAGACATATAATCTCCCCATCTGTATGATTTTAAGATAAATTCACACATGACTTGCGAAGGGGCAGGCTTGGTGAAAGCTGAAGAGATGTGAAATGTTATAGAAAATTGGTTCAGGGAAACAGATCCCTAGATACATGGAGCAACAGTTGTATTGTGCTGGAGATGGAGGTCGTGGGGAAATATTTCGGACTCTCTGGCTGCCATACTCGTGGCGTCTGACAGAAGACCCTGTTTTCTTTTATAGATCATTGTCTCATCCCATGCTTTGTTTCTGGCCACAGCAACAGAATCTGGTCGTCAGTCCTGTATTTAAGTCCTTATTTGTGGACAGAATCGCCAGCATCCACTTTTTTTATATAATAGAGATAGTTTTTTGGTCCAAGTCTGTTCAAATTTGACTTTTGTTAATAAAAAAGCACTTAAAAAATAAACCTGAAACAGATATCAGAATTTCAAACCTGGCACAAGACTTTATAAGCTTAAAGACTATAATAAGAGACATTGATAAATTTATTCAGTTGTAGTTTATTTTGATTATCATTGAACATTTGTGTGAAAATATGAATCATATTATGTAGAAAATTCAATTTGTAATTTTTTCAGATTTTGAGAGATAATATCGGGGTAATATTTTGCACAAATATGTATTACTCTACAAAACTTTTTTGTAGGATTTTACAGTATATCGTGTGTAAAATTCATTTGATGTAGTAAACAGGTGAGATGATCAGTGGAGCTGAATTTTTACCTTTATCATTAGGCCATGGGCAAAAAAAAGGAAAGAGTTTCTCAGTGAAAGTTTGACCAGTGAAAGAGTAGATATGAGATCTGTTCTCCACATCATAAAAACAGACCAGACCCTCCTCATAATCCACAAACACCCCCACCTTCTGTGGACGCACTCTCAGAGACAGAGAGACATCGGGATCAACACGAGCTCTGTAATCATTCTCATCTCTCAGAGACACAGACCAGAATCCATTCTGAGGAGACAGTTTGATCTCTCTCTTCCTGTTAATAGATTCTCTGGCCATTCCTAAATCCCATTTAGTTTTTCCCTTCACTTGAACCTCAAAATAAAATCTCCCTGAGGAGAATCCCTCCATTCCAAGGACAGAGACAAACAGATCAAATCTTTCTGGGTTATCTGGGAGTTTACGTCTAATGTCTCCTTGTATCACTTGTTTTCCATCTTCAGACAGGATGACTTTTGGATGAGCTGTATCAGGATCCAGAGTCACATCCACTGAGAGAGATCAGAGAATATGAATCAATATGTAGATGTTGATGTGTTTATAATTGTAGAGGTGAGTATGTGTATGTAAAGTATTATTGTTAGTGAATGTGAGAGAACAGTGAAGATCACACATTGTACCTGCATACTGCTCCATCCTCCTCAACTCTGTCAACACAAATAACAAAAAAACCATTAAAGGATAACAAGAATTTGTAACAAAATTTATATGGCAGATATTTCTCAATGTTTGGGTATTTGATGAACTAACTTTCACCTACCGGTTTGAGTGAGTTTGTCATGTAGAGTCTCCTGCAGTTGCGTCAGAGCTCTCCTCAGAGTCTCCACACTCACCTCAGTCTTCATACTGATCTCAGACCAGTTCTTGGTTAATGGAGGTCTGTACAGGGATGAGTCAATCTACAGCAGGAGAGAGAAGAAAGACTGACCTGTAGGAGGTGGAGATGATGGTCAGTGTGTGAGAGAGAGAGAGAGAGAGAGAGAGAGAGAGAGAGAGAGAGAGAGAGAGACTGACCTGTAGGAGGTGGAGATGATGGTCAGTGTGTGTGAGAGAGAGAGAGAGAGAGACTGACCTTTAGGAGGTGGAGATGATGGTCAGTGTGAGAGAGAGAGAGAGAGAGAGAGAGAGAGAGACTGGCTGACCTTTAGGAGGTGGATATGATGGTCAGTGTGAGAGAGAGAGAGAGAGAGAGAGAGAGACTGACCTGTAGGAGGTGGAGATGATGGTCAGAGTGTGAGAGAGATTTTTTGATTTTTCAAACCTCTTTATTATTCCATTACAGAGTTTGCTACAATACAAAAAACTCTATTTCCAAACCAGGAAAAAAAAAGAGCATGGTTTAACTCAAAACAGTCCCAAAGCACAGAACATTCTCCACAACAGAACATAAAACATTTTTAAAACACCAAATGTTTATGAACTCTTCTAAATTATTTGTGGTATTGTAAAAATCAAAATCAATCTTCAATCTAGCTTTCACCATTCTAACAAAAACAGTGTTTATATCGAAATCTAACGTCTTTTCGATCTTATTTCTTCTGCTGAGGTAGATAGCCATTTTCGCTTGACCAAATACAAAATTAAACAATTGACATTTCTCTCTCCATTTCTGACTGTAACTAAAACCAAGAATAAACAAATGCTTAGAAAAATTCTCTCCAAACATTATGAACATTTGTTATAACAAGTGAAAAAAAGAGCACAGTCTGCTACAATCCAAAAAGCAGTGATAAACTGTTTCCCTCTGCAAACAAAAAGGGCAATCTTCACTTACATTAGGATTAATAACGGAAATAAAAGCATTGACAGCCACACTACCGTGTAGGATTCTCCACTGTAGGTCCCCTACCCTTTTGGTCAACGGTGGTTTGTATATCGCTCTCCATACAGGTCTGACCTCATTGTCAAGCCCTAGATGAGCTCTCCAAGGGGTGTCAGCCCAACCACTTAATTTGCTTTTATTTACAATTTTTACAAACATTTTATACATAGTTTTTCCTCCCATGTCATCAAACTCATTTGTGTGAGTATCTCTGGACTCTAACAGTTGACCAGTACAATCTTTAAAATCAGGAATTAAATTCAATACTGGAAAAGAGTCATCAACAACATGTTGACAGTGTCCATTACAGTCGTCTTTCAGCAATGTTAATTCAGTCTTTGTAAGTTCACACTTCCAAGTGTTGAGCAATTGATTTATGAACCTGATCGATCTAACTCCCACATGAGAGGCTAGACTTGCAGAGTTGATCAGATCAGGTCCACACAGATCCACCACATGTCTTATTGTTACAATCCCAGCCGCACAGAACAACTGCATCACGAAAGGTCCTGTTATGTGTTCTACGTTGAACAAGTGCCATGCACCACTGGTTCTTTCAACAGCCATGACAGAGACTCACAACTTGCCAGTCTCTTTTTATGGAACATCCCCCACACAGTGAACAGTCCATGGTAAAACTTTGGGAGGTTACTCAGTTTTTTAGCACTCAGGTCCATTAAAAACAAAGGCTCAGCAAGACCCAAATTCCCACCTCGGATCAAAATGGTTCTGGCTAAGGGTCTCCAGACAAGGTCTGCGGGCCCAACAAGGAGCCTCTGGATAAACTGGAGTCGGAAGGCGGCGCCCCTGCTGGCGAGATGAATGAGTCTCTGCCCTCCTTCCTCTTTTGTCACTATACAAGACTCGGATCATGTTTATAAGGCCAGAGCTGAACCCAAAAGCATCTAACGTGTGCCACAAATACTGATGTTCAACTCTGTCAAAGGCCTTTTCTTGGTCAATTGAAATCAGGCAAATTTTACAACCCAATGAATTAGAGAGGTCCAAAACATCACGAATTAAAATAATATTATCAGATATCAACCTATTGGGTATACAATATGTCTGGTCAACATGAATAATATCCTCCATAACTTTTTTCAGTCTCATTGCCAACACCTTTGATAAAAGTTTATAGTCAGTACAGAGCAGAGCCACCGGCCGCCAGTTCTTGATCTCTTGTAAATCCCCTTTTGTGTGAGAGAGAGTGACCTGTAGGAGGTGGAGATGATGGTCAGTGTGTGAGTGAGAGAGAGAGAGAGAGAGACTGACCTGTAAGAGGTGGAGATGATGGTCAGTGTGTGAGTGAGAGAGAGTAAGAGAGAGAGAGAGAGAGACTGACCTGTAGGAGGTGGAGATGATGGTCAGTGTGAGAGAGAGAGAGAGAGAGAGAGAGAGAGAGAGAGACTGACCTGTAGGAGGTGGAGATGATGGTCAGAGTGTGAGAGAGAGAGAGAGAGAGAGAGAGAGAGACTGACCTGTAGAGAGAGTGTGAGAGAGAGAGAGAGAGAGAGAGAGAGAGAGAGAGAGAGAGAGAGAGACTGACCTGTAGGAGGTGGAGATGATGGTCAGTGTGTGAGAGAGAGAGAGAGAGAGAGAGTGAGAGAGAGACTGGCTGACCTTTAGGAGGTGGAGATGATGGTCAGAGTGTGACAGCTGCTCCAGCTCACCGTCTCTCCACTTCAGCTCAGTGATCTCCTGCTCCAGATCTTTCATGAGATCTTCATCCTGTGTCTCTGCTGCTTTCTGCTGCTCGTCCATCATCTCCAGCAGCTCAGTCTGACATCTCTCAATGGATCTGATCAGAGCGCTGAAGACCTCAACACTCGTTGCTTTCTCCTCATCTGTGCTTCTCTGAAACAATCCGGTCTCATTCATCACCTTTATTTATAAGATAAACAAATCAAAACATATTATTGAACATCTTCAGCTCACTTTTCTGAGTTCTGCTGAGCGTTTGATGTCTTGAATCTTCTTGATTCTCTCCTGGATCATCTGCTGAACGTCTGTCTGTGTCTTCTTCAGTTGAGTCTACAGACAGACAGCAACACACAGACACATTTTATCACTGGCAAACAGGTTATTTAATCATGTTTTAATGTTGTTATTAACTCAAACCTTCTTCTCTTCACTCATCTCCTCTAGAGGAACAGTGTTGTGAGTCTTGTGGTCTCCATCAGTACAAAACACACACACACATGTCTGATCATCTCTACAGAAGAGCTCCAGAGGTCTCTCGTGTTTCTGACATATATAGTCCTTTATATTCTCCACAGGATCCATCAGTTTGTGTTTCTTTAAGTTTGGGACTCTCTGATGAGGCTCCAGATGAGCTTCACAGTAAGATGTCTGACACATCAGACAGGACTTCAGGGCTTTCAGCTTTCTTTCATCACAGATGTCACAGAGAACTTCAGATCTACTCAGACTGAACTTTTCCTCAAAGTGCAGCACAACCTGTCTAAGTGTTGTGTTGATCTTGAGGTCGGGTCTTTTACTGAAGGTTTCTTCACACATTGGACATGAGCAGATGAGACTGTTGTCCCAGCACTGTTTCAGACAGCTCCTGCAGAAGTTGTGTCCACATGGAGTGCTGACTGGATCACTGAACACATCCAGACACACAGAACACTGAAGCTCCTCCGTCAGACAAACACTGGACGATGACTGGTCTGAGAAATCATCAACAGATTCTTCATTTTGATTATGCAATAAGACTGATAATATTAAATGTGTTTGTAGCTAAGTGGTTGGAGCCTGGCACTAGCATCGCCCATGTCATGGGTTTGATCCCAGGGATTGCACCTACTCTGATACAAATGTATAGTATAATGCGATGTCGCTTTGGATAAAAACGTCCGCCAAATGCATAAAGAAGTAAATGTGCTGTAAGTTAAATCATTAACATGTTTATTCATGTTTGATGCTTAACTTACTTGGAGGTTCATTCATACTGTCTGTTCTTGTCCTTCTTGGTTTTGGTGATGTTGGTTCTGCTACTGCACGTCTTCTCTATAAATCTTTTAAGATAACAGCAACAACACAAATCACATTTCACAGCATCACATCTGCCCTTCCCAAACAGATTCAACTATATGCCATACTTCTGATTATAAAACACATTGAAAAAAGATGGAAAAAGAATTGTTAATATGTTAATATATAAACACATGTATATTGTTATTCTTGTTTAATGTGAATTTCAGCTGCTGGTTTTCATTCTGTCACGTCTTTTAGTAGTGTGACACAACACACACTTAACTTTAGAAGAGCTTACAAGTTACAATAAAACAGTCTACAGTGAGTTTAATGAAATTCAGGTAACATTTCAGTGTATATTAAACTAGTTTAACTAATTTAACTCGTGTATTAATCTGGTCTAATGTGCTCTAGTTAGACACAACCCACTGAACAAAACAGAGGGATTTCTCATAGCCTGTATGTCATCATGTTACCTGTCAATGAGTATCAGCTGTGATCATGTGCGTATTTGACAGTCTCGGGTGTCTTGTTTTTTAAGAAATAAAGTGTTTTGATTGTTGTTCGTGAGTTAAGTTTCATTTTCACTTAAATGTCTCGCTGACCTGTGACGTCATAGCTCCTCCCACATTTTCACTTGTACGGAGCTGCTGCAAATGTAAACGTGGATCTGTACGAGGTGTGTTTATTTTGTGTTTTTAATCTCATTTAAAATGTCCATGATGGCACGGCATTGCACAGCTTCTACAGTGTAATTCACAGACAAATATGACAAATAGTTCATGCTCATAATCCGAAATCCCTTATCATGACGATTGTGTCTTTACTGCTTAATGATTTCCCCAAATCATTTATTTCGTTCAGATTAATATAATTAAACTGATCATAATCCCAGTTTGCATAGGGAATGTAATGACTGAAGCTATTATTATATTACTATTTAATAATATAAATCTAGCTATTTTTTTCTTTTGCATAAATGATTAAATTAAACTATTGTACACTCCAGACGTTTTATTTTGTTTGTAGAACTTGGTAAGAGTGAACTCTAGTGGTTCAAATAGCAAAAAAACATTCTCAATAGCCTACAGAATGAGACATTTTAAGACAAATATAGTTTTCATTTTGCTGTTAACATTTGAAATGTGCCGGATTTTTTTCAACAGAAAATAAATTCTGGAGTGTTTATATCGATAGGCTTGCTGGACACAATTATTTAAGACACCAGTTCTGTGGAAACAAAGTGCAAAAAGAAAAAACACACAATTTAACATTTTTCTTGTACAAAAATATGATTACACAAAACAATCAATCATCTAAATGAAATAAACAAAAAACAACAGAAGTAAAATAGGTGAGACATCATGAAAATCAACATTCGTAATGAAGTGTAGTGAGGGCTTTTTGTGGCTGATGATTGAGGTATTTTAATAAAGAAATAGAAGGAAATAACACTTGAATGATTTGTCAAATCTGGATGCAGATTCCCTCGGAAACTGGTAGCAAACTGAAATTTAATGACATGTTAATTATGTGGTTGGCCAAGATCAATAATGGGTGACACACAAGGTGCCAGACCTTTTGGATTGTAATTTCACCTATAGGCCACACTAAAGGTTTTTCGCTGTTGGCTGCTTCTTTCAGACAGTCTACAATCTTTATCATATCAATGAAAAAATAATGAATGGGGTGCCACCATTGTTCAGTTACCAACATTCTTCAAATTATCTTCTTTTGTGTTCTGCAAATGACAAGAGGGCGAGAAAATTATGACATAATCATATGATTTTACATGGTCACGTGACAATGATAAACTTATTTAAGTATTACTAATTAAACTCAATTGTGTCTTTTCATTTTATTGAAGGGGAGTGAAAACAGATCAGAAACAGAAACAATGACTCTCAATTAAACCCATGTAAAACCTTAACTAAGTATGACTTTAAATAAATGACTTTTCAGTGTAGTAAAACCTATACAAATATTGATCTTTGAGACATGTAAACCATGACAGAATGTCAATTATTGTGTATCAGATAGTGATTTCAAATAAAGTTTATTAGAACTGAATAAAAAACTCATAGCTAGTCCTGAAGGGCCAAACCAGTGAGACATGTCTCAAAATGAAAAGAAGAAAGAGTCTTATACAGATTTTGAAATATGAATGATGACAACACTTTAATTTTTTTATGAGCTAATGTCTTATTCTTGAAAGCGTTACAGAACAATCTGTAGTATTGCCTGAAGATGGCGCAAGAGGCACAACTATCCCAATGAATAAAAGAATCCGCCTTTACTGTCAAAATCACATGGTCAAGAGTAATGATTCATGATTCTTCTAAGGTCACTCATCTCAATAGAATACATGAGATCCTGTAACAGATACATGACTGACTTTAAAGTTTGAAAGTCAGATCGACAGTCAGACGTCGCATTTATTTTAAATTTTGTTTAGTTAACAGAATTGCAACACAAGCGTTAAAGAAGTTGAAATATGTATATGCAGAAGATAAAGACGGTTAATAAAGGTAAAAATTAACTTGTGAATAGGGAAAACATGTTGGAACAAAGTTACAATTTAAAAAGACACTATTAAAAATCATAGACCAAATTTATGAAAATGACTTTTTCCTTCTGTAATCCCAGTGCAGTCAAAACTATTCAACAATCTCCTCTCATGCTGATGATTGTCATTTTGACTCAATATCGACTTGGAAGACCTTTAGGTCTGTAGCGGTTTGGGTCCCCGCCGTTTCTCCCCCAGCGATTGGCCTCCTGGTCAGCTGCCGAGTCTTGACCTCGACCTATGACGCGTTGGATTGATTCTCTTCCGTTACTGCAAACATCACAACAAGAGAACATCTCACTTTTTCACGTTTTCCAGTAACATCAGCACTTCAAAAATGTAAATGTTCACACGCATTCTGGCAAATTAGACTGCTTTTCTTTATTATTCAGTCCATGTCATCTATTTCATAAAATCATTGCTGTTGTACTGATAGTCCTGTTCATGCACCTGATCACTGCGGCCGCAAATCTTCCTCCCGCGCCTCTTTTGGCTGCATCGTAGTTCCCACGTGCATGAAAATACTTGTCTGAATTCTTCCAATTGGCCTCCTTCATATCACTGTAAGCACGCCACATGTCCTTTGCACCTACAAAAGGACCGTAAACCGTTAACATTTGCCATGAATTTACCTCGGTCCTATATTTTTGTGAAACCAAGGTAAATGGAATAACAAAGACGACTGGAACTGACCTCCGACGGCTTGTCCGGGGAAACGGTGCCACTGCGCCTGGACCTCGACCACCATCACCAACACCAACACCAGCGCGGCAAGAATGAGCTTCATGTTTGTAAATCTGAACATTTACAAATACAGACAATCCTTCAGATTAAAGTATCACACCGATTTAAAGATAAATATTAATGTATTAACAGCACCTCAAATAACAACAGTTCACAATCTAATAGATAAGATCAGACATAAAGCTTCTAAGAGCAACGGTTGGCTAGTTGGTCTCACCTCACTCCTGTTGTCCAAATTTAGTGAGGTACAAAACAAGAGACATTATATAGACCTCGGATTAGGCGGGAGATGGAATTTTTGACGACTGCCATGTGTGAGACTGAACCAGGAACATTTTATTTGGAGAAAGATGTGATAGTCCTGTTTTGCGCAACACTTTCTGGGAAGACTGTGAAGGTCAATACGTATTTGTTTCAACATTTGATACACGATTATGTTCTAGCTTAATAAAATTAGACTAAATAAACAGAACACACTCAAAGGGATTCCAAAACATTTATTTAAATGTTGCAGGATGTGAATGTTGATTAGTTTTTCCACTGGCAGCTCATAAGCCGGTCTGTGTGTTTCAGTTCAAAGTGTAGGAAACTTTTACAGTCCAGCCGATGATTTCAAGATGTTTCAATGTGTTTTTTTGAATTCATATTTTTCAAGTCATACATTTAAAAACAGGTATTAATCTGACTTTTGTATCTGGGTAAAGTTATCCACAACTTGCACAATTGGTTTATTCCTACCTGATAACACTGTTGGATCAGAGAGTAAATCAACAGGTAAATAAACATTATATTTAAAAGATTATTAGAGGTATGAGAGATGCATTTTAATTGTGTTTGCTCTTTTGATTGAGTGGCCTATTTTTCCACACAGTCTGTAATTTTTTGGAAGATCTATTGACAGAAATGCAATATAATACACATAACTATATGTCTTCAGAGGTGTATAAAGAACTTACAAGAAGAACTTAGGAAAACAACGAGTTCTCGGGCACCTTTGAAAACCATTTAATTCTTCCTACTGTGGTAGCCAATGATGTCCCGGAACTGAAAATGGAACATTCTTCCACATATCTGTCACGGACTGGGTACGAGACAAGGCAGGAGAACCCAATTGCAGGCAGAGGCAGGACGACAGGAGGTGAAGGGGTTAACAGATTTATTATACAAAAACAGGACTAAACAAACAGGCAAAACAAAACCCACGAGGGGGAAAACAGAACTGGATGCTACAAAACTGACACAAGGACACGGACTAACTAAACTAGAAAACAAACAATTAATACTAAACACTAAACTACACTTACTAAAAACAGGGGTAACAGGAACTTGAAAGACACATCAAGGCTTTAACAGGACCAGCTACAGACAAGGTACAGCTAGAACACAAGGTAAGACGTACAATGAACCAGACAGGACAAAGAACACGAGGATGTTTTAAAGGGGAGCAAATCAAGAGGGAACAGGTGCAAGGGATAAACTAATTAACACAAACTAGGAAACAGGAGGGTAGGAACGATGACGCAGACTAGAGTAACAAAGGATCCTGTATGATTCCACCTCTAGACCAAGAAATACCTGACAAGGAGAGGTGGAACCATGACAATATCTTTCTTTGTGTTCATCAGAACAAAGTCATTTATAAAGTTATTAAACAACATGAGCGTGAGTAAATGATGAAAGAATTTTCATTTTTGGATGGACTATCCCTTTAAGACCTGCACTGGAAACCAGTGAATGAATACCTAAACAGGAACGCAGTAGCATGATTAAAAAGCCAAAATACCATATAAATAATAAATAATAAAGTATAAAAAAGTGAACTTAGAAGTATGCTTGCAGAATAATGAATGAAAGAACCTTTGACTGAATGGTTCTTTGTGGAACCAAAACCGGTTCTTCTCTGGCATCGAAATAACCTTTTAAGAACCTTTATTTTCATAAACTAAAACAAATGGTAACTTAAACATTACTGATCAAGTGGGTCAAGTTAACTGGGTCAAGTTAGTGAATTGGTTTATGGCCTAATAAGACTATTTGATCGGACTGTATATCAATTTAAAAATAAACATGAACAATTAAAGATTGTTTAATTAATTAAAGATGAAACTTTGTAGAGATAGATAAAGTTGGTAAGAATGAAAAGAAATCAGAACTCTTCAATGGCCGACTTCTACACATCAACACAGTCTTTCTGTTTGACCACCTCCTCATATCTGTTTTGTTGCTATAACAACTGTTGCAATGTTTTTTTGAATCACTCTGTAACATTTTGCTGTGCACATCCTGTTCTCAGGACTAAACGTGATTTATCGTGTGATGACCCTTTGATTCAGAACAATTTCATTGAGCAACAATCTAGAAATTTGGAGTGATCAGCAGGATCAGAACTGAGCATGCTGTCTGTCTCTCTAAAATGTTGCTTACAAAGTAAAGGTACTAAACGAGAACTAAAACCATTTTACATGTTGTTTTCTATATGGCACTAAAGACGGAGCAGCAGGTGTGTTTGTGGTTAATCTCACAGGTGTGCGTGTACTGAACAGAAACATCACTTTAACTGCTCGTGTTTTTTGGTTGTTGTACTTGTACCCCAAATAATATAATACACTGTGAAACTTGTTTTTCTATTGGCATTTTGTTGTAATGACTCAATATTCCCTTTGTCACATGTGGTCCCAGTCTACAGTGTCCTGCAGACAATCATATTTGCAAAATACACAATGTGAGCACCTAAACACACAAGTGGGCCTTCAAATCTAATGTGCAAACAGTGATTTCTGTACCTAGAGCACCTACCACAGTTTCGTACATTTGAGGATTAAATTCTTCTCACGTTTTGCAGAAGGTGGCAGTAATGCACCAATACGCTGGATGTTAACTGCCGTTAAACACATATGGAGGCCTAAGGCCTAGTCCTGATTTAAAATAATCCTTGTCCGGGAAACCGCCCCAAAGGTCAACTAAAAGTTTTACAGTGATATGGGATACTAATGTTGTCAAATAAACTTTTTTTTTTTCACAACACACTTTATAATTTCATGGTTTATTTCAACCTGAGGTGACATTAAAAGAAAATTTGGTACAACACTTTTGGCCACTACCGTAAATGACACAGAGATGTTTGGGAAAAGAGGAAGTAGATATAATCTCAGGATATGAGCAGCTGTTTCTTATGAAATGAGGAAATGTGAATTGCTCTCTTTCGCTTTATTAATAGTTCCTCAACTTGAAATAACACTTTCTGCTCTCAGGTGTCTGATTTTCTTTGCCTGAATGTATAGTTATGACCTATCAAACTATATGCAAAGCAGATCTACACTAAAATAAAACAATTGGTTTCAACTAGGGATGCACCGATAGCATTTTTTTTTGCCGTTTCCAAACGACTATCGCCCGATTCCAATATTGGTCAATTGCATAGTATACTTTACAAAACAAGTTATTTTTTCTGATTTAAATTAATTTTATTGAACTTGAATTGGATCCATTTAACATTTTAAGAGAGGCACAAGTTAAGATAAAAATACAATAAGACAACATGACAATCTTCAAAGGTGATTTTTGCTATCCAATATTTCTTTTATTAACTACATTAACTCATAATTGACTTAACATTGAACATTTCTTTAAAAATAACTTTAATTCTTTGATGTTGCTATTACATTATTTTGCTCTTAATTATTCAACTTTAGATTATTCAGACAGGCAACCCATTGCCTCCATGCAGTAAATTAATAAACCATCGGTATCTGCCTTTTTCATGCTATTGCCGATATGCCGATGGTGTTAAATGATTCATTTCGTTGCATCCCTAGTTTCAACTCATGGTTGGGTCAAATAGCACACAACCGATTGGTTAAAATAACCTAGAAAAATGTTAGGCTATTTGGTCCATATTTGATCCAACCACGGGTTGAAACCAAACACTTTTTTTTGTAGATTTTAGTGTAGACTAAAAATACATATACATTATCAACTGCTAATCCCAAAGAACTGCATAAACTCTTTATATGTTTATAAATATATTATATAAATTTGTAACAAATATTTTTAAAGCAGAACATTTCGGTAATTGCAGACACTTTCATGCTCATTCAGGTCTGTTTATTTTCAATGTCCCATAACCATGTCAACCCTGTTACTTTTACAAGCAATCTTTTTATAAAAAAAAAAACTCCCATAAAGAAAGTAATACAAGCGCATAAACACAACAGAATGAATGCAGAGTCATGTTCAGATCCCAGAGGCTGTTTTATTGATTTGGAGTACAAGCGCTGACATCACACAAGCACATGCAGGTCAAGTCATATCAAGAACGAGCTGTTGATGGAGTAGATAGGCTGTTAAAGAAATGCCATTTTATATAGCAAAGCGAGAAAGCCAACAGATGTTTCTGCTAACAAAAAAACTGGACACACGACTATACCTGTCAATCAAACAAGTGGAAATAGTGTATGATGGCTTTTAGCGTAATAAACACCTAAAGAACTCCAGTCGCATTGGAATGATGGACCGATGCTTTAGGTGCTCTCCTTGCCAAGCGTGAGCTTATCGAACAAGTACTCGGCCATGCCGTTCTGGGGGGCGCCCATGCGGCGCAGGTTGGTCACCCAGTCGCCAGTTCCTTGATGGACTTCACCTGCTCGTCCAAGTAGTGTGTCTCAATGAAATCGCACATCTGCGAGAAACAACAGGAGAGCGTTTAGAGCTTGTGTCGTACGTAAATGAGCTCGCATAAGCAGATACATGCACTTACGTGAGGGTCGGTGTGTTGAGATGCGACCTTATGCAACTCCAAGAGAGAGTGATTGACGCTTTTCTCCAGCTGCAGGGCGCATTCGAGGGCTTCCACAGCGCTTCCCCACTCATCCTTCTCTGGTTTCTGTCAATCGTACATGAGTGTTAAAAGCTTTTAAAAGGCCAACTTGAACAAAATATAACAGTACTGGAATTGCACAATTAAGAAAAATGTAGATTGCATTTAAAACCATGTCGGTAGTTGATACAATTGCTTTACAAAAATTACAATAGGCAAGTTTCTAGATCTGCGTTTTTCATTTTGAAGCAAGACAAAGAGGAGCTTCCTAAACACGCTCGCTGTCAGTTGAATTTATCGTCAGTGCACATGAAAGATAAGAACCCCACCCCAACCCTGAACTTTATCTCAGAGCCCTTACGTCGCTCAACCAAACTGAAACGCTATCACGCGCCCTCACACAAAAGCGCGCGTTTCGATTACAAAACCATGCACACGTGCCTTCACGTCCTGCAGAAAGATCCTCCCTCCCCTCTGGTTCTGGAATTTCATCAATTTCTCTGCGTGTTCGCGCTCTTCATGGGACTGGTGGCGGAAAAACTTGGCGAAGTTGGAGAGGGCCTGGTCGTCTCTGTCGAAGTAGTACGACTGTATAAAAGAAATAGAGACATTTTTTTAAGAAAGCAAAGATCATTTGAAGGCTAAACTCTGTGGCCCTTCCCATCAGGCTTTTCACATCTCAGTTATTTTACAAAACAAAGGTCTGTGTCTAAAACACAACGAATCTTACCATGGAGAGGTAGACGTAGGAAGCATACAGCTCCATGTTGACCTGACGGTTGATGGCCGCCTCACAGGCCTCTTCGTAGTTCTGTCTCACCTGAGAGCTCATGTTTCTGTAAGAGACGTGTGAGTTTAGATATGTAACATTCACCTACCATGAATTTATTGGAAATTTAAAGAGGACATGAGCTATCGCCATTCATTCTGCCCTGTTATTAATGGGCACATAGTATGCGTGTGTTCGGTCTTCAATCCCACTAATCATAGTGTCTCCAGGGTAGACCCACACATCTAAGCATATGTTTGTTTACTCTACACAAGCCTTTGGAAGACGATTTCTCGGGACAGGTGGTAAACCTGAGCGTTGATCTTAAACGCCACTCCCGCATAAGCCTAATAGGAGAAAAGTCACGTGATCGCATTGCACACACCACTAAAACGCCTCTCGGGTCTTTATTTCAGAGATCAGGCCAAAGTGCGAATCTACATAACACGAGGATTACGAAACACTGACGCACAGACAACGGACGTGAAATGTGATACGTCCCAATTCCCTAGCGGGCTTAATAAATAATGGATGAGCGGAAAATCTACAGATTTAGACATGCAATACATCTTGCGTTTGATCTTTTTCCGTTAAGTAACGAATTTATTGATTATAAAACAACACAAACAAAGATGGCGCCGTTGAAAACGCGCACTGGCGACTGCCCGCACGTCCCCTGCGCGAGGAACGTTTACGTATTACGGATTCAATGTAAAAGTGTTATTTGATGGAAAACCTACCTTTAATTAGACTTTTACTGGTCTTCCGACGTTATTGGTACAGATGGTCGTCGACGCTGGTCCGCGTTGATTTCTCTTGTTAAAGCAAGCGTCTAAATCTAACTTTCGCTATTATTGGAATCAAACAAGGTGGATGATAAAGACAGAAGATCGGTTGCCGTTCAAGCACTGTTGAAGCAGGTAACCTTCACTCCGTCCTCGTTGGTGGATGAATCGATTATGATGATGTCGCGCACGCACCGTAGCTGTTTATTTGGCTGGTGTTTTTGTACGCGTGACGTAAGACGCACGATCACAGGCCGCACCCCTTTATGGCGATCCCCTACAGTTTCTATACAAAAATAAGAGGTTTGCGAGAGACAGGCGTAGGCGCAGCCCATATTTGAGGAGTATTAATGATATACTTGAGTTGTTTCGGGCTTAGAAAGACTTAAAATTGTAGTGTTTATTAAGAATATATTGCAGAGAGAAAGAATGAACGTCTAGACGAATGTGTTTCTGTAATAAGCGGGTTAAATTCTGTTGAGTGCTACTCCCAGGATGTCAACATCATGCTGACACAACACTCGTGTTTATTCAATTATAGTATTTTGTATAAGATGTTATTTTGTTTGTTACATGTGTTCTCTTTTTGTAATTCACATCTTCCTTGAATTTTAATTGGTAAGCATTAGGGTTGTCTTACGTCATTACATGTTTGTAATATAAAAAATGCTAATTCTCATTCTGGTGAGAAGTTAGGCCTATCATATGGACTGTGCATCATATGACCAAAGTTACACTGTCATCTACAGTTTTCAAGTTTTATATTGGGCAATCCATTTCTCTGTACAATAAACACTGTAGCGAATGATGAATACTTTTAACATTTACCAGAATGTGTACATGTTTTGGAACATTCTGTTGTTGTGTAACAGTGTCTGAGTCAGAGATGTGCAGTAAGCAGTACTAGTAGAACTGTATTTTTCCGAACTTAAAAAAACATGTATATAATACAAACTTAAATCCCAAATCATATAAAAGTTATAGCATATATTCATTTATTTTGGTCAGTTCATTTTATTCATCTTTTCCAATCCAAGACGTTTAATGTATTATGTCTACTTAAGAAAAACACCACTGAATACATAGACTCTAACAATCTTGTTTATACATGCAAAATGCATATAAGATACATAATATGATAAAAAATTGACAAAACATTTTGATACTAATACCTAAAAAACTCATTAGCGAAACAAAACTGCTCAGGTTTTGCTAATCTAAACTGTGCATTTTTATATCTGAATATTGTATTCTTTGTCGATTCTACAATAATTGCTGTTAAGGTGTTATCTCTGAGCAAGAAAAATTGGTCTCATATTGATTTATAAACCCCCATTTTTTTAACGGTAATAGCTTTTTCAATATCCCAAGAAATGATAGGTGTTCCGAAAATCCTTAGTTTTATTAAACACAGATTTATATCAAAATAATGCAGCTAATGGTTGTGAAATGTGCTAGAATTCTGAAACTGGTCAATTTTTAAACACCATGAAGACAAAGACCAAGAAATTACAAAGTTTATGTTAAAGGGATACTTCACCCAAAAGTGAAAATTCTGTCATCATTTACTCACCTTTAAGTTGTTTCAAATGTGTTTACATTTCTCTGTTCTGATGAACACAGAGAAAGATATTTGGAATAATGCTAATAACCAAACAGATCTCAACTCCAATGGACAGTAAACAGTTCTGGGGCACTTTTGACTACCATTGTATTTTTTCTACTATGGGAGTCAATGGGGGTTGAGATCTGTTTGGTCATAAGCATTCTTCCAAATATATTTCTCTGTGTTCATCAGAACAAAGAAATGTAAACACATTTGGAACGACTCGAAGGTGAGTAAATGATGACAGAATTTTCATTTTTGGGTGAAGTATCCCTTTAAAGTGATTAAGTCATTACAAAATCAGAACGAATGCTCTGTTTTGTTATGTAATAGCTGGAACAGTGGAAAATGTTTTCTTACTCTCTTATTTGTCTTTGCCGGATTCACTTGTCATCATACAACAGTTCTGTTCATTGTGAATGTTTAGAAAATAAAGTTTCATTTTTTACCATAAACAAGGATTAACATTGGGTATTATTCAGTCTCATGATCCTTTAAGACATGATTTCTTATTCTGGTGGGATGAATCTAGGTAGCCTACATGTAGCTGCACTGCATATTGGAGTCCATAAAAGTAACCGATGTTCTTTCCAGATGTTTTCGAGTCATTTTAAGCACACTTAATTAATCATTTTATTGACATTTTCACATATATTAAATTATAAGATATTTTTGAATAGTCTAGTCTATAAGTGATGACAAATGACAAATGTACTAATACCGACATGAGTGATACAGCCTTTATTACAGCTAGATTGATGAGTTAAGTCAATAAGTATTGCAGTAGGGTTAAAATACTTAGTGTGTCTTTAATAAAAAATAGGTCATAAGACCTTCTGAATGTGTTTCTGAAGTTTTTATATATATAAATTGGACATTCTGATCATTTATAGAGAAATTAGTGAGCTGGATGGCCTAATGTTGCAGTACACCTTACAATGTGGAATCACAATGGCTTGTAGACAGGGGGCATTATGGCACTGTTTGCACATCAGGCCAAAAACTGTTAAATACATTAGTTTCTGGTAGCGGTTGGCAGACAGCGTAGAGAGCTAATGCACCATGTTACATGGATACTGATACTGGTGTGTAACATATGAAAATAAATCACGAGGTAAAAAAAAGTTAATTACGACACATTGTTATTGCAGAAATGGACAGATTAATACAGTTCCTGAATTGCCACCAGGGGGAAGCAAATAGCTTTTCGTGACACGAGGCTTCGTGAAGAAATAAAATCACAACATAACAGCATCTAAAACCTACATCTGCGGATATTTCTCTGCTCCAAAGAAATGCAATATTTACATAAAGGTAGCTGGACCTTAAACTACCACTGAAAAAAAAGAACCTTATAATTCTGAGGGTTGCCATCACAGTCGTTTAGACTGCTGCTCTACAGATACAAGAATCCCGTCCAGATTTCATTTAAAATACAAGAATTGATTTATTGTCGATTTTTTTTAAAAAGGGGTTTCTCCGAGATGCTACCGTGACGTATGCGGCGCTCCACCAATCACGATCTCCAGATTGAACAAATCCGCCCACCGCTTGTGTCAGTTGAGGGTAGAAACCCACCGCGAAATGCAGTTCCATCTTCAAGCGGCGGTTGAATATACTAAAAGCGTCAAACTGTGAACTATATGCTGCGTTAAAGATTATCTGTCACCTCGCTAAAGATTTCCTTCTCCGCCTCCTCAGTGATTTTCATCTTATTTTGAGGATGTCTGTGGCGGGGTTTAAGAAACAGCTGCACAAAGCCAGTCAGGTAAGAATTCGCCCGGGTTACCGTGTCTTTGTGATAAACCCTCAACTTATGCGAGTATTAATTGAGAGATGATGATAAAAACACCTTTATCGGTGATGTGGGTTCTGACTGATTTCCTGTATTGCAACCATGTACGTTACTCAGTGGTTGCAACAGGCCCCCCATGGCAGAAAGGTTACTCACTGCGGGGTATTTCTTAACTTCGTTACAGTGCTATTGTTACGGTGTATGTGTTAATAAATTCGCGCCGCTCTTTGTACCGAGTCCGTTAGTCTAACAATAGGTGTGTTCGACTTTATGAAGCCTGCGCAGACTAATCGTCATATGACATAAATGTATCGCGAGAGCGAGTTGAATCTCGTGCCTTCGGATTTTATCTCGCGATACTTGATGTCATACGCCTATCGGTCTGCGTAGCCGCATGAAGACAAACATAAGCACGGATGTTGCCAGGCCCGCAGAAGTGAAACGTTTCAGTTCTAATCATGTTATGAATTTAATTGTTTTTTTTTTGTGCTAATTATTTTATCACTATAACTGTCAGTTACTGTACACTTGTAGGGCTGATAAACGATGTTGAGCTTTATCAAGACTCCTGTTGCGTGATGAGGATGTTGGTCAAAATAACGGATTGTTATTATGACGTCAGGCTTGATCGGTGAGCAAGGTTCCCACGGTCTTTTTTCCGGAAACGTCAGTGAATTGTACATGTTTTAAAAACGTTTCCATGTACACAGAAATGATTGCAAAGCTTTAACTATATTCCATTGGTCTCTGACTTATTTACCACAACATCAAGTAAAAACATGAAAAATGGAAAATATTTTATCCAGAACCGTGGGAACCGTAAGTCACGTGATTTCTAGAGAGTTCTAGATTGTCATTTCTCAATTAAAGATGTTCAACTGTTGTGTCAAACACGTCTGAATTTAACAGCAGCATGCATAAAACACTTTAATAAATGTTGGCCTTTCTGAGATTACCGTTCTCTGTTTATACCGAATGAAGATATTTACTGTAAATGGAGGATATTGTTAATGTCTAGGTTTGGGAGACACGTCAAATCACTCTAAATCTTGGGTCGGACGTGTTTCCGTACTGTGATTTATAATCGCCATCTACAAAATACTGCAACATACGCTTTAATGCATAACATTATTATTACTTGTTGCGTGGACCTGATAATAAGTGTTTAAATTGTACCTTGTCAAGCTCAAACATGTGATGGATAGTTACTTGAATTTCTAAGGAAATCCATGTAATCCTGGCTGCTATGATGCTTTGACAGTATTGAAGTCGGTATGTGGTTGCTTATCTGCTGTGGGTTGTCGCAAGTCATAATAGCCCAGTTCTGTACAATAATCTCATCCCATATATGACTTTCTTCCCACCTTCCATGTTTTCGCATGCATTATGCATACATAAACATGATTTTTTTTTAGCTTTGCATTTGCAGTGAGGAATAATGTGAATTCGTTTGGGCACGTCTGCAATTTTAGAGGATCAAAATTCTACCATTTGGATAGTTCTCAGCAAAGAATATCAAAATCACTTTTGAGCTTTTCAAACATTCTGCTCAATGTAAGCATTGTGATGCTGAATGTTAATACTGTTGATTAGCTCTCTATGGTATGCCACAAGCTAGTTTATTATTTCATGATCATCTACAAAAAAGATCTCACAAAAACAGTTAATGAATATTATTCTAGGGTGGCACTTGTTTTCATTGGTGTGTGTGTTTTTGAACCCCACGCTGTGCCCACCTGCAGCTCTGTAGTTCATTGTTTTAAAAAAATAAGGGCTTAAAATGGCTATTTTTTAAGTGCATGAGCAACATTTTCGGCTGGTGCTTTTGGGACTGTAGACTAATGAAAGTTATACAGAATTTACAGAACACGACTTTTGCACATAAATATTATTGAATTCAGATTGTAACTGAATTATATCGTCAACATTACATCTTATTAAAATGCATGCTCACAAATGATTAAATCGGACACTCACATACAGTAGGTAGAGAATCTATCAGACGTCTTGTGGTGCCATCCCAAAAAGGTTAAAAATCGCTCTCACGCACCTTCTCTGGATCGGTTCCACATTTGTGGAATGATCTGCCCGCTGCTACAAGATCAGCAGGTTCAGTGGCCATTTTTAAGAATCGGCTGAAAACACATCTCTTCCGTCAGCACCTGTATAAAAAATAAATAGCTCTTTATACTGTGGTAGGCTTTCGTTGTTCCAATTTCTTCCATTTTTAAACCCATTTGTAAGTCGCTTTGGATAAAAGCGTCTGCTACATGTAAATGTCATGCTAAAAGTGCTCCTCATGTGAAGTGCAGTGGAGAGTCATCTTCCGTTTGATTCCAACTGGATGATGCTCTAAAAAAGTATTAAAAATAAACATTCAATTACGTTATTTTGTTTGCATGTATCTATGCTATGAACATGTATATTTTATATAATTTTTTATTGTTATTTTTATGTATTTTATATGTTTCCTGAAAACGTGCTTCTTCCACCATCTTGGACTCCATTCCACAATACATTATGGGATTATCTTCTCCACAAAGGACATGTACATGTTGCGTCAGACTCTGTAGTCATGGACCTGCCCTTAAGCGCACCCACGTCTTAAAATCCTCCAGATCATTTTTCTCTGGAGTACATGGTTTTGTTTCTTTTGCCGCATTGGTTGGCTATACTTCATTATTGTTGATAGTTTCTTGTACTTATTTGGTTAAAGGCTGGGTAGGGAAGATTTGTTCATCATTCTTTTAATCTTAGCTCAAGATTTCGGCTGCATTCTCACCATATTCAACAAATTGAAATGAGTCATTATTATATTACCATTATTATGACGAATAACTTACTGGAGGTGCAGAATTGTTTTACTCTCTGTTTAAAGGGCATTTATTTATCATGTACACTGTACATTTTTTATAGGCAACCTTGGTCCAGTTTATTCTAATTTGCACAGATGGTTTAAGTTAATATTTGGATTCATTTAAGTTACACACTATAGTAGTATATCCCGACATAGCTGCTGTTAAATCTGTTGTCAGACATAAACCTTCATAACCCCAAACATAAATAAAAAAATATTCTCACCCTGCATAAGAGCACAAAGGGCATCCATTTTAGAGTTTCAGTACTGCAAATTACAACAAGAAGTGTTAAAGCAATGTGTTTCATTCAGCACAATGAATATCAGGAACCAACTGTGAAATGTGGGCTTCATGCTATGCAGAGAACACAGAGTCCTCTGGCTGCCACAGAACGTGTGATTCACGTGAAAACACTCTCAGACTAACCTGTAGATGTGTTTGCGCAACTCATTATTGATTATGTTTTGTTGATCAGAGAACACACTCCTGTTGAGAAACATCCCTCTAACCCCACTGATCTGTGTTATTTCTCACATTAGCATTGTGCTCCCACAGTTTCTTGGCACAGTTATTGTTTTACGGCAGATGGGTGTCACCAGGAGCTGCTGGAGTTATTCTAGCACACAATGAAATGTAAACCATCTGTAGGGACTGCCGGATTGTTCTGTGTTTCTCGAGAACATATTGTAGATGTTTTTAGCTTTTGCTGAATACCGCAGCATCGTGGATTTGAAACCAGGCCGTACTGTTTATGATTTCATAATGCCAATTAAACACTACAACAGCCGAACAGCGGAAAACCTATTAAAAGGATACAGTGCCATCTTCTTATATTGGCACCATTGGTCATTTTTGTTCAAAATACAGTATACAATATATGTGTTGTGTGAATATGCAAGTGAGTGTTTTTATGAATGGATTCGTTGAAACAGACAGCTTACTACACAGAAGCACTATTTGATAAACAGTTCTTATCAACCACCCATAGCTTGTGGCAGAAAGTGGCTCTGTCAACATTTCGCTCTGCCAGACTCTTAAGTGACTCTTAAATGAGATGTTTATAAATGCTCATCCTTTCCCGAGGGGATGCACTTGATGGATGGTCTTATTTTAGGTCTTGCCATCTCACAAGCCTAGAAGAATAAAATGTTCTGGCATTAGATTGAAAAGGGAAAGGGGTGAACAAAACTGCTTTTCCCAAGGAGGACAAAATCTTTATTCATACCTGCAAACTAGTCGCTTTTCGGAGAAATTCGCAAAAATAGCTCATTTATATGAATCGTGTAAATACGAAGATTTTTCATTTTCGTGGGGGGGTCTTACTGGGTGTTCCCACCAGACGCGGTTTGCTTGAATAAATCGCGCGTAGTTGGACGCTTGAACATTTTAAGTTGACTCGCTTCATTCACGTGTGAAATTCGCATCATTTGCGCGTGAAATTCACGCGAATTCGCGTAATGGGCGGGGATCCAGCCAGGCGGCTCCAGTCTTGTTACAAAATGGCTGACATGGATTTTGTTGAGAGGGTAGCTGCACTTTATGTGTTATGGAAAGCAGAAAAACTTAATGTATATATATATATTTTTATAAAAGTAAGAACAAGAATCATACAGCTCTGGGTGTCCACAAACAGCGACAATTATTTTGTCCTCCATTTTGTCCTCTTGTTTCGGATTTCTGCCTCCGCTCGCTACGTCGTCTAATCACCTCACTGCTAGAGCAAGCTCCTGATTGGTTAACGCGGTGCAAATTTTTCGCCAAAGTTCATACTTTTCAACTTGTGCAAATCACACGAACGTTCAATTCACGCGATTCGCGTCATTCACTCCATTCGTGCCGCAAGTAGCCAAAACTTTGCCTTGACTTAACATGTAAATCACTCGCGCTTAACGCTTCATTCGCGTTTTGTCTGAACACACTATTAGGCGTCTACTCTCGAGCGTCTAAAATGTCTTTGGTCCAGCACCTGGATTCGTTTGGCCAACCAGAATCCAGATAACAGATAACAGCTAACAGCGTCGTCTTTTTTTGGTCCTTGGGCCAACCAGAATCAAGATAACAGCATCATCTTTTTTTGGTCCTTGGGCCAACCATAATCATGCATTCTAAACTTAACCCCCTTGAAAAGCATTGCTGAAAGGGATGAACGCAAAGTGTCTGTCAAAGAAAATATGGTGTAGATATTTATTATTCAGTTCACCCGTGTAATCGAAAACCAGTCTCCCTTTTTGAATTTCCACTTCTAGAGCTCTGCCCTTTTGAGTGAGTTAGGCACTTGGGTGCGATTGATATTCGTCCAAAGCTTCAGTCGCAGAAGCTGTAGTTTACAGATGATATTTAATAATTATTTTAGAGACGATCAATTCGCTTCATAATACATTAATATGTCTTCAGGAGATGCGCGGATTACTTTTGTATTGCTTGTGTCTGCTTTTTGTCCTTTCTTTTTTATGAAAGCTCTAAGTAACTCTTTTTTGAGCTCTTACAACTCACACTTTATTTTCTCAATCCAGCATGTTTTAAAACCGAAACCCTTTGGTTCCGATGAATACGCATCCAGTTTGTAAATTCAACCAAAATCCATTCGACCAAAATTCCTGAAGCTAAAATTATTGTCATGTGATTAGCTGCTACTCCATAGGTGTCATGGAGTGCAATAACAATATTTGTGCAGGCCAAAAAGCCTGAAGAAAATGACAAAGCAACCCCCCCAGCCTTCGTATGGCTTTCACCTTTTTATCCTCTTCCGAGTTTGCAGGGCTGTTTATTGGTTCAGCCTTAAAGAGTTATATACTGTACAGCCGCGGAAAAAATGAAGAGACCATTGAACTATTAACAATATTTCTCCCAAATTTCAAGTAAAAATATTGTTTCTTTTTGCATTTATTTGCAGAAAATGAAAACTGGAGAAACAGGTGGAAATAACAGAAAAGATGCTCTGTATTTTTTCAGATCTCAAATACTCAAATACTCAAATATAAGTTAATATTCACTTTTAAGCAATACAACAGTAATATTTCTACATGTATTTAGGAAAAGTTTTTTTTTTTAATGTGATGATAACCTGGATTTTTCTCACAGTTTTGTCATGTCATTTCATGTGTCTTGTCAGGGTGTCAGTCTTTCACTTTGTTGTTGGTTGACTTTATGTCACTCCTGAGGTTTGATTTGTTGAAATTCAACAGACACGTGACTGCAATGGCCACAATACATCTAGAAATGCTGCTTAAATAAACATTTGGAATGGTATTCAGTTTTTTTCAGCTGATGTATGTTTGAAAATGTAGTTTTATAACTTTGCTGAGATTGCTGATATCGTGAAACGCAGGGTGTCCGATTTCTCTTAGCCGTTGTAGATGTTCAAATCACCAAAACAACACACCCCTACCCCCATCTTTCGCTTTCGTCAGCGCTCGTCTCGGCTAATGTCCGTCCTGTGCAGTGTACACCTTACTGCTGATTGGCTACAAGGTTGTTTAGGTACTCGGCCCGACTCAGTTGTCTAAAGCGTAATTCGGAAATCGGTTACCCCGCCTTTAACTAAGGTGATGAAAAAAGCTGATTTTCCAATATTATATGCAATTCTGTAAAATATATATTTTTTCTTAGTGTGACAGGGTAGGCCAGATAAGTAATTTTGTTATGCAAGTTGCAACCAAAGATTCCAGAAAATAAGATGAAAATAATATTTAATTGTCGATTTACCAAACCTTTTAATGTTGCCTTGCATATTGGTACTAACTTTGTGTTTTGCTGGACAAATAAATATACAAAGATATAAAGATACAGTAAATGAACCTACCCCTAAACCTAAACTTATACCATGTATATACTTCCTTATACTACCCAGTACTTTCTTAGGGAGGTAAACCATATGTACACATACTGTAAAATAAAGTGCAACCAACTTTTTTGTGATACTAAAATGATTCAAAATAGTTAGGCTTTGAAAACAGATCTCAAGACAGCCGTGTTCCAATTCAGTGCTTTACATCTTGTTGTTTTTTAAACATTCAGTAATGCCAAAATTTATTAGGCCATATTGGCATGCAGTCTTAATTTGCTGTCACTTTAATTGAGTACTCGTGACCGTGTCTAATATACTTTGTTACTTTGGACATACTTTGACATTTAGCAGTTTAGACATTTAGCGTTTCTGTTCTTTTATTAAAAATTGCTTTGAGGAATCGGTTCTTGAAAAGGTAAAGAGGAAATCTCACACACCCATGAAGAAATAACACAGTTGTTTATATTGTATTGTTTTGTTGGCTTCTAGCTGTAAAAGAACAATGCTCATCGGTCAAGGCAGCTCCATTGATCTTGCTGCAGTATTGTCTTTGTTCTCTGGGGAGGTAAAAGGTCAGAATGCTCGTGCTAAAGAATTGGTTGAATATCTCCTCGTTCCGGAATCCTTTCTTGCTTCTTTATGTAATTAAAATGGATGAATAGTTGATCCAAGTCAATTTAAGGCCCATAAAGCCGTGTAAATCTTCGAGGCAAGATTCACAACACATCAAGTTGAGTTCACACCGTCTCTTTATATTTAGTGAAAATAAAGTAGTGGTGTTTTTAATGGAGTCGTAATTTCCCGACCTCTGCGGTGACTGTTATTAACACAGACACAGCTGTGTTCAGTAGTCATTATCAACGCTTGACTCCCAGAAGGCTGTTGTTTCTGTTCAACCCTCAATGTAGTTATTTACAAAGAGATAGAAATTACAGTCTGGGTAGAGCCTTGGTTAGCATGCAACGTGTAGGTTAACAAGCAGTATAGAAATGTTCTGAGAAAAATATAGTTCTGTCGTCGTTACATCATCCAAATGACTTTTTCTTCAGTGATGTTCGATTTTCATGCATGTAAGCTAGCAACATTTCCCGAGTCGCGTTCATTAAATTTACCAGGATCAAAGATGAAACTGATGGAGCTGACAACTAGTGTAAAACTTTCTTGAACATAATCAAATTAGCAGAAATACATAATACTTAGGACTGCACAATTAATCGAAAAGAAACCGCACGTGGCTGCGATGTTTTAGGCACTTTTTATCAGTGAAATAATGTTAAATGCAGCTGCACCCGAAAGCCAGAGGGCGCTCTCGCACAGATCTCCAATGCTCCATAGAAGAAGTACCACACGTATTACCAGGAAATGCCGTCTTCCTATCTGCATCTAGCATCTTTCTATCACTGTTTTTCAAGCCTCCTCAGGTATTTTCATGATAAAAAAATATATTTATAATGATGATGTTTGACAGTGTTGCTTTTTTAAACGCACTTATTAAGCGACTCAAACGCGCAGTGCGTTCAGATGGAGCAGCATTTCCCACAGATCACAGAGCCGTGCTTCACGAACAAGCGGCGCATCCACATCGATTTAATCACAATTTGTATGGGAATTGTGATTTATCGTGCAGCCCTAATAAGAACTCAATAAGTGGGGATTGTAGAACTTTATTATTGCACGGCTGGAATACTTGATTATGATTGGTCGGTCGTGTCTTTCTGAGGTTTTTAATGCACTGATAACAAAAACCGCTACAGCTGATAACACAACGCTCGCCTGGGTTGTCGTCTGGGTTTATTTTGCGATAACAGCCAGCTGGGTCTGCATTATGCTCTACTTAAGAATGATGGGTGTTAAAAGTCTGTGGGAATCCATGGAGCTTTAGCTTTAGATTACTGCAGGCACAGATTCTGTGTGGGTCTGAGGATGAATCGCGGACAGCAAGACCAGTGATGTGTTTAATAAAAAAGGGTCAGTTGTGATTTGTGACCGTAACCTCGCGTTCATGTCTTTTTACATCTGAGGCATTACAGAGAGTCCTACTTCTTCAAGGTTTTTAAAATGTTGTCATTGAGCAGGTCAAAAGACATACTGCCATATCAGGCCAATTTTTTCCTGTTACGGCTAAATTTACTCTGACCTAGTTAGTTGCAAGTGAATTCAAGGAAGCCACAAAGAGGGATGAAATCTTTAGTAATAACCTTCTTTAAGTAAGTCACCAGCTGTGGTTTCTATAGTTTTTTTTAGCGTTTTTTTCTAGAGCGGTTTCACATTAGCACTTTTGGTGCGCACCCGGGTTCGATTAACGTCAGAGTTCGGTTCGTTTGGATGATGTGAATGCTGTCTTCCGAACCCGGGTGCGCATCCGCAAACTGTACCTGAATCCCTGAGGTCTGGGGTGCCGTTCATGTGAACTCCAGTACGGTTCGCTGCTGATATGAATGCAATCGTACCAAATCGTGGAAGTGAACTGCTATTAATGACGTATTATTTGGTAAAAATGTGTGACGAGCGTGACTGACGCGCTCAAGGCAGAGAGCTGTATATCTCATTCTGTCTGCCTTCAGCGTTCTTGAGAGCATTTGCAGTATATTCATAAAACGGATGAAAGTGCTGTTACGTACTGAAGCTTTGGAATCAAAACTAACTGTTCAAAAACATAAATGTACAATAGTTAAGCGAGCAATGTTATGTTTTATTTTTCTGCCTTCTCCTGCGACGGTGTTACAAGCGACAGGGTAAACAGCTTCAGGCTTGATGACGCAAACAAACCGCGGTTGGACACAAATAAAATAATATGAACGCAGTCCTGCGGGGGCAGGGGGGAGCAATCGAACTAAATGTGAAACCACCCTTTAACTATAAAAACATGGGACATTGGGTCTCAACAGGTGAGTTGTAATCCAATAATGGTCCAGAGGTGAGTACTGATAACTCAATATCCAAAGTAAACATAAACGTCAAAATAAAGCTCCCTGTACAGATGTGTGTTGCACCGACACGCACAAAATTGAAGAAGATATAGCGCATGTGTAGCGCATGTGTAGCCCAGGTCTGAAAAAAGAGCCTCAAATGTGCTGTGTTCTTTCACAGCCTTTCATAGATGTCTGTTTCTTTTCTATCTTTGCTCTTTGTGTGTAATGACCTTATATCAAGAACACAGCGGTATGTCTGAAACAAACATCATCCGTTTTATCTGTTTGCTTTCTGCTCTCTCGGGTCACCACAACAGAGATCAATCAGTAAACCAGAGAAATAAAGCTTTGTTGAGCATTCTCTAGTTCGAATCATGTCCTACATAAGGAATTTGAACTATTAACATCAAATAGGAGATACAGGGTCCCCAGGTGTAACAGACTGAGTACTCATTTGTACACGGAATGTCAGAGTTGAACAAGATATCTAAGTAAACAAATGTCAACTTTTGTGCAAATATGGCATCTCATGCAAAGCAAATTTCAGACTTGTCTGACAATAAAGTATAATATCATATCATTCTCTAAAGTTCAGCATCTGATATCTGTGACCAGAAGATAGTTTAAGAGCAAAGTTTTCTTTGATGTGTCTCAAGTGGCGCTGTTTCAATTATCACATAATGACCGGATCATGAATATTTGACTGAGCTAATGTCAATAACTGCACACTAAATTCCACAATAACATTTTAGTGGTGACATTTGCCGCTTAATGTATTTTGCAGCGCAGGGATGGATGGATAGAGCGCAGCGAAATATCACATTGTGTTTGTAATTATTTTAATAGATTTTTATGTGGCCATTATGTTTCCTCAAGACTGTGTCGTTAGACTAGTGCTGTTTGTATTGTTGGTGTGATGAATTTCAACAGAAACCAAACTCATGGACGAACGACGTAAAGTCAACCAACAGCAATGTGATAGAACGCTAAGATGCATGAAAAAAGCAAGTTGTGAAAAAGATCAGGTTTATTCCGTCATATATTCATTTTTGATCTAATCCAAAAACTGTATCATGAATATATACTTGGTCAACATTGCATCTTTTTTGTCATTTTAAGTATTTTCCAGTTTCAATTTTATGTAAAAAAGGCAATTTATTTGCAAAAAATATATCTACAGTTTACATCGTATATTAATATTTATATATATTGTATTATTGCTCCTGTATGACATTTCGCTGTATTGCTCCCATAAGTCGCTTTGCATAAAAGGGTCTGCTTAATGACTAAATGTAAATATATATATATATATATATATATATATATATATCTGTCTTTTTTCCTGTTTCTGTTTAGTGGTAAAACAAGCCTTATATTTCATTTGTATGTTTTTTAACTCGTATCTAATTGGCTGATTATTCATTTTTGGTCATATTATCTGGATCATTCATGTTTAATGTCCAGCTTGACATGCAGGTTGTACGGCAGGTTTTCTGTGCGTTATACCTGGTTTGTGTGCAGGAGGGCCTGAGCATTGTTGTGCGCGGCACACAGGAGAATTATGTTATGTTTCTTGTTATTATTTGATCTGTTTAATATTGCTAATGGCATGTTTAGAATCATTTTATTGGTCTAAATGATGTTCAGCAGAAAGCCTCGGACTCAATATCCCCTCTTACATCATGTGGCTGTATAAAAGTTGACTATTAGCATTGAGCGCTAATCCACCTGCTCTGTGTTACGTTATTTGATATTCTTAATAAAGTACACTATTTTAATTTTTGAGAAAGCTTTTATGCTCCTTGTAACATGGCCTTGAGTTGTAAACTATCGGTACAGTTTAGCGTGTTGACAAAAAGTTATATGCTCTCCTACTTGTGAGTCGCACCGTATAAAAGCATCTGCCAAATGAATACATTTTAATGTAAATGTTTTTACGTTTCTTTATGTTTGGGTGCTGTGCATCAGGGTGACGTCACCTCGCTGACAGTCGATCTGTACAGCTGCTAATAGAACACATTCAGTAAAGTACGCTGCTTTAAAAGATGTTATCACTCTATTTATAAACTTTCACAAGATGACACATAGATCTGTTCGTGTTAATTGGTTCATGCGTTCCAGGTTGATTTTTTTCCCTGAAACTATCAGTTTCTTTTTACTTTATGTGGCTTTTAACTTTTGTAGATGGAAACTTTCGTAGTTTTTGTTTTGCTTGTTGACTCTGTAGCATATTCAACCTAGATTAAGTTGGCTCTTTGTCGAACAGCGCAATGTTTGTATGTGAGAGAAAGTGCAGTCGGTGTGGGTGTCGTCATCGTCTGGACTTAACATAACTACTTCCTTCCTTATTTTAGTTTTACTCATTCCTCTGTAAATTAAACATTTGTCCATGAAGAGGAAACGAGAAATGAGTCTCTGTCAGCTGAATGTTGCCAGGGGACGTCTTGTGAGACTCGGCCCTGTCTGATTAATATTAATCCAAAACACAGAAAGGTCATTGAACTATCACCCATAATGCTTTCATTTGAAACTTAAAGGGGTCATATCACAAATCCAAGTGGATCATTTTTTTTCATTAAAGTGACAAAATGAAATGACTACACACATTTACACAACCGTTTGGTGTTTGGTTATGAACTGTTTTTGCAACCAAACTCAACATAGCATCCTAAGATCAGAGGTGGAAAGTAACAAATTACATTTACTCGCGTTACTCTATTGAGTAGGTTTTTTGCGTACTTCTGTAATTTTTGTAATTTTAAGTATAATTTTCATGAATTATTTTACTTCGTTTTATTTTAAATCACATCCGTTAATGAGTAAAAAAAGAATGAAAACATTGAAAGGAAAAAAATGTGACCGGAAATGACTCCAGTGAATGATGGGCGCGAGAATGAATTTGCGCCATACCAACAGCCCTGCCGTAAAATGTGTTGCCAGATCTGTTGAAAAGAACAGCAAACATTGACAAGCCCAAAATAAACCTAAAACTCGACTCATTTAAATAAAAATCACTACTGTTTACTTTATTAACTATATAATGTATCTGCAGCTTCATAAGAAAAGACTAAATAACAAATGTGAAGGTCTTAAAATATGTAAACATGGCAACTCCGCGCTGTGAAGCTCTGAACATAAACACATTTTTTGCCATGGGGTTACAACTGTCAATCATCACATTTACTCTCATTCCATACAAACGTGGAGCCATTTATACAAGGTTTCACTACTGAAACTTTGTCAAAGAAATTTCCGAAAATTTATCAAGAAAATAAAGCTTAATATCTTTTTCAGGGCTTAATTTAGCTTCTGAAGAAAATTTATATTGATTGAAATATTGTTTAGTTAATATTTCTGCTACATGATTGTGTGATATTTCTGCAAAACAAGACAAAAAATTATAACTCGTAACACTTGTAACTCATTTTAATATATAAAATTAGACACTATGACTCTGTTGGTGTATGCTGGTGAGAAAAAGACCGATGGCATACAGAATTCACATTTGAATGGTTGTATTGTTTGTAAAGTTTGTAAAGTTTCTATTTTTTGGGGAGAGTCAATTTACTTCAAATGTATTATGTTGGCTTGAGAAAGTTTCACTTCTGTTGTGCTTTTCACAATTTTGCATTTTTGCAAAGCAACTTCACACACACATTCAAATAAGAGTGAAGAGAAATGGACAGGGCTGCAGCTGGGTGAGGAGACACTGAATGACCCTAAATGTTTTAAATGTCGCGTGTCGACATATTTAATTTTGTAATTGCACATTATTTTGTAAAGGTGTTCCTTTAATGACCCCTTGTTATTTTGTACAAAACAGGAGAAAGTAACTTTCACTTTGAGTAAATTCTAAACAAGCTACTTTTTACTTTTACTTGAGTAGATTTTTTTGACTGGGAATTTTTACTCAAGTACAATTTCATCAAAGTAGAAGTACTTGTATTTGAGTATCATGTTTTTGTAATTTAGACGGCGGTTAGATGACGGTTAGGTACCTTCATATCTTAGCAGTGCAGCAGTATGATGAAGAAACTAACTATAGCATCAGGAAGGGCTGGTGATGGTGTTGGTGAACCAGAGACAGAATTAGGTCAATACCCAGAGTACTTTTACAAGCGTGTTAGTATAAATGTAGGGCACTACATAAAGCAACAGTGTAGTTACATTTAAAGAAATAGATGAACACGTGAGCTTGGTTATGTGCAAAACTACATATTTTTGAGATCCACATTGGATGGTTTGTGTGGGTGACTGGTCCAATAGTTTTTCTTAATATACTGATAAATGGATGATAATTGAAGTCATTTAGATGAATAACTAATGTAGCCAACATTCATATGAATTGGTACGTTGTGAATCGTACAAAAATCTACGATTACTAGAAAAAGCAATACTGGGGCTCCGCCCTTAACCCTAACATCACTGGCGCGAAACCAAATTGTACAAAAATGTACGATTGAGATCGTATGAATTCATACAAATTGACGTCACATCGTAAAATAGTTACGTTTTTGCCGTGAGATTGTGTTGGGCTGTTAGTACGCTAAAGACAAGTACACTACCTTTCAGCATCTTTAGATTTATCAAAAAAATAGGCTAAAAATAGTTAGCTAACCATCTGATATCGACCCAGATGCTGAAAATTCTAGCTTTTATCTTCACAACTAACCACAAAATGTTTTCATTATATTTTCTCTGCAAGAAATGCAATTATTTAACAGTTTGCACGCACCTGTGTTTATATGTTTGTGTCTTGTGTTGAGATGAACCGATATATCGGCCAATAATCGGTATCGTCGATTTTTCACAGTATCGGCCAATAGTTTAAAAACAGCCGTTGATCAGAGCCGATATATCCTGTCAATCAAAAGAGGACAGGAAAATGTAATAAATGTGTGCTCTATGTATAGAGGATGTTAAGAAACATCATCAGTTTGATGTTTGTTACTAATAGTCATTATAGGAATCAATAACAGAAATAAATATTAATTTAATCTTCAGATTTGGTATAGGCAGATATCAATCTGAATAATCAGCTATGGGTATCAGAGGACAAATTTCAAGTGCATCTCAAGTTTTGTGTGATTTGAAACGTCTTGATTTTGAGAACTTCCACCAGTCTATTGCCACTGACCTACAAAAACGTGAACTTAATTTTTGTTCTGCTATGTGAGATATGTTAATCCCCTTAGTGATTATAAGTGGTGGTTTGTATTTAACTCTTCATGTTTGTACAGTTTGCCTGCGACACTGTATCCTGAGGCTTATACGTAAACTGACATAACTGCATTTCCCACCCTACGATGTTACATAATGTTAGCTTTGGGCATTCACTTCGGCGTGCTATCTGCATTTATTTTGGGACCTTCCATTTTGCCAGTTATTTTATTGTCACGAAGATTTCAAATGAATTGAAATACTGCGTGCAATAGTGGTACTTGAAAAATTCATTTGTCACACTGCAGGACCGGTTTAGAGCTTCAGTCTGTATCTTTTCTCTGTTTGAAACATAAGATTGCATGACACTTATCTTTACGGGGAAAATAGGCGTTTCCTGTGATCGGCCCATAGCTGATAGCGTCAAAATGAGCTTTTATTGAACGATCATTGGCCTATATATCGGTGCATCTCTAATATCAATAACTTCATTATATTCCAGCGTATTGTTACTAAAGTAAGGAAACACACAATAGATCAAGACCTGTGATGTCAGGCAACATTTCTACGACAGACGACTATGACGGAGGCATCTTTATTGATTATCACCGCCGCCCACCCTACCGTCTGCTCAGAGAACCATTTTCAGCCCGCCTAATGTTACCGTTTCCTCTCTCTGATCTAATTTCTCTGTTTTCTCGTGCAGTTGCTGAGCGAGAAGATAAGCGGCGCTGAGGGGACCAAGCTCGATGAAGACTTTATGGAAATGGAGCGGGTATGAACCTTCGCGTAACTTGATTTTGTGGCAGGCGTATTTACCTTCTCCATCTAACCTGGTTTTCCCACCTTCACAGAAAATAGACGTCACCAACAAGTCTGTTTTTGACCTTATAACCAAAACCACAGAATACCTCCAACCAAACCCAGGTACGTAGACGTCCCCCAAAGCTTAAAGTGATAATGAAATTATCATTAAAAAATGAATTTGCTCATGTCATTTCAAAACCGTGTAAATTACTTTGTTCTGATGAACTCAGAAAAAGATATTTGGAAGAATGTTAGCAATTTTCAAGTCTGTGACGTCATTGACTGCCATAGTGAAAAATTAAATGGTAGTCAAAGGTGGCGCAGAACTTTTTGTGCTCTTAAATTCTTCAAAATATCTCACTTTGTGTTCAACCACAAAAATATTTTTTTTCTCCCTACTATGGTAGTGGATGATATCACAGAACTGAAAATTGCTAACAGTATTACAGTGAATCAAAGTGCAGCGTTGTGATTTATGATACGTTCATGGGCGAGCGTGTATTTCTACACAGCATCGAGAGCCAAACTGGGAATGCTGAACACGGTGTCTAAAATCCGAGGGCAGGTGAAGTCGACGGGCTATCCTCAGACCGAAGGGCTCTTAGGAGACTGCATGCTGCGATACGGACGAGAGCTGGGGGAGGAGAGTCTTCTTTCGGTAAACATCGCACACACATGCACAGACATGAACCACAGTAACGGAAATACTGCAGCAATGCAGAGGAATGCTGTCACTGTCTCTTAACCTCTCTCACTCATCGAGTCGCCCAACCTCACACACTGAGCTTTGTGAAATGTGTTTCCTGTAATGTGTCGGCCCTGCTCACAGACGAACACAACTCTGACACCTTGTGGTGTTTTTTGTAAGCGCAGTCGATGAGACGTTGAATTTTCCAGGTCTGGATTAGTATGGAAAAAAGAAAATTGAGTACGGAGAAAACTGGAGTTTCCAGACTATTGCCCTTATCGGTTTTCTAAAATATAAAATTAAGAATTTCTGATAACAGATGTATTTTTATGAAGTGCTGCCAAAAGATTGGTGCTAGACCAAATCTGCTGGTGGACTGTTTGCTGCGATAGGATGTTACGCAGTTAGTGCTCCCCCTACTGTTTGACTAAACATGGCCGTACACACCATTTAGGTCCCTGACGTCCGGGTAGTTTATCCATGGTATGCAATAAAAGTCGTGAAATAAATTGCCTAATAGGACAAAACTGTAATTAGTGCCGCCAATATTGTACAAAACGCCGAGATAACTGATCTCGGATCTGGTCTACCTCAGCTGTCTAACAGCGCTCTCTGATTGAGTTGGCCAATCAAATGAAAGAAGGCTGGGATTACTGTCCAATCAAATGAAAGAGGCCGGAAGTTCAAGGTAAGCTAATTGTGAAAGAGCGCGTAGCTAAACGTTTAATGTTTTATCACAGAAATGTTAGGGGGTCGTTCACATGTCACGTCTAAAAACACATGCAAACGCTGGCTGTGTTGCTTTCCCCTCTTTCCAGAGCGCTCGGGAGTTTGCGCTCCCAATCTGAGCGTGCTTGACAGTCAACATTTAAATAACAAACCCGACTAAACGGCCGATTGTAATATCAATAATGCTGAAACGAGACAAAAACATGACCAGACCTTCATCAGTTCATCCTAAACCGCATGGCTTTGACTCGGGTGCATTTATAAAACACTATTTATTAAAACACTATTATTTGCAAATATTTTAAACACATCAATGAATTCTTGTTCTTTAATTCTCTTTCTATAATATTTTTAATAAAAAAACAGTCAAGTGTCTGCAACTTTTGTAATTTGATGTCTATGTCTGTAGCTACACAAAAAGTCAAAGGAACAGCGCTCACATTTGTCATTCCAAACCCAAATGCTCTTGAAAGATTGATTGTATTTCAATTTGGCAACATTTGAATAAAAATATAAATTGACCCTGTGTTTACTCATCACTGATAAACATAAAAAGACAGACATGGTTTTAGCTATTGTTATCTATTTGCACTCCAATTGTTCTAAAATGCACATGTGTAGCTCAAGAAAAAAAAAACTATTGAGACAAACTTGTTTTTGGACCTCGGTATTTCTAAAATCCTGCGTACGGACTGGATTGAACGTCATCAAATTTTGAAAGAAGCCAAGTTAATGGACTTTAATTCTCATTCATGTTAATTAATTCATTATATTTCACCAGTCCTTCTGTTGCTCTGGGTTGAAGGTTTACTAGAGCAATAAGCCCCAAGATGCAGTGGGTTACCGTGCATTTTATAACCGGAGGACCCTTAGCTGTTATAAAATGCACTTCGTGGGGCTTATTGCTTTTATAAAACGCTTATTCCATATGCGTAGCAAGTAGGGATGCCCCGAATATTCGGCCACCGAAAGTTTTCGGCCGAAAATGGCCCAAAAGGGCATTTTCGGTTTTGGCCCGAAAGACTTTTATCACCGAAACAATACGGCCGAAATGTTGTGATGACGCAAACAGAAACTGCGACCTGCACGTACTTGTCTGAACTCTTATAGAGTGTTCACACCAAACGCTGTAAATCGCGCTATTCGCGTGTAGTTGGACGCTTGAACATTTTGAGTTTACTCGCATCATTTGCGCGTCAAATTCGCTTCATTACAGACGCGAATTTGCCTCATGGGAGGGGCTTCTGCCGCGCGCTTAAGGCCCTACTAGAGCAAGCTCCTGATTGGTTAATGCGGCGCGAATTTTCGCCAAAGTTCAGATTTTTCAACTCGCGCGAATCACGCGAAGGCGCGATTCGCGTCAATCGCATCGCAAGAAGGTCATCGCGATCCGGGCCGCGATGTATGCGGAGAACCCGCGTGCAGACGGAGAAGCGCAAAGCGCAGGTGAAGGAGATCAGAGCGCAGAAAAAAAGACTCGTCTCTCTGCACCAGATCTGATATGTTCAGTGAAATCCTGCAAGAAAGTGCCTCAAATAATAGGTGGTCTATTCTGTTCTTAGGCTTCCATATGACTATAAGATTGTAGCCATATTTCTGCTAGATATTTTTTTATTTGATAAAAATGTTAATTATGCACTGGCCCTATTTAAATACACTAGCTCAAATCTATATAAACTGTCAGGCAGATGACAAGCTCAACCGCTCAACAGCTAGATGTTTATCTGTCTGAAGTCCCCATCCCCAGAAGTGTGCTGTACATTATTATTTAATGAGTAGGGTCAAGTTAAACATTTAAGTTTGAATTTTATTTTATACTGTGCAATGTGCTAAATAAATATTTGCATAATTTGTAATTGATTTATTCTTTGAAACTTTAATATTAATTTATGCAATTGCAATGCCTTGATTTTAGTAAAGTTAGTACAAGGTCATAGCCATAAATGCAATGGTTCTAATAATTGGCATAATTTATTTCGGTGTTTCGGTTTTCGGCCTTGATTTCCTTTTTTTCGGTTTTTCGTTTCACATCAACAGAATCAAATGTCCATCAGAATCAAGGTCCAGAACTGCCCGTTTTATAAAGTTATATAATTTGACAAATTATTAATATTGCACTTAATTCCAATAAAATGTTGTGCATTGAACATGTCTTGATTTGACCAAATATTATAATAATATACATTTGAACAGTTTGATTTTTATAACGACGACTTTTTTCATGTGTTAAATATGGTCTGAAGAATCTTGTGGGAAGTCTGTATGTTTGTGAAGTATGGAAATGAGTAGGAACCCTGGTATGCTGAGTAAAATACCATTACTGTGAGCTTCTTTTACATGTTGCTGCTGTGTATGCACGATCTTCACAGGTTGTGCACTGATGGAAATCGGCGAAGCCATGAAGCAGATGGCCGATATTAAAGACGCCCTCGATATCAACGTGAAACAGAACTTCATCGATCCACTACAGACCCTTCAGGACAAAGATCTCAAAGAGATTGTGGTATGTCACTCTTTCAAGACCGTTTCAACATTTTCACACTGTACTGTCACCAAAAAGAATGATTATTAAAGGTGCAATAAGATTCACGGTTACTCAGAATCTGTATCAGTGTTTTTCGAGCCAATCAGCTGAGACGTAAATGTCATGTGGTTAGTTGTTCTTTAGACAGTGATGTCATGTTAAAGCTGATGACACCTCACACAGTCTCAAGCCCCCCCTGTCAGCTGTCTTGAACGCTGTACATGTATGCCCGTTTCAATGATTTTCTTTGAATCATTTCTCATTACTGTATGTTTTTAACATTATTGTAAAGAATATATGTTGTGATATATCAGACTGTAACTGTGACCACGATGTGTGTTTTTTTAGCATCACCTAAAGAAGCTGGAAGGTCGACGGTTAGATTTCGACTATAAGAAGAAGCGTCAGGGCAAGATTCCCGATGAGGAGATCAAACAGGCTGTGGAGAAGTTTGAGGAGTCCAAAGAACTCGCCGAGAGGAGCATGTTCAACTTTTTGGAGAACGATGTAAGATCTAAAACTGCGGATAAGAACATCCCGCCACATTTCTGTTTTAGTGATTTATTTTAAATCTGTGATTCTTACCAGGGGGGCCCACAAGGGAGCCCCAACTGAGTTCCAAGGGGGCCACAAGATGTCTACTATTTTAAGACAAAATGAGCTTTGGAATACATTAAAAGATATATAAAAAGAAGATATGTCTTATTAATTGCCCATTTTATGATGAATTGATGTTAATGTCAAGCTCTAAAATGTTGTATTTTGTAGACATTTTGGGAGGGGCAGGGGGCCTATTGTTGAATCCAGTTGGGAGTCCTGGAGCCTAAAAGGTTGAGGACCCTGTTTCAAGAATTTTAAAATGTACCACCTAACATGTTTATCTCCAACATTCAAAGTATTAATATTTCACAAATAAAACATTGGTCAAATGTCCCTAGAAACAATTTATTCTATACATTTTCAATTCAGATCAGTCAAAATATACAGTGTGTGGACACTTAACATGCATGAATTTCATTGCAAAGCATGGTATTTGCAAACAAATGCTGCTGGATACTATTAACATGCCACATCTTTCACCCGCCTATAGGTGGAGCAAGTGAGTCAGTTATCAGCTCTCATTGAGGCCGCACTGGATTACCATCGACAGTCCTTGGAGATCCTGGAAGAACTTAACGGCAAATTACAAAACAGGTACATTTATACACAGCTGACTACAGAACAGTTGATATACACAAAAGTACAATTTAAAATCGATTTCTCCACATTTATTCATCTGTGAAATATTTCATCAAGTCAGTGCAATTCAACGCTGATGTCTAAAACTGAGGGTGATCTGAAATCTGAATTTGTTTACCAAAATAAAGTGATCCTCACTGATATGTATTTGAACACACATATCTCGTCTCACAGTATAGCTACGACAAGCAGTCGGCCCAAGAAAGAAGAGTTCAAGCCAAAGTCCATCATGTCCAGTCTGGAGACGCTCGAGAACAATCAACACAATGGACTGTCCCACACCTCATCTGTCAAAACCACAGGTATCAGTGTTGACACACATTTTCACATGAATGTTTTCAATTTAACCTAGTACATCACAATTCATTTTGTTGCGTCTACTTTTTTTTGTTCGTGTCTTTTGAGTGAGTTTCTGAAATGACTTCCATTGTGTGTTACTTCCACATGATCCGCCATCATCATGTTGTCATACAAAATCCCTCAATATTCTTTTCAGATATTCAAGTCAACCACACTGTAAATGGGAAAAGTAGGTGTTCATATTTTATTAGAGATTTTAAGTAGGACTACATTTTTCTGATTCCTGTTTGTAATATCGAGTCAGGTTGCATTCATTACCATCAGTTTGTGTGTCTCTCTCATGTCTCATCCCATGTTTTTTTTTTTGCTGTCAGCTGATTATTTCACCCACACAATAAGTCAAACATGGCCTGAAAGCCCCAATGGTAATACCTGTAGCACACGTGAGTATCGTGCACACGTCACCAGAACCCATATTGAATCTATAAGATGGAACGGCATGAGATGTTAAAATTCAATCTTTTTCTTTTTGCAATTTCAGCACGTTTCATTATCTACAAACCTGTACGCTTTTCAACTCACCGTATTTGACTCATTTCAGAAATAGAGACACACATGGACCAGCCCTGCTGTCGATCTCTGTACGACTTCGAGCCGGAGAACGAGGGCGAGCTGGGCTTTAAAGAAGGTGACATCATCATCCTCACCAATCGGATCGATGAGAACTGGTACGAAGGAATGATTAACGGCGAATCGGGCTTCTTCCCCATAAACTACGTAGAGGTCCTGGTGCCTCTCCCTCAATGAGCCAATCAGAGCCAGCACGCCAAACCGGACCGTAACGAGCATCCGCCGTATCACCCAACATCCCCTGCTGCATTCTCACCAATGAAAGCCTTGTGTTTCGCCACAGACTCTTTTAAAACCTTCAGTATTTATTTTGTACTGTTTTACAGCCCTCATGGTGCAACTTCACCGCAAAGAGTTGTTTTCGTCTTGTTATCCAGTTAAAACACATCCTTAAAATAAGATGCAGTTAAGTGACTGAGAATAAGCCTTGAATTAAGATCATTTTCTTATTGTTAGATTTATATATTTTTTATATTTAAACAAGAAAAGATGGGAAAGTGATGAGAGTAAATACTTAAATGGGTAATGTAAAAAATGAATAAATTGATGTAAACAACCCTATGATAACACTAAATATAAATAGATTTTAAGGATGTTTTTACGTTTTAACTGAAAAAAAAGGATGTGATTTTTTTGCGGCGTAATGTCAACATACGTGTTACAGCTTTTTGAATTTATTTCAACACAGCCTTCAATTTACTTGTTTATTCAAATGTGATGCATCCAATGGGGTGTCTGTATTTTCCTGCTGTAGGTCGTCTCGCTGTAATCTTGGGTTTACCTGCCTGCTGTGGTCTTACGTGTTTTTTCGAACACACTTTTTCTATAGACTGTGACTATCTTGACTTCTTCTCGTATGAATGTCCTTTCTCTCTCTCCGTCTTTGTTTACATTTGACTTATCGTGATCTTGGGAATCATAAATGTCGCGAGTGTTTTAATGGGCCTTCAAGTGCTTTTTTTGAACGGTGGCTGTATTGCACTAAAGCTTTCGAAGAATACGCACCCATTGATGTGCACATTTACTTTTGCATTTAAAAGTCTTTTTGTTTTGGAACATTGCACTTTCTACTGTATTTTTGCCATGTCGGGGAATACAAATGTTATCCGTCTTATCGTATGGAGTGGACTTTATGCTAAGTATAAATATATATATACAGTATATATTGATATGAACTTGTACTGTATGTTAGGGAACCTTTTTGCTTGCCTTGTAATGGTTTCCCCTACTGTATAAAGAGTGACATTTTGAATATTTCAGATGTTAATTCTGTCCTCAGTCGAACCATCATGTGCTTAGCGATTGCATACGACGGCTTTGGGATCTTAATATCTGGACCAATTATGTTTAAACTGACAAAATGAGCATCGTTTCCACGTGTCTGTCCACCAGAAATACACCAGTGTATTTCAACAATGTCAAACATTATTTTTGTTACTCTCCGCAGTGTGTTTCTCATGCATGACATGGAACTTTGAATGACTTTTTTGTTTGTATTGGCTGAGACTGCCGTTGACCATTACAAATCTAAAAACCTTTTTTAATCATTCCCTGTTCGGCTTCTCTGTCTTTTAGTTTTCTCGTATTCTTCAGGCCAAACAAAGCTGTCGGAGAGCAAAGAGGGAAAATTGTTTTTTTGATTCCAGTAAAGCCGTAGTTTATGATTTCTGTCGCTAACGGAACTGCAAAATGTCGGCTGTGTACTGAAGTTGTGGACTGAACCTGCTGTTTACTGTTCATGTTAAACTGTATACTGTTTATAAATACATAGGACACAACCGCACCTGTGTCCTATGGTGGGACAGCAAAAATTTGATTTTTCTTTTTTTATATTTTCTATAAATCTTTATTGCTATTTTATATTATAAATATAAATAATATAAAATAATATATTATTAATTTTTGCTGTCACACCATAGGACACATGGACGGTATATTCGTTAACTACCTATATTTAACTTTATTTATAGATACTGTACTTAGATAAAACCTCGCAAACAATAGAATAGATATGTTCTTGGTTTAACTTTATTTACATTGCACTCAGAAAGTCATGTTGGGTTCTTCGCCCAATAATTGCCCTTACAAAAAGAAGTTTAAGTTTGCTTGATAATACTTTATTAAAACTAATGATGTGAAAGTGTATTTCATGCACTTTATTACACTTAAGTATATTTTACATTTATTTACTATAGTTCTAATAAAAAAGTATACTTTGCTCTTTTGATAGTTACTTTTTCACATAGGTTAACGTACTGCCTTAGTTTTCTGGAAGTTAACTTGTTAATGTACTTTAATAAACTTTTTTTTTTAATTTTTTTACAAGTACTGAACTAGCACACCAGCAGTATACCTGTAAGTTCACTTGCAGTAACATTGCATGAAAACCGTAGTTTATAGGTGGTTGTTAAGTGTAAAGTTTACTACTGGTATGCTTTAAGTATACTTAGAAGTATGCTTTTACAATCTGAAAAGTGAGACAGTTTAGTCCCAAGTACTATTGAAACGGTACACTTAAAAGTATACTACTAGTCCATTGATAGTAGTATACTTACTACACGAAGTATAAACAAATACTTGAACTTGACTTAAGTATACTTAATAAAATGAACTGCAAGTATACTTCTTTTTTGTAAGGGCATGTTTTCAAATAGTTTTTCTACGTACTCTCGCATCTGTCACGATAGTCCTACAGTACCTAAACTTTGCACAATGGTTCGAGTCAGAATTTAAGATGTTTGGCTTCTCAAACTAACATGAGATAAATTGCACAAAGCCGCTTTAAAGCAAGCCGCTTCCAGTTTTTGTTAGATTTTACATTTGACATTGCACAAAAGTTTAATGTTTGCTTAACACAATTTTGTAGCATTTCTGATTATGACAATTATACGAAATGTATTTTCGTAGTTTGATCGATGACTTAAATGTAGAATAGTTGACTTACAAAAAAAACAAACGGCGTTCAAACAAAATTGACACAAAACTGTAAATCACTGACTGAAAAGAAAGCCAGCGATTTTTTCTTTTTGCTCTCTGGCGTAATTTATACAGAAAGTTGTTTATAAATGTTGTAAATGAATATATTATTATCTTATGAATAAATCATGTCTAAATATTAATGACACAGTGTGGCTGTACATTTATTCTTTTAAACACTCATGTAGAAATACATTTGAACCAATGAAAAGCAGCGATCATCAATAAACAATCAATCAGTCCATCAAAGAATTTAAGACTTTGTCCGCAAGTCCCATATTACATTTCCTTCAGTTTATATCCAAACCTCAGCGCTCCTTTGCTTTGTTACTCTTACTTTGTTCGTCTGCGATTTACTCTTCGACGGCTGTGTTCCACGGTGGGCGTTCGCTTGCCGGGAATCCTTTTCTTTGTTCGTTGAACAGATCCCAGCGCAGGTCCAATCCGGTTGATGCTCCACTACTAGATCCAAGGTAGGTAGAGACGCAGTGCTGGTCACGTCTCTATAGGTCAACGAGGCGATGGATTGGGTGTCTTGGTTGATAGCTCCATATCCACCTTTCCAAGAGCCGTCCTTGATGAGCATGGACTTCTTGATCATCTTCCAGCCCAGATGATTGAGCTCCAAGAAGTTGAGGAAGATGCAGAAGACCCCGACGCAGAACATGAAGATCAAGAAGACCGTTTTCTCGGTAGGGCGGGAGACGTAACAGTCCACCCTTTGCATGCAAGGAGATGCTGTGCACACGAAGTGAGCCGGGACGTAGAAACCGAAGAGGAGCCACTGAGCTATGACAAAGGCGACCTCCAAGACGGCACGGAAGCATACGTGGAAGACGTAGTACTTGGATAGAACCCCCGAGGAGCTTCTGGTTGGAGCACTGGTCTCCCGCAAGACCGCTGAGCTCTTCTGGGCGCTCTGGTTGGTGATGCCCTCAAGGACGTCAGCGAGACTGTGGCCAAGGTGTCTGTGCGACTTGATGGAACAACTGTCCGAGTCGCAGCTGCGGTCGTACGCCTCCCTGGGCTGCTCGCCGTCCGGGTGCTTGGACAGATTGTGCCAAGTGTAGATGATGAAACACAGCGAAGGCGTAGAAACGGTGATGATCTGGAAGACCCAGAATCGAGGTTGCGAGATGGGGGCGAAGGCATCGTAGCAGACGTTGGGACACCCCGGTTGCAATGTGTTGCAGACGAACATCTCCTGCTCGTCCGTGTAGACGTCCTCGGTCGCCACGGCCACAATGAGCAGACGGAAGATGACCATGACGGTGAGCCACAGGCGTCCGATCATGGTGGAGTGCTGGTGCACGGCGTCCAGCAGCCTCTTGAGCAGCGTCCATTCTGTCATGTCTCTGCGCACCAGCCTCCCGAAGTGCAGCACCTGAAATAGATCCACTTTAGCTCTGTTGCCAGCCAGGACAGACGTTTTCATGTTACAGCTCTGGCCAGAGAGCGAAGGTGCCATCACTGCTCCCAGCCATCGCTTTCTCCTTCAGAGATAAGGCCTCCGCTCGGGAGCGCTGCCGGCCACTTCACAGCAGTCACATGGTGCTGTCGCTTGTCTTTAGAGTCCATTTACAAACCGCTGGAGAGACGGCACTCTTCTTACTCAAGAGAGCTTCTGATAGTGCCGGCAGATTACATACTTTTCAGATTACCGCCAAAGTGATAGGGCTGGTTCCTTCTGAAGGCCACACTTTTAAAAATACGACAAGGTTGTGCTTGTAAACTCCCTGTTGTCGCTCATATTTGTAACTTTAAAATAGATTTTTTTGTAGTAGCCGCATGCACATGCCGACTGGATTGCGCCGGCTACGTTTCCAATGCAACTTCGTAAACATTGGTAGTAGTACACTAATATATTAAAAATACTATTTCGAAAATTTTTATAAAATTGTCAGAAACAAGCAAGTAAAATGAACGACCGTCGAATTCAGATGTATTTCAATTTTGCACATTAAATAATAACTCATCTAAGACTATTAGAAACTAACTTGTAACAAACGTTCTGTCCTTTGTCAGGGCTTGTAATTTTAAATCTTAAACAAAAATAGGCACGATAACTGTTATCTACATGTTATCTGCTAACAGGACACAGGTGATTAATATGATCCCTTAAAAGGTCTGACACCGTGGATGCTGAAGAAACAACGCAATGACCATTGGGCCTTAAAGGACAAAGTCATGATATACATAGTTTATGAAGTGCTACGTGCTTGACAAAAATACACAGTAATACGTGTTACTTTTAAGGCAACATATTTAGTCAGATAAATATTATTTGGGGGGTTTTACAAAGATTTTTACAACAACATCAAGGCAAAGTATTGGTGGAACATGAATATGATGAGTTGTATGTATATTCGCTTAATAGGACCAGGTGTTATAATCCCACTATTTCAGCACAGTTTAATTGCCCAATAGGACATTTCCCACACCTTATGCATGATAGGGGGAGCAGACAAGAATATGAATAGAGGAAAAGAGGTTTCACTTAGTTCGTCGGGTAGGCATCCTCTATGTTTGGGGCATAAATGATTATAGAAATACACAGCATACCTACCTTCCCTTGCTATTATCAGAGAGACATCTCATGAGTTAGGCCTCAACAACACTTGCTTTGCTGGTAGCTCGGTGGCATCACACCTCAACGCAACCATACGCATGCATAGTTCTAGCCCCACTGGCACCATTAATGCATGCTCAGTTCCCCCTGTCCCGTATGGCATAACATTGCAACACACAACACCATTTTATTAAGTGGTCACTTGGCAGCCCATGTTGTGTCCTCCCGTTTCAACCACAGCCATTGGCTGCTTCTCTCGGCATGTCCTCTGATTCCAACTTTCTTAAGCAGCCTTGGTGTGGAATTGGAAACAAAGCCCTTGCAGCCCACTTCCACCGGGAACACTTTGGCTGTCCAGCCCCGATCTTCACCCTCCACTGCCAAGCTGGCATACAAAAAGAATGATCGCCCCTACACTTAAGTCTTGACTTTGGGACAACTAATAGATCCTGATTGGAAGATCGAAGACCATATTCAGTCTTTATCTCACAAAGATAAGTGGGCTCTTCCCAAGGTACAGTCAACTTATCTATGATGACGGTCCTACTGGAGCTGGACAACAGAACCATGTCCATGGTCCAGATTGGTCACTGCGATTTATAAGGGGAAAGTAAGTCTGTGGTTTAAATCAACTCGCATTTCCCAATCCCTGGCTATACTCAGTAGCCATGAATCTGGGAATAAGGGCTTGGCCCGCTTTTTCTGCCCCCCCCTCCACAGCTCACTCCAAGTGATTTTGCACCGTTCAATGCCTTCCCTACTCATCCAACAGCCTTGCTGGACTTGAGAGACCGCTCTGGCGCATCTACTTGCTTCATCTTGCTATATACTGTAGCTGTCCGGTGCTATTTTGCGGGATAAAATAAGATAAGATAAGTCTAGCATAAAGCCATTTTATGTTTCAAACAGAGATGGCGATAGAAGGTGCATTCTGTGCAAAAGGTCTAGTGTAAAGGAAACAATAGCTTTAATATTTCTTCTTTCAGCTTCGTGAAGTGCATCCCTCCATTGTCACTCTCCGGCTACAGGTATTTTAGGTTTCTCTGTGAAGTCTATCAATGTCTTGACCTCAATGACTTGTCTCTACATCCATCCATGCTTCCTAGTCTGAGCTTTAGCGATGCATCCTGTGGTGGACGATTTTATTTTCAGGATGATTCAATCACCTCTGTCACCTTTTGTGAGTGGAAAAATCTGAGTTATATTGTCATTCACAAACCATAGTCAGTGTCAAAGCGGTTTTGTTTTGTGGGGCAAGAGATTCCAAGTTCAAAGGTTCACGGAGAAGATGTGCTGATTAAATGTATAGCTTCAATGCACTAAGAGGTGCCTTGGATAAAAAGTGTCTTTACCAAAATACTAGATTCTTGTTCTGTGCAGCCGTAATCTAAATTGCCAAACATGCTGACCCGGAGAAAGTTCGAAATCAATCTAGAAAAGAGTGACCCTAACCTTGCTGACTGAACTGTGACTAATGGTTTTATCAGAAAAGTTGCACACCCGGCTATCAAACAGAGATTCAGGTCTGAGCTCTCAAATTGAACATCCTGACAAAGAGGAGCAGACCTGTGTGTGCATGCGTGCGTGTTTGTTCCAGGACGGCTTCTTGCAGCGAGTGTTTCCTCTTTGTCCTTGATGAGCTGTCATGGGTGTCTGTTCAAATTTCTATCAGAAGACAGTTTCGGAAATTTGGTATAAGAGTTATGAATGAATAAGAGGCAGAATTCAAGAATAACGTTTAATATTTCAATAATAAATTCCAAGCAAACTGTGTGCGTTCAGCTTAATGTCATACATCTGGGATGGCGTGATGGTGAGTAAAAGATGAGAGAGTTTTTTGGTGGACTAAAATATACAAATATAATAAAAATTGAAAGGTTAAACTGTAACAATTTCTGCATTATCCACACATTTATATGAATGTATCATGTCTTATAAAGAGAACAGTGATTTGGGTGCAAAGAAATGCAACGGGTTTGCTCACACTGTCAGATGTGCAATTCGTCTCTAGGTTGGTCTCTGACAGCTCGCAAGCTTGTTTTAAATCCTCATGTGACATTTTGAAAGCTCTTGTGCACGAGGTTTAAACAAACTCATGTGCTGTCCAAAAGTCCTCTTGCAGCTGTAAATATAGTGCCACGGGGCCCGGGGGTGATGTTTTTTGTAGGCCAATCCAGGAGAAATAAAACAGTAGAAACATGACAGAAATTCTCATGGATTTAATACAAATTCTAATGGCTTCCACTACAAAACCATTAAGAACCATTCTCTTTACCATTAAACCATTACACAATTCCTCTGTGTAGTGTGTTTTTGATCTTTGGTCTTATTCCAGTAGGATTTAAGAGCATTCTATTGGTTCCACTCTGCCCGATTACATTCCACCAATAAAACCCAACACATACTGAACCAGCAGAAACCATCAGAGACCAATACAATTGCCTTATAACCATTAAAACCATTAGAATCCATTACTGCAGACATTGAAATCACTATCCCATTTAAAAACCCATTGACTTTAAGAAGATACTGGAAGTTCTAAAACAGCACCATGTTTCCAGGGTTTTGTCTACAAAAATGTGTCATCCCTGTGGCACTGTATACCATCAATAATGCGTTTAGATGAATTGCATTGAATTGCATAGATCATGACTATCGATTTCCTAAAATGATGTGGCAAACATAGCACTGAATTTAGTGAAATTACCTAAATATTAATTAAGTGCATTAAATCTGAAAAAAGAACTTAATCTGAATTTTGTAATTCTATTAAATTTAATACTCATCGGTCCTCATTCTCGCTTCACTACATCGCACAACATTAAAACGGAAGCCGCTCGACTTATTGATAATCCCTGCGGTCTGGGTCTCTCTTGTAAACGTCTGAAAAGTGTCAAAGGAATTCTTCACCCCTTCACGAGATTCATGTAGGAATCCACATTGATGCCCGTCCCCGACGGCCATTCTTACCAGCTGCTGAGGCATGAATACTAGACAGGATTAGAGCCCACAACACAGAAAGAAAAGAGAACAGCCAGACGGAGGGTAGAAAGAGAGAGAGATTCCAGTCTCTCACATAGACCACTTGTCTATAGTGCTGGATGTTCATCTAAGCTAAAGTTAATGTATGATGAGGGATCAGATCGTAAGAGAGGTCATAAAAATCAGATCTTTACAAACTTCTATGAGAATTATGATGTGGCCCATTCATGGGTCAAGGGTTCAAATGCACACCCCAAATGGATGAAACCATCTTTGCATGAATAAACAGTTATTGACAACAGCTGAGGGGAACGCATGGAAATATCAAACATGCTTCATTTTTAATGTCAACATGCAAACAAGATGAAACCGTCGTTTGCAAAAGATCAAGTCGACATTTGGACTAAAATTGGATTCGGTGTACACACGGAAACACCTTGCTGTTGTTGTTATGTCTGCAACAGTTTACAGTCAAAGCTCAGACCGCATTCGATTAGCATAACCTCAGGAGAATGAAAAGCGGCACCTAACTGGATTAAGAAAGCTTGAATAAGGAGGTGGCTGGTGTGTAACCAACGGTGATGTGAGAGGGATTTCCCATTATCTGCTCTGTGCTTTCCTTTCCTTACAGCTAATCCCCGGCTATTCTCACCGACGACCTTGAGCTCAGTGCTAATCTGACTAGAGAGAGAGAGAGAGACTACATCTACTCCTCAGACTGTCTGTGTTATGGGGAGTGTTGGATGTACAGTGTCTGTCCGACGGTAAGTCGCCAACTTAACTAAAAACGATTTTTCTTTCGTTTAATGCTGACTTCATAGTTTGACTTGAGATGTTTTGATATATGTTGTCGGAGAGTTGTATGCACGGATGGTGTCTCTTGTTAGCGGGCTCTACCGTTTATGATAGTGTTGGGAATTCAAAAGAAAGATGCTTCAGAGGGGTTTGGAACTCAAACATTTTTTATTTTAGAATATCTTGACACCCATTGACCAATGTTTGCTCCATACAGGCATTTATGGATGTAAATACTCTAGTTTTGTATAAGTGGCCATGATGTCAGAATTATTCCTTCTAAACCAAGTCTGTATCCAGTTTTCAAGCTCCCATCATATGGTGTATATTGACCTATTATATAACAGAGATTTTAGTTTCTTTAGGGATGGGATTGGAAAATCTGACCGAATGAGCCCCATAAATAAAGGTAAATGCACGAATGCTTGATAGCTTGAGCTAAAATGATTTGCTCTATGTTTGTTAGTATCTTTATTAAGTTCAAGACAATGAAACCGTAAGGTGTGTCATACTGTACGTAAGGGATAAATCACGACAGGGTGATCGGAAGTGGAGGATAAACAGCTTCCTAGCAAGACACAAAGTTCAATCTAGAGGGGCATTTATATTTGGCAGACACGATTCAAAGCAACGACGTTTGAGATGCACATTTTCTCAGCATGTGTGTCCGCTAGGATTTAAACCTATGAGCAATGACGAGATTAACACAATGTTTCAGCTACAAGAGCACAGGTTGTTGAAGAAGCTCATTACGCACATTGTAAAGGTCATGAAGTAACCTCTTAAAATGACAACCCTGGCAGGACGTGCAAGCTTTTGATCCAAAGTCAGAAGCCTTATCCATTAGGCCGCGAGGTTGTACATTGTAGGATGGTCAGTTTACTTTGAAAGTGTTCTTTTACAATATATTATGGGGCTTTTTTATGGTGCTATTTTGGTCACATTGAATTGTATGTGTAATACATACAGAAACAAAGAGGCTGAATAAATAATAAAAGACGTCAGTTTTGGATTAACTGTCTCAAACCCAGGCTTCCATTAGTCTCTCTTCATTTCATGCTCCTGCTCTCTTTCAGGTTGCGTTTGAGCTCCCGGTATGAGTGAGCCCAATGTGCAGCAGTCATGCGATGTGAGGAGTCAGCCGTTGGCATCGATGGGGATCAGGCTCCTGTGGTTCTGGTGAAACCGGATGCTGACACCTCCATAGATCCAGCACAGGAGGTAGTTCACAGTAACTCTTACTGTGGCTCTGTGGTTCCTCCGCAAGGGGGCAACAGGTAAGTCAAACCCATTTGCCTTCTTATGAAAATGAGGAAAATTCTAACAAATGGGGTGCATTCTGCAATCTTCTGATCCGACGTCAGACGCCTTATCCAAAAGTTGTGTGACCATCAAACTGGCCAACCAATTAGTAAATATCATGACGATGGTAAACCTCTGTCGCTCTCTCTTCAGCCTGCACGGGGATGAGCCGTTCTGTCGTATCTGTCATGAGGGCAGCAGTGCGGGGGATCTGTTATCTCCCTGCGAGTGTGCCGGGTCGCTGGCGATGGTGCACCGCATCTGTTTGGAGCACTGGCTCATGGCCTCCGGCACCAGCCACTGTGAGCTGTGCCACTATCAGTACGCTCTGGAGAAACGTCCTAAACCACTTACTGAGGTATGAAAATGATGAAAAATATTTTCTTAACAGCAACAGGTTGTTTCACAATAGCCGGAACACGTTTTCAAGAACAGCCCCGGGAGCGCGATCTCTCAACTCAGACGCCATCCTGGATTTTGGTGTTGGCTTGTACGGTGGCTCTAAATTGTCACTTCTCAAAATGCTTGCTACGGATGTGAAAAACGCAGTAAATCGAACCCGGTCCAAATGTTTTAACGACGGACGAAAATGTGCAAATGTCATTGACACAATGTGATGTTGTATTTATTTTTTAACGTGCAACCATTTCTGTGGTTGCGACCTTAAGTCGTATATGCATGTACCCCGCAAAGCTTTGTGTTTTTCGAGGATGATGACATCACACCACCTAACCCTTTATTTAGCACATAATTTTGTTCCATTTGCCATATTCATTTTTTTTAGATTTGCACTTTCTGTAATTCTCATACTTGCTAGCGTGTTGCTATGGAAACAAAGATGTCATCAAATGGTAGCTGACATGCACTGCACTGTGAATCTGTCAGGCTGATTCCAGAGGCTGTGTGAAACACTTCGCCACATTTCGCACAGCTAAAAGTGGACTTGGATTAATAACCGTCAATAAACGTATCCGCTTTGAGTTATTGTTAGCTGTAACACTGTCTCCTCACAGATCAAACCTAGCAAGATGCTAATTCATGTGTCAAAGTTCACCAAGTTCAAATCCAATGCAACATTAATATGTTTGAGTTCGGTAACGCTTTACAATTGGGTCTCGTTCGTTACGTTTACGCGGAACTGCATATTGGAACTGACCTTGACGTGTGAGTTTTTGGTGGGTTTCGAGCAGTTTTAGTAATCTCATACTGAGGTTTCCAGACGTCGTATATATCCAGCTGTTTAACACATGTCACTATTCCTCGGGATCTGCGGCCTCATGTGAAATCACTTACTCTTGAGTCCTGGGTCATTTTAAAGCACACTTTTGACATCGCTCTGTTTTACCTCAGCTTCTTTTAAACACTATAATCCTCTCAGCAGGAATATAAGATTAGATGGGAAACGCTTTCCTGCTACGGCATTCCTTTTCATTAACGCTCTTATCTCATGTTTGGCCTGCACGACAGCAAGACACAACCCAATGACTCACAGCAAACCTCATGTTAAGAGTGCAAAATGACAGAATCTGTACTAAATGTGCATTTTATCCTCATTATAAGAGATTTACACATAATTCAATGAATGTGACCCTGGATCACAACAACAGTTTTGAGTAGCACGAGACATTTTGTAACAATAGTGAAAGTAATCGTTTAGAATATGTAAAAGTCTTAAAGTAACAGATACATATTCTACTTGACACTTGTAACGCAAGTATCAAAAATACTTTTGTATTAGATTTACTTAAGTATTTAAAGTAAAGTTGAAGCAAACGTTAATACATTTTTTATTCTTTGCATAAAGATAAAAAAAGTTGCTACAACTTTGATAAAGCTCTGTCTCAAACTATCAAAATACAAGTTCAGAAACCTCATCTTTATAACTTTACTTTATAACTTTATAAAAGAATAGTTCTGAGAACAAAACCAGTCATATCGCACTGTATTTCTGTCTGGCCCTTACTTCTTCCTTTCCTTGCATTTCCCTTACAGTAACAACCCAGTCATTTGATAATTCATTGAAACTGAAAAATGTGCTGTTTATCTTTAAAAGAAGCAGCACTTCAAAACCTTGTGTTGGAATGAACCGCGGAGCCAGAGCACCTTTTTGCCCTTGCACGTTGAGCTTAAACCAATGATTGGTTCAGCGTTGTCATTGTCAGTTATGTTTCTATGCTTTTATTTTGAAGCAGCGAACATGCTTATGGGAAATACATACATTTTGTTCAGGAAATGTAGTGGAGTAAACGGAAAAGTCTGCAGAAATATAAAGACTCAAGTAAAGTAGATACTCCCCAAAAATACTTACTGTACTTAAGTATTTTTATTTCGTTACATTACAACACTGATGTAGTTCTTCTCACATTTTATGTTCGAAATCAGTTTTAAAGAGAAAGCTGGCAGGTCAAACGTGCACTATTCACCCTTCTTAGATCGAATAACCCCGTGATCTTTCTTGTTTTCATGTCTGCAGTGGTTCACGGCACCTGCCATGCGACACCAGCGACGAGCGCTGTGTGGAGACGTGATCTGTTTTCTGTTCATCACACCATTAGCCGGTTTATCCGGCTGGCTGTGTGTGCAGGGGGCCTTGGATCTCTACTACAGCAACGGCATGGAAGCTATCGGACTTATCATTCTCACAATGACCCTGTTCACCATTTACCTCTTCTGGACCATTGTGAGTGCTGCTGGACAGTGTTCCCGATCAGGCTTTTTAACTAGCTTTACTTAGAAGTCAAGGTAGGCACGATCAAATATCCTTTGTCGGCTAATCTAACTTATACACTATATTATTTTTACCACAGGTGTCCTTGCGCTACCACATTCATCTTTTCAGGACATGGAACGCAACGAATCCGAGCGTCCGACTCCAGATTCCCTGTCCCGTAAAGCCTCCTCAGAGACAAACGCATTTAGCAATGCACTTTTTGTGCAAAAACAAGAAAAAGGAGACGGTGGTGTAGTGCCTAAGAAGAAGGTGACTTGATGGTTATCCTTTCAGACCTAAAATTGGTTCTGATACCTCGATTCACAGCGATGCCCTGATTTGGAGCATCACCCTGATTTTGACCAAAGCCCGGATTTGAAACGACATGAGTTCGAATGACACTCAGATTTGGATTGACACCCTGATTTGAAGCAACGTGCTGATTTTTATAAAAATAAGATGTTGAACTGTAGTGACGTCCTTGTAACTAAATCCCAGAAAAAAGGTGAAGAAGATGTCACTGGGGCAGTACCCTTTCAAAAAGTACACTAAAGAGTGCATATTAGTGGGTATTGGTACCAAATGCATTCAGTGTACCCAAATAGTCCATATCATGAAGTATGAACCTTTTACTGAGAGTGTACAGACTTTTTTAATTTAGCAGGTGATGTCAGACTTAGATGTTCTCTATTTTTGTAAATGTATACTTTTGAAGAAATGTAAGATCTAGAGAAGAAATTATTTCAAATATCATTGACTTTGAAAGAATGGTCATAGTGCATAGAGATGAGTTATCCTTGAATATTTTTAAGGACATTTTTAGGGAAGGATGAGCGTTATGACATTTACACTCTCAAACCCTGTGAAATTCACCTACAACTTTAAAACTCGTATTTTACAGCATTGCATGCAACACAAGTTGTCTTGATGTTCACTCAACTGAACAGTATGAATGCCATTAATAGACAATCATGAATTATGCAAACCGCCAGAAACACTTGGATCACACATAAAAGCCATTAAAAGCATAAATGTGAACTGTGAAGGCTTTCTTTGGTGTTTTAAATGACCTTAAAATTCTATTAACATTGTGTGTGTTGTAAAAGTCACCATATACATCACTTGTAATTCAGGTCGTACATGTATTTAAGCGTATGGATTGGATTACTATGGTAACTAGTGCGGGTTAGATCGATACTATCTACACCAGTTATAGAGAATAAATTATATGAAGAATAAAATAATACCAACTGTAATTCTTCCACAAAACTGTGCACGATATGATCACAACATCCCGATATAAACAAATAAAAGATAATAAAGTGACTAAAACTCCAGTTTATTCCTGTTTAATTATGTATGAAAAAAATGTAATAGCTCCGTCATTTATACATAAAACTTCATTTGAAATGAATCATTGAAATGATTTATTATATCACTTAAAAATCAAGAACTGGCACAACACAGTCAGTTCGTCACCAACCTGATAAAATACACATATGACACGGCTGTCATTAGTGTCATGATTCATAGAAACGATCCAGATGTGATCTAACACAACATCCAGAAAATCTTTAATTGAGCTGCAGATGATTTCCGCAAAGCACCGCCTCTCCATCTCTTCCTGGAATCGGTGGCACAGCTGTGAATGTGGTTGAGTCACTCAAATTTTTGAGAAAGCACCAATTCTGCACCAAGTAGTTTCAACACAGAGGCAAATCCAAGTCCACATAGCCTACCTGTATTATCGAAGTACTTTGCAAGCTTATGACTGGTCCATCCCTGTCATGATTTTTTACAGTTAACAATTTGAGAAGTTGTCGGAGTTCTCTTCAAGTGTCAACTCTGCAAAACTTTAACAAGAAGAATAAGTTGTTGAACAAAAGCATTGGCCAAAGTACTTCAGCCACCAGTTAAACTTGTGTCATGATTTACTCACTCTATTTCATTTTCCACGGACTACAAAAGAGAATTTTTCCAAAATCTTAACAAAGCTTTTCCATGTCAATACGCCAATTTCACAAAATGGCGACAGAGACCGGAAGTAGGGGAAAACTTTTTTCCGGCCTCACTAGGTCTATTCATAGCAGCCACAACTGTCCGAAATAAGATGACTCTTATTTTTTGATCTGAATGATCGCCCAAATATTTTTTGTACCCCATATTCCAGTTGACACAATGTACTTTTTATTAGGCTTATCCTCGACTGATTTCAGATATTAATGGAACGAGAATAACATTTCCTCACTGACTGCTATCAAACGAATCTAATAATACTTTTACGGCTTTTTTTGTCCTTTCTGGACCTGATGTATATTCGTTTAATATAAATTCAATATTTAATACATTAATTATGTTATGGAAAACAAGCTAATACTAAAAATGTCTTACAGTCTGATCACAAAGTGGCTATATGCAGCGTTGCCAGCTATTTTCAATAAAAATATAGCTTGCTTGAAAAGTTGATAAATGTCGCTAAGAAGTTTAAACATGATTATTAGCATATTCGGGACATCATCACCCCATATTTGTACTCATTGATAGGCCTAAGTCATTTGTACTGCAAATTTTCCTGACAATAAATAATTTAGGAAAGAAAAAGACAGTAGTTCATATTTTATATAAATCTATAATATAATACATACAAAAAATAATACATACTATTGAATCAAATCATTTCATATTTTAATTCTAACTTATTTTAAAACTCATGTATTTATTGTCTATGTCCTTGAATATACGGCATGTCTTGCCTTCATAATTTTCGTTTTTGAATATATTGTTTGTTTAAATTGCTTGTTTTGTGTTGATGTCTAAATATGACACTTTCCGAAGAGCTGCAAAACATGTTTTCTAATACACAATAAAGTTCTGCTCTATTCTGTTCAATGAAAAAGTAATTCGTCGTTGGAAACGCTGTTTTTACTGGACACAATCGAAAGGAACTACAAAGACCATAGACATGACCACAACAGGAAGTGACAAAACCTTCAAAATAAAAGATGTGACAATAAAAACGCCTGCAGAACCCTGAAATATTATTAAAATGTCAACTTTTGTATTCTACAAGACTACTAACTGCAAACAGCTTTATAACGACATGATGGTGAGTAAATTATGACAGATTGTTTGACGTTTTAAACAACTTTTATTAATGACCCATGAGTATATCTTTTCATTTTTTGTACCTTAAAGGCTACACTCTTTTATATTTGTGGAGACTTGACAAAGTTCGTTTATTCTGAAAAATAAAGGTTATTTTGTGCAACAGGAAGGTTCTGTGGTTAAAGGTCCTTTCTCAAACCACACGATTTATGATTCAGCTTTGTTAAGGAACATTTGTTGTTATAAACAATCTCAGATATTGCTCTTAAAATCAAATCATTTTAGCGAGGCTTTAGATAGTAATGCCCAACAACGCCACCACAAAACAGTGAATATATTGTTAGTTAGAAACACAACACAAAAACATTAGAAGTTAAATGTTTTAATTTGTAAATAAGCAGTAATGTGCATGTTTGCTCAGCGTCGCACATCGCCACCCGGTGGATTGTAAAGTAATTGCAATCTCTTAAACAAACTGTTCAAATCACAGCAGGAGAATGATAGACATCTACTGTCAAATACTCATGAGATTATTTGTCGAAATAATCTCTAGAAAATCCGTCTATTAAATGTCTGCTAGGTAAGAGAAATATCTCGTGATATTTAAAAACTGTTTGCAAAAATGAAAAATATTAAATGAATTTCTTTAACAGCAGATGGGGATAAAAGTCCACGAATTTGCTTAGTGTTGCTAAATGTCATTACGTATTGTCTGTAGTGATAACATGAATAAATCATACTGCCAGACATGCATAGGAAGTATTTTATTATACAGATGAAAGTCTAAATTTAAATTGAACTATCGCTTGAATAATTTTAAGAATTTAATTTGATTTCATATGAATAAAAACGGATTACAAATGAAAGAGATATAATGCATTTCAATAAATTGGCTATATAGATAAAATGTGGTTTCCTATCTGTGTCTTTAAAAAAAAACAGAACAACAATTTTCTAATTATTCCTATTAGTTTTTCAACAGTTCATTATTACATTTCAGTCCACCAGTTGAAAATATGTTTTTACACATTTGCTTTAAAATACGGAAAAGAGCCCCCATCCATCCCTTTTCTCTTTGACTACAGCAGGTGAAAACATATCAAAGCCTCTTGCTGCCAAACTCTACTCCACACTTCATAATAAACAGATAAGCTCTGCCATAGCAAACGCTTTGATCACTTACAAGAGCATATGAATGATACAAGATGACATGAGCTACTGTGCTGCTATCTGGAAATAATCCAAAGACTCGGTAAACAGTGATTTAATGGTGGAACTAAAGGTTTGCTGCGAGCCAATAGCAACACTTCAATTTATAGATTAAAATGAAAAAATAAAGAGCTCTTCAAGACGTAAATAAAAAGTCTGTCATCACCTTTTTTCATCAGACACAAATCGAGGGTCTGACACATTTTGTGCCCATATGTGAAAGCAGAATCGAACGAAATATTTTGGAATAACCAAACTGTCAAGAATGTCTGTACATGTTTTAATAATAAACATGTTCTGTATCCTTACGACAAAATACTTACACACTATTATGCATCTTGAATCTTAATTAGATTTAACTGACTGAAAAAACGAAAATGTTTGATCATTTACATATCGTGCCAATGACTTGTTTTTATTGTTTATTGCTCATTCCTTTGACCGTGTATTATTTCTACCATGCACGTGTTAGCCGTAAAACGGATTTAACATCCCAGTCTGGGTTCGATGAAACGGGCCGTCCGTCAGCTGAAGACACGTCTCGTGCGGGGACGCCTAGTGGAGCGCGAGCGCTCATCACATGAACTTCAGTGCGCGGTACGCAGCCCGAGGACGCGCAGCCTGAGGACGCGCAGCCCCGCGCTGAGGACAGAGAATAAAACTCATAGTTATTTCACGGACGTTTGTACCGGATTCACCGCCTGTGACATCCCGGCGAGCGCCGCGTAACGACGCGACACCTCAATAAGGACCACTGATGCGACGCGCGCGTTTCACGGATTACAATGTGAATCTATGAGTTTACTTCGCATCAAGGTAAGGCCGTCAGCATTGGCTGCTTATAAATGAGAGTTTGTTAAGAATAATACCAGCAGACCAATGCTTTTATGTTTTCTTTTATTATTTTTAAGGCTCTTTATAACGCAACTTTGATTTGTCTGCTCTGACAGCGCGTGCATGTGTGCATCTGTGATCCATACAGCATCTCGGCATCCAGGTTTCTCTGAATCCTCAAGCAGTGTGTCGATATGGACATGTATGCCACGCACTGCTGCCCAGAAATGATCCATACCAGCGATTACACTGCATTCTTACAGCTGATGCATTATGCATGCAGAATACCTGAGAAAGAGGCAGTGTTTTCATGCCATTCATAGTCAGGACACTGGCAGGACACTTTCTCTCAGTGTTTGAGCACTGTTATTAAGTAAATTAGAAGATTGAAAATTGTCTACCTGTAATAATCTGATTTCTAATATGATATTTCACGTTTAAAGCGCATTCCTGTCTGTCTCCAGGCTGGCATCTGACTAACATCATTTAGACAGGTCTGGAACAGGATCTTAAAGATGGAGTTTTGGATTTTGCCCGCGTGCCGGATCAGCGTGATGGTGATGCTTATATCATCCACTGTTCAGGTAAATGCCAAGCGTTGTTTTTTGTGGCACAAGTTATCGCTCGCACATATACAAACAATCACAGTATGGCTGCACCGAAAAATGTATGCTGTAGTTTATCTCGCACTCTGTTTGCTGTGCTTTGGGATATTTTTACAGTGGACAATGGTTTATGTAAATCTCAGACTGAACGTTTTTCGTTTAATGTGAAAATATTCAATGGTACATCATTGTTTATGAATGCCTCATTTCATTTGTGTTTCCAGTCCTGGCAATATTTTCCAGCGTCGAAATGTAAATGTGATAGAGAATGGCTCTTTGTTTAACTTGTCGAATTGTTCTCAAATGCAATATAGTTTAACTGGATTTGTGTCAGTTGAACCCTGCCTGGCTACGGGTGTTTGTATTGACAAGATTTGTTGCTAGACATTGTTGCAATATAGAGTCAGACGGTCCAGCTCGGGTTCTGTTCACCGAAAACGAAAATTCTTTCATCGTTTATTCACCCTCATGTTGTTTAAGACTCTTTTTGTGGTGGAACACAAAAGAAGATATTTTGAGAAATGGTTTTGTCTAACTATTTTCTATAGAACCAACGTTCTTTAAATATCGTCTTTTGTGTTCTGCAGAAGAAAGAGTCACACGGGTTTGGAATGACATGAGGGTGAATAAACGATGAAAGAATTTGTATTTATGGTGAACTCTTTTTAGATCAAGAAGTATTCAGATCAGACGAGTTGGCATCTTTCTAGTTTGTATTCTCATCCATCCTCTCCGTTCTGTTCTGTTCTTAGTCACACACTCCATCACAGGTCCACCCGGAGCCGTTGAATGTTCCTTCTTTGTTAGAAACTGAAGACAGCAGGATGGTTATATATAGAGGGCTGCGTGGATTTTAATGGAAGAGCTGGCATGGGCATGGATGCCAGCCTAATCCGTTACAATAAAGCCATTCGATAACAGCTATTTTCACCTGAAGTGGCCAAATCTCTTTGTCCCGTGTGCCAGTACATGAATAACGACAGGCGAAACCCAAGTCCTTTCTTTGTGGGATTCTGCCGAGGCTGAACGAAATAGAGATTAAAGTACGGAGGAGAGAGCATTGCAGCAGTGCACTCTGGGATAGGGTTACAAATGGCCACGCCGAGCACCTTTTCCATTCATATGCCATTTGTCACTCTAGTCTGTGCGAGCTAATGGTGGTATAATAGTGTAATTGAATGTATTAAAAGCTACTGTATTGACATTCTTACACCAAGAATCAATCTTTTTAGTTGCATTTTTTACATAAATATATTTGGGCAAATATAAAAATCCACCAAACAAACTCTGCAAGAAAGCAAACGTTAAAACATTGAGAAATAATGTAAGAATAATGTTTTCATACCAGTGTTTTTAAAGCATTTATAGATTATTTAGCAATGCTGTATAATTAAGAAAAGCTCGTTGAACGTCGCTGCGAAAATGCTTTGGGTAACTATAGATGTTAGCCAAAGTTCTGTGAACGTCCTCTGTTAGCTAGGCTAGCCAACTCGGAAACTAAGAATGAACATAAAATATACACAAAACTATTTATAGAATGACAAATATATACAGAAAAAGTCCACTTTAGATTAAGGTTTTTGAAAGATGACAATCTCCCCCCGCAAAAAGAAGTTTAAACTCAAAGTGACACAATTGAACATTTTCATGCAGACAGGTGATTCCAGACATCCATCATGGAGAGAACAGGTTCTCGCTTTAGTCTAAATTGAAATTTGATGTGCATTTATCCCCATTAAAGCTCTTTGCAGTAATCTTTCAGAATAATATTTGTTCTACGGGCTAAACACTTTGGCTTGATTTATGCGCGTGTGGGAGCTGCCGCTGGGACTCCTTAAGAAGCCGTGAGTTTCAGCTCAGAAAGTGAAGTCAAACAGGTGTTTTCACTACGCTTTTCCCACATCTCCTGTTTTCTGCTTTTTCTATTAGAGAGCGGTTCTGCTCTTTAACCTCTCGCTGGCAGCTCCTCTGGACTCCACGCACACACACAGTCTTCTTGACGCAATTGCTTTTATATTAAATAATTACCCAGGGTTGTTGTAATGTGGGATTTGTCCTTAAAACTTCACTTTGTTCATCCTGATGAAGTAATTATTGGCTTGACGTAGATGGCCGAAGCAGCCTGAGTGTGAATCTCATCGAATCTGTGCTCATTTGTGTGCAAGCCTGAAAATAGCCATAAAAACTGTGCGCGAACGTTTTCACTCATTTTGTTTATATAACCATTAGAAATTGAATATCTACAGCGCGGTAAGTTCACAAAATGTGTGTTACATTTCCATCCGGTTCCGTGTTAAAATGCAGTTGAAATATGTATAAAAGTGGTTGTTGTGTCCGTTGCGTGTGGTTTAGAGAATGGCACCCTTGTACGTCATCTCGGATGTTAGTACATAAGGATAGGTTTCAAAGAGTGACGGACACCTACACAGTAGAGATCGTTTATTTGGAGGTGGTTTAAATATGTATTATTCCAAATATTAGCAGTGTTTTATCACCTAGAATAAACCAGAGTTATCAGATTAATTAGAAAGAGGAGGTTAGCTGTCAAACATCTTCACCATTTAACGGCATGTGTAATTATTTACGAAGGCAGCTATAAACACTTTAACAGATTACACACTGCAGCTTACTTGATCAGTAAGATTTTCTTCAAATTGCTGTTTGATTATGACAACATTTCACTTAAAATGGAATTGTACTGAAATGCGTGCGAATGTCTACTGTGGCGCCCCCTGTGGCCAAACTAAGAATGCATACTTGCACATTTCCGTTGGATTTGGAATCGTGTTCATACCAGGGCTGTCACAGTATCTTTTATATATTTTTTCTTATGATAATCGCGTCCAAAATAAATCACGTTAATTTAAATATGTTGTTATCTATTGACATAAAGAATAATACTATCAATCAAATTCCTCTTTAATGTGGTTTTTTGGGGTTTTTTATTTTTTTTTGGCCAAAGAATCGTAATCAAAATTCAAATTGCAAGTGTTGAGAGACAGATAGTTTGTAACCATTGTGGCTCTTAAAGTGGCCCTGCAACGGTGTTTCATGCATTCTGACTCCTTCACAATGTTCAACGTGCCGTCTTCTCACGCTTAACATGGTCAACTTGTCAAAAAACGAGTTGGGCGTATTACGTAGTATTTCTGTGCTCGATACACTCACCCTAGTGATCGTACAGGTTTCGGAAAGTTTTTTTTCAACATATAAAACTGTTTCGTAACAATTTTTTCTTAGTCCCTTATTGGACAATTCCCCCGGAAAAGCATGCGGCCGCAAGGAGAGCAGGAGAAGCAGCATGCGCAGACGTCACTTTCACTTCTGTGCAGGAGAGAGAGAGAGCAAACGTTCGCGAAGTTCAGGTGTTTGTTTGATAACTACATTTGAGTGATGAATGTTATAGAAACTGTGGATATAACGCTGGATTTGGAGATCGTTTGAAACGGATATATGGAGGCGTCCCAGCGCTAAAAGATGCTGGACATGAACCGCATGCAGTGAGTGAAACTGATGTCTGTGTTTTGTTGACAATGGGCGCGCACGTGCTTTGGTTCAGCCTACCCCTCCCCCCCGCACGCGCCGTATGTTTTCGGAAACAATCGTAAAGCTGTGTCTATCTTTTATAAATGTGATTAAACCAAATACTCTTCGAAAATACGAAGTATGCGATGCTACTCTATAGATACTCAAGACTAATATGAGATTGGCAGAAACCCTGTGTGTTACGCCTGTTTAAGGCAAAATGTTGAAGTGCCAACCAGATAATGGCATTTTTATATTATAGGTAGTATTACCGCGGTATTAATAAACAAGCTTGTAAATATTCTGGTTATCGTCAGTACCAGTGTATTGCAACACTGTATTGGAACGTGACTAAGTTTGAAATTGAGGTTGCAGAAACGTGTACTTGCGACTGTAGAGTACTGTATCTGTAATTATTGATGCACCGATATGTACATTTTGGCCGATAATGATAATCGATAATTCTTGAACATTGGAAGATATATTGGCCGATATACAGCATCTAAATACGTTTTCTAAGACTGATAATTATTTAGTTCCCCCTGAAAATCACGTACCAAGCCGACTTTACACTATTTAAAGATCCTTGAACTTTTAAACTTTTCGGGATATAATGTTTATTTAATAAACAAATTAAATATGTCCTTCCAGAGCAAGCCAGAAAGGTATTCTCAATAGCCACAAGTCTAACAGGTCTCAAGGCAGAAAGCATTCCGACAGCAGTCGGCTTCAAACCATATGCTTTTGGCCGATGATTTATCGTGCATCTCTAGTAATTATGTTGTTCATATTAATCTCTTAGAGGAATAGTTCGCCTTCAAAAAGAATATTCTGTCATCGTTTACTCACATTGTTGTCATTTTAAACCTGTGTGATTTTTTTTTTTTCTTATGCAAAACACAAAAGAAGATATTTTGAAAAATGTTGGTAACAGAAAACCGTTGGACCCATTGGTTTTGTGTCCATACAATAAATCTCCGGGGATGTTTTTTGTCCCAAACGCAACATTTAATCGCGGAGGTTAACTGAGTGCATAGTCAACCATTACGGGCCGGAGTGGATTTTGAAACTGTAATTCTTGCTTGGCTTATACCATAGATTATGACAAGCAGATGTTATATTAACCTCATGCCTGATTGCTTTTTATTGTATTGTGTTTTCAGCAGTATCGATATGCTCAAGTGCTCAATCGAAGCCATTTGTGCCCTTTCTTTCAATGTCACCCTCTTCTCACTTAAAGCTGCGTTCTCTTTCCATTTTTATTTTTATTTTTTAATTTATAGATTCAGAAACAATACAGTTAAGGATCACGCTGTAGGCGGACTCGTAAATGAGCCTATTGTTTTAGCTTTCTCCTAACAGACAGAAAATACATAACAATGTAGTATTTATGTTACATTGTGAAGAGTTGAAATAATTTTTTGGGGTGTAGAGTAAACAATAAGTGGGAGAAAGAGACTTACGGGAAGGGGAATTTGGAAAACTGTTGCATTCTGGTGCAATAGCAGTTAAAGGAGACTGGATTTTGGCAACAATGCCATATAAACGTTTCAAAAACTTTCACATTTTAAGAGAACCCAAGAGTCCCCTATAGCCATAACAATTCAGAGGAATGAAAGAGTTTGGATTACTTTAAACAGCTAACAAAAATCCTCATGAATTTAAAGGGCCTATGCATTTTAAAATGTGAAACTGCAGGGAAGAAACAACAGTGTGGGCGCTAATATATTCATCATTATCATTTTAGTTATCGTTCTTGGTTTAAATGGGTCTTCTTAAAAGTGCCACATATGAGACTGACCAGCACCATTTTTAGAACGAAAGAAAGAAAAATACTTGCAGGTTTGCCGCATGAGGTCGAGTAAATGATGACAGGACTTTTCATTCCGTTTCTTTTGTTTCCATCCATTCACGCAGCCGTAGCCGTACTAACACGGGTCGCTTCCAGCACAGACGCAGCGGGCCACTCAGCACGCCAGCTCGCCGCGTAACCGGCCTGTTTGCCTTTCTAACGGATCTAAAAATATGCCAAGAAAGCTTTCATCTCATGCTGCTAACTTAACAAAACATGAAACGAGAATTAGAAGCAGAGTCGTGAAATTCTACCTCGCGTGAACGTATTGCAGCAACAGCTCGCCGTGCCTGGATGAGAGAGAGTCCGCAGCAAAATCACTCAAGAGGAGTCACACGGCCGATATTTTAATCTGATATGTAGCCAGAGTGAAAGTTCGGTTTTCTCTTCAGCTGATCTTTTTATTATGATATTGAAATCTTATTCCGATTGAGCGCAGCGGATCATGTGTTATTGTGTAAGTGGACGCTCGGTGTTGTCCGTGGAGATGTCTGAAAGGGCCTCGAAAGGTTTTCTGCATCTGTGTCGCTGTACTGTGACTGCTTAGCGCGGCTGAGCTTCAGTCTGTTTGAACAGCTGACACTTAAAACGGGGACAAAGAAAACGGCTCCAGGCTTCCTTACCGCTGGAAACCACAGGAACGGTTGTGTGCGCTTCGAGTGGCCTCTTACATCTGTATATTTGGTCATTGAGGATCAACAGAAGCCTACAGTGGCCCCAACGCATTTGGACACCCCATAATAACCTTGAATTATCCCTTTAAAAACATGTGAATTTAATAGAAGATATAAATCGATAAACCCAAGTGGCATTGAGAGAGAGAGAGAGAGAGGCAAAGTCTCCTTGCTTTATAGTTATTATGTAGAACCTGTCATTGTAAAGACCATAATGCATCTTCTTTTATTATTTATTACGGATAGTGTTTATAAAGTCAATGGTAAACTTTTTGAACTTCAAATATTGATTTAAAGTGCTACTTGAAGTAACGTTTTGGAGCCAAAATACTAAAATAGATGCTAACCAGTCACCAAATACGACGAGTACAAATTGGTATCGACCGTCAATGAAGGCTGACCAAGTGATGCTAGAAACAGAGTAAAGACAAAGCAAATACCTGTTCCGCATTTATTTATTGTGTCAAAAAAATGTTTTTATATATATACAGTATATATATATATATAGAGAGAGAGAGAAATATCTTGTTGTTCATTCTCTCCTTTGCCTATTCCAGCTTTAATCCTCCTAGTAGCATGGCCTTGTAAACTAACCAGTGTTGGGTGTAACTAGTTACTAAGTAATTAGTTACTGTAATTTAATTACTTTCCCCTTGAAAAAGTAAAGTAAGGGATTACTCTTATGTTTTCTGTAATTTAATTACAGTTACTTTTGATGTAATTAAACTAAATACTTTGTGTAATATATGTGTGTGCAATAGTGGGATTGACATCAAAATTCAAAGTCTAACTTGTAAAATGTATAATTCTCACATCTGTCATACGTTGGTCAGTTAATAGAGTACTTTAAGTAGTTTAATATTATTTATTTGAATGAATTAAATAAGCCGTTTCATGTCTATCCTTGAATCACTTAACTAATCAACGTTGATGTAGGATATAGAAAGTAATTAGTAATAAGTAACTAAATACTTTTTGGACAGAGTAATTTGTAAAGTAATCTAATTACACTATTGAATATGTAATTAGTAACTAGTAACTAATTACTTTTTCAGAGTAACTTACCCAACACTGAAACTAACGGTACTGTTTAGCGTGTTGACAAAATGTTTATATGCTCTCCTACTTGTAAGTCGCTTTGGATAAAAGCTTCCGCCAAATGTGTAAATGTACAATCCGTCACATCTGTTTTTCACTTCATTTTTCGGGGGGGATAAATGAGTATTCCTCACATTAAGCCACCAAAACAAAATCGAATGAACAGAATGGAGTGGTGCAGAGATGACAATATTTGTTACTTTTCAAGCCGGAATACAATCACCAGAAGTGTAAAGCTAACACGATGCTATAAACAGACTACACTTAAGGTCGCTCGATATCAACGTCACCACCACCAAGCATCTAACAACTTTTTCAAACTTCATTAAAAACGTGTTTCCATGAATTTGCATAAGTTTTGAGAGATTTGTGCCCATGTTGCATTATTCGTGAGATTTATATGCGCGATGAGGTCTAACGTCCCGGCCAAAGGAAGTGGGCGCTTTAATCAACTTAACAAGCAACAGCGACACAAAGTGATTTCAAAAAATCACGAGCGGGTTATAATTGGTGTGTTTTATGTAGTAGATTAAAACGTGAAAAATGTTTGTTAACCACAGGCCTTGCTTCAGGTGATTTACCAAAAACCCATAGACTTTGGGGCGATGGAACTCGGAAATGCTAAAATGCTAATTTGTCATCCCCGCGCTCCCTATTACAAAACTTTATAATCACATTGTTAGTAAGACAAAAAACAATACTGTACACTTAATAAAAAAATGTGCGACACTCCTTAAAAAAATCGTCAGTTGAATTGCAAAAAGGCCTTGTTGTTATATGTGGTTTTAAACGGTGCCACATCACGTATGGTGAATAGTTCTTTATCTTTTGACATGTATTACTCTTGATGAATTCTCTCTCTCTCTCTGTTTGTACGTCCCTCTCTCGCTCTTTCCCTCGGAGTCTCCGGTGAGTTGAGCTGAAAGGCTCATTCATTGACAGTTACTGTGTGGCCATTCACTCTAAGCAGCTGTAAACAGACACGCTGACTTTCTGCACCCGCTGAATCATTTGGATGGACCACCCCCCCGCGGCCCCCGAGACATGGCAATAAGACTCTTGACACCAAGGCCTGGCACTTTTTTTTTTTTTACGAGGCCATTCATGAGTCTAGTCAGTCACGATTCTTGCAGCTTTCGATGGAGACCGTGGCATCTGTATTACAAGGTCTTACAACTAAAACAATGACATTTCGAAGTATTTTGGACGTTGAAGATATTTGACACATTTCAGCTGCTGAATAAACTGATGACTTCTGACATAAGTCAACATGTACTGCTGTTGGCAACTCGCAATTTACTTTTTTCAATGTGACGGTTTTCCATGTGTTTAAAGAGAAAACATGTAGGGTGGGACTTCCAAAAATCCATCGGATTATGAAAAGGGGTTAAAAAGCGTCACCAGCGTCTGAGGAAATTAGCTCAATGTCATGACATATGTAGAACATTTTGGGTAATCCTCAAAAAAAATAAAAATAACTACATGTTTGTAGATCTATTGCACTGTACATGGTTTAAAAGCAACAACATAAACAAACGTTACTACGCATGTGTGCGTTCGGGGGCTGTCCTTAACTTCCGGTACACATTTGCAAACAGAAGAACCGTTACTTGGCTAAATTTGCCACTCCAATATTTTGAATTTATACTGCGATACCAAGCTCAACCACTAGATGTCAATGTCCCATACGGTGTCTTTAAATACGACCAAAACTACAGGACCCAATCAACAAATTGTTTATTTAATAAAATTAACGTACAAATCATTAATTGTTATACGATAACATAATATGCCTAACTGAAGTGATACAGCCATTACTTTTTAAATAAAGTAATATATAATCCTAATGATGTTTGGCCCATGTTATCCTGACCACAGGCTCTACTTTTCAACACCATGGTAACCCCACAAATTGACACATACTAGAAACCCTTCTATTTCAAAGTAATACAACATTATTGTATAACTATATTCATATTCAACAAAAAGACATGAAATAACACCTACATTTAAACATTTTTGCTCTCCTTTAGCAGTCAGAAACAAAGCATGCTGGGAACTGGAAATCTGCTTAAACTCATTCTCTGAATGTGTCCGTATATGCATATAATATACATTCACATTTATATGGGAACATCTATGTGCAATATATTCTCAACAAAAGATCAAATGTGATGAATATTAGATTTATTTTTGTCTTCGTTTCTAAATATATTTATATGTTCAATATATATATCCATATATTGTCACCGCATATATTGCTGTATGTTGAAAAATATTAGCACCAGCTTCCAATATATGGAGATGTATTATGTAATATATGGCATTATATTTTGCAGTATATTCCATATATTTTTGTTCACAGGCTGACAAGAGACCCAGAGAATCGTAATCTTTGTCGATATTGAGCGTTGCATTCATCCCCATTCGTTATATGTCTTTCGTAAAGCTTTACAATAAGGTTCTATTCACTAACATGAGTTAATACATTAGCTAACATGAACAAACAATAAGAAACGAGTCTTTGTTAATCATAGTGCTAAAACAGTTGAGTTTGTTAGTTCATGTTAACCGATACAACTTTATTTACAAGCTTTGTAACTAGTGTAAACCGTACGCTTTCACCTTTGCTATTTGTTATTCTCGTTAAATAAGCATTCCGGTCTCCACCGCAGTGAAACGCCTCGAGCGACTTCTGAATTTGCATATGGATGATATCCCGAAACAGTTCAGCTCAGCGTTTGTCAACCTCACGCCGTCTGTTATCTCCTGCTCTCAACAAACATCCAGCGTTTTACAGCCAAAATGAAATGACGCAATCAAAATGCAATTACATCGTGGAGCGGGAGATTGTGACTGTTGGGATTGATGGGAAATCATTTGTGTCGTATTATATTACACGTCCAGATCCTCAGGGGCTTGTGTCAAACCGCCAGCACACAAGATTTTTCACTTTCCAAACTGGGATTTTGGTCTGGCACCACATCGCTTTGCAAGAAAGCGCACATGCGTACCTGTTACCAGAACCTGAGAACGGTGTTGCTATTGCTTGCGGACTTTAGAGAAACTATATCTACAGCCTTTGACCCCCCCTTTCATCTGGGTGGTATGGACAAGTGTGAGTTATGGATGTAAGGACCATTAAACGCTTAGTGGTAAATCCTTAACTTCCAGCTGAGCCAAGCCTGGACTTTTCCCACAGGCCTTGGAAACGGGATTTGGGTCTTTTAGGGAGGACGGCGGCGTTTTGTTGTTATTAGAGGTGGAGGAGGCCGGGTTAAGAGTTAGTGAACTTGGAGTGGCGTTAAGGTGACGTGTTAAGGGGGTCGATTAGAGGCAGAAGAGGTTTGACCGAGGGTTCGAGTCGAATGTGGCGTGCCGTATGCTTTTAGGCGAGGGTGATAAGAACTGTTTAGAAGCGTTAACTGTTAAGGAGGTTAAGAGGAGGCTGTCGGGTCATGGGGTAAATGTGTGGTTATCTTGGCTTGGTCCAGACTTTTCAGATGGAAAGGTTCATATGTGATTAGCTGCAGTATAGTGCTAAATAAAAACCATGTCAGTTGTAGAAACCTTCACCGAGGTTTTGCAGCAACAAGATTATTATCTGTTAAATACTTTTACTCGATTCCAAAACCTCGTGAGCTGCACTTGCTCTCTACTGCCTAGACAGACAGAATTCACATTGAAGAAAAAAAAGATATCTATTAACTTGTGTGCTCCAAAACATTGACAATATTTACATTTTGGACAATATACGCGTTCAAAATGTATGGTCTCTATATACTATCAACAATTTTTATGGCATCAACTTGCGCTTCTGCTTCTCATCAGAGTCTTAATATGTGAGGTAAACTAAACACTACTGGCTGTTTAAAATATAGGAGGAGCCACTTAATACAGTATGTCCCGCCGCCCTCATTTCTTGTTTCAGTAGATGTGGTAAAAATAATGGGCTCTGTGCATGCGTGACTTCTGGTTGGGGAGACTTAAAGCAGAAAAATAGTTCAATTTAGCAGATGCTGTACATTGTGGCACACAGCAGTGGTATAAAAATAGTTGCTAGTGGCTTGACATCATTGTACTGTCTTTAAGTGACAGGTGATTGGCTAAAATATTTAGTTTCCGAGCAACAATTTGTTAAAATAGTTTATTAGAAAACAATTTTGTTATCAGTGTATTTTTGGTGTTGATTTAATTATGTTTATTTCACTCATCTCTTGCTTCAAGAGTTGTTTACCTGACTTTGTCACAATGCATCATGGGATTGCATTTTTCAACAGAATACACATGTATTTTACTTTGTGGAACAGCTTTTTTGGCACTAGTGATGGGTCAAATACTTAAAACTTGCAAAATATTGATACAGAAATCACTCTATATTATGGTTGTTTTTATGGCCAGGTACCCAAATAGAACAGGGACAGCTGTTAGCAGATCCCATCCTCAAGGTCAGCTAGACATATATATATATGTAGATATACAAGCCTCATTGGTTTGTTCACTATGTGTCACTCTGATTGGTGCTCAACAAGTTTAGTCCCGCCCCAAGTGATGTACACATTTGTTATTGCATTTTGGTAATCTGGGCTGTTATTGTCCACCGTATGTAATTTTGTAACTTTTTATTGGAAGTTTCATTGATTTTTAAGTATGCTAGGTTTAGATGAATGCGACTGTTTGTTTCGCAGCTGCTGAGTTTTACCTCGGTTGCTCAGAAACACATGCTGGCATGCGGCAGGCACATTCGTCACAGGTGTTAACATTGTTACCATGACACACACCTCCCACTTCTTGAGCTCCTGCTTATTAAAGTGCCCTAGAGAAGATAACTTCATCTTAAAAGACTTATGACAGCGAAGGTACTACTACACTTACAGAAATAACTATACTCTACATTTTAATATGAAAACGTCAAGTTCCAGTATATTTTTGGTTTCCTTTATGTATTAAGTATAGTAAAGCCAGTGATCTAGTGGTATACTCATACGTGTTTTATTTTAATAGGCTACTACTTGGGACTAAATTGGCCCACTTTAGTTTCTTTGAAGTATACTTCAAGTGTTAACTTTGACTACACAACTAGTTTACATCTACGGTATGTTGAGTATACTGATATAAGTATACGGATAGTTTACTAGTTCGATACTTGTAGCTGAAGTACACTTTGAAGTTTACTGTCATTAAACTACTGCACTGTGAGTGTACTTGCAAGTTTTAACACCATCATTTTTACTGTACATTCTTTATAACATTTTGTTACCAAATAAACTTGAACGTGTAAGTGTATAAGACAGTATTTAAATAATGTGAAAAAAAAATTATAGTCTATCTACTCGATCATTAATTTTAAGTATATTTCTTAGTACACAAAAACTATACTTTCCTATTTGAGAAAGACATATACTAATAGCACACTTAGTAAACTTCTTTTTTTTAGGGTAGGGATGGCTGGCACACAGAAGATCATAGAAGAGATTGAGCTTAAATATGTTTACAGTTGATTTATGTACAGATGTACAGCCCAGGAACTTGAGGATGGCCCAGTTTGTTTCATCAGAATATTGAGGACAAGAAAAAAACTTGACCTCTCAGCGGGATATATTCCTGCTTTCATAATGAGATCAAATATCTGGCACCGTCTTCTAACACCTGCATTCACTGAACAGCCTGAGGGTTTTACCAGCAAAACAGTCCAGCACCAGTGGCTAATGAAAGCACAATGAACTTCATTACTTTGGGTATTTTAGCTTTGATGTTTTTCTCCCTTGTGGCTTTAGTATGTACCATCAACATCTTTACAACTTCATAGCAATCATAGAAATTGTCATCGCATTAAAGTAAGATGCGGGCAAGAATGTTTCAGCTTTCACAACTGGCACAGAGCTCATCATGCAAAGGTTGTCAGTTTGATGACAAGAACTCCTAAGAGAAGTATTAATCCCTGCGTGGCGTGCCAGCCTCTTGTGTTATGGGGAAGTATGGCCGGAGGCAGCGAGCTCAACCCTGCAGAACTGTTTTGATCATGCTGATTGGAACGTTTTCAAAGAGGCTGCGGCATGTTGAGTTAACACAGATACTATGAATTATATCAGGCTCTTAGGCCGGCAGCCATATCACCCTGTAGCCCAAGACTGGCTGCCTACTAAGCAGGGTGGACCCTGGTCAGTACCTGGATGGGAGACCTCCTGGGAAAAACAAGGTTACTGATGGAAGAGGTGTTCGTGAGGCCAGCAGGTGGTGCTCACCCTGTGGTCTGTGTGGGTCCTAATGCCCCAGTATAGTGATGGGGACACTATACTGTAAAAAAGCACCGTCCTTCAGGTGAGACCTTAAACTGAGGTCCTTACTCTCTGTGGTCATAAAAAATCGTGGCCAAATTCGCCCATTCGCCTCTATACATCATGGCCTCCTAATCATCCCCATATTTACTAATTGGCTTCGTAACTCTGTCTCCTCTCCACCAATAAGCTGGTGTGTGGTGAGCGTTCTGGCGCAATATGGCTGCCGTCGCATCATCCAGGTGGATGCTGCACATTGCAGGTGGTTGAGGAGATTCCCCCCTTCCATGTAAAGCACTTTGAGTACCCAGAAAAGCGCTATATAAATGTTATGAATTATTATTATAGATCACCGTCTACATCAGCAGGTGCCTGGAAGATGTAGTTGTCACGAGAACGTAGCCTACCCAAGGACCTGGCTGAATACTCTCCCTGCCCTGGGACAACCAGTAAAGAACCAACCTCTTCAAAATCTCAGGCTCATTATTGAAAAAGGCAAAAACTTGTATGAAACATACATAATCTTTTGCACCTTCTGGGGTGCCATAGGGAAACGTATAGTGTCATATAGCATCATATAAAGTATCATACATAGCGTAATATATTAAGTATCATAGAGTGTCATAAAAAGTGATATAAAGTACCAGAGCGTTATATAGAATATCATATAGTGTCATATATATTATCATATAGTGCCATATGAAGTATAATGTAATATAGCATATCATATAGTGTATAAGTATTTAATATAAGCCTCATATAAAGTGTGATAGTGTCATATTAAGTATCATACTGGGTATCAAAGAGTCATATAGAGTATCATATAGTGTCATATAATGTAAAGCGTATCATGTAATGTATATAATGTGTCATATATTGTAATATAGAGTATCATATAGTGTGTAAGTATTTAATATAAGCCTCATATAAAGTGTGATAGTGTCATATTAAGTATCATACTGGGTATCAAAGAGTCATATAGAGTATCATATAGTGTCATATAATGTAAAGCGTATCATGTAATGTATATAATGTGTCATATATTGTAATATAGAGTATCATATAGTGTGTAAGTATTTATTATAAGCCTCATAGCCTCATATAAAGCGTGATAGTGTCGTATAGAGTATCATTCTGGGTATCAAAGAGTCATATAGAGTATAATAGAGTGTCACAAAAAGTGGCATTAAGTATCTAAGCGTCAAATAGAGTATCATATAGTGTCATATAATGTATCATAGTGTAAAATAGAGTATCATATAAAGTTTAAGTGTTTATATATTTGTGCATTTGGCAGTATGTGACCCCTAAAAACGCAATGCTTTACCAATTGAACTAGAGGACAGAATCTCAAAGAGCGTCATATAAATTGTTTAATAAAGAGTCATATAGATTGTCAAATACAGTAGAGTGTCATATAGATCTACACAGCTTGTCATATCATAAAGAGTGTCATATGGAGTACCATATATATCTAAGTACGGTTCAGTGCAGTACAGTACAGTATGGCACGCAGTTATTTGCCTTTCCATAGTCAGAAGTTTTGAATGGTACCGATATAGCGAATCATACCAAACCACCTTTTTCCCACCCCGGGGGGGGGGGCGGACTCATTGCAGAACGTTGATTGTTTGTCGGAGAATCGTCACTTATGTCACCATTTTTTAATGACGCCGATTGCTACTTTTCGACGTACACCATGTCTATCAAGCTGGAAGAGCTTCTAGCTGACTTACCGTACAAGACTGTACTGTACTGTTTCTATCTACACCTCACCAAAACTTTTTTTAATAGTTTACTTTGACATGCAAAGCCACCCGCCTCTTTATGTTGTTCTCCCATTCTAGGGCAACTATTTTTAGTTTGTTTTGCAGCACTTAATCTGTAATGAGCAGAGCGGCAGTAAACGTCACTCTTCAGTGCGTTCAGAATTACACTGGATCTGAGAAGGCAAACACCCGGTCCTCCGGACAGGGGCTTTACTAGAGCCTCTTGTGTTTAAATGGAAGTCAATGGAGGTGATGCCTCGCTTCACCGATTAAATTGCTTTTGGCCGGAAATAGCTAATCGCTAATCGGCTGCTACGTTCGCCATGACATATTCATTCTGGATTGAGCTATGTTTGCGACTGTAAATAAGATAATGCCAAGACGTCACAAAAAAACCTGCACAAATTGAACTGACGGCCGTTATATGACTGGTTACATGTCAAACGTGTTCCGGGAGTCGCTACAGATGTAGCGATGGCTTGAACCACCCATACAGACAAGACGTGTACCCTTAAAGTAAATGTTGAATCTTTATTGTCCCACTGACTTCAGGGTCATGGAATGTTCGACTGACCAGATGTTAACCTGACTTTGCTTTTCCAAAGAACCCTCGCTGGATGTTTCAATGTAGAATTAGATATTCTCTTGTCTATACTGATCTCTGGCAAAGAGCGTTCAAAGTCAAATCCTTATCTAAGGTTAGTTTGGTCTGAGGTCTGGTTCCATAATAATCTGGTTTCCCCAGATTGTTGAGCAGACTCATTCTGACAGAATCGAAGCGTTCCTCCGGCCAAAGCAGAGCCTCGCGCTTTTAATCTTCGGAGCTAGAACTCATTCCGTGGATGTGGACTTAGTCCTTTAGTTATTTGGCCGGCTTGCCCTGCTGAGACAATGTATCTACAGTTCCCTAAAAGAGTCTGATGAAACATCCCTTGGCACATATAAAGCACACCTGTGCCCGCTCTCGAAAGTGCCAGTGCGAGTGAGCTTGTCATGAATTCATACGTGGCGACAAGATGGACGAAATTCGGTCATGTTCCTTCCATCTGCAGAACACAAAAAGATATTTTGAAGAACATTAGCAACCAAACAACACTGAGCCCCTCTCAAAATATCTTGGTTTGTGTTCCACAGAAGAAAAACAAGTTTTAAATGATATTAGGGTGGATAAATGATGACAGGATGATTTTGTGTGAACCATCTATCGCTTTAAGATTTGTTTATTTTTTAGCAGAGGTGGCGCTTGTAATGTTTCTTCAAAGGGACATTTGAGACACGCTGCCATTCCAACATTTCTTTCATGGTTTGGGCACTTAGGGGATCAAATGTCAGACAATGAACATCATCACAGGGCTTTACAGCTCCGAGAACCTCCCACTGTTTCTATTCTTGGTTACAAAATAAATGTGTTCCCTGTTACACATATAAATGATATTTTCGTTGGTCTGTCAGGGTGGTTTCACGTGGAGTTGAGTGCAGTGTTGCCCTTGTTTCTACTGTGGCTGTTGGTGAGAGATGGCAGAGCTTCAATCTTTGATCTGCTCGACTTCATCCGTTTCTCACACATCAGAGTTTGTTATAGGAACTCTGTGTGGGCCCCTGGAGGTGCTTCGGGGCCTCATAGGGAATTTATAGGAGATGTCCCCTGCTAACTTAGTCAGTAGCTGAAGGATGTCTGTGTGTGTGTGTTTGAGGGGGACACAGATGGTGGGGTGTTTACGGGGTCCGGAGGGACAGGACAGGTGACAGATGAGACTTGTTTAGTCTGGAAGCAGTCTGAGTTGAAGCTTAAACATACACAGGGTTTTGTGTGATTCAATACGGGATTAGAAATGCTGAATTTGATTTGGAGATCAAACAATTTGGGACCCCATTGACTTCCATTGTATGGACGCAAAATCACTAAAACATTTCTCAAAATATCTTCTTCTGTGTTCCACTGAAAAGGACATATTCAGGTTTTGAATGACTAAGGGTGAATAAATTATGATATCATTTATTTTTTGGTAAACTAAGATACAAACAGGATGCAGAATTGTAATTGAAAAGCTTATGATATAAACACTGCTGTGAAGGTTGTCTGCTACATTTGATTTTGTTTAAGTAATGCCTTTTCCAAAAATTAGTATAGTTTAGTTACAGTTCAAGTAGATTGTTAGTATACTTTGTGTAGTAAGTATACTAATATGAAAGTACTTGTAGTATAATTGTATGTGTACTATTTCAATACTACTTGGGACTAAGCTGGCACCTTTTTTCATTTATAAATGTATACTTCTAAGTATGCTTCAAGTGCAACGGTAGTAAACAATGAGTGCAAAAACGTTTCACTGCAGTAGCTATACTGATAGTTTACTAGTTCGATACTTGTAGCACATTTATAGAACACTACTAATGTAATAGTTTTTATTCTACATGTATACTATATATTTGAAAAAAGAATAGTGGTTGTCTACATAAAAAGTAGACAACCACTATTTTTTTTTATTCTAAATGAGTGGACTAGGACACTAAAGTATGTAAGTTCACCAAATGGGAGGACTTGTACACTGAAGTATGTAAGGTCGCAAAATGAGTAAATGAGTGGACTAGTATACGTAAGTATGTATGTTCACCAAATGAGTAAATAAGTGGACTAGTATACTCAAATATATAAGTTCACCAAATAAGTATACTAGCAGCACACTTGAATAAAAGTCTTTCATATAAGGGTGCTTTAAAAGTGTTCATTACAAGGCCTTTATGTCTGTTTGTATGTGTTATTGTAATTGTCTTGACACATTTTTTTCTCATGTAAATTCATTACTATAATAATCGGAATATTCTGCATTTCAGGGAATAAATAAATAGGCTTGAACGGTCTAAATAAAACCTTTATAATGTTTTGCTGTGACTGTGTTGAGATTCTTTGCTATGTGAAAAGTAAATCACCTCCTCTTTTGTTATTCAGCATTGACATTTATCCATACACACGAGCAGACACTCCCATTGCGCAGGTTAAATGAAATTCACTTTTAATCTCAAGTATGTGTTGTGAAGTTTAACATGCCTTTTTAAAGTTGCCCATTTAATGAAAGACGGAAGAAAAAACTCTTTCCACATTTTTCAGAAGTTTGCTGCGGCTTCCATATAGTTTTATGAGCATTAGTGCAGTAAACACATTCTACTTCTAAATTGGTTGAATGGGTTCAGGATCTGGTTCATGTGCTGTGGCTAATCTTCCTCGATAAAGCCTCCAAGCAAAAGAGAATCTCAACTCTTACAGACCTGGAGATATTTTCTGTGCTGTGTGTTTATCACAACCGTTCAATGCATTGTTGACATGCCAACAGCTGAACCGCTCTTTAACTACGTGAGTTTCAGTTGGTCCATGCTTTACAACATTTTTACACAGCTCTCTGGAGTACTCTATTCTGATTGGTCAGTCGTGACATTACAATGTTTGTTTTCCCCCATAATAACCATTAAAACAGTGACCTTAACTGGTACTACTTACATGTTTATTGTTTTACTCCGCTGTCTCTTTTCATGCCAAGTTTGAATTTGTTACAAATAAATTGATAAAATATTTTGTGTCCTGTTATTTGGTATGAATGTGTTTGATCTCATTTGTGTCCTATTGTAGCGGTGATGGTTAGGTTTGGGGCGGGGCTTCATTTTTGCTTATAAAATAAATTCATATATTTTTTTAATACAAATTCATACGAATAGCCACATTGTAACATATTGACATATAACATTGGTCTATTTCACAAATGTAAGGTAACATTGTGGCTGATGTAATAATATATAATTATGTGTGTAATGATATTCATGATTTGCATCAATGTAATGTCAGAAATTGAGATATATTTTACTTCACATGTGCACGAAATTCACTGAGAACCTTTTAAAATGTTCAGAAACTGAATGTGTGTGTCAGGCTGTTGGAAGATGGAGTTTATGCACTGGAACCTATAAGACCTTTATTTTTTTCCAAATTTGCACACAATTCTTGTATCTGGATCAATCTGTAGTTTGATTATAAACATTCGTGTTTGATTTTGAGTTGTTGAGCCGCTAATGTCCGCGGTACTTTTATAGGTTTAATATGGCTCCTGTGGTCTTGTTTTTCAGGGGGTAGCAGACCAAACGCAGAGCGCTTATTTCCTGCCTGAATTTGCACTTTCGCCACAAGGCAGCTTTCTGGAAGACACGACCGAAGAGCAGTACCTCACGTATCGCTACGACGACCAGGTCAGAGATGCAAAATCATGTGGTGGTTTAATACCACATTATAAAAGTGCTGTTCTGAGAAATGGTGGTTATGAGGTACAGCTTCTAAAAGAAATAAGTTTGATTCTCATACTGCCTACATTGGATGCTGCCTTGTAAGATTGAATTTAAAACCGCAGTGACATTCATAAATGACCAGGGGTCTTATTTATAAACGTTGCGTACAGGGCTGTTAACGTGGGTACGCCACTTTCCACGCAAAGGTTGTGATCTATTAAAAACAAGCTTGATGGGAGACAAGGGGAAGTGGCGACAGAGATGGCATGTTGGTGAACTCAAATGTGAGAAGAACGATTATAAGTATTAATGCCTCACACACATTTAATTCCACTCTTTATCATAAAGATTAAACCCAGCTGTGTTAGTTGCGCTTGCACTGCGTAATAATTCTTTCACAAAACACCTTCTTGTAAATTCCAACACATCTTAAATTAAAATTAATTCTAAATATTATATATATAATAATATCGAAATATTTTGTGTTTGGCTAGTGTCTAATAATATAAATATTTATAATTCTATTTATAATTTAATTTATGTTAATATTAATTTATGTGATTATTTTACCGTATTGAATAAACGATTTGTTTAATTTTGTTATATGTTCATTTTATTAAATAAACAATTTGTTGAACGGGTCCTGTGGTTTTGACGCATTTAAACAAACCGTACGGTACATTGACATCTAGCGGTTGAGATTGGTATTGCAGTCTAAATGCAAAATATTCGGAGGGACAAGTTTAGCCAAGTAACGGTTCTTCAGTTTCTTTTGATTGTTATCAGAAATAATCTACAGGCGCTCTATTGTTTGTGAATGTGAACCGGAAGTTAAGTTGGGCTCACAAAAGTGCGCATGCGCAGCAAAGTTTGTTTATTTTGTTAAGATGAAACCGTCTATATAAAACATTTCACGATGATCAACGGTGCGCACTTTGATGTTATTGTGGACACTGCGCCATCCGGTGGTGGAGCGGCCCATTGGCTCTTATTTTCCACATGTCTCGTACAGTCACGTGACTGGAAATACGCATGTGTAAATGATATGCAGATGACGTTATGCATAGTTAAACAAGGCATTGTAAGCTCCTTATATGGTCAAATCGGGGCGGAGATTGGACGGAGATACATGTACGCAGTCTTCCCCTAACTGGGATTTATAAGGGGAATTATGCGCAGGTCCTTTTGTGCGTGCGTACACTTTAAGGGTGAAATGTACGCAAAGTTTTATAAATGAGACCCCAGAACACTACTTAGCCAGCACCTTTTGACAAGTAATATGCTCTAAAACAACATTTCACCCACTTTATATATTAGATGAATTTCACTGAGTTGCAGTGCTGCACTGTGGGATTGCATTATCTGGAAAGGATGCAAAAGGTAGAATTTGGCTAAAAAGCCAGCATTGTTTATAGCCCTACTGTTCAGAACAGCCTTCACGTGGAGAACCTATGATGTCTTAAAATTCTGTTGGACGCTCACTAGGTTTTGGAACGTAAATAACTGTTTGTCATTTTTATAGCATTCGTTTTCTACACAAGCGGACTGGTTTGGCAGTAGTCAGTTATGAGTTATTAATTATGCTTGAATTTGTGTCTGTGTATGCGTTATTGTTATTTCCCTTTGCAGTTTTATTGCAAAGCATGCATGAGTCGATATGACATTCAGAGGTGAACTTAGTCCAAGTGATTGTGAAAATAAATTAATCTTTAATATTTTTGACGTAAAAATACGGTTAAAAGCCATTGTCAGGCGTAGCCAAGTGTTTCAAATACATCATGGCTTCAAGTGCTTTATTGCTTTTGCTAAATAATTACTCAAGAATTCATTTATTAAAGCCGCTGTCTGTATTTTCTATGTCGCCATCTATGTTTGAAACATGAATTGCAGGTTATTTTACCTTTGCGTAGGTCATACTGACATGTCCAACTAAATCATACCGGACAGCTTATAAATCATTATTAAAAGCTTACCGCTGTGAATCTGGGTAAAGTAAGGACGCAGATTTTTGATGTACTTGCTTAATAATGGAATTATTTTGTTTATTTCGAACCAAAAAGTGCAGCTTTAAAGATGCAATTCAGTATTAAAACATTATATTAAGCAACTTTTTCATGTACAATAAGATAGCATTTCTGAGATGTATAGCAAGGTTACAGGCCAATAGGGAACACCCGTTACCCAAACTGTCCGGAATCCAAAATTGTATTAAATATCAATGCAAAATACCTGCCGGTAGTTTAGGAATATCGATTGTCACGTCTTGGATATTAATAAGCAATATAAATGACAGACTGTCAAGAGTGGTTCTGGGGCTTTTGGATCGTTTCCACACGGTACGATCAGGGAGAAATTTAGACCAGGCTCTCTAACAGAAAGTCCAGGTACACCCAAGTTTATTGTAAAGCTCTGCCTGACTGTTTGTTTCTGAACGCCTGCCATGGGAGCCATTAACCAAGACACCGTGTGCCACCAAACTGTTTTGGGGACTGTTATGGAAACCTGTCCGGTCTAGCACCGCTGGCTGTTTCCTGGCCCGTTGTTATGTTTGTGACGTGTTGGCATTCGTGACCGCGATCGCTTTTATTATGGTGATTTAATACGGGAACGTTGCGGTGGCTCAGCAACCGCGCAAACACGCGCTGCTTCCTGTTGTTATGACAGACGTCCAAGCATCTCCGCTCGTACTAATGCACCGCTGTTGTATATCAGCTCCGATAAACGTGCACGGGTGCCAAAACATCCCTTGACTACGTGTGCGTGCGGTTGCCGATGATTTCAACAGAGAATCTTTTCATGTCTTTCTAACCTTTACGCCGACTGACGTTTCATATTTAGCGTCAAAGGATGTCGGAAAGGTGGAGGCCTCGTCTTTTAAAAGAAAATGCCAAGGGCCTCGCTGTCTGCGTGCTATTTCTCGGCTCCCATGCCAAAAGGAAGGTGGATACCGTCCAGGGATCTGCCTGGTGAGGTTAGCCACAGACGGGCGGCTTTCCCCTACAGACACGGGGCTTAAACTAATAGATAAAGCACATGTTCCCTCTGGGCATCTCCCCGGCCTGCCGTACTGCCTGACGGACAACGCCTCATAATATAAGAAGCCGTAAAGGTTTTTTTTTGCATTTTGCTACCTGCTTGAGATTTTGAGTTTAGCCATCTGGAGCTCTTTGGCTCAGGGCAGCCGGCGAATGCCAGCGTTTCCACTTAGAGCGAGTCCAGCGCTTTCTAAAAGAAGTGCTCGGGTTGAAAAGACGTGATCCTGTCCAGACTCATTTGTAATGGATGGGCTTGGAAGGTGCTGATTAATTCGGGTCAAGAGATTCAACCTTCTGGTTGTGAGAAAAAAGTGCGCACCTTGGAAAAGCCAACTTTGAGGTGTGTGCCGTAGTTTGGGTATTTATTTGGCTATTTAAAAGATGGCACTCTGATCTTCGACTAGCGGTGACCCCGAATCGTCGAAGATTCGATGCTTCAATAGGAGGAGCATATGAGCGCGAGGTCTGGCTATGACCCAGCGCAGGATCGCGTCTCTCCGCTTCTTCTGCGCTGTGAGACCGGTAAAGAGAAGCACAACGTTCCGCACGCAGCCGCAGATGACTCGCAAATGAATGTGTGCACAGTTTCCATACATTTGTCACATATAAATATGAATTAACACCTTCTCTTTAAATGCACGTAATCCGTAAAGTAAAAGTAAAGTAAAGTAAAATGACCAAAATCACCGCAAGCACGCCGCTAGGAACTTGTCATTCTCTGCATTTAAAGCAAGCGTGCGTGTCAGGAATAGAAAGAGAACGCGGGAAAAAAAGGTTTAAATGGTGAGATGCTTTATTGCAGGGGTTTTCAACCGGTGGTCCGCGGCCCCCTGGTGGTCCGCGGCGGCATTGCATGTGGTCCGTGACATGCATTCCAGCCTACCTAATTTCACTATTAAAATCACTTTTTTCCATAATTAATTTTTCCAAACATTTCCAGAATATTTGCGCATTGGTGTGAATACTAAATTTAATGAAAATAATGAAAATAATTTGAGTTTGAGTTGAGATTCAAACTGACACAGGATAGGCTAGCTTTGCACCTATCAGGTCTATCTTATGCTTTGCTAACGTTGTGTTTTGCGTCCCCAACGTCATATACGTACACATTCATTTTGTGCGCGAAATAGACCAGCATCTCGGATTAAAGGAAAAACATTATTGAGGTGAATTTAAATTTGGAGTGGAGCTGTCCAGCATGGATCGCTTTTTAGTGAGGAAAGTGACAGGTGTAAGGACAGATGGACAGGCTTCTGCTGCATGCTCTTCAGGAAAAAGCTACAACTTCGGAGGAAACAGAGAAACGTAGTGGGAAACGAAAAAGAAAATACAGTGAAGATTATGTTAAATATGGATTTACAGTGACGACTGACAAAACAGGAGAGGAGGTACCACTGTGTTTCGTATGTTCAACGTTGCTATCAAATGAAACCATGAAACCGTCGAAACTTTCTCGTCATATGGAGACACATCACAGCTTGTTGAAGGCCAAGCCTATTGAGTATATGCAACAGATGTTGCGTGATTTCAAAGGACAGCAGACGCTCATGAGAAAGAGTGCAAAGGTCAGTGAAAATGCACTGAAAGCCTCATATCTGGTGGCTTTCAGAGTTGCACAATGCAAAAAGCCTCATACAATTGCAGAGCAGCTGATTTTGCCAGCAGCTATAGACATGTGTAAAACCATGATGAACGAAGAATGTGCTAATAAATTAAAAACTATTCCTTTGTCAGATAGCACAGTCGGACGTCGAATTGAGGAAATGGCAAATGATGTGAAAGAGCAGCTGATAGATAAACTTCGATCAGTTCAGGGATTTTCCATTCAATTAGACGAGACGACAGATATAACAAATGACGCGCAACTTTTGGCATTTGTGCGATACGAGGATAATAGTGCGATGTGCGAGGAATTTCTCTTTTGCAAACCACTGCCAGGGCGAACTTCAGGTGCCGAGATCTTTTCAGCCATTGATGGCTTTTTCAAAGAACACAATATTTCGTGGCAGAAGTGTGTGGCGCTATGTACCGATGGAGCCAGAGCAATGAGTGGCAGCCAGACTGGATTGATTGGGCACGTACAGAAAGTAGCACCGGCGATCATTTGGACACACTGCATGATTCATAGAGAAGCTCTGGCCGCCAAAGATCTCAGTGTTGAGTTCAGCGAGGTGTTTGATGCTACGAATAGACAGACTGTGTGGAGGTCACCACGCCCAAGAATCCCCCTAACAGGTAAGGAGTACCCCCCCACCACACACACACACACACACAATAGTGGGCCGCCGATTACTTGTTAGTCAGAATGGTGGTCCCTGGCACAGAACCAGTTGAAAACCCCTGCTTTATTGCATTCCTTCTGTACATGAATGAACGTGCTGTACTCCCGTTTGTATAAAATAATTCATTATGATCGAGTTGTTTTAAAAATAGTTTTGATCTGGTCTAGTATTGTATGGCACAGCATTGTTACGTGATGTTTAAGGAAAATGTCCATTAATTTGACTCTTTGTTGCTTGTGTTTTGAAAATGATGTTCCCCTGCATTTCAGACATTTTGCACACGTTTATTTTGCACATTTTGACTTGATTCTGGCTTATTTCGTTTTTTATTTGTATTTATTATAAAGGTATATTCTGTTCTAAACCAGTTCTGTAAATTAATGTGTGATTGTTTTTTGGTGCATCAATTCTGATTCGACTATGTAAATCCTTAGTCGGGGACACCCTCTCTTCATAACCGATATACCGTACACTATATGGACAAAAGTATCGGGACCCCCTTTTAATAAACATGTTTATCTAATTCAGTCATTCCATCATACAATAGCATGTTTTAGAATTTGGTTTCCATCATTGTTGCATTAGTTTTGAAGGGCCTGAATCAGTCATTTGTTTTTGTATCTCGCTTTAGTTTGAGCATAGGGGTACTGTCATGTTGGAATAGAAAAGAGTCATGTCCAACCTGTTGCTATACAAGTGCAACCACAAGAATATCATTATATGCTGTAACGTGAAGATTTGTGACTAAAGTATTCTTACACTGCATCACTACAATGAGGATGTATACTTGGCTTATTTTGTATGATCTTCCAGATCACAAGTTACAATCGTCAGTGACCCTTTTGACTTGCTATTTGTAAATTCAAAATGAATCATTATTTTCTTATCATGTTTTTGATATGTTATTGAAATGTAAATGATCGCACAGCATTATTGTATAGTGTGTGTGTGTGTGTGTGTGCTTGTTAATTGTCTCTAATTAAAGGCTGAATGCTTGAAACACATTTCATCACCCTGCTGCCTGCTAATGCTCATAACACCTTTTTTACTCAATGACACGCTTGATCTATTTTTAATGCGCTATTTTCATAAATTCACATCTCTGAATAACTCTCTCGACTCTCTCACGACATACTGCCTGACTGGATGCTGTTAAAAGCAAAGTTAAGATACTAATCAATATGACACATCTACTTGTAGTCTGGAAACTTTTGTACCAAGGTTTGACTGGAGCCTCATGCTTAAAGGGACAGTTCACCCCAAAATGAAAATGAAAAATCATTTACTCACCCTCGAGTTGTTTCAAATTTTTATAAACGTATTCGTTCTGATTAACACACAGAGAAAGATATTTGGAAAAACTGTTCCTGGTCACCGTTGACTACCATAGTAGGAAAAAGTACTATCATACTTTTTTTGTTCTGTTGAACCCAAAAGAAGATATTTAGAAAAATGTAGGACAGCAAACAGTTCTGGGGCACTTTTGACTACCATTGTCATTATTCCTACTATGGTCGTCAATGGGGACCAAGAACGGTTTGGTTACAAGCATTCTTCCAAATATCCTTCTCTGTGTTCATCAGAACAGAGACATTTATGCAGGTTTGGAACAACTCGAGGGTGAGTAAATGACGACATCATTTTTATTTTTGGGTGAAATGTCCCTTTAAGAAACCCTGAATATTACGTCGGGGTTTGACTCAGCTAAAATGTGCAACAAAATGCATATGGTTCTCGTATGTGTTGTTTGAAATATGAAATTAATAAAAATGAAAAGATCGATGAGCTTCATAAAGCCTAACTTTTGACAAAAATTCCCTGAATTGAAATAAATGACTCATTGCGTTCGGTGTTGCCAAGCCACCTTCATGGTCACATGAAGATAAATTATTCTCAAACCTCAACGTGTCATGTTGTTGATAAGACTAGAATCCAGATAGAGAGGAATTTAAACATGCTGGTTTTGGTGGAAGACACAAGCCAAGAATTCTGTTTTTAAAAGATGTCATGTCCTGGTTACTTAAAAAGTAAGTTTTCTTTTTTATATTGTTACAGATGCAAAAGGCAACTTGTATTGTATGTCTCCGCTTTTGCACAGACCTAGTCTACCAACACAAAAGAAGATATTTTAAAGAACGTTGAGAACCAAACAACATTGGCTCCCATTGACTTCCATTGTATGAGTCATACAAACGTTTTGAACCACATGAGAATGAATAAATGAATTTTCATTTTTTGGGTGAACTATCCCTTTAAAGGCATCTCATGATATGGCAATCAAACCTTCACCCTCATTCATGTCCGACACCCATTATACATAAAGCATTGCACAACACCTGCCATGTGTGATATCCAAGAACTGTGTGTGTCCTATCAACCTTTCCGTCCATCTGTATTAATCAGAGATGGAACATTTCTGGAATTTCACCTGTATGGCTGGATGCGATTGTAGGGCTCACGGATTTGCTTGGGAAGTTAGATTGTGTCACACCAACGCATACAGATGACCTCGGATTTTATCATTATGTCAATGCACACTACATGATTTCTAGCTTAAATGCAAACACTGTGCAAGCTCGGAATATCATTTTGCAAACCTACATTGCCTTAAAATGCCGTCTAGGAATGCTGTCTATATTTATCTGGTATATAAATCTTCAATAAGGGGTTTTTTCTTTCCTTTCGACGTGGTGGGCTGTAGCTGTTCCCAGATCAGCTTGTTTTGGTTTCTTAGAAGACCCGGCAACGGCCACACACCTGTTGTGTCAATTCCCTGCGCTCAGGTTCACCCAAGGTCATATTTTCAACACAGTGGCCTCGTTTCAACACATATGCGTACTCTGTTGTGTGTGTGTGTGTGTGTGTGTGTGCGTGTCCCGTCTCAAACCCCCCTGGACAACAGGTGTGGCCCCTGGAACAGCCCAGCCATCTGGATCTCGTTTGCCTTGTCTTTCGAGAGCACGTCGATTTAGCAATTGCCTCCTTATGCGGCCGTATTTCACGTATTCCGACTTTAGTCGCACCCGAACGTTGTTACATTACGACAGAGTCATATTATTGACCGTTGCTGCGTCCGAATTCGCAAACTGTGACTGTACATACTGAATTTGAATAAGTACCTACCTATCGGCCGTTAAAACAGTACGTTCTATATAGTATGAGTGGGAGTAGTATGAACACATTTGGGACATACTGCGTCCGCCATGTTTTATGGTCATGTGACCCGTATGCTCTTTGACCTATGACGTATTAACAACAACCTACACGTGAGCGTTGATAAAAACATAATGTAGTCACGAGAAATTCATTTATTGGCTCTTACATTCAAATCGGACGTCCGCCTTAAAGTTTTTTAATATATTTGTTTGATTTACATTTGAAATTCGTTGCTCAGCTCCCGTGGCATCATGGGATCGATAAGTGTCCATCCGATCCACACTCACAAATCTCGGAGGAAGTAGTAGACGTATTTCTCGCCTTCTGTTTTTTGCATACTGAGGTTTCGGACATACTGTTCATGACTCGTACTCATTTTCGCCTACTATGTAGTATGGAAGTAGGCGATTTCGGACGCAGCGAGTTTTATCGGACACGTGCGCCTGATCCCCAGTTAATTTATGGTTTGTGTTTGGCTAGTGTCTAATAATATAACTATTTGTATTTTTTTCTAATTTATGTTAATATGAATTAATATGATTATTTTATTGTTGAATTTTGTTGTATGTTCGTTTTATTACATAAACAATTTGTTGAATGGGTCCTGTAGTTTTGACCCATTTAAACAAACCGTGTGGTACATTGACATCTAGCGGCTTGGTACCGCAGTCTAAATTCAAAGAGACAAGTTTGGCCAAGTAACGGTTCTTCTCTGTTTCTTTTGATTGTTATCAGAAATAATCTACAGGCATTTGCTAATGTGTACCGGAAGTAAAGCTGGGGTCACAAAAGTGCGCATGTGCAGTAATGTTTGTTTATGTTGTTAAGATGAATCCGTCTATAACAGTACCGCGGCTACAGAATTACACCGAAGGCCAGAGCCGGAGCTTAGGAGAACGTTTGCTTTCACGGTATCAATGACAGGTTGAAAAACATCTCTAAAATATTGAAGGTTACATATTGAATTTGGGCAGAGGTTAGGTTTACTTTGCCGTACGCCAGCGCTGACCGCAGGGAGAAGGTTGGACCTGGAAGAATGTATTGCTCTGCGAGGAATTCCACTGGAACGAGAGTGTTTGAGAAACAAGAACAGATAACAAAAGGGTGGATGATGCCAGCGGAGTGGTCTCTCGGGTCGGGGTGCTTAGGTTGGGCTTGAGTTGAACAGAGGCCTTGTAAGACATTCTTAACATGCTGCGGGGATCAGATTGTGTCCTCCCTTGGTGCTTTATGGGCCTCAAATTAGGACTTTACTTGAAACGCTGGAGTGAATTGACGTTTTAAACCGGAAAAACGTGCAACTGGAAAGCAATTACTGTAGATGGTAAATCATCCCAGATACTATTACAACATTTCATTCTTGTGCGCAATAACCCTGATGTGTAAATGGTGCATGTGCACAAAATTGGCATTGAAATGTGTGAAAGCAATTGTTTTTTTTTTAAATAAATAACATATTTCCTGATCTACGCATTTAATGAAATATAGCGTTGTGTAATATCTGTTGTGTAAAGTCTTGATCTGACTAAATTTGATAGATATTCCAATTTTCCTCCACTTCTCTGTTTGCACGCCGCCGGACGCAAGGCTTTAAAAGTGTATGAATACCAAATGATTCTCAATGAGCGGGGACACAGACTGTATTTGGTAACCATAGCTGCTGCATTTAGTGTCCCAGCTTATCCGCGGGACGCTCGCCCGTTCCCAGTCGCAACCACCAGTCGCTAACTTTTATTACGGAGAGCTCAGATGGATTAGGCCTGAATCGCAACAAAAACTGTGCATAGATTATTAGAGCCCGGCGCTGGCTTTGTTTAAGATTGCGGCGTGTATACTGTAAGTGAATTTTTTACGAATAAGAACAACACTAACACCATTCACTATTTGACTTTTGTTATATAATGTACTTCCAAAAGAAGTTTAACGAGAAAAACATATGTAAACATTTTTTAATTCATGTTATTTTGTAAAGGTGTATTTAATGGGATGAAAAATCTTTTACTGTACTCACCGTCATGTCATTCCAAACCTGACTTTCTTTAGAAGTCACAAAAGAAGAAATTTTGAAGAATGTCTGGTCCCCATTGACTTCAATTGTATGGACACAAAACCACAGAGGCTTTTCTCAGAATATCTTCTTTTGTGTTCCATTGAAAAAAGAAACATACATAATCTTTTGATAAAAATGTCGATCGTTTCTGTTGATGTTTTCGTTTGTTCGGATGTCGCACTGATCAAAAGCCTTTAAATAAGTAGTCTGCCTATCTCTTGTGTTTGTTATTCAATTAAAGCTACATTTGAAGTTGTTTTCCTCAGATGGTTATTTTCTTTTTCCTTTCAACTTTGCATAATAACAGTTGTTAGTGCAATGTACTGGGTGACAGTGGGGGACCCCTCGCTTTTTCGCTTTATTTTTAATTATAAGTGCGCCCACGACTTCCCTAGAGTCTCTGAAAAATACAAGACAGAAAAACTGATTCTGTTCTGTTCTGCTCGCTTGGGCTGTGTTTAGGCAAACACACCGGCATATTCATCTTACTGCATCTGCAGTATAAAGTAAAGTATGCATTAAACACCCAGGTGACCTGCTGCAATGCACATAAATCATGTTATGCTATAAATAATGCAATAGAGTACCGAAGGGATGACGTATTTTTGTATGCAAACCGCGGAAGGAGCACTTCAGGTTAGGTTAGCGCCTAAAGTCTACAGGGTTTTTTTTCATGTTTTTTGCTAAAACGCCTGAAATGAGGTCTGTGGTTAACAAAACCCTTTAAATATTTTCACGTTTTAATCTATGACATATAACACACCAGTTATAACCCGCTCGGTATTTTTTTTAAACCTTTATTGTGTCCTTAAAACGGCGGTTGCTAACAAGTTGCTAAAAGCGAGTACTTCATTCGGCGGGGACGTTAGACGTCATCGCGCATATAAAGCTCACAAATAATGCAACATGGGCACAAATCTCTAAAATCATTGCTGGGGATTCGTTCACAGAGTAATTACTTAGCAGGGAACACGTTTTAATAAAGGTTGAAAAGTTGTCGGAGGCTTGGTGGTGGTGACGTTGATATCAAGCGGCCATAGTTTAGTCTGTTTATAGGCTCGTGTTAGCTTTTTACTCCTGCCGATTGTTTTTAAGGCTCCAAAAACAGCAAATGTTGTGTTAATCTGTAAAAATGATCTTGGTAGACAAAAGGTGTAAACTTGAAAATTTGTTAATCCCAGCGCTTGTTTTTTCCCATCTTCCAAAAGTCTATGGGAAAAATGCATAAGCTTTCGGTCGAGGGAACTAGCGCATCGATAGCTTCCAGGTTGGCCTACAAAAATTATCTCTGAGGTAATCTGTATATGATTTGGGATAGAAATGGGAGACAGAATATAATATATATTTTAAAGCCGAAAATGATATAACGAATACAACCCATTTTAAATAAACGTTGACATATTAAAATAATTAAGTTACTGCAAACTGTTGCGGTAGCACCAATATGCGGTATATTGTGACAAAAGCAACTGACTGTTCCAAGATGGCGGATGTGTTGATGTGTTTTGAGCATTCGACTGGGGCATCTGCGTATACATATACAGTGTGGTTCAGTGGCCATGGGTAGATTTCTCCAGGTGTTCTACACAGACGAATGGTGTTCCAGTATACGCGATTCTCAGAGGTGTTGAATACAGCACAGCAGCAGCTTATAGATGATCATTACAGAGCTAAATTGGACTTTTGCTTTCCTGTGTTCAGATTTGGGAGTCGAGCCCAGATGCTCCGCAGGGCTTCTGTCTCTCTTTTATTCTCTCTCTTAACCCTTCTACCTCACTTCTATCATCTGTGATGTTACCTGATATCGTACCCCATCCGCTGTGATGTTACCTGGGAAACCCACCCTCGGGACATTTGTGTTCGTCGAGGTGGGTGGATTTGTGTGTTATTTGGCAAACTAGGAGAACATTCCAGTAGATCTACAAACACTGCCACTTATTCACACACTGTTGTTTAGATATCAACAATCATCATAGATTTGGATCTCTGAATAAAATGTGTGCCATATTTGCTGGTACCTTGATTTACTTGGAGTATATCAGCAGCAAGAGTATTTTGAAGTGATAGCCAAATATCACCCCATTGGATTTACCATCAGTGGTTCAAAAAGACCCACCCCAGTGTCCGTACAGTTCTTCGTGGACCGTGGGAACCAAAATCCCCGGCCTTTCCGGCAGGTCAGCGCTCACATCCCAGCGTGCTTGTTTGCGGCGAGTCGGACCTCGGGAGGTACGAATTAATAATTGCTCGGAAGGTGTGTGGGTGGACTTAACTTTTTTTATTTTAATGTGGACCTTTCACAGTTGCCGGAGCCCGCAGGTAGGCGGGGGTCTCTGATGTTTAGGATGTGCTAATGCATTCCATCCAGCCCGCTAAATGAAAACTATGATGATATTAAAGCAGAACAAGCCAGAGGTGAACTTATTTTAATGTGACGAACATTGTGTCATTTTAAGGTCATCATAAAATAAACCCATTATACTATAATATAAAATATACCCGTTATCATTTTTTTGGCTGCAATTAAAGCCAAGTGTTTTTTTCGTGTAGATTTTAGGTGCTACATACCCTGCATGTTTGTATCTTCTTTGCTCCGCCTCTGAAACGCGCTGATTTTTACGCTCATCGCTCTGAAAAGCGAGGTGTGCTATGATTGGCCAATTCACCGTGCGTAGTGATTTGGTCGAATTATGCAACCGTTTTGACGAAAATGTAATATTCGGAACATCGGGTTCCAAAGCAATTGTACTGACAGTTGAAATGTCATCGTATTCCTTATCATTCGAGCCTAACTGATCCGGAAATGAAAATGATCCAGCCTACATCCACTTTGCGCGCGACTCGAGCAGAATGTAAGGATTGGTAAGGTTTTATTAAAAAATATTATGTTAAATAGTTTAACTATCTAGCTAACTGTGTTTTACCTTTTTATACGACTTTTAAGACTAAAACCATATCCATCAGAGTTTGTGTGAGATAGAAACAAGCTGGCATTACAGCAGGGAATGGTAACATAATAAATAACGCGAGCACTTTGAGCCTTGTAGATCAACCAGTGTTACGCCACGTCTCGTCGCGACTCAACAAAGACAATAAACCCCATATATATATATATATATAAACACAACATTTGTTGCCTCTAGTTGGAACATTATTACTGATTATTAGGACTCATGTTGTCTTTTTCACGTTACGCGCTTGTATGCATTTGCAGATCACAAACACACCACAAACTCAACCCGCGTTAGTCCGTAGCAAAGTGTTTTACAATTAAAATATACTTACGGGCTGTGAATCTGAAGCGCCAGACTGTAATCTTATATCAAAATAAGTTTTAATGGTTGGAATGGCCCCACTTTTTAACGACAGCTTTCATGCACAGTACAGTACATACTGTTATTTTAGTGCATAGTATAACTAGACGAATTGGGACGCAGGCGCTTAACTGTTGTTTCATTATTACCCCTTAGCAGACTATGACTCGTAAGATTTCATGTCTATGACTTATACTAAAAGTAGTTCTAAGAAAGATATATTGCATAACATTGTGTTCTTAAAAAGATTATGGTTCTTTTAATGTATCGGCTTTGACAGCTGACATGATGTGTGCTGTGAGCTTTTTGAGATCGTAACTCAGCTAATGATGTTGCTTCCTCCGTTAGCAACCTGTTATTGAGACTGATGGTTTTCATCTGGAGTTGAGGTGTGTGTAAGAGAACCGGCCTGCCGTTGGGCGGTTGGGTAACTGATGGATGACGTGAGACGATCGAGCGGGGTATAGACAAACACATCAGTGAGGGGGCTGGGAAGCAGAATGGCCTTGTTTGCTTGACAGAGCCTCTCCTCCGCACGCTGTTGGGGATTCTGTCATGATGCCTGCATCTGTTTCCACTGATGTGTTACTTGATAATGGACAAATAGTCTTCAATGTCTCTGTGGTATTGGTGATGGAGAAATCTGGGATACATATCAGCCTAACTTGACAAAACAAAGCAAGCGTGTATTCTCCAATGATGCCTTGCACCATCCAAGCTTGTTTCGCCTTAGGCATCCCAGTCCATGACTAAAAAAAGAAATATATATATACTAGATATTTTTAGCGATGTCCCCTGCATCCGCTGCTCCTCAACTGCGATTGGCTTATCACAGGATTAAGGTTTTGTAGGAGTCTCGAAGTCTAAACTGGTGTGCTGCTTCAAGACAGATCTTAGACTTTAGACTACTAGGACTACAGAGTTCTCTCCTGCTCTCTACTCTTCAGAAATAAAAGAGCCAGTGTGTCTTTGCTCCGGCCAGGCATCCGTTTGACCGAGCTCTCCACATAAAAGCCGCGGCGCTCGTCCAGAGCACTTCATCACCGACATGGACCCGAGATCATAAGTCTTCTAGGAATTACACCTTGATTAGTTTCCCATCAGTTGCCGCTCGTGGTAACGCAGCCCGATGCATCTGCGCACTGCACGGATTCGAGGTTTCCATAGCAACGCTGTGTTTTAGCAAAGTGAAAAGCGGAGGCTTGTGTCAATGTAACCTGTGAAGATTTTAACAGAAGTCTCCAATCAGGTCCAAAGGAGTGGGAGTAGCAAATGGTGTTTTCTTTAGGATCCGTTTTCGGCCAAAATTCATTCGATTTTGATTGGACGGACCCCCCTGTGCCCCCCGGATAAGGATAAAATTCCGTAGACAGTAAAAGATCATTTTAAAAATGTTTTACTTTAGGATTAACATTTGATCAAATGTAAGGCTTGAATGCATTGTCAATCACTTTGGCTGGAAGCATTTGCCAAATGTATAAACGTAATTGAATATATTTTCAGATTTCTCAACACCAGAGATCAGAGAAGTAATATTACAAAGCAGTAGACGTAAGTAAAACTTTGAGAAAATTGGGTCGAGGACAGGGGCCCGCTGCTTTCGGCTGATTTTTCTCTTACAGGTCCAATAAAAAAAGACAGATAGCAAATATTTCACAGACTCTTTAAACTTGGCATAACAAAGTGCAACAATTCCAGTTTCAATAACACTTGGGTCATTTGCATAAGCAGTTTTCATGTTGTATGATAAGAACCAAGGCTGTTTACTCAAATTATGGTTATTGTATTACACATTATCCTTACAAGTATGTGACCCTGTTGTGAGTAGCACGTTTGTAGTAATAGCCAAAAAAACATTGTATGGGTCAAAATTTTTGAATTTTCTTTCATGCCAAAATCATTCCGATATTAAGTAATGAGTGTCTTGAGTTTCTGTGGTATCAAAGACATTGAAAACCCCACACTGTGAAAAAATTTACAAAACTGTACTTTTACCCTCCGTGGGTTGGTCCCTAAGTGTTCCTTTTTGTACCTCTACAGGACAGGTATACATAACATAATACATGTCTTTTTGGGTACATTATTGTACCCTAAAGACCTATTGTCTACCTTTTAAAGCAATGGTTAAAGGTACACTTTTTTACGATGCAAAAGCTGAAGAATGTTTTGGGCCTGATAATAACTCCAACCAAACCTCAGGAGTTTAACAAAACAAAGTGAGATGGATTTGTATCCTGGTATGTATGCTGGTATAATCTGAGATGTCCAGGATATTAATCACAAGCCAAATATAGCTGGAAAGTTTATTCAAGCATTTGTATGTTCGGTCTCTTTTTCGTCTCTCTTGATCTTCTAGTCTACCTTCAGCAAACACTCCTTCCGTCTCGCTCGGGCTTCCTCTTCTCCCGTTCCGAGTGGAAAGCTCTTTAATCAGAATAAGCGAACGTCTTTTCCTCGCGTTTATTTTTACTGAGCGACTCTTTTGCGTTTTTTTTCAGCTAACAGCTCGCATGATCAAAGCAAACTTCAAAGCACATAATTATTTCCCCCGTCCCTGCCAGCAAAAGCAGGTCACGGCAGTCCAAGGTTGCTGGGTTTTGGAACACCCATCAACTTAGAAAGTACGTGGTGGTACGTTGTTTGCTAGTTCGATGAGGTTGACCTCTGGCCCACCGGCAGGTGATCCATCAACTACCTATAACAACTTCATGACATGAAATGACGAATGTAATTTCTGCAACATTAGCAGTAGCGCGTTTGCAAAAATAATGACGTTTCCCAAACTCACATCAGTCCTTCTGTGTTCCGCCGGTTGGCAAACTCAAATAAACAAAGCAATGTTTATGCCGTTCGAGGAAATTACCATAAGATTCAGAAGCGATGTCAACAATGTCTCAAACTGACCTCAGGTTTGTCAAGTCTGTATTGAATATTATACTATCCTTCAATATTATTGAAGATCTCAATATGAAGTCAAACATTTCCAATCAAGTTTTCCCAAATCCCAATTATTTTTACGTCTACAATCTACATTCATTTCCACCTCCACACATTTCATGGATTTCAACAATCGTCCCATTTGTTTCTTCTAAGCAATTTTAGCTTAGAAACATCTAAGCTAACACTTAAATGAGACACAGCTGAACTCCATCGAATCTCCTGAGCTCTGAAAGAGCCACATCTGAGCAATAACATGTTCCTCCGACTGGACGCATCGCTCCAGACAGGTTAACGTGTGTTTGGTCTGAGAGCGAGAGAGCTCATTCTTCCTGTCTGTTTTATCTTGATCTGTGGTGCATTGGCCCGCACTGTGACGTGCCTCTTGGCATGCGCTGTGATTAGTTTCTAAGACTCTTTCTAAAGGCTGCAATGTTTTCCCTGTTAAATAGGGCTAGTGTACAAATAATCCAGCCTGAGACATGTCCCATCTGCACTTACAGTCCTCCCTTTTATTTGGCAAAGAGGGGTGCCAATAAATCAGCACAGGCATGTTGTGAAGTAGTGGGAAACTGTGACCTTAAGTGGATGTACAAATAATGGTCTGTTAACGAAAGCCATTCAGTGAACTGAGAAATATACAGGACGGGTTCTGTCCTTAAATCCGGTGCGCTGGCTTGCTGTCTACACCCCACACAGATCGCTGCCTACTTAGGCAGTTTTTGTTTATTATAAAATAGGTTTCAAGTGATATTGTGTAATTCCAACACAATCTGGCAGCAAAAACGTTGCTATTTTACAGTGTGGCTAATTTTATGAATTCGTTCGATTTTGATTTATACATTTTGATACGATTTGCATTCGCGCCAGTGACGTTAGGTTTGGGGGCGGGTTTAGGGGTGGGGCTTCAAAAGTGCTTTTTTCCTAGTAATCGTTCGTTTTGTACGGTTGACAATGTACGAATTCGTACGAATCATACACCTTGTAAAACAGTTACGAAATCCTGTGAGATCAGTCTGGGAATTCGAGTTGTGAAACGAAACTATCTTCAAGTAATCTTACTTTATTTTCTTGTAAATCGATAACCGTTTTTCCGACTGCTTTTGCGCATGGCAAAAAACTTTACAATAAGGTTATAATTGTCGACATAAGTAAATGCATTAGCTGACATGAACTAACAATATAGTTTTTCAGCTTGTATTAATATTTGCTAATGTTAGTTAATGTCAATACAATTGCTCATGATCGCTCATGGTACACACAAATGTATTAGTCAGGGATGGGCTCATAAACCATAATATATTCATTTTTATTCATGTGTCCATTTATGAGGAATATAGACTGCTATGGATGTGACGATTCATTTACCCGACTATGAAAAATCATGCTTATAATAAAAACATTGAACTTGAACTTTAAGAGAGACTTCACGTGGGTATTTAAACCACCAAATATTGACATCTGACCTATCAGTATGGTAAAAACCAATTTGCTAAAGAGTTCAAGATTTTTTCATCTTAACATCTTGACATTTGCATGGGTTTGCACAAAGGCTAAAATAAACATGAAGGAAGAAAAATAAGTGCTACGTAATACATGAACTTATTGTTAACACATACAACCTTATTGCAAAGTGTTACCAAATAAGAGCATTCTCTTATCGGCTTCAGCACTACATACTAAACAACTATTCACATAGGTACATTTTTTCTTAAATTTAAATTGAAACGTGAACCAAAATCTGAAAGATGGCGTTCTACCCATTGGGGTATACTAGGACTTGTTTCTCTGTTCCCAGACTGGACCGTTGAGACGTTTCAGCCATTGCTGTGCAAACAGATAATACATTCTGCTAAGATTTCCAGTTGTTCTGTATTTCTAGATTCAGAAAGATTTACAGGCAGAGCCTTGCACATCTGTATTAGTACAAAATATGGCTGGAGAAGAGGAACCACGATTCTTTCCAGCAAACATACACACATTTGGCTGTGTGTCCGTGTCTTCCTGTTTCACTTGTATAATCCTGTCATTCTTTCAGTGAAACACACATATTTATGGTGAAAATCATGTAATATAAGACCTTTTATATCGTGGTAGGCTATATGAGACCAGTTTTTTATTGCACTTATGTTTTCTGTTGTCCTTATGTTGTTCCAGTTGCTTCCATTGTTTCCCTCATCGGTAAGTCACTTTGGATAAAAGAGTCTGCTAAATGACTAAATGTAAATGTATGTATCGTTTTAGGCCATGTTCACACTTCACTTCATTTTTGAAGCTGCTAGCGTCTGTTTTACATTATAATCCTATGGAGTAAACCGTGTTTTCAAAGAAGTCTTTTGAGGTTGAAAAAAGTGCAACCTGTCGTTTCCATAACAACATGCGGGGAACGTGATTGGTCGAGAAGGCGCAAACTGCCGCCGAAACTTCCGTTGGAGCATAGTTTTGTATAAATGTAAGTTTAATTTTCACTTTCAATAACTTCTGATTGCATTTCTAGCGAGAAATTAGTATTGTAGTTTTAAAAAATGTGGTTGGTTTTTGCAAAAACGCTTTCTGTTTATAATTCAAATAAACTTCCGTTACGCTGTCAATGAAGCCTGTCTCTCTAAGCTGCCTTCGTGCACAAATGCTATCTTTGAACATTCCCGGCTGCTATTTGTAACCGCAACGCTGCAAGCGTTTTTTTAACTAAAAAAGCGCCATTGTCTACTTTTTCTTGTCAAAAAAGAAGTCAAGTGTGAACACGGCCTTAGAATTGAAATGTTATGGCAAACGGTCCTGCAAGTAGAGTGCTTTCCATGCTACATTTATATATCGATTAATGATATTTTCTACAGTATATATTATTTTCTTATACAGTATAATTATAAAGTGCTCACACCCCATAAATGCGTTTCTAGCATACGGTTGCCCATGAACCATCTGAGGTTTCTGGCAGCTCTTGAATGTTTGTTATTTCTTGCGTCTGTTGAAGAAGTCATTGGATTTAATGCGAGTAAATGTTTGTGTGTAGAGCCTCGATGATCGGCAGTAGCGCGTACTGTATGTTTTCACTACAAAAAACAACTCGTTGGTAGGAAATCAAAAAGCAGATGTCTTGCTCTGAAGTGTATGTAAATCATGAAGTGCGCGTAAATAGAAAACGACAGTTTAATGTTTAAAACATCGAGAGAAAAGTATTTAATCACGTATCAAACGGAACTTGCGTGCGCTCTGACAGCACTTTACCGTATTTTATTTATGATATCAGTTCCTCGTAATGATATGTGCTGGAAAAGCTGTAATGCAGGAAAGATGTTCAGGTCCATGTAAACGGCTCTATAAGCTTCTCGGTCGACCGCTGTAACAGTGAGCCAGCTTTCATCAGATTCTGTGTATTCTCAAAACCGCCTCCTCTTTAAACGGAGCCGTCTTTCTAAATTCTTGACACATGTATTGGGTTGTGCCAGCAACCGGTAATTTTCCCCTCAAACCCAACGTCTCAGAAGTTTCAGCCGCGTCGACGATCTTCTTGTGTCAGTGTTATCTTCCATTCAGCGTTTGTTCTCTGTGGTATTTTTTGCTTAATCTGTAGTCAAGGCTTTCATGGCGAATTAATCATGTCTTCTCTTTACATTTAGGGCCAGATTTTTGCATCTTATTGGCGTGAAAAACTACTGTCGGTATTTATTTTCTCTTTCCTCACTTTCGAAGAGATTTTCCATTTTTAATGACACAGCACTTCCTGTCATTAACAAGTTTGAATGGTTTTCCACGTTTTCCCAGTTATCCAGCCATGGGTAGAGGTGGACCATAGTGAAGTACTTTTTAGTGTTTGTTCTGTATCACATTGTTTTTACTTTGGTAGAGTGTTGCGCTTTCTTACTTATACTCAAATTTTCTTACTCGTTACTTAAAACCGATTTTCCAACTGCTTTTGCACATGGCACTTGACAATAAGGTTATATTTGTCGAAATTATTAAATGCATTAGCTAACACGTAAGGGATAATCCATGCCTCAGAGGCAGACCGCGGGCCGGATCCGGACCTTTGCTTTATTAAGAAAACAGTAAAGGGTCACATTCTGTAAATAAACAATGTCGGGGAATTATTTAAAGATGCAATTGCTGTTTGTATGTTGTCAGTCATTTTTTTTATTTACAAATTTGAATTATCAGACTTTTATTAAGAGGGCAATCCCTACACATATATACTGTGGGTATCAAAAAATAAAATAAATGTCATATTGACTTTCAACGTGAAAGATCATATTTTATACATATATATCCTATATATCATATATATAAGCAGGGCTAAATTGATTAAATATTTATTTATTTGACCTCCATTTGGAAGAAAATTATAAAGACCGGTGCTCTCGGAACTATATTGAATACCCCTGCCTTAGAGCGACCTTTGTTTAAGTTTCTTTGAACTTGACCGATTTTGCCATAATCAAAACCTTATTTAAAAACCCTTTTCCTATAATATTCCATAAAAAATCATTTAAAAATCAAATAACATTGTATGAGATTGTTTGCTTGTTTTTGTGATATTTATAGTTCTGTGGTTCTTTAGAAAGCAAATTCTGTCCTTGCACATCACCCAGGAAGGCCTCACTTTTCTTCTGTTAGTTGATAATACCTAAACCCAATGCACACATCTGAAAAAAGAAACCTTTGATGTAACATAAAGCATGATTTCAAGCTCATCAAACTCATGCACCAGAAAAGGACACAATGGCTCTTAATTAGAAGACTGGATTTAATTTGCTGTGGTTAATAGAGGTTAATAACCTCTGAAATAATTCACTTGTGTTTCGCCGTGTGGGAAGGAGTGTGAGAATGAAACTGTGTGCACAGAGAGTGTCTTTGAGAGCAGGCAGATGTTGTCAGGCAGTAACTTCCCCCTTGACCAGATGCAGTTTGAGTTCCAAAGCCAACAGCATTACTAACAAAAGAGGACTTACTGGCCCTTATATCAGCTCTTGAGCCGTAGCCAAAGACCATCCACCAATGACTGTCTACACCTTATTATCCCCATCAAAACTCGGCTGCGGTTGCCATCGACCGTCGCTAAGGTGCAGAAACAAGTGAAGGCCTCATAACTGAGGCAAAGCCTGAAGTCTTTTAAACAGCCTGTGTCCAGAAAAACAATTGTAGCGCCGCTCACTGTTGTTCTTGGGGCCTGACCCAAAGTTGTCAAAGGACCATGGAACTCCGGGATGGCAGTCTACTGCATTTTTCTTTTCTGAAGCAAATGTGAGCACGTGATCTTGATTTTTGGTCTTGCTAGGGTGTTCTGTGTGGTTAGGGTGTTGATAGGTGGGTGATACAACAGCACACCTACAAGTCTATGATATTCTGTTCTCTTCTAGACTTGTGAGTTTCGTTCATTGTCCATAGCACAAATGTGGCAGGAGGAATTACACTCTGAAGTTTAAGACTTGGGGTTTGTTCAAATATGATCACATATACAGGTATGCAAAAACATGCATACTTGAAGTTCGTTTTAGTTAGTATACTTAAGTAATATTTGTATATTTTTAAGCATGAATTATAATATCAATGTAGTATACCAGTTCAATGCGGCTTGGAATCAAATATTTTTTGTTGTTTATTAAAGTATACTTTTAAGAATGAAGTGTTTTTAAGTGCACAAAAAGTAAGCACTTGTGTAGTTTTTAGGTAAAGTTTTAAGTATACATCATGTAGAAAGTAGGCCTATACTAATATCGATGTGCTTGTTGTATACTAGTTTAAGACCGCTTGGAATTACCCACTTCACCAAGTTTTTTAAAGTATACTATTTTCTTTAAATGTACAAAAATAATTAAGTTCATTTCATCAAGCATACTTAAGTTGTGTTATAGTTTTAAGTATACCTACCTTATGTTGTAACTATACTAATATTAATTGACTAGTAGTATACTACTGGGACTAAATTAGCCAGTTTTTAGTTTATAAAAGTGTACTTTAAAAAGGTATTCTTTAAGTGTAGCAGATACAGTATACCGATAGTCCAGTACTTGTAGCACATCTTTACACAATGAAAGCGCACTTTGAAGAAGCCTAGTATTTAGGCCTATGTATTATTTTTGCACAGTAATGAAACTATGTGTATAAACACACCTACAAGCCAAGTATAGAATAATACATTTTACAAGTATTTCGATCGAACGACTAAATACTGAGTATAATAGAAAAACCGAATGAAAACTTTGTTATTTCTCGTTTAAAAAAGGTATGCCAATAGCACACTTAAAAATCTTCTCTTATCTCGAGAGACCCTTTGATGGTCAATATTCAGGTTTTCGGACAACTGTAGTCACCTGTCTCTACTTTGTCTATGGATTTAAGACTGTTGCTATTGTCACTTTACTAACCAGCTGCAAAAGACCCTTGTTACCCAGAAATCTCTCTCTCCATTAAAGTTCTCCTGCTTCGCTCATTTTAGATGAAAAATAACAGGCCCAATATCCTTGCAGAGTAACTCTAAATGACATCAGGATATCACATCACTTGGGAAATGTAGCCCAATTTTCTGTTATATTCAATAAATGGCAACAAAGCCGCGGACATGCGCCAGTTGAGGTCATATCATAGCTCGCTGCTGCCGTTAAGCTGTTCTTGGCTGGAGTTTGCATGGGATTGAGCTTTTGGCACACAGAAACGTAAAAAAACAATGGGTGAGAAGCTAATGGATTTGGCCCATGGGATGAGGCCAGCAGGGGACTAAAGGTGACCCTCCCAACCCTGCTGAATGTGATTCTGGGTGACATGTGATAATTGGAGATATTATGTTCGCCTGTAAAAGAATCGCAGTGGCCAACCTGACAAAGTAACAAACAGCTGCGAGCTCGCTCCGACAGAAAATAACCAGAGCGCAACATTTGTTTCTCATTGCGTTGTTTTAGCGAAGTGAATACAAGTGAAGTTCAAGAGTGAGCTTCGGTCAGACCATCGCTTTGAATTAGAGCTCTGGTTTAGATGGTCAGGCCCAGATGGATGTATAAAACGGGTGAAAAATGACATTGAAGGTGGGACCTGGAATATGTCTAGGGACAGGAATGTTTTGGAGAGTTGGAGGTGTGCCACCTGGCGCCACCATAAATGCCCGAGGAGAGCACCAAAAGATTTGCCACAACGTCAAATTTGGCACAGTAAGTCAAATGAATCATTTCTAAAACAACTATTGAAACAAATGAGCTATACCTTCATTTATCAGGTGATGGTTCAGTGCCGTGATTATATTAAGCATAAATCTTTTCTCCATGGTTGTAACCATCTGTGTAAAGAATTAACAATGGCTTGCAGTAATTACGGCTGATTATCCTCTCGCCTCTGTCATTAGCTCGGCGTTGAGGTCCTGACACGGTGAATAACCGCGTGTGTTGGCCATTCATTGTTGTAACTGAGGAGCTTTTCAACACGGTGTGCTTTGGAGATCGGCCAAGCGTTGCGATTTCATCTCTGACCGATCCCATCCACCTTGTTCAGGAACTGTGAGGCGTAGAAAATTATTTTACATTAAGATCCTCTGCCAGTTCCATTAAGATTCTATAATGAGTCAATGATGGATTGTGTTCAGATATCAAATCATTACAGGCAGTCCAAAAATGGATATTAATGAGTTAACGAGAACTAATAATTATAATAATAATATGGTAATCAACTTTATTTTATATAGCACCTTTCAATGTTACTTCCCAAAGCACTTTACATAAAAGAAACCAGATTCTTTGCAATATGAGGTTTAAAACACTAGTAGTTACGCGCAATTTGTGCTTTGGGCATGAATGATACCTTTCGATTTGATTTCAAACTTGTAATATGAACGTAAACAAACAAAAAATCCTGAAGAAGGAAACATCCACACCAAAAGTCATGCATACAAACATCTCTTACGAAACAATAATATAATGCAATATATGAAATAATAATTATTGCATAAAAGTGCTTCCAGTATATGAAAAGCTGAAATTCAACAATGAATGTATTTTTCAACATAGATTATTTTATATATTTTCAAATGCTGACAAATAAACCGTGCCATGTGTTCTATGGTGTGACACAGCAAAAATGTCGAAAAACAAATATATTAGTATATTATTTTCTAATAATAATAACTATATATATATATATATATATATATATATATATATAAATCAGATTAACTTGCAATTATTTTGAAATATAATATATATTATTTTATAGTATGAATATTTATAATATTATAAAGCATAAGAGAGATCTATCGGTATTGATAGTTGTTTTAGTTTGTTAAAATATTGGAGAGACACGTTTAGCCAAGTAACGGTTCTTCTCGGTTTCTTTTTATCAGAAATAATCTACAGGCACTCTATTGTTTGTGAATGTGTACCGGAAGTTCAGTTGGGGTCACAAAAGTGCGCATGCGCAGTTACGTTTGTTTATGTTGTTAAGGTGAAGCCGTCTATATGGACAAAAGTATTTGGATTTGATGTTAATTCCAACAATTCAAATCTAAAAAAACGTTATTGCTATACCATAAAACAATAAATAACTTTGTATATACTGTACATAGACATATATATATATATATATATATATATATATATATACATACATAAAATAAAGGAAATACATCAAATGAAATTAAATATATATAAAATGGATATAAAAGGAAACAAAAATGATAACATGCCCACATCCATCTGTGCCAAATCGTCATTTTTGCGACTGTTCTTCAGGCTTTGAAAAATATCGTTCATAATGAATTTTCCGAGCGGCGAGTTTTCGGTTCATTTTTCTCGGCAAGCGATTCGCGCCAGAGCCGCATTCATCTCCTCTCGTTTACATTTTTTCACTCCCTTCCAAAATTACAAGAGGATTAATTAGGCACATGGGAATGAGTATCGCTGAACTCTTTCACAGCGGGCGGAGGAAGAGCCAAGCGCTGAGCAAACGTTTGAATCTGCGGGATTAATGATCGTTGATGTGTTTCCGCTTGATTTAGGAAAATTAGGCTCTCTGGTTGTGGGAGTGCAGCTTGCCTCACAGACACAGGGATTTGTTTGAAAACGCTGGCCGCTAAATGACTTGTATTCGTGTATGTGAAGGCATTTAGCGGCAAATATTGTTACATTTTTGCCTTTCGCTGATGTTTAATGGCCTCCTTTTCCTCGCATGACCCTCTTCCAGCAGGAAAGTCGCACTTGGAGCCAAATGAACTTCGCTCTGGGTGAAATTGATATTGACACTGTGCACGGGTCACTCGCTCTATTCAAAGCAATGCGAGGTAATCCGATGACAATAACAGCTGGTTCTGGGCTGTCCCTCTTACTTAACCTGTATCATCACGTTCAAGAATCAATGGATCATTGACTAAGAAAATACATATTTGAGGAATTTCCATAAACAGATGGAGACAGTGAAGCACCAGCTGTTGGTACAGTTGAAAAGTCTCAATACTATTTAATACTTCTATGGCTGTCCTGTTGAAAAGTTCTGTTTGCGATTTCCACCAGGCATGACATTCTTGGTAAACCAGCTTCACCAAATAAACCAAAATTACTTAAAGGGACAGTTCATGCAAAGAAAATGGAAAATTCTGTCATTTATTCACCCTCAAGTTGTTTAAATCCTGTGTGTGAGGCTTTGTTCTGTGGAACACAAAAGAAGGTATTTTGAGAAATGTGTCCATACAAAGTCAATGGGGTTCAGTCTCATTTCGGTCTCAGATATTTTCTCCTGAGAAAGAGTCATAGATCTCACAAATGTCTCCATTAGAGTTTCAGAAGAGATCTGACATTTGTCAAGTCTGCAATCAAAAGTCAATATTATTAAAGATCTCGATTTCACTGCATTATGGGAAAGCGCGTACCAGATTTTTTCTATTTTTTCTAGCCTTTCAGTTAATGAACGAACTGAACTGTAGGTGGTCCGTGGTACTTCATCTATACAGTAAATCCTTCAATCGAAGTGATTCATTGGTAGGAATGATGTTCATAATCAGCAAAGGATGTTGACCCTGAACATTTCCTCTTGACAGAATTACACCAGCAGGAAATGTTCTGGGTCATTCTATGACGCTTGTGTCAGACTGTGTGTGTTCTGAATGTTGTTACCTTGTACTGGTACTGTACCTTGAGACCTGTGGAAATGCATTCGGGAGGAACCTTATGGGTTTAAAAGCTGTTTGGCTTTTCCAAAAATGTCTATGAACTGCAAACATGTGTTTTGCCACGGCTTTCTCACAAACTGTCCTTTTGTGTTGGCACCAGCAGGGCGGCGCAAGACACCCCGGTGCAGTCATGTCACATGACAGACTTATTACACGCTGTCTCTATAGCATGTCTTCTTTTTCCTAAACGGGAGTATGTGGCTTTAACTGAAATCCCAGAGTGAATGTCGAAGAGAAAAATAAATGAGTTCCTTTATGTTTCGTTCTTTTCCCCATCATACTGATCTTGTCCATGATAAAGAGTTATTAGTTTGGAAACGGCTCTAGCTTTATTTAACCTTGCGTAGGATAGGAAGAGATCTTTAAATCAAAACAGACCTCCCAGTCTGAATTGTTCGATGAGCGTTCTTGGAGCGGTCTCCGTATTCCGACAGACCAAGAGGCGGGGAGGTTTTCTCATTTTTAGCATTTCATTACTGCGGGAGTCGAGCTTTTTTGTGGATCCGGTTTCACCCGACGCTGCGATTGGTTTATGTCTGTTCTCATATTTTGATAAACGCAGATCTCTGCGGTTTTTCGGCCTCGCTGACTTTTATAGGACAGTTAGCACCTGCTAATGGATACTAACGCTCCAGGAAATTCACATCGTTTTGGAATTCTTTCCTTCGCAGTGTACGTCACAGCTGTCTCGAATCGCAGCGTTCGGAGCCAAATAGGTCAGAAGAATTCATCTAATCTGTAAATCTCGATTTAACAGACCTCAAATCCCAGAGCTGTCATGGATCACGCTTATTAGCTTCATGGTGAAACTCGGTCATTTTGGAGAAGACGTAAATTGCACCATTAGGACGTCTAACTATACACGGATCCTAATGAGAATTCCTGATTTTGTCAGGGGATTCACAGACGCGTAGAATGAAAGAACAACCCAAAACATTTAGGTTTACATTCTGCGTTTTCTGTCATTTTCATTTCAGTTGTTGCCCATCAGTGTACTCCAGGCATATACATTTTTTTAAGCTAAAATTATTTTTTATTAATGAAAACATATGCAACACACATGGTTTGGTGCCAATTCAAAGTCTAAAGCTGTTTATACACACTACACAATAAAACCTTTGCAGTTACATAGCAACACCTTGGCAACCACCCAGACCGCCATCGCGACCACATAGCCATGCCCTGGCAACCACCCATGACACCCTAGTAACCATTTAGAAGAACCTAGCAACTACATGGTAACATGCAAACATTCATATTACATTTACAGTTACATAGCAACACCTTGGCAACCACCCAGAGCACTGCTTCACCGAAATAGCCATGTCCCGGCACCACCAGAAAGTCTATTTCTGTTGTGTCTTTTGTGGTTGGCTCATCATAGCAGAATTCGCTGTGTGCGTAGGCCTACTTTAAAATGTATTTAATAGGCCGAGAGAATACCCAGCTCTCCAATCATGTCACACATTAAGTATGGTATGGTTTTGATGCACTATGGAGTGAAACTTAATGCAGGCCTAGTGTCATATTAATCAGCCGGTTAATATTAAGAGCAAGATGATGGCAATTCACTTTACAGTACAGGCGCTGGTGGTAGCTGGGTGCTGACAGAGCAATGAATCAATGTGCCATTTCTCACATGAAGAGTTCTGTGGTTTTGCTCTAAAAACATGAGACGCCCTTCAGAATACCCAAACTATGTCTGGTCTGAAGATATCGGCAGCAAGTAGACAAAGATGGTTATTCTCACTTGCATAAAGTGTCAATAAATAGCACCTATGTTATTCTTTATTACGTCTTTAGAGATCATTGTCAGTGTTAGCTTGTCTTCACATCTGTGGAAGTGCTTCTGGACCAGTGTTTACATCTTGCGAAGGGGCTTATACAAACATTTGAAAACATGTTGAATATTTACATTTTTATTGCAAATTTTGTTTTCTTCGTTTTCTTTTAGAGCATACACAAAGCTCAAAAAAAGGAAACTTAACCTTTGAAAAGTAAACTATCAAAACACTTATGTACATACTGGGTATAAGATTTAATTATATGACAATATTGACAAAAGTAAAAATGCCTTGAAATTCCAAAAACAGATTTATTTCTAACAACTTTCAATATTTCTGTTATTGTGCATTATGTAATTGACAACATTCAAGGTTTAATGGAACCTTCTGTATGTAAATTAATAAAAACTGAATATATCTGTCACTGAAAAACAAAAATGTATAAATGTATAAATTAAAAATTAAAATTGAGAAAGCTAAAAAACAGTAAAAAAAAGCTTAACCAATAGCTTTCACAGATTTCTAATAAATAATACATATTGAATATTTTTTGTATCATGCCACGCTCTGTTACACCCCTAAAACATGTCAATATTTAGTCTTTGGTATATTTATTATCAAATAAATGTATGTTGTTTTATGGGTATTTTGATATAAAAACAAGACTCTTACTAGAGTCCTGGAAGTATTTTTTATCCTAGTCTCTGCTTCTTTCTCCTCTCCGTCTGTTTTTTGTTCTGTGTGTTACTGGAGCCGGTACAATCTCACAGAGAAAACACTTCCAGAGACACACAGATCAATGTGTCTGGTAAACAAAGATTGTTGAAATCAGAAATATCAGAGTACAAAGCTGCAGACGACGTAAAATGCGTCCTCTCTCTCGTCTCACAAAATACATCTCTGAACCCAAAGCTTGTATACAGCAGATGCAACAACAAGTAGAATTCTGTCGGAAGACATTTTCTGAGCATTTCCTGGAATCACTTTAACACACACATCCAAAGGGGAATTAGGATTATTTTACCCCGAACACCTCTAAACATTTGGCTTTAATTCCGTCAGGTCAGACAGTCGGCTGGTCCTGTTCAGAGTTCAGGAGTGAGATGTGCGTTGGCCATACGGCTCACTTCTATGACAACTTTGATAAACACAATTGCATTCTGTTAGTGATGTGGATGTCACAGCTTGTAAGAGTGACCAGCATGGAATGGCAAAGAAACGTCTGTTTTCAGAAAAAAAAAATGTTTTAAGACGGTGCCTTGTTTGACTGATCACTCGCACAAAGACTTTCGTACCTTTACGTTTAGTTCAACCAAAAATGAACATTTTGTGACTATCTCCCCCTGACTCAAGTCATCTGTATTCACTTTTTTATCAACACAAAAGACGATGCTTTATGTTTTTATTTTTCACTCAGTTAAGGAAAAAAGTGACCACATTTTCACTTTTTCTCTGTGCTTCATAGAAAATGTATTTTGGCTGAAGGATCAACATCATTACAACAATAAAACCAACTGAGTTGACAGGTTTTCTCTTCACCTGATCTCTGGACTTTCGCGACGCTTGTTTGGAGCTTGACAGCCAAAGGATTTCATATGGAAGACGGCTTGAACATTCTCCAAAACATCTTTTCTGTGTTTATTGGAAAGCCACAAAACCACTTACAGATCTTGTTTCTCTTACAATATGTAATACCAGAACAGTAAAGAACTGGTAGAAAAACAATGCGCCGTATAACTTAAGCCTCCGGAGAGTCATTAGAGGTCAACTGAGTGACTACCACGTTTAGGTGCCCAAAGAGAAGGAATCTTTTGTGTTCTGAACGACATGACGATGAACAAATAACGACAGAATTATAATTCATTCAATTTCCTATTCCTCTTATTTCTGCACTCACGCAGTTTGTGTACAGCAGTCAGGTCACGCAGATGTTAGTGTTGTTTAGCCGAGTCCCCGGACGCCACCGTTTTCTGTCCAGAGGTTGACGAGAATCTCATGGACCTGCTGATCTCTCCACCACCCACCCACATCTGGAGCCGGGAGAGATATGATTGATGGCAGTTCCGCTGGTGGTCTGTGGGAGACTTGGAGGAGGTCACATCCCGCCGGAGAATGTGTAGCCGATGGGATGCTTATCACCTTCTCACACCCACTCACAGTCCGACCAGCACAGCCACTGTGCGTTTGATTGTGTGTGTTTGTGCGAGAACGCAGACGCGAACGCTCGGTCAGAGCTGCTTTGCAAACGCGCAGTCCCATGGAACATACTTGCGTACGATCTTGAGTTATTGTGGCGGCAACAAACCTCAGTGCCATTGAACTGGATGTGTCATATTTTATGTACTTCACGTTTAGCTGGAATCACTTTAAAGATGCCATGACACTTTACATTTTCACCAAGATTCTTATATTGTTATTTATCTAATATAAGCCTAAATAAACACAAAAAATAAAAAAAAGAGAAATGTTGCCTTAGAAAAAACTGAAATATGTTTAAATTAACTGTAGTGTAAATAAATAAAAAGGAAAAAAAATGAAATAAAAAGAAATGATACTTAAACAACGATATTAATGTATAAATTCCTATAAAATAAACTTTAATAAACACAAAAAATAAAAGCCAATTTAAAATATTACTATTAAACTCTATTAAATATTTCTATTATCATAAAAATTATATAAATATATTGGAATAGGTTAAATATGAAAAATGCTACAATATAAACTAAAAATAAAAAACTACAAGAACTCAGCAAAAAACAAATACATTAAAAGTACGAAGCCATTTTTTTTCATTTTGACTTTACAAATCCATCTACATGTTGAGATCAAGGTTATTTTAGTTAACTCAAATTAAAACTTCGAAAGCGTTTTGTTTATTAAAATCAGCTAAAATATTGGTCTAAAAATTTTGAAATAATATTGAAATAAGTATAAAGCATTAAAATTATAATAATAAACAAAACTAAAACTAATTCATCTTATATACTGTAGCAACATAAATAAAACTAAAGTTGCTAAATATTTAACTAAAATTAACATAAGAACTAAAAGTCTAAAAATAAAAGCTAATTTAAAATGTTAATAAAAACGAAATCAAAAATTAAAAACTATAATAACTCACTGAGTACATACTGTACACATTTCATCAACACGTACATTCCGCGGGCGTGTAAACAACCTTCTCATTTTAAATAAACATTTGTGATGATGATAGACATTTGACAAAAGCTACTGTCTGTTAGCATGTGTTTGGTCGTATTCCACACCAGTGTATTCCTCTGAATTGTTTTGGCAGGACAAATTGAAACAAACTGAAGTTTGATTTTTCGAAGCAATTTGTTTTTATCTGAGACAACAATATCATTTCGACAAATGTGGTTCCATTTTTCGAATCAGCCTTATTTGTTATGTTTACGTTGAAGATGTTTACTGCGGGAAGAATCTTGATGAAGATAGACAAGTTATACTGCCTTCAGTCATGTGGCAATGCTCGTGTTTATGAGATGAGAGCATATAAATGTCACCACATTGTTGCAATTGCGAATGAGAAACTCGGCCCATAACGTTCCATTTTGAGGGGTGTCAATTAAAGAATTATTTATAATTTTTAAGAATAATCGTGGTTGGTCAATTGTTTTTTATTTTAAATGTATGACTCAAAGTCTGTTTACACCAAGGGTGTTAATCCATATAGAGAGATATTATAAAGTATATACCGTATAATTAAAGAAAATGTAAGAGAATAGTGCCAACCACACCACAAATTTTCCAAGAATAATGCAGAGGAATGATATTGTGAGATTTATCCCCACAAACATGCATTGTTGTACATAATGACCCAGTTAGGCCATAGCATCAATTTCTACGCTTATGAAATCTTGTTGCGTCTCGATCTCAACACAGAAAGTTCGAAAAAACACAAATGATATGTGAAAGCAAAGAGGGGAATTATTAGCCTGGTGGGATGCCAGCACAACAGCATCCAAAACAGAACATCTGCTTGTGATCAGATATGCTGCTCGTTTTAACAGGCCGGTCAATTGAAAAGAAATAAGAGAGAAAAATGAGAAGCTTCCTGGAACTACTATTATGTTCTGTTTTTGATTGACCTTTTCTATTACTATTTGCTATGTACGCTAAAGAGGACAGAAAGCTTTGTGCATAAATGTAGTTAGTAACGCAGTTTAATTATGACATGTTTTGAGATAAATCGGAGCTGACTGAAGTTTTTTAAATCTTAAATCCACTGGATTCCTTTTTTTAATGCTTCAGTGCTAATATTTTTGGACTATGTCCTTCCTGAAGTCGGTAACAGAATAATCATGTGACTCCAAAAATGTATTAATACGGACCAAACTGACCAATCTGTCGCGATTCTGAGACGGTGTCACGATTCTGTCTGTTTCCCTGTTTATTTGGACTTTTAGTTTGTATGCCTTAGTTCCTGTTTCCTGAATAGTGTTGTAGTTTGTTGTAGTTCTTTTGTTCATTGGGTTTGTCATTATCAGTTTCAGGTGTGTCTTGTTAGCCTCTCGTTTCCCTGTGTATATATATATCCCTTGTGTTTCAGTTGTGTAGTGTCAGTTGTTATTTGATGGTTCAGAGTTCTTGTGTCTTTTGGGTTACTTTGTTACTTTGTTACTTTGTTACTTTGTTACTTTGTTACTTTGTTACTTTGTTACTTTGTTACTTTGTTACTTTGTTACTTTGTTACTTTGTTCTTTGTGTCTTGTCTTGTTATTAAATGATCTGCGTGTGTATCCGCTTCTTGTTTTCCCTCTGCCATTCGTTACAGACGGTCATAGTTAAAGGTTCTGGATGCTAAAATCCTCTGGGGCGGGCTAGACTCTTCTTAAAGGTCAAGTGTGTCTTTTTTGTACCTCTAGCAACCTCAGACGGGGTTTTAATCGGTTTATTTGAGCATCCAGGAAGCAACATTGGCTTGACCATTGACATTCATTTGGAACGGAACTTTATGTTTGTCTGACAAATGAAATAAACCGCAGACTAAACTTTGAACTAATTAAATAAAATTGGATAAATTTGTATTATTAAAAATTTTCAGTTGTAGAGTTTGTTTGTCATAGAACCATCAATGGAAAGCATAATACACCGTCCTGACATTTCATGTTTCAAATTTCAATCCATAAAATAAAATTCAAATTCAATAAACTGCTATTACACTGACAAGTTACTTTTAAGTATGCAAACTTTAATATGTTGCATCCTTTTTGAGAGTGTTCGTAGACCACAAGTAACAAACAAATACGATTTAGCTTTCTCGGAAGAAAGCTTGGAAGTCACAGGACTCGCCTTAAATGACACTAGTTTAAGGACACCCACTCATGACTCTTGTCCAATATCTACTTGTCGTCTTGATAAATCAAGATTGACATGGGAATGTTGGTTTAATATTGCAATGACATTGAATCCTTTTCAAAACCTGAACTTTTTCAAATGTCCGCTGTCTAATTAACCAAAAGCCTTGTTAAGGAAAGAAAACCTTTATATGACTCTTTCTTCAGTGGAACACAAAAGAAGATATTTTGAAAAATGTGTCAGTGGTTTTGTTCATACAATGAAAGTCAATGGGGGTCGATGTCATTTGGATACCAACATTCTGCAAAGTATCGTCTTTTTTTGTCCTGCAGAAGAAAGAAGGTCATTCAGGTCAGGATGACATGACGGTGAATGAATTATGACAGATTTTTGAGGTGAACTATTCCTTACACCGTCTCCTTACTTCACTCCTACAAAAACCTCCTAGGATCACTGGATTTTGGAATATATCCATTGTTTCACAGTCAAGGGTATATTAAGGATCAATATCTAATTTATTAAGCCAATTACATGCCATAAAACCTACACAGTTATGATCGGAAGCAGAGACATGCTTGAGATGTGGTCTTAAAGAAAGTACATTCCTGCATCCTGCAAGGAAATGATGTGAAATCAAAAGATTTTGGCAGGAGGCAGCGGTACAGTGGCCAGAATCTTGGACACATCGTTTCCAGTGGACCCAGATCCCTGTATCTTAGGAAATGTCAATAATATTAATCTCAGAGACAACCGTAAAATTTTATATACAAACACTGCTTTCACCGTTGCTAGGAAATCGCACAAGGAAACAGTCTTATTGACTACCTGCAGACATTCACTTATTGGCGATATGTTTTTTTGCGTGACTTCTGCAACAGCTTGTACTTAAACTAAGAATATAAATAGTAATAAATAGTTTTGAAATCTTCGAAAAACTAATATAGACTTCCCCAGGTGCATATGCAGTACGGTGTGCGCATAATAGATATTTACATATTACAATTTTTTTATTAATGCTTATATGTTCACGAAGAACTGCGTACTGTGCGCATATTTCTGTGACTATGCAACGTGTATCCATCAAACCCCAGGACGTTTAGTTTGTTTTATTTGCGATTATTTACACTGCGCAGCCCCGCCCACAGTGAAATCTCATAGGTGTACAATTTCCCCTGAAATAACACCAAATCTTTTCTGAATAGCCGCGATTGTATTTCTGTTTTATTTTGGAGTGTGAACAGATAAATGTGTCTCATTGCATCTGGTTAGGAGCGAGTGTTGTTTTTCTCACGCTGGGCTGTGCGGTGGGGTGTTATAATCATTGCGTGATATTATATTTCCTCTCATTCCGCTCATGTTTTCACCGTGGACTTCTCATTTAATTAAAACGTTTGTTTGGACATCTGTGTTGAAGGGAATATCGATATGCTGCTCATATTCATTGCTATAAAAAACATTTTTTTTTGTCATGCAATGCAGCACAAAACTCATTTTCCCACCCGGAGTAATGTCTATAATGTTTATAAGTGGGATTTTGACAACCATAGCTAATGAACCGTGAACGTACGCTAACCTCCTGCATTAGCCAATCTCCTCTTCTCCATCGCTGTGAACGGGGATGGGCATAAGCCGGGTGTCGATCTACCTGGCGGGCCCCCGAAACAATATTGAGGTTTGCCGCCGTTGAGGATGCCGTAGACAGGAAGAACAATAGAGATTTGAGACCCATTTAAAGCGTATCGTGCAACTGGAAGGTTTATTCTTCAGGGAGCGAATCACTGTTAAATCTGACGTCCCAGCTATTGGGAGCCCACCGCTGCTGGTGTGTTTTCATTGGCAGCGACCGGTGGGCTGCTTAACCAGGACCGCCGTCCAACATTTGAAATTAAGAAAGCACCTACACAGATTTATAGAAGGAGTTGTTACATTTTCCAAATTAAAAATGAGCAAGAATTTATAGAATGCACAAGTGACCTTTCCCACAGAATTACACAGTATTTCTGCACAGAAGAAATTGAAGATCCTAAGACGTCTTTTAACATTTGCAGTGACCTCGGTTTTAAGACTTCAGTACACATGGAAAATGATTTATTTTTGCAGAACCTTTTTACTTTCTTGACAGACATGGTCATAAACTTGTTTGAATACACAATGAAAACAATTTCTTAAGTTGTGTTTCGTTTAAAATTGTTTGTTTCTTTATGAAGTTTAACATGCTGATGCTGAATACAGAAATTACTTTTTTTAATTTTTACCATCGACGACGGTACTCACAAAAAAATGAAAATATATTTTCACACGTCTGTAGTATTACTCGTACGCAGAAATGAAAAGGTATTGGCATAACACTGAGCTCAAAACAACAGTTCAACGTAACAGTTACAAAAGATTTGTCGTCCTCAACTTCAGAAGTGCACATTTGATCGTTTTTGTCTTTTATGACTAATACAAAGTTCCAGACGTAGTCACCCATCGTCGCCTCATCTAGAATTTTCTGACACTGGCGATTGAAAAATCCTTTTTAAAATGTGTAAATTTATGCAGTTTTTGTTTATTTGCAATATAAAATATATCATCATTAATGATATAAGCTTAAAATGTAGCCTACTTGAGCTCAATATACACTGAAACATTGATGCTGCATGAAAATATATATGACCACAATAATTAGCACCACAGAATTGTATAAGAACTTTAAAAAGATCGGGCAAACATAATTTATGTTTGATATGTTAAAGGCACAGTTCATACAAAGATGCAAATTCATTCATCATTCACTCACTCTCGTGTCATTCCAAACCTTTATGACTTTATTTCTTTTGCAGGACACAAAAATAAATATTTGAAAGAACTTTGATAGCCAAACAACACTGTACCCAATGACTTCCATTGCACGAACACAAAACCACAGTGACATTTCTCAAAATATCTTCTTTTGTGGTCCACAGAAGAAAGCGTCATTTACTGTACAGGTGAAAAGTGATTTGAATTTTTAGTTGAACTGTCCCTTTAAGAATTTCTCTTTTCTGTTTCTGTCCACATCCCAGTGCATTCAGATGCGGCCGTGCACCTTTACGATGCTGGACAAATGATTTCCTGATTTTGAGCTTGTGGATGTATAGACAAGAAAACTAGGAAGCATTATGTAATACATTGAGAAGTAAATGAAAGTCTTGGCTACATTGAGATACAGCAACTGACGCTAATAAAAAGGGCTTGCTGGCCGACTCGAAGTATAGTTTGCTCTAGAAATGGTATCAACTGACAGTAGGTGGAATATTTTGGGTAAAGCTGGGAGGCCGGCTTATGTTCAAGGTCATAGCTCACTGTGGCGTCAAAGAGGGATTTGCTGGTCTGGAAGAGTGTAAGCCTCAATGGGACGGGTGGGTGGACCAAACATAAATAATACAGGAAAAGGAATGAGTGTTTTTCCTTGAATGAAATGTAAATTCAGCATTATGATTTACAATAAAGACTGGAACAGTTCGACATTTCAGAGTAATACCTGACAGAAACTAGGACCTTAGGCTAAAGGGCGACGTTTAAAAGCGTGTTGATTTATTCTGTATCCATCGTGTCTTCATGAGGTAATTCATGCAGTTTTCTGCACTTGTCTAGCAACTCTAAACAGCGTACGGTTAAGGAAATGAACAGCCTGTATATTTCATGGCAGGTGATTTGGTTGTTCGGATTTGCATGATATTTGTTTAAAATTATTGCATGGCTCGTTGGAATGCTTGATTCTGATTGGTCAGTCGTGACATTTGCAGGTTCGATATTCCCAGATAACAACCTCTCAAAACGAATAACACATGGTAACCCGGATGCAGCAAATCATTTTGACAGGTTTTTGGACAAATATGTCTTTAAAAATGATATTATCAAATGATTAAACCAAATTGCCTGTTTGTGATACTGGAACGTCGTTTCTTACCTTAAAACCGAAAGCGAACGGCTTTTCCTCAGGGAAGGTCTGCATTCGGTAAAAATGAGCTAATCAAATATTTCAAATTCACATTTCATGTCGATTTTTGGTCACACTTCTCATAAACGATGACTTTTTCCCCAATTAACTCTTAATTTGTTGCTTATTAATAGTTAGTAGGGTAGTTATTAGGTTTAGGGATTGGGTAGGATTAGGGATGTAGAACTAAAGTACTAATAAACAGACAAAATGCCAATAATAGGCATGCTAATAACAACTAGTTTATAGTGACAATTGCCCCCTGTACTGAAGTGTTACCCTATTTTGTTCTCATGTGGCAAGAAGCCGTGTAATAAGCGGGATAATGTACAAGCAGGGGGCTGTTCACACTCTCAGGGATTATTTCTGCGATATCAACCGGCTGCCTGTACATAATCCCTTACATGTTTATTTTATACGATTGTTTTTTGTGTGTTTGTCCTGCAGTCCTCAAGAACGACGCGCTCGGATGAGGACAGGGACACAGGCTGGGATGCCTGGGGCGCGTGGAGCGACTGCTCTCGTACCTGTGGGGGCGGAGCCTCTTATTCTCTACGCAGGTGTCTCAATGGAGGGTGAGCGAGGACATACAAACGCATAAGCACTTGCATGCTTTCATCCCTAAGCTCCTTTATTAATGTACAGCGGCTCCAAAGAAACTACTCGAGGCATTTAACAAACATCTAATCGTGGTATTTCAAAGAGAAATAGCACAAGCAGGTTTTGAAGCAAAACGTTGACAAAACAAGTTTTCTGTCTCTCTAAAAAAAAGGTTTATTTGTCTTTTATGTGCAGTTAATCGAACGCTTGAGTTTTAATAACGTTAGTACATATTTTGATTAATTATGCATGTGCATAATTTACATGATTTTGAATATATTACTGAGGTCTCTTAAAAATGAATCAAAGAGAATTTTATGATTCATGGACACAGTAAGCAAAAGTGCTTTCTGGGTATTATGTTCCTATTGAAATGTTAATTTCAAAAGTTTGTTTAACTTTGCTAACATCATTTTATCCTCTTTCAACTTTCTAAAACGTAACCTTAGGTGTTCTTTGTGTTAAGATACTTTTGTTCTGTGGCTTTGTGGTGATAAAAACATTGCACTGTTTATTTGAGATTCCCCACAAGCCCGGACAGCCAACGGTGACGCTAGTGGTACAGGAATGACACAATTCAACACAGACTCGACTCCAATTCACGTTGCTCTCAAATTCTGTCATCAGATAGCTTACTAATTGTATGCATATTCAGGCCTGTGGTCAAATCGCAAACGCTTGCACACATTCAGATTTTTTTTGGCAGAAGTTGACCCACATTTGTTTTGTCCTTTCACACAATATTTTCTGGTTGGAAGTGAAGCATGTCATTTCTACAACACTAGCTAAAATGCAAAAAAAAAAACACACCATTTGCAAATTATGGGAAAATGTTGGTTCCAAACTCATTTAGGGTTGCCAAGTCCACGTTTCTTACACAAAGTTGAGCTACTGTTATTGTGGGGCTAAAGGTGGACAGATTTGGTTCATCAGTGATCATTCTTATGCTGGGTTCACACTAAACAATTGCGTTCCATACTCTTTATTAATCGCGGGAAAATTTCGTTATTTTTGCGTGAGTGACGCGATCCAACAAATATTTTCAACCTTCGCAGAACACGAGATTGACGCTCGTTCGCGGCAATAGCGCTGCCCGGTTAGTGTCATTGGCATCACCTGCCGTAAGTTCGCGTCTCTTTGTATTTACTTTGTATGTAATTTACTCGCGCAAATCGCTTAATTCGCGTTTGGTGTGAACCCGGCATAAAGAAGTTCTTAATGAAAACGAATTATGTTCGTGATTACAGTGATTTTCAAGAAGAAATTGTGTGAAATGCATAACAGTGACTGTTAAATATGTGTTTAAGTATAGGAGTGGAGATTTTTGTTATTTGAGCTGGGGTTGATGGACTAGTTTTGTAGTTCTAAGTGGTCACTGGGCTGGTTTTGTTATGCATATCTGGCAACCTTGGTCAGATGTTGATTTAAGTGGTCCAGTTAGCCTCACGCTGCTTGATTCTCTACTATTTTTGGAGGCCTCTTAAAAGCGTGAAATAGTCTTTGGAAATAGATATTTTCCAAGCCTTTGATGTCACAGCTTGTGCACTGCCTTCAGTCAAGAGCTTCTGTCTGACCAGAATAAGAACAGAGATTAGTATTTAGAAAGCAAAGCGGATACATTTGATTTCAGGTTGACTATATATTGCGTTAACTTTTTTGAGAGGTATTTTAAACATTTGATTTGAATTTTAAGAGTTCCTTAAGCCTCTTTCTTTATCATAAACTCATAAGCATTTCACTGCTGTATGATGCGTAAAAATACCATGACCTTATTTCGAATATAGTACAGAGATGTCTTAAATATTAATCAAAGAGAAATGAATGATTCATACATACAGTAAAATAAAACAGTAAAACTTTTTCCTTGAAATGTTAATTGCTAAAGTTTCAGCTTCTTTTACATTTCTAAAATGACCTTTATATTGTATTTCTGCGGATTTTTGGTGCCATCAAACATTGTTCTGTGTAATAAAACCTGTATAGTTCCAACCATACAGACAAAGCAACATTGACCGAACCAAGTCGATTGATATGGGTTTTTTAATGGCCGAGACCAATATTAAGAAAGAACTGTGTTCGATTGGCTGATGAAAGAATAATACAATTATATGAGAGACACAGAAAATCTGTAAAACTTTAAAGAACAATTGTGAATTACTTGCCTAATTATTAACAGACTTGAACACATGAAGAGGTCCATATAAATAAAATCTAGCAATTGAAACATATTATTGATACTTACCATTACATTTTTTCATCAAAACTACCTTACACGACCAATTTTGTGGTCATATTACATTACTAAATAGCAAATGCCTGCTTTACATCTTCTTGGCATGTTTATGAATAAGAGGCTAATGTATGGTGGCCAACCAGAAAAAAAATGTATATGTTAAAAATATATCGGCCACGGCAATTGATCGTTCTATGGTGTGAGTTTGGGCAGGGCTATCTCAAACCTTTCAGATTTTTGCGTATGGTCGGTAGGCTTGTTGCGATAGTCGGTGTCACCGGTCTGGCAAAGAATGTAGTAGAAAATACGTAAGCACTATTTTCAAGAGCTGTTTAATTTTCTTTTTCTTCTAATTTTCAACAGCCGGTGCCTTGCCATTTATTTAACATTTTCGTTTCGTATTCCCTTCTTATTTGTTTCTTATTTATATAACATAAACGTTTTCGTTTCATATTCCCTTCTTATTCATTTTTTATTTTAATATTTTTGCACAATGTGTGCCGTGATTACTCATTTTGTTAATATAGGCAACTTAACTAACGTAAATGTTGTTTATTTAATTTTATTTTCATTTCTTATTTGTTTTTTGCTTGAAGAGTGCTGTGCTATTCGTTTTGTAAGGTCTGTGTTTAATATAAGTAAATGTCACTGTATTTTTTTATAGTTTTGCGTGTTTTTATTAAGAAAGCTATTGAACCAACCAATAATTCAATCAATTGCCGTTCCCGAATCGCCGCTATTTTAAAACTGAAAGTAAATTGCGTCATGCGTAGGGCCGCATCTTCGACCACCCCACAACAAACCCCCCGGTGTCACAGGTTCAACCAGTGTTGTTACATGTCGATTAACTGGTGGGAAAACTCCATCACCGAAACATCCCAAATGGTCAGTTTATTATCATTGGTCAAACTCTTAGACACATTCAGAAATTTGTGGTGGGTTTTTGCTCTCATACTGTATTTAAAATGATTGATGAGGTGTGTTAGTTCTACCATAGACGTCACATTGAGCCCTGACTCGTAAAACAACAGTGTGGCCATGAATAATAAAGTTAATGGAGAAGCTGCGAGTTTTGTGTTTAAAAAGCACAGTAACATTCATTCAACTCTTTTTAATGGTTTGTCCACGTTGAGTACAGAAAAAATCTGTATCTGTTTTGTCAGAAAATGATTTACATTTATGCATTTGGCAGACGCTTCTATCCAATACATTTGATTTTAAGTATGTGCAATCCCTTGGGATCGAACCCACGACCTTGGCATCGCTAGCGCCATGCTCTAACCACTGAGCTCCAGGGAAAAAAATTGGGGGGTGAGTGTGAAAACACAAGCATTGAAAGAATTGTCAAACATTGAAATTGGCTTAGAAATGTGAACGCTTGTGTGCTTTTTGCCAACAAAAGAGCTGATTTCCAAACATATTTTCTTCTAAATACCAAATACAAGGCCATGTTAACACTGTCTACACCGTCTAAAAATCTTCATATTATTCCAAATGATCTTCTTGTCAATCCAAAACATACTCTAAAACTCTTCGTGCCACAGGCCTCAAGGATGAATATTATTGGCCAAATTGTGTTTGTGTAGTTCACTGCACTTTACTTCATTGCTTGAGGCCAGACGCCAAAAGTTAAAGCAATATATGTAGAAAATGGGAGTCGTGCGCGGTTTAATAGTCATTTAGAGCTAATTGAGCGTTCCGTTCCAAATGAAAACGAGAGAAAGGTCGATTACATTGAGCTTTAGGTCTCATTGCGAACGCTTCTGCTAACCCTCAACGTAAAATTAGTCTCATTGATTTACAATTAAATGCTTCCTGCATAAGCCGTCGTTCTTTTTCGAGAACATTCTACATTTCTTAAGCGATGCAGTTGCTTTTGGATGAAAGCATCTACCAAATGAATAAATGTGAAACAGATTTCCGCCCTTGCCTTTTTTGAAGTATAGCATAAGCGTAGTAGCTCTTCGGTGAATAGTGAGCTTGAGTTTGTTTGTTTGACACACGGTTCTGCGTGTTTATACAAATAAAAATCTGGTGTTACTCAATCAACGGACTTTCGGTTTAATTAATAACATCCATTGCTATGTTTGTTGCGTTGTGTAGCAGCACATGACGTCAGACGGTGATGAGGTTTCTTTCATTTGTTTACTGTGTGAGGAGCTTCAGAAGAGTGCTTGACGCACCGGTTGATGCCAGGTTGTGTTGTGATGGCGTTCTGCTGATTACGGGAAGATCTGGAAGTGATTCCACAGTTGATTATACGGTCAGAGAACAAAGACGCTCATTATGAATCGGAGCATCCGAGCGGTATCGCTTGCACGGCCAGAGCACCTGTCAGAGCGCTGATGTGGAAATATGAGGCATCTATGCTTTTGCCAAATAGATAAAACACTCATTAGGTTGCTTGCTAGTATGTAGTTCTCTGCACTCAAGTACGCAAATGCTGTCTAGCATTACAGCACCGGTACAGTAACACACCTCTGTATGTGACATGTCCTTAGTTTAAAATGTCTATTGTTCATTCGTTTTACATTGTAATCCCTTTATGATTTACCACAGCATGCGTCTGTGTGTCACAAACAGGCTCTACTATGAACACGGTGCTTGTTTGGAAGAATTCTCAGGATTTAGTTATTACTCAAGAAACCAGAAAAATGTCAACAGTTGCCAACTAACTTCAACTACTGTATCATGTACAGAAAGATTCTTACACTGGGTTAACACCAAACGCGAGTGTTTTGCGCGAGTAAATTACATACAAAGTCAATGCAAAGACGCGTAAAGATGTGAACTCGCGGCAGGCGGTGTGAATGACGCGAAATGGGCGGCGCGATAGAGCTTTTTACAATGACGTCAGTCAACTTCCGCGTTTCGCAAAGCTGTGTATTCCAAGTTCCGGTTCGCTCTCACACCAGACATTTCTCAGTAAAATGCAGGTATGTTTAACAAAAACAATTGGAATCTAGCTAGCAGGACTTATAGCAAGAATATGACTTGACTAAATAGAGAAGTTGGCGATCACCAGCAGACGGCAGTAGTGCAACACAATGGATGCAAGCTGCCGGTAAAAACTATTGCCGCGATCACGCAGCAATCTTGTCTTCCACTTGTCTTTCACTCACGCGAAAATAACGAACTTTTCCCGTCGAGTAATAAAGAGCGTGGAACGCGATTTTACGCGCTTGGTGTGAACCCAGCGTTACGCCGTGTCCTTAACAAACGAGATGCGACGCCGCTACACGCGATAAAAGGGATCTTTCCATGTTAATCAGAGGTTTTTTCCTAACCAGCCGCGAAAGCGCTGCGCGACGAGCAACGGATTTTTTCTATTTTAGATACGGTTTCTATTTTTGTGACGTCGAGGCTAATAGCTCCGCAAAAACAACGATCTTATTCGATGTAAGTTCTGCACTGAATATTAATCGCCAAACATAGACACAGACAGGCTATGTACAATACTTTGATTACATACGTTTAGATTCTAAAATTTTACATAGCGTACGGTGAGGCATCACTGAAGTCATCATGAGAATAACACATCTCTCTATGTGCACTCTTCAGCTTCAGCGTAAGAACGGGGCGTGACAGAGAAAAGCTGTTCTGATAGGTTGTTGTTGCGTCCCGCCCTTTTCCACGTACATCGCATTGCGTTTGGTTAGGATGCGGTGTAAGTAAATTACATACATAGTTAATACAAAGACGCAAATGGACATGAACTCGCACAAAGACGCGAATCGGGCAGTGCGAGTGCTGTGAACTCGTTCAATTGTTCACCTTGCATGAAAGACACAATTGACACAAGAACTTTTTGCAAAGAGTTCATTGACACCTATTGTTTGACACGCCCAGACGCAGAAAGACACTCCACCTCACGCGATGTTTTCCGCTTCACTCGCATGAAAATAACTATTCCCGCGAGTAATAAAGAGGAACGCGATGCTTTGCGTTTGGTGTGAACTCAGCATTATTAAAGTGTTGTTTTTGTTTCAAATTACTGTGAAATATAACAGACTAAAAATACAGTGTTCTCTTAGTCAGGCGCAAGTGAGACAATTCATTTATTTACAAATAATTTTATAAAAACACTGAGTTATCCTGCAATGGTGCAGTACAATCCGCAATATGTATATTTCGCAAATTGCGTCCAAAGCTATTGGTCCAAAAACATTGTTTAAAGTTTGTATTTTCATGATCACAGAAGCAGACAGATATATGTTTATTTCCACAGGTCCGTCAGGATCAGGAGGTGCTTTTGCAGGATAAGAACAGAAGCTTTGGCACTTGATTCTTGTTGTTTTGTGTTTTCTCTACAGTAACTGTGAGGGCAGGAACATCCGCTACAGAACGTGCAGCAACACAGTAAGTCAAACTGATGTGTTTATAACCTGTCATTTTTTGTAACACTACTTAGATTTGTGCTTTACATTATGCTCATTTCAAATCATTTTCATTCAAATATGTTTACATTGGCCCTGGATTATGAAACAAGTGTACGACACAGAAACTTTCAATTTTTACACAAAATTAGGCACTTTTTTATATGTGTGCCACTCAGGCTTCATATCCCACAATCCACACTGAGAGCGAGGCGCTCTTTTTCATTGGTATAGAAATGATACTGTATAGATGTATCTTGAAATGTATTCATGTACATTCAGAAGATGGTAGTTCAATATTTTACGATTCCGTAGTCAATAGTCCCAGAACTACTCGACAAACTAATTTTGAGAGCTATTAGATGTCCGTGTGTCTGAAGGAACGTTTTAATCAAAAGCCCATGTTTTTCTCCCATTGAAGTGGTTTTATCTGGAATCACAGGCCACTTCAACCGTGATATTAATCAACGCCAGCTGCGGCCGAATCCCAGCATAATATTTATTCCATTTCCGTCAGGACGGTGAGAACTGATGTCTGGTCTCTCCTCGCAGACATTATGATGGTCGATGCGGTTCACGTTAATAGTTCATTTAATAGTTCGTGCTTCAGATCATGTCATTGAAGATGTGTTATTTTAATTCTTTATCCGATGGAAGCTCTTCGTTCGCTTGCATATTAGCACTGATGATAGTTTCTTTTAACATGACATAGGAAATATGTTTTTTTTTTTTTTAAATGGAGGTTTGCCATTCAATGACACAGTCTCTTTAGGTTAAAGATCATCCAAAAATACAATTTCAGTCATTATTTATTCGTCCTGATGTCTTGACAGCCCCGGTCCCCATTCACTACCATTATATAGAAATGAACATTTTGACTGTAGAATGTCAAATTTAATTTTTATTCATCATTCAAACAGAATTGTTATTTTTATTCAGTTTTTGTAGATGTAATGCATCTTTCTGTAATATTTTATGACATACAAACAATCCATTTTTTTACTTTGTCACCATAACAAATAGAAAAAATTGTATTTGAAAACTGTTCTATTTAATCTAGGCATTACTGTCACAGAGGTGAAACATAATTGCCGGTTGCCAGATTTGTCACCCGCTCTTTTTGCATCCAATCAGGACTGTCCTCCAGAGTCAGGTGACTTCAGGGCTCAGCAATGCTCCGCCCACAATGACATCAAGTACCAGGGGCAAACCTACGAGTGGATACCCGTGACGTCCGACCCAGTTTCCCCCTGCGCTCTCAGATGTCAAGCTCGGGCCAGAAGTCTGGTGGTGGAACTGGCGCCCAAAGTGCTGGACGGCACTCGATGTAAAGCCGACTCTCGGGACATGTGCATCAACGGCGTCTGTCAGGTGAGCTCCACTGAGCGCTTCAGTGAAATGTCATGATAAACAGACTAGTAGTTTGCAGAATAAAAGTTTTTGTTTACATAATATATGTTGGTATACTGTGTATGATAAGGATGTAGGTATACACACACAAGTAAATACACACACATGCATGTATATAATTAAGAAATATTTGCATGTGTATATACATTTTTATATTTATATCTAATTTATATTATTTATAAATATAACCTTTATAAATATATATTTTTCTTGAAATTATACATGTATGTGTGTGTGTATTTACATAATTATCATACACAGTACACCAACATATATTATGTAAACGAAAACTTTTATTCTGCAAACGATTAGTCACGATCAACCGTTGCTGCTCACGTGAGTGTCACGGGTTTAATAAAAATGTAAGTTCTTCCAAAAATGAATTTTCTTATAATTGACTCACACTCATTTCATTTCAAACCTGTATTAGTTAATTTCCTCTGCAGAACACAAAAGAAGATATTTTGAAGAATGTGGGTAACCAAAACATCACTGAGCCCCATTGCCATCCATTGTATGAACACTTTCTCAAAATTCTCAAAATATCTTCTTTTGTGTTCCTCAGAATAAGAGTCATACATGTTTCGAACCACATTAGAGTGAATAAATACTGACAGGATTTTAATTTTTGGGTGAACCGTCTCTTTAAATGTCATAATTCGGAAATAGAAGATTACCAGCTTCACTTGAGAGCAGCATGAGATGGCAAACCCCCAGAAAAAAAGCCTGTTCAAAAGCCTACTTAAATTAGCATTTATGGCCTTTAAGTTAATACCTCGCTTCTGTTGATGAGGTGAAAAACTCTCTTGTGAAGCCAAAGCCATTCAACATTTACGAGGGAGAATTCTTGACCTCCTCAGTCCAGCTCTGACGTCCATTACTTTAACATTAGCACGACCAGAATAAGCTTTACGGTTTTATCCAATTCTCTCGCAGAATATATACGGAGCGAGTCTCCGTCCACCGAAGTTAACAAACCATCTGCTTCTGCAATAGCATCCGTTTTTTATTGCTTTGTGTTATTGTTTGGCAGTGCTGACGCCGACGGGTTTTCCATTCTGGATATTCCTACCGGAGCGGCTCAAGTTTCTGTAAATTATAACAAAAAATTGCTGCTAAAATGGAAAGATAATGAAATAATGATCATAAACATAGGAAAGCTGTCTCTTTTGTTAAATGTTACATATGTAGGGATTTGGGATGCATTAAGGTCCAGATTCACCTCGGAGAAGGGGCGAGAGAGAGAGAGAGAGAGAGAGAGAGACGAATCAACTCCAAGAAAGGAATTTAATTTCTATTTGACCGTGGCTACAGTTTAGGAAGTTTGAAAGCACAAAGCAGTATTTACATATATAAATATATATACAGTATATATATTTATTTATATATATATATAAATAGTGGGCGGGTACCTGGGCGGAGTCTGACAAAATAGCGAGTTGGTGGAAGAATAGTGGGTCCGTGGGCGGGGTGGATGTGGTCGTCATGCGTGGCCATTTGTGTGATGTAAATTGGGGGCAGCAGTCTGACCTGCCCACCGTCAATTTACGATGACTGGGGTGCGTGCCATTCAGATAAACCTGACGTGGGCGGTAAGGGCAAAGTCAAAAAGCGCCAGCTGCTCGACGCTTCTTTCAGGCATTCCAGTGGAGCCCCAGGATGCTTGGACGTCGACGTCCCGTTCCCCCGACATTTTTGGGTGTCGCCGCACAGCATCCCGCAACCCGCGCACCGTACCTATAAATGCTCAGCGGGCACGTGGTTCCCTTAGGTGGGGAAGCACTCAGGAAAACTCCAATTTGATATTCGACTAATTTCTATAGTGCACCACCTAGTGGTACCTCGATGAAATTTTCAAACTTTCCCTAAATACATGTAGAAATATTAATAATACTGTTGTATTAAACTTGTTTTGTTATATATAATTTTAACGCTTTGACAAGTTTGGTCCTATATAGAGAGATAAAATCATGTCATATTTTGTTTAAAAATCTTTCTTTGTGTTGGATTAAAGAATGAAAGTCACATGCATCTGGATGAGTAAATTATGAGATTTGTGGGTAAACTATTCTACATTCTCACAGTGTTGTCAGTAGAATCAGTTATTCAGGTGGCTTTCCATTTGGCCCACAGCAGAGATACACGGCACTCAAATCCAATGAAATCCAGTCCAATCTAAATTCAGTGCGCTGCTTCACGGTGAACTGAATTGATCAGACTTCTCTTGCGTGGCAGTGCACCTAATTCGACCTCAGCCCCCGTGAGGATTAGGAGAATTGCTGTAAATGAAGCTTGTCTGTTTACTTGCGCTTGTTTACCAGAGATGCTGGATGATGTCGTGGGGTTCAACGTCTCCGGCTGCCATTCCCGTTGTTCCTGCAAACAGAATGTTGAATTGAAACTGGGCAGCGTTTCTGGTGCAGATGGAATATTTTTTTGCAGATCTCTGGGTGAATGCTAAAATAAACTCGGTTTGATGAAATGCGTTTGGATATGAGTGATGTTTTTTTCAGTGTATTTTTATCAGGCTAGTTAGAGCTTAAACGTGCCTGTTAGGCATCGTGCATCAGCCATTTTCTTAATCCAGTTTCTCAAAAGTCATTTTACTGTCAGTTTCTTTTCTCTTTCAGAGGGGAGATTTGTGAAATTGGTTGCCTGGTCTCAAAATAGTTTTCAGGTCTTGGGGTGAACCAGGCAAATTTTGGTCAAATAAGTGGTGCTTGCTAAGGCAAGGGTTACGTTTGCTGTTGCTGTTTAAACAAACCTTTTACCCTAAATACCGAAATAGTTCACCACATAATCGTGTGACCATTTGTGCTGTGGATATAATACCTCAAGAATAAAATGGGTTAAAGAGTTGCTATTTCTAAGCAAACTGTCGATTTAAGCTGGTGGACTATAAAATCAATGACAAAAATAATGTACTGTCTTAGGGGGTGATGAAATATTGAGTTCAGAGGGCAACCACCTGGATTTTATATGGAGACTATTTGATGATGTCTGTTAAAATTAGTGGGTAAGGAGCAAAATAGTGGGTTAGTGGGCCGTTCCCTGGGTGGAGTCTGACAAAATAGTGAGTCAGGAACAAGAATAGTGGGTTCGTGGGTGGGGGGCGATTCCTGGGGGCCACTGCACGGAGTCTAGGAAAATAGTGAGTTAGGGGAAGAATAGTGGGTTCATGGGCAGGGGGGATGTGGTTGTCATGCGGGGGCTATTTGTGTGATTTTAATTGGGGGCAGCAGTCGGACCTGCCCAACGTCAATTTGCGATGACTGGGATACATGCCATTCAGATAAACCTGACGTGGGCGGTTAGGGCAAAGTAAAAAAGTGCCCTCTCCGAGGGGCCAGCGCTGCTTTCAAGCGCCCCGGTGTAGCCCCGAGGATGATTGGACATCGGCGCCCCCCCCCAAAAATCAGCGACCCTCAACCCGCGTCTGCACCCCGTCCGTATAAATGTTAAGCGGGCATGTGGTTCCCTTACTGTGCATTCACACCGCCAGCGGCACAGCGAGGCGATGTCATTCATTTCAATGGAGAGCAGGCAACTTCCGGCCACACGAGTTACAGTGACCGTTGGCGACAGGAAGTGGGTGTGTCCAGCGACGCAGCAAAGTTGAGATTTGCTCAACATTATGCAAATGATGAGCGACTTTCGGGAGCGACTACCAATAGGAGTAAAGTTAGTGTAGAGTTTGTTTATAAATGTCCTCGTGGCAAAAGAGACTAGCGACAGAGTCGCTGGCGGTGTGAACGCACAGTTAAGCAGGGAAGCACTCTGGAAATTTGATATTTTACAATTTTGTATATATTTTAACATTGTAAATCTTTCAAAATAAACATAAAATGAAGCCCTAACCCTAACTCCACCCTTTAAATGATGTCACTGACAGGAAAGCAGATCCCACTTAAAAAAATATATAAAGTCATTGAATGATGTGTTGGAAAGTCCAGCATAATCTCAGAGTTTATACAAATTAGTAAAAAGAGAACCATACGAACTATTAGAAAAAAACGTAATGAAGACAACCTAGTATCCCTCGTCGTACTACAACATACCAATTCATACAAAACATCCACCTAGTGATGTCCATATTCATTGCCATGAGATTGTGTTGTAAACTCCCAAAACAACATTGTAGCACATTCCCACACTATTCCCATTTTTCGGTCGTCCTCCCCGTCATCTGCTCCGTCATTCCCAGCAAACCCTTTGGTGTCAACCGTGTCGTTTCAATCCCTTCCGCTCTTCTCCAAGTCACGTCTCTCTCATATTTTTAACAGGAGGTGGGCTGCGACAGAAAACTGGGCAGCAACGCCAAAGAAGACAACTGTGGGATGTGCGCCGGAGATGGCTCCACGTGCCGACTGGTCCGAGGTCAGGGGCTACCCCACCTGTCACCTGAAGAACGTAGGTGCACACATGCATAAGAACATTGTGGAACAGTGTTGGATTCATAACATGAATACCGTCCCGTTAGCTGTCATGACATAATACATTTGCTTTATTTGTGTCGAACATGTGTTTGAAATTTTTGAATTTAAGTGTAAAGGAATGTTTTCTATTTGGGGGCATGGTCTTTATTCAACGATGCTGATACATGTCTATTTTGTGCGCTCCCGGAGAAAGAGAGTCAGGTTTGGAATGACGTGAGGGAGAGAGAGAATTTAACTTGACAATAAATGTAAAGCCTGGTTAGAATTTCACGGTTAGAATTGAGCATTAGTGATGTTACGTCATTCCAAAAGTGTTTTATACTTAAATTACACTTAATTCTATCATTGTCAGTGTAAATCAGAAGTTTTATGTTTTTACTGCATCAAATCGAATAATCCACATGGTTCAGACACACTGAAGTCATAAACCGCTGTGTTTTTAATGCAGTCTTTGGATGGTGAAAGCATTGGCAGAATTATTTATATGATTGCCAGTATACTGTACGTGTTTGCATCCTGGATTATAAAATCGAGTTATTTGTTCCATTTAAAGCCAGTGAGGGTTTCTCTCTGTGAGAAATGACACGTTTCATGCTGTGCTTCTTGCTTGTAAATATCTAGTTGTCATATATTTAATATCATTGCATTCAGGTTGTGGTTCTGTGTATGAAGTATTGAGAATTCAGGCATACAGCCACAGTTGAAATCATAACTGGTTAAAATATCAAATAAAAGAGGATTTATATCCGGGCTACACCCCAATTTAATTAAAACAGCCAATTACAATGTTTACTTATTCACACAGCCTACGACTCGAATGCTTTATTTCTGGCATTCATCCTAGTATATTTTCGTCGCAGGCCTTCTGAAACCTCGTATGTCAAAATTTGCTGTTTTCAGGTAATGGAAAAAGCACTGTACTTTTACATGATTGCAAAAACAAGCACTTTAAATACTTTTCATTGGTCAGATATTTGCTAAACCCAGTGACAAACAAATGATATTTTTTTTATTATGTATGCCAAAAAAGAAAAATCACGAAATATGGAGATACAAGGTTTCCGAAGGACAGCAGCGTAGTTTAATTATTATTATTTTTGGTGAGATTTGTGCAATATATCGTGTTTCAAAGGCTACTGCTCAAATTCTGTCATGAAGTCGCACGATAACCCTAGGAACGATAATCTTCGGAACGCAAATTAAGATTTTGATGAGGTCAGGAACCTTTCTGACGTAACTGACATACAAACCGCAGAAAGTGAGTGAAGACATTGTTAAAATGTTTGGGACTCCAGTAGTTTGGCCTTAACTTTATAAAGCGACATGGATACTTTTTTGCGCAAACAAACAAAATAACGACTTTATTCAACGATTTCTTGACATCTGCGTCGGTCTCCAATGCTCGTCCAGAAGACCTCGTGAGATGCGTGCGATGCTTAAGCAGGAGTTTCTTTAGTTTCGTTAAAAAAAAATTATGCACATAAGCCCCACAATTTGTAGCTAAAATATTAGCTAAAAAGTATATACAAATCTCGGAACTAGAGTGAGACTGCGTAAAATTGTGACTGACATCAAGTATACCATACAGTTTGTTTCTTAAGGTGAAATTTTGCTAAAAATAAAACTTCCCAGGTTACTCGAGCTACTGTGCATGCGAGCACATCTTTAACTATTAATGATTGGCTGTTTTTATTGGAAGTTGGGACTTTCATTGCTAGATCGGGCATACGCAATTTTGCACGATTCATAATAGACTGAATCTTTACTGATAATCCTATGCTTCCGAATGTCTATGTGGGGAGCTTTGAAACAGATCCTAACCGGACTGTGACTTTTTCATTCATTTTCAAAGCTTGTTAAACCAAAATTGGGAAACCTGATCCAAACAATTAATGCATTCTTATATAAAAGCCATTTCACTTGGAAGGCTATTTGTAACTCACAGAGCCGTCGTGAGGTCTCCAGATGGAAGTTCGTTGATCGGATAGGTCATTCTCCAAAGGACTTCGGTCCCGTCGCGTGGATCCGTTGAAATTAAAACGTACTAAAGTCTTTGGCTGTGAAAGTAGATTCTTTCTTTCTTCTGTGGCTCACTTTTGAGAGAAGAGTGAGGAACACAGATGCATTGTATTGTTTTATATGTGCGATTTTAATTTCATTTGAGGGTCAGTACATATTTTTTGTGGGACGTTTCGCCACACTGGATCTTTCTCCGTGGCTATAAACAAATTCTAAGTCACACTTGCATGGTTGGGTTACTTTTACACACAGCCAATTACGTCTTGGATAGTTTTTATTGGTCATTTTGAAATGCGGCATTGTTTTTCGCAGCATTTTTCTCTTGTTTATAATTGAAACTTTATTTCGCTTAGTCATTAATTCCAGGACTTTCTGAATATGTTTCCAAAAGGAAATATTTTGGGGCTCCCGAGCGGTTGACACAGTCCCAATGTCTTTAATTGCTGAATGCATTGCTTAACAAAGTGTAAAAAAAGTTTTTTCTTGCTGCCAGTGAACGAAACTCCATTAACATTCAATGTCTGCTAAACAGAGCTACAGGAACACTATGAATGAGATCTGACCATGACTAAAAGCACTCTTTTCTCTTTCCTCTGTTGTGGTTTCTGAACTGGAAATTTGCAGCTTTCTTATTTCAGCCGTACACTGGGAAACCACAGATGTTTATTATAAAGGACTGACGAACACATTAAGCGTGTTAGATTTGCGGTGTGTGTGTTTGTAATACACTTATTCTCAAGTGTAATGACTGCCTGAAGTATTTACATGCACTTGTGTCTGTTTACAGACTACTATACATTTGTATCCGAGTATGTGCAATTCCTGGGATCGAACCCATGACCTTGGCATTGCTAACGCTGAGCTACAGGAAAGTCTAAATGATCCCAAAATGAAGTGATGTCATCAGTAAAACGCATCCTGATTTGTGTCTGTTTTTCTGCAGCCTTGAAAACCGTGTTTGAAGTGCCGATGGGAAGCAGAGGACTCCGAATTACAGCCAAAGGACCAGATGTGATTGGTGAGTTTCTGCATATTAATCCTATATTAACATCAATATGGGCTGGAGTCTAACCCTCGACTTTCATAAAACAATCACACAGTAAATGTGTTGGTTTAATCTGGCAGATCAAAAACTGATTTGGAGATTTTTGTATCTAGTTTCACTAATGAACTCTTATTTTGTATTATACATTTCCATAGCCTGATTGTTAACGCTAAACAGGGCGATCTCTCAAAAAGCATTCAGATCATTTTGCAAGGGCAGATTTGTTGCATTGCAGTATTTATTTGATGATTTGACATTGACAAGACTTTAAGTCATTTGTAACACACCGCTTTTCCGCCATTTCGTTATAAGGTAGGGGGCGCTGTTATGCATTTTGAGTACTGCATCTACAGAACAAAAAACAAGAAAATACTTTAAAAACACAATTTGTCCACATTCATGTGTTGTTTAAAAAATAATTAAACAAGAATATATATCTGTGACCCTGGACCACAAAACCAGTCATAAGTAGTACGGGTATAATTGTAGCAATAGCCAACAATACATTGTATAAGTCGAAATGATCTATTTTTCTTTCATGCCAAAAACCATTAGGATATTAAGTAAAGATCATGTTCATGAAGATATTTAATACATTTCCTACCGTCAATACATCTTTTGTGATTGGATGCATCAAAATCGCTATAACAAAAATGGCCGAAAACACGCCTATAAACTTCACTCGCTGCTGTCCGCTCTTTGGGAATTACCCACTTAAGTTTGGTATCCATGTACATTTACATTTAGCAGACGCTTTTATCCAAAGCGACTTACAGAGAGTTCAAGGAGCAATAAGCGATATGTCATAAAGGAGCATCAATACAAAAGGTGCTAATGCAAAGTTACTAGTTTCAACAAAAGCCAGAACAATACCTGTTGAGAGAAAGAAAGAGGGTTAGTGTTTTTTTCTGCTTTCGGGTTCATCTCCATTAGAGGCGCTGTAGCTGGCCATTTTTTTATGTAGCTACGTAACCACCGAAACAGCCGTCCTGTCAGTCAAGGATTACAGCGCGAGCGCTCTAGTTGCTGTTAACTGTCATATTATCAGAAACTTTCAAAAGGTACAAGCAGATGGCGCTCTGACCTTACTCGGTTAACCCGCGTCAGTTTCTCCTCCATCATTGCAGTCGAGCAACTGTAAGTTCCGTCACCACATCGGAAGATTCGCCTCTCCTTTTATTCGATTGGACAATAGGCATGACGTCAAAAGCGTGAGGCGCGCAAAACGCTCCCCGCCAACAGAAAACAATTCAAAAGAGGCGCGTCTATCAGCAAAAAAGGCGTGTTCTGCATGATCGGCCCAAAAAAGATACTTTTTTTGCATCCTTTTACTTTAAGAATATTTTTTTTCTATATCGCTCTTTCCAATTTGCATTGTTGCATAGCAGTTTCACAAAAACTTTCTTAAATCACAAAAACAGAAGATACAGAAAGCTAAAAAAATGATAAAATAGGAATCAATTGTCTGTGATTTTAGTACAATATAATGTGATGGTCATGACAGAGCAAGTTTTCGAAAAGGTCAAAGATGTTTGAAATACAGTATGAACCGTATTAAACAAAGTGGCCTTCTATGCACAGTATGAGAGTGCATATGGATTTCATATCTGCATCTTACTTGAAAGACCATAAAAAAGAGAGAGATTTCCTATTACCTGAGTGGGACTGGCAGATGCTAAGAGGTTTGAGGGCACTCTGGGATACAGCAGAAGAATGGAGTGTTCATGCAGCCTAATTTGCGGTGGCTCGGTGCCCAGCACTAAAGAGACGGAGCCAGAAATCCACCAAATCCCAGCGAGCCAATCCACATCCGACAGACGCACACTTCCACACATATACACGCTTCCATACCTCAGAAATCCTTTGATTCGCTCTCTCAACGCACGGCGATATCTAATCCCTGTAACCTTTCCTGCTCTGTTTTCATAGCTCTTACCGTACCGTACATTCCCGTCAGAAACTGCAGGGCGTTTAAGCGATGTTTCTCCTGTCGGATGTCTCACAAATGGGGTTTGAGTGACCTGAAGATTACTTTGACCCGTAATCCATCAACTATCCCAAAGCTCGTATAATGGATCAGAAAAATGTCGGGCGAAGAGAAAAGAAGAAAAACAAGGAAAAGTTATATCTGACGGTCAAATTCATGAACTTCAGGGAAACACAATATTACGGGATACCTTATAGATCTGTAAAGTTCAGTTTCCTCTCTAAATGGAGTCTCGGAAAGAATTCACGCTTTGAGATATTTAAGTCATGAATGGGTCTTTTGTTATATAGCAACAGCAATGCGACTGTTGATGAAATATCAAATCGCATTCGTTGTTGGAAATTTGTGACTTGATTTATCACAAATTTTGATTCAAACGAATCTCTTCCATTGGTTTCCAACTGATAGACGGATGTCTTGAGATTCATGGCGGATTCTTCGTGTAAATAGATCAACAGCGCGGACGCATCACGTGTGTTAGCGGTGGGGAGAAATCAAACAACTGGTCAAAATAAAAGAACATCATGCGCCAGATGAATATGATATCATCTTCTTCGCCGAACAGTTCGCCGAGAGGTTTATTTTCCACTCGTTCTTCACTTCTCGCGGGCGACTTCTAATCAGTCAATTACAGTTAACATCATTTACTCAAACAAACCGCTCGCATGCCGATTCATCTGTGATGTGGGAAGATACAGATTGAAAAACGTTAGATCTTGCATTGAGAGACCTTAGTTTCCCTTCCCTCAAAATCATTTTTTTTGTTATTTGACGTCAGCGAGAAAGAGCATTTACAAGCCATTTTGATCACTATGCAATCTGACATGTTTCTCAATTAATCAGATTTATATTTTGAAAAATATCGACGATTTTGCTTTTTTTCTTGCAATTGAAATAGTACAAAAGAAAATAAAGATAATAAGTATAAATTTGTCATGTCACATTACATGTTAAACTGTTTCTTTATAATAACATGTTACTGTGAGCAATAAGACCAAGAGTGTGCATTAAAAATGTTAAAGTGTTGGTTTTTGCTTTATGTTCAGTACATTTAAAGCTTAAATCTGCAAATGTAAAAAATGTAAATAAATAAATATAAGTTATGGAGGCATTACATCATTTTTTTGTACTGTCTCCTTACCTAACCCAATCTTCAACTGCAGGTTTATAACACCATTCATAATATCATCATTCAAATATTCACGTAACGAGAAATTATAATGATTAAATGTCACATTTCAGTCATTGAAGCCCTCGCATCAAACAGCAGGAGAGAAGAGATTGTTTTCAGTTCTCCTGGTTCTCACACTCTGGCTAACAACACGGTGGAGTATCAGAGAGGAGCGGAGCGACAGACCCTTCGATGCCCTGGGCCGCTGTATGCCGACTTCACCATTAAAGTGAGTTACTTCTTATGACAGAGCTAAAGAACAACAAAAAGATTGAATTCCAAAACCTAACGGGATGTCTTGCTTGCGTCATTTTGTTTAATATAAATATTAGTGTTTATTTAGTGTCAAATATTCATATTTGTAAAAAACTATTTCTGCGTGAAAATATGAATCTCACTTTGTCCAACATGTTGGGATGAATTTTTTTAATTGGTTATTGCAATGCATTATGGGATTGCTCTCTTTGTGAAAGATACATGTGGCACTGCCTTTTTTTTCTGAAACACAGTCACTTACCTGGTATCTTCAAATGGCCTTAAGGTGTCTTAAGTGTTATATGTATTTATTTATTGCCGTTTTTGTTTATTACATAAAACAGACACATACACATATATATATATATAGAAAATGTATATACATTATAATTTAAATGATTGGGAAATATAAATAATACATGTAAATCTTCCCCAAATATGTATACATGCACGTGTATGTGTTTATAAAAACTAAATGAATATGCACAGCACGCAGACATAGATTGTGTAAACACGATCATTTAATCTGGATATAATCATTTGTCGTTTGACAGCCCTAACTTTTTTACATTTTGGTACTTTTATTAAATGTATTTATTAATTCCTTTATTTAATACATTTATTAATTTGATTATTTTTATTTTCAATAATATTTTATTTATTAATTAATACACTTATGAATATAATGTGTTACGACCCATGGCTCGAAAAGGACGTAACAAAAACGGGAACACACAAGAAAGTGCAAATAATGTACAAAATCTATACATAACAATCAGCTGTAAACATAGTAACGACACAACACATTTATTTATCTTGGCATTTCAATCACTTACGCCCTGCAGTTCCATCATGAAGCACTAGGGTATTACAGTAGATATAATGTATATTGAGTATAATTCTAAAAGCAAGCTCTTCATGCAAACTCAGAACGATGATACAAACATGCACAGAGTATTTGATGCTTTTGGACCGGTATATGCTGTACAGTTTAAAAAGTGGTTAACAGCACCAGCTACTGAATAACAGCGGAAACACACATTGGCGTAAAACGCGTCTTGGACAGGGAAGCGCTGTCTCTTGGTTCACAAGATAACTCGTCATTGGCGAGGAAACAGTTGAAGCCGTAGAAGGTGTTTACGGTCGGTGTGGAATTGTAAACAGAGCAGAATTTGATTGTAATCGCGTTCGACGTTTCTCGTGTGAGCTCACGGCATGAAGACTCACGATTTGCGGTGACACTACAGCCTTACAGTAATTCATCATGACTCATTACTGTAGTGAATTGAAGCAGCATGTAAACGCTGTTTAACTGTTCATCACCGCTCCAGAGATCCACCAGAAGATATTCAGTGGCCAATGATGAAAGCCACAACGTCACGGTGTTTTTGATTTGGACTGTCGCCCCCGTTGGTGCTTTTTATAAATGTCAAAGGTATTCGGCATTAAAAATGAATGGGTTTTATCTTATAATGGTTCTCTTCGCTTTGTGAATGCATGCATTAAAATGAAACCTGAACGTTATGGCGGGTCAGACAGATAATGAGTGAATTATATCTCTCCTCAGGTGAAGTACGCTGGCCCGAAAGACACGGTAATGCAGTTTATGTTCTACCAGCCCATTCGCTATCAGTGGAGAGAGACAGACTTCTTTCCCTGCTCTGTTACGTGTGGAGGAGGTGAGACTTTGTTTATTTTGATGTATCGAAATAGCGTATTGGTGTCCTCAGCACAGTTTGCCAAGCGTTAACGGTCTTGTTTTTATATAATTGTGATTTGCAAAAGTGTAATAGAAGGATAAATGATCACAGTCCTTATGTTGGGTCAGTGTATTGATGTCAACAAGATTGTCTTCTGTTGCTATAGTTACCACGCAACATCAATCTGCAGCAACGCAATATTTAGCAATAATTGGCATTTAATTTGACGTCCTGAAATTGTTGCCCACACAGGCCACACGAGTCTTTGAGTTTTTCGGAATACTGTTTTGTAGGTCATCCAATGAAACTGTTTAATATTTGACTATATGGCTGATACTGTTGATGTCCTTTGTCTCACCCCTGAAGGTTATCAGCTCAATTCGGCCGACTGCATAGACATCCGGTCCAACAAAACGGTCGGGGAACAGTACTGCCACAGCTACCCAGAGAACAACAAACCCAAACCCAAACTCAAGGAATGCAACATGGATCCCTGCCTCGAAAGGTTGGTTCTGCAACACAGCGTGATAAAACACAATGAGATTTACACAGTGAAGCAGAGAGTAGATGACTTTCATTCCATGACCTCATGGTGTCAATATTTACATGCTTTCGTAATCGCTTGGAGGACTGATGATGTTGATTTTTCTGCAGTGACGGATTCAAGGAGGTGATGCCGTATGACCATTTCCAGCCTCTTCCACGGTGTGCGCTCATTTGCTTCTACTGTAAACTTCCACCATTTGGGTTTTGATTCCTTTAAAGATTCTTAACACAACAAGATGAACTCCATCTGTCGAGATTAGTTTTGCATATTAACCCGTAAGGGAAAACTATACCATTCTCAGAAAGAAATGTAATGAAGTGTGCTAAAATTTGTAAAATACGAAAGTATACTTTTAGTCTATTTTGATTTATTTCTTTAAGAAATATATTTCACACTTAAGTCAATAAAGGACACTTAAGTATACTAATCTACTTAAAGTATACTTATATAGATACCAGTATAACAATATATTGCCTAAATAGGAACATAGTGGTGTACGTAAGGTGCAAAAATCATTTAGAAATAGTAAGCTAAAAAACTTACTAAACTTTTAAGTATACTTGTGGTATAAAAACTAGTAGTTTAGAGTATACTTCAAAGTGTACATTAATAAACTAAAATTAGTATACTTGCAAGTTAATTTGTGTTATGGTTGCGGTACAAATACAAACTGTGTGTTCTCAAACTTAGCTACTGTTAAAAAGTATAATTTTACAAACGTAAAGTGGCCCACTTTAAGTGAACTTAATAAAATTAGTACTTATTTTTGTAAACGTATTTGTAATGAAATGAAAGGTAACCTACAACGGGCCGTTTTATGTTCATACGACTCAACGCTCTGCATGCGTTTTGCATACAAGCCAAAATTCGTGCAAACCGCCCTGAAACTAATCTTGTGCCGACCCGAGGCTGACAGAAATGTTAAGTGAGTGCGACGGGACTGTTTTATATAACGTTTATGACAACACAAGCAGAGCAGCTCGGGCTGTCGAGATTTGAACTGGTTCTCAATTCAACGTAGACATTCATCGTTAAACTAAGTTTGGCAGACACTTTTATACAAACGGCTACACAGCGCAGTCAAGCCTTACATTTTATCAGTAGGTGCGTCCTTTGAGAATCAAACCCATGACCTTGGCGTAGTTTTGTCACGCTTAAACAGCTGAGCTATAGGAAAACGTGACATAATGAAAGCTCATACTGAATGTTTATTTAATTTACTACATAGATTTATATTTTCCATATACAGTAACATGTACTGATAACTTGCAAGTACTGTAAGATGTTGAATGAAAGAAACTTCATGCAACCTCTGGAGGGACATGGTGGAGAAAAATATATATAAATTATATTTTCTTATATATTTTATTTATTTTTACTTACATATTTTGTTTTTAATCACGCACAAACTTTTAGTATTATGTATTCACACGAAAATCTTTTGATGGAAGAAATATCAGATACATTCAGATTTAGACAAAACACCATGGACAGGACTACAACTTGAAGTGACATCACAACACACGACACACATTACAAAATAAAAAACATGAGAAAATGCAGATACATGACGTTTTTATTCTCCCAAAAATAATATTGTTTTCGACGTATGGGATGGGAGGAGGAAACAGATTTTACGAATGTTGTGTTCATTCACAAAAAATAAAGTTGTTTTTTACTATTTTAAAGGGATAGTTCACCCCCCAAAAAAATCCGTAATCAATTACTCGCCTTCAAGTTGTCCCAAATCTGTATAACAAATCTGTGTTGAAAAGATATTTGGAAGAATGTGAGCAACCAACATTTCTGGGGCACCGTTGACTACCATAGTAGAATTTTTTTTATAATTTCTTTGTACTGCTGAATACAAAGAAAGTTGTAATTGTTTTTATATATATGGGTATGATGCAGGTGGGAGCAGAACCCGTGGACGTCATGTTCTGTATCGTGCGGAGGGGGCACGCAGGAGAGAAGTGTAGTGTGCTTGGAGGAGGACGTGCACGGTCAGGTCTCGCATGTTGAGGAATGGAAGTGCACACATTCTCCACGACCAATCAGCAAACAGGACTGCAACACATTCGAGTGTCCGCAGTGGATGGCCATGGAGTGGTCTCAGGTGAAGGACATTTTATCGCCCTCTTCTCTCTCTCTTCTGCCCATTACTTGACAGTCTGTCCTCATTCTGATAAAGTGCAACTGTAGCGTTACAGTTGCCATAGCAACAGATATAAAGACACGGAGTCTATGTTCTCTCAAACTACTGTTTTCTAGTTAATAAATATTTACAAATTAATTCCTAATATGTAGATTTTTTATTTTTGAAATGTATGAGGACTTAGTTTACATTGTGCTTTAATTTCTGGTTGGATTTTTTAATTTCTTGGGCTTTTCAACTTGAGTAGTTCAGTGCCTGATGAAAGCGTTGTTTTTTCTAAAAGTTATATTTTTGGGGATTTATGGATTGTGGATTGTAAATTAGAGAGTTAAGCCCTCTATTAGGCAAATACTACACATACATTAATATATATATGTGTGTGTGTAAATAAATAAATATATGTGTGTATATACAGTAAATACATATTTGTAAAAATACTTTTTTTCAGTTTTGGAGTATTTATATTTATACATTTTTCTTTTTTTTATAAATTGTAGTGCATTTAGGATTGATAAAACTGTTAAAGGATACTTCCCTTACGAAAAATAAAATATGGAAAAATACTAGAAAATATGATGCAGTTTATTAAATATACATTTCCATAACACTGCTGTCTTTCTAAGACCTCGAGTCTGTATTTCATTATTTAAAATTTTTTGCTATAACTATCTAATTCAACGAAATTACCCTTTATGTTTGTCAATGGGTTTTGTAAAAATCTAACCAACAAAAAGTATAAAAAGTCTGTGTCAGCTTTGACCAAATTGAAGTATTTAATTATTGAAAAGTACAGAAGTTTTTTTATTTCCTAATAAAACTGTGAATTTGAACATGCAATTTTGGAAGGACAGCGATGTTATATTAGAAGTGTAAATCTTATATTTTTCTAAACATGAAGAGTGGCAATTCCTTCATATTGAAATATAATAAATAAATATTATTTTCAATAATATATAGCAAAAATATATTTTCTTTACCCAAAAGATGCGGTTCCTTTACTTGTTTACATGTAACTTGTCATATTCCAGGATATTAAATGAGACAAATTATAGGCCTGGGACTTGAGAAGTAGGTTTTATCATTTCTGTGTGTTTCCTGCAGTGCACAGTAACCTGCGGCCCGGGTTTGAGGTACAGAGTCGTGTTGTGTGTGGATCACAGGGGGCAACATACCGGCGGCTGTGACCCCCACCACAAACCCCACATCAAAGAGGACTGCCTGGTACCCGTCGCCTGTCACAAACCACAAGGTACACACAACGTATCACTTGCAGAGCTTCATTTCAACATCAGTTTTATATGATTTTAGTATTTCATATCACCTCTTCTCTTGACTTGATTTTTGAGCTTATTGCAATGCATTGTGGGATTGTCCTTATCAAGGTTATATTTGGCCAAATGTATTAGTTCACTATTTGTATGGCACATGCAGTCGTTGCCTATGTAGACAGCTTAGAAGGTTGTATGCTGTTTAGCGGCCAGGACGGGTAGTATAGAGTGAATGTAGAGCAGAGCTGAAGTGTCTGCAGCTGTCAGAGGGGAAAGTGAAGTGTGCTCTGAATGTGAAATGATGCAGAAGTGAAGAACAACCCCCTGAGCTCATTGAGAGTCAGTCACGGTGTGTTTTAAAAGCGTTTCTCTCTACTTAATACACACCTGAGATCTCCCTGCCTCTCTCTCGCTCATTCTTTATATTCCTGTCAGACTTCTGATGCCGTTGTCCTTTTGATTCTCTTTCAGTATTATTTTCTCTCTTTGTCTTTGCCATAATAAAGAAGAAACCTATCACAAATCACTTAAATCTTGTTTTTTTAGATTACCCATTGTAATGTTCATAGGATGCTCTTTCACATCTCAGATAATCTGGATATAAAAAATAATCAGGATTTAAGTCGGAGAAATGTTTGAGTTCATATTGAGATCTTTAATCATGTTGACTTTTGATGCAGACTTGACAAATCTGAGACGTTTGTGAGATTTCTGACTCTTTTTTTAGGAGAAATATCTGAGATGTTTCCATTTGCTCTCGATTTAATGTTGTTGATGTCTTCCCTGTTGAAAAAAACGGCATATACTGGTTTGGTATGTATTGATGCTGGTTTGTGCTGGTTTAAGCTGGTCATGTGCTGGTTTAAACTGGTCATGGCCGGTTTATGATGGTCATGTGCTGGTCATATGGTGGTTTGGTATGTTTTGATGCTGGTTTAAGATGGTCATGTGCTGGTCCTTAGCTGCTCATATGCTGGTTCGGTATGTTTTGATGCTGGTTTTTGCTAGTTTAAGATGGTCATGTGCTCTCTATGTGGGTCTGTGCATCATATGCTGGTTTGGTATGTTTTGATGCTGGTTTTTGCTGGTTTAAGATGGTCATGTGCTGGTTTAAACTGGTCATGGCTGGTTTATGATGGTCATGTGCTGGTCATATGGTGGTTTGGTATGTTTTTATACTGGTTTGTGCAGGTTTTAGCTGGTCATGTGCTGGTTTAAGATGGTCATGTGCTGGTTCTTAGTTGCTCATATGCTGGTTTGGAATGTTTTTATGCTGGTTTGTGCAGGTTTTAGCTGGTCATGTGCTGGTTTAAGCTGGTTTAAACTGGTCATGGCCGGTTTATGATGGTCATGTGCTGGTCATATGGTGGTTTGGTATGTTTTTATACTGGTTTGTGCGGGTTTAAGCTGGTCATGTGCTGGTTAAAGATGGTCATGTGCTGGTCCTTAGCTGCTCATATGCTGGTTTGGAATGTTTTTATGCTGGTTTGTGCAGGTTTTAGCTGGTCATGTGCTGGTTTAAGATGGTCATGTGCTGGTCCTTAGCTGGTCATATGGTGGTTTGGTATGTTTTTATACTGCTTTGCTGGTTTGTGCGGGTTTAAGCTGGTCATGTACTGGTTTAAGATGGTCATGGCTGGTCCTTAGCTGGTCAAATGCTGGTTTGGTATGTTTTTATGCTGGTTTGTGTGCTGGTTTAAGCTGGTAATGTGCTGGTTTAGGATGACCATGTGCTGGTTTAAACTGGTCCTTAGCTGGTCATGTGCTGGTCCTTAGCTGGTTTAAGCTGTTCAAACCAGCATCAAAACAAACCCAACCCACTATTTGCTGTTTTTTTCAACCGGGTTGGAAAAATAATTGAGATACTGAAGAAATCTCGTCTGTGATTTTTCTTTCTTATGGGTCGAACGCAAGCATTTATTCATTTTCTTTCCAAATGTAATCTTAATGTACGACAACAACTGTCCATTTTGGACCTCTAGTTCTTTTAAGAAGTTTTAACGAAACATCCAAGATAAATTAGATATTAAATGAAGCATGACTGAGAAAGTAGCCAGGTTTCCTGAATCTTTTGAGACTGTCTGATAAAACACAAACCAAAACCAGGTCAAAACAAGCATTTATTTGAACAATGCTATGAAAACACAACATCAAAACAGATTAAAGCACTACATATGAACACACATTCACATCAACAGTGTTATTTCAGAGATCAGACACCTGGGAGGTGAAGGAATACACAGAACATAAATACACAATTATTCTGTACCCGCGGGTCTTCATAAATATCCAGATTTTTTAAAAGAACGGCTATAGTTTATTTTGGTCATCAGCACTTTGTGCACATTTTAATACAGACCGTCGATTACTGATCCTGTCATAACGTAATGTTTACTTTGCAGAAGAGGCTGTTATTGAAAGGAGAACAGGGATTTAACTGTGTTTATAGTAATCGACTTTTTAAGGCCAAGTCATGTAAAATATAGTCATGTGTGTTTGAGAGACAGAAGAAGTAAGTTAATCGTGCTTTATTTATTTATGTCACGTAACAGGAGGTTTTCCTCATTTAACAAACTGACACTTCAGCGTAAAACTAAATCCTTCTCACAGATGTTTTACACGTAACGCTTTTCTTAAATCCTCAGCATTTCACATTAAAAGAATAATTCACCCCCAAAACATTATATTCTGTCATTCTTTCTGACCCTCATGGCATGTGGGTGTCATGTCATATTTTTTAATAGAACACAAAGGAATCATGATGACCTTAAGAAAATTGACAGCCGTGATCAATTTCAACTATTATTACAGATAAAAGTCCTCAGTTGGTCTCCGTTCTAAGTATCAACGTAGTCTCAGATGTTTCTCCTTATTGCTTAGGAACAATAAAAACAGAAAAAAATAATGGACGAAGTGTCTGAAGGTGTGAAATGAATGTAGATGGAATTTGATGAGAAAAGTTCATATGGTTCATATTGAGATCTTCAATAATAATGACTTTTTTAATTGCAGACTTGACAGTTCTGAACTCAGTTTAAGACATTGTCTCTTCCGCCATTTTTTAGATTTCTTTAACTCAAGAGAAACATCTGAAACGCAGATGAAAGGAAAGTTTCCGTTTGCTCTCTATTTAATCTCATTGATGTCTAGGAAAAATAATTGAAATATCTGTGCTTTTTCTTTCTTATGGGATTACATTATAAGGAAAATATGAATATTAAAAAAAAGCTTGAGTCAACTGTAAACTGAACGTCTTCAATGACAGTGGCTCCCTCCCCTGCTCTTTCATCTAGACTTTGCCAACCGTAAGAACGCCTGCCATCAGAGAAACCCAGAAACCCCAAAAACCCAGAGCGAAGAGCCAAACCTCGAGCTCTCTGCATGTTCTGCTGCGAGTCATGACGAAGAGAGTTTACTGCCGTTCTACAGCCAACCACAGACAGCTGCGATAATCCCCTTCCAGATCAATAAATGGTCGCTTACATAAATATTTGGTTGTCACATGAAGATTTATGCTCAGCTTTATTAGCTGTGTTTGGTTTGGAGGGGGCTCAAAATGGCTCTTTAACCTTCAGCAGACATGACCCAGCGATGGTACTACAGATGTTCTGGTGAAATCCAAGTGTCCCTCAGCGATGATCTAGCCAGTTGGCTAGTTTAGTTTTCTTGTCCTTTTTATTTGACACTTTTATTAAAAGTAATTAACAAGACACTTTGGAGTCACCTGAGGTTAAGTCTCTTACCCCAGAATACAATGCTTGTAGTACATAAATTGCCACTTGCAGGTTTTGGACGTATGACCCAGCCACACTCAACCCTAAGAGTGGGATTGCCAAGCTCTCTTTGCAATTGTAAAAACCTCAGTAACGTTTGTTGGAATGCAAGTTAAAATCCAGTATGAATCATGTCCGCTTCCATGCTAAAAAGAGTGGAGTAACTGTTGCATGTAGATTAATAAAGTGTTTTGTGTTTTTGTTGTTTTCTTAGAGAACCAACCTGTTGAGGCCAAGCTGCCCTGGTTAAAACAAGCTCAAGGGCTGGAAGAAACCAAAGTAGCCTTGGAAGATCCAACGTGAGCCCATTTTCCATGTTACACTATAAATATATTGCTGCAGTATCATGTGTTTTTCAATGAGAACGTGAAGAGAATGACTCCCGTAATTCACCGTTTTCCTGGTTCACATTGTTTAAATGTGGTTCTATAACTAATAATCCACTTAACCATGAATATTCAGATGTTCCATAGTACTGTAGACCTGTATTGTAACTCGGTAGTCATGCAGAACCCTTTCACCTGTTCCTCCAGATTGTTGGTGACCTCACACCGGGGAACATTCTTTGTACTATCATTTTTGTTCAACCAGAACTGTAAAAGAAGCTTCATTACCTGGTTTCTCACCCAAATAAAATGGATAGAGTGTCGAGCTTGCCTGCGTTCTGACCTGCATGTGTCACATTTCCTTTCATTACTTCAACAAGGCCCGGCGGGCCACTCTCACCCCCTGTGTTGTGGTATTATTAGAGTTATCCCCCCATCTCTGAAATGATACCCCTGTTAATAGCTGGCAGGGGAGCTCCGCGAACCCCCGCCGTCCCCACTGAAAGCCGCAAACTCTTGCCTGCCAGCACCTTGACAGCCTCCAGTCCCTGTGGTCTACCAAAAGCATCTATCACAGAGACTCGTAAAACGAGAAGAATGAGGGGTGAAAGTGTTTAAGAGTTTACAGAAGAGGCATTCGAGAACCTCTTGCTTCATATATTTGCGTTTGATGGGGGGTGTGATTTAAGATCTACCATTTGCCTGGATACGGTTTTTGAATTACACCCTTGAGCGGCTCATATCACTCTACGATAGGAGAACTTCCTTTGTGTTCTGCTTCGCTGCTCAAGTAACTAAATTTGGGGCCGTGTGAGGTGGCGTGCATCAGGCTCGTGTACTCGGCCCTATCACAGAGTGACCCAATCCACTTCGCTATGGAATTTATGGCTGGATGCCTCCGCGATTCAGGCGGGTGGGGGGATTTTGTGGGATGGATGTAGTTGCCGAGTCTCACGCCAGGTCTTATCCCTTTGATTAGAGTGGAGGAGACACACTATGGAAGGACTTTCTACTCAAAACTGTCTTCTTCCTGAACTCTAATCCTGAGATAAGAACCTCCCTGTCCCGAGTGCTGTTCACTGATATACACACCCACGCTTACTCAAGTCTCCATAGTAGCGAAGCAACACTTTGAAGAGAATGTTGTTGAACATGTCGGCTAAACATGTTTGTAGCTACCTACCCGAATGAAAGGTAACTCTATTTCCCCCTTGAGGACTGTGGTTTCTTACTCCTTTAGTAACTCACGGGACCACACACTTAGCCATGCGTTAGCCAAGCATTTGTAGTCTATACTTTATGTCATTGAGCAAAAAGACGCAACCTCACTGAAATGCTAACAAACGTATGCACTCACACGCTCACCAACTCTCTGAACCGAACCTGTTTTCTCAATCACATGAGGAGTTCTGACATCATAATATTCCCTGAATGACACCCTTACATTAGTCCAAACATGACATGTTTGGGGCTTATTGGGAATTACAGATCTCATAAACTTTAATCCCATAAGCCTGGAAAGCGTTTAGACAGCGGGCGATGTGAGGTGTGCATTGACACCCGCTCTAGGCCGGCGCATTTCCACAATACTTAAATGCTTTTACAGATCTGCCCTGCAGTGGTGCGCCACGTGTGTTTTAGCCGAGTTTAATGACAACACCGCAAGATGAAATGTACGCAAAAACAGACGAGCATGATTCGGCAAAGCTCCCTCTCCTCTGTGTTCTCTGCTTTATTGCATTTGTTTTAAGGATTATGTCTTACTTTCAGTTTCTCTCTCTCTTCTCCCGTCTCTCTTGCTGTGCTAAATCTAATTACGCACGGATCACGCGAGCTACGAATTTCGAAAAAGTCATTTTCCACTCGCCTGAAATATGGTAAAATCATTGTGTGGTTCATTAGGAGACCTCACCACATTTATTTTTATTATCACGTTTATCCCGAGTGCGGTCACCTCCTAAATATCAAAGTCTTCTGGTCCATGTTAATGCTATGTTTATCACTGTAACTCTGTATTATTTTAAAACGTTTTTTGTTTTGATGTTATAATAGTTTCTGGTTTTATTGTCATAGACATAATCAGAGCCAGTGGTTAAAGTTCAGCTGGCTGAACCCTACCCTTTCCACAGGGCATTGTGGGTAATCTCATTGGAATTTTGAAAAATAGGTACAGTGAAGTAGTTTTAAGACCTTCTAATGAATTCTTCATTGTAATGTTCCTTTAGTTCATCTGGCGTCGTAGCAATGGATCGGCAAAGAATCTATCAATGGATTTGAATCCCAGGCACATACAATATACTGATCAAATGTATAGCATTGAATATATTACATGTATATATAGCACTAGATAAAAGTGTCTGGCGAATGAATAAATGTAAATATGTACACTAAAAGATGTAAAACGTATAATAAAAACATGATCAACTTTTATTTCAAGCTATAAACCTTGAATGATGTAAAACCCCTTAAACTGTAAAATCATTTTAATACACAGCCCCAAGCAGTTTACAGCTTTCACAGAATGTTCAAGCACCAAATAGTCTAATAATAATAATCATTATTATTATAATTAATAACAATAATAAAAGTATTAAATTATTGTTGTTGGTCATATTAATAGTATCATATTTTTAGTTGTGGTTACTAATATAATAATAATAAACTACAGTATTAGAGTTGTTGTTATTTGTGGGGGAATAAATTATAAAAATAATTATTTTATTAAAAACATTTTGTACTTTACAAAATGCAATAAATCAGCAATGTGTGTTTGCACAGAGAGCTACTAGAAAAATGATTGATGGTAAATGTGACTTTTCCTTAACAATCACATTTATAAGGGGTGTGTGTGTGTATTTGTGTATGTAGGTTCATTCCGGGGCCGTGGACGGCCTGCAGCGTGTCCTGTGGTCTGGGAATTCAGCGACGTCTGGTGAAGTGTAAAGTGCTTCTGTCTTTTACTCGAACTGAAGTCGAACTCCCTGATGAAGAATGCGACGAGGAGAAGCCTCCCTCACAAAGGGCCTGTGATTCGGGCCCGTGTTCGGAGTCTCCAGACTCACCGAGGTGGCCCCTGGGGTCCCAGGAGATCCCGGAGCAGCACGGCTACGATTGGGAATACATGGGCTTCACTGCCTGCTCCGCTTCTTGTGCTGCTGGTGAGTCTCCAAAAAACCCATTACACAAACAACCTCTGTAATGTATTCGGTGATCAAACAGGTTTCAAACACGTAATTATTGTGTACAGATTAAGGCTTTCCAAATGCAATGAAATTGGCATGAAATCTAAATTTGCTTGGAGAGAAGATGTATAGATATAGGCTGTAGATATTTAAGAAACTCGTATGCCAGAATAGTTTTTTCTCACTGTGTTTTGTTTGCAGGCAAGCAGATGGCTGTCGTCAGGTGCGTGAGCACCCCAGGAAAGGAAATTGTTGATGACGCTCTCTGCAGCAGCTCCAGAGCGCCGCTCTCCTCGTTTCGCATCTGTAACCCTCAGCCATGTCCTGCAAGGTATCATACACATACCACTAAGTAAAAAATGGGGAAAACGTTTCAATCTTAAAATGAGGTTGTATGATTATTCTGCTCTCCTCCACTGAGAAGTACCAAATAAAGTGCCACGGTGCTACTGTGGGATTGATGCCCCATATCCTCTGTAAATACCATGGTACTTGAATTTCGGTACTTTGGTATGCAAACTATGATTTTCCATCTGATACTGTACCAGAGTTTTATTAAAGTTTAATTTTATTTAATTTTAAATTGTTTTAATTTGGTCATTTTATTATTTTGATATATTTGTAATTTATTGATATACTGTATATATATATATATATATATATATATATATATATTGTTGTAGAAGTTTTATTTATTTTATTTCAGTTATATATATTTTTTAAATATATCACATAAAAACACACAACAATAAATAACAACATGTAAAAAGTAAACAAATCTAAAATAAACTATAAATATTTTAGTTTGATTTATTTTCAGGTAATATTTTGAGTGCCTACACTTGGACTTTTTAATTTATGCAACATATTTTATGTTCTTGGGTCTGTCCTGCGATGTCAGTATTACCAGGCAAAGTAGACACCCCTGGCTGATTTATTTAACAACAAACATGTTTGACATTGAAACATGTTGCGTGCAAAAGAAATGAAAAAGAAATACTACAGGAATCATCCGGCTCTTTTACAAGGGTCTAAAATTGAACTCGCTGGGCTAAATCACATTAAAGTACCAATTTCAGATTGAATCTAAATAGCTTGTCAGACTGCTTACAATAAAAACATGTCATGAAAATAATGTGTTTTTCTGTTAACTGACCGTTGGCCAAGAAAAGCGGGGCAGCTGGCTTTTTAAAGCGATGCATTATGGGATAAATGGTTTTCTTGGAGCGAAAAGATTTTCTTTTCTTAGACGTTTGATGTGCCGCTTTTTACATAGAGCCGCACAGAACGTTACAGTAGTTCAGATGTTTCTGGAAATGAAGCGAGATTGTTATCTCAGAAGTGCTAGTTGTAATTCGAAATGCAAAGAATTTTGGCTATATGATCTCCAGTCGTTTCAACCTACAGTATTGCATGTCATGAAATGCCAGCGTTCATAAAACCTAAAGACCAGGGGAACGTAACTTCATGTTTTGCATTATCGCAACGTGCATACCCAAGGAATATTTAGCCAAATTATAAACATACTGACCCATAAACCTAATCTAGGTTTGCGCGTCTTTGTTTCATCTTGAATTAGATAGAATTTAAAATTGACTTTAAAAGAGCATTATTATACTTTCCATTTCGCTCAGAAATATTTCACGTTATAGGAAAGATAAATGCGTTGTGATTGTCTGGAACAGTTATAAGACGAATCTGCTGATGTGTACATGTGTGTTGGGTTTAGATGGGAGGTGAGCGTGTGGAACCCGTGTTCCGGGTCATGTGGCGTGGGACTGCAGACACGCAGCGTGTCGTGTGTGAGGCCTGTGGCTGGAAACCGCACAGAACCATCGTCCAGTAAAGACTGCGTGGAAAGCAGACCTCCAGAATTACAGGCCTGCAATCAGGTGGCGTGTCCACCCGCCTGGGTGACTGAGAGCTGGCAACAGGTTAGTGACCCCTTCATGAAATAAACTCCACGCTGGTAATAAATGCAATAATAATAGTTATTTAAAGGAATAGTTCCCTCAAAATGGATGGAACCACAGAAAATAACACAAAAGCAAAATTCCTTTGCATTCCATAATTTCGTGGAAATGTTAAAGGGATCGTTCACCCAAAATCAAAATTCTGTCATGATTTACATGATTCACGGAGAAAGATATTTGGAAGGATGCTTGGAACCAAACAGTTCTTGGCCACCATTGACTCCCATAGTAGGAAAAATTACAACGGTGGTCAAAAGTGCCCCAGAACGGGTTGCTTTCATACATTCTTCAAAATATCTTCTTTTGTGTTCAACAGAACAAAGAAATGTATACAGACTTGGAAGAACTCGAGAGTGTGTAAATGTGGACAGCATTTTCATTTTGGGATGAACTGTCCCTTTAAGATTATGCTGTAAATGGAAACCATATAAAAAACAATTTGGCAATTGTAAAAAATGACCTGAAAACACGTCTCATTATCTTTATAAACAGATTATTTAAGTTAATATATATATTTTTGCTGGGGCACCAAAATATTGATACATGTATATGAATGAATTTTTCATTCATATAAAATATATACTTTTTTGAGCTATGCAATGCACATTATTTTTACCATATACTGTTATAGTGTTATTTGTACAGTATTTATTTTATTTTTCTGAGAGTTGGTTAGAGGAATGTCTGAGACCAGGTTGTAATAATTAGTTCCCATATAAATGGCTAATCATTTTAGTAGGCAGAGGAGGGGAAGATGAAAAATAAATGAAAGAAAACAAGGCCGATAACCTGGAGTCTTATTAACATTCACAGATCCACACGCAGTAAATACTTTGTTTTTCTTATTGAACACATGTTCCTGATAATATTTGCTTACAAAACATAATGCAGAATCTTGTTCTTTTATAGTTGAATTCATAGCCGCAGGAATGTATTTTATGTGAGGGGTTCTGTATGTTTTTTTGGCCGGGGCTGACGCAGGGTTTGAATGTGAGCTCTTGACCTTCACAAAAAAAATGAGTGAATAGTGAAATTAAAATGTATTTTATTTATTTTTTGATAAATATTTTTATTTATTTTTGACACTGTACATTTTTCTTTCGCTCGGTGATAGGAGGTGCTGCAGCCCCCCCAGCACCCCTACTTGTACAAATACAACAAATCAGTATTTGGCATTTCTACTGTACACTACAGTTAAAATACATCTTCACATCAAGGGTTGATGTTTATATTCACTCGAATGCTGCATGTTTGTGGTGTGTTTGGATGAGGCTGACAGTGGTTTGTTTGGTGTTTGTTTGTTTTGCGGGTCAGTGCTCTCATTCATGCGGCAGAGGATCACAGCGGCGTAAAGTTTACTGTAAACAGAGGTTGGCTACAGGAAGCTACCGAAGATTGAGAGACGAGGAGTGTCCCGGAAACAAACCTGCGGCACACAGAACGTGCTTCATCTCCGACTGTCTCCTGCCCCGTCTGGAAGGAGGAGAGTGGTCCAAGGTGGGAATTACTTTAAAAAAGAATATATATATATGCATTGATATAAAAAATATGAAAATAAATTACTTACTGTTTAGGTTAGAATTAGTGTCGTAATTTATAAAGTAAATGCTGTTATTTAATAATAGAAGTCGATGGTGGTCCGGTGGTAAGTTTGCAAGGAAGAAAAGGATAAGAAAAGAATATAAACACAAATATTGAAAATGTATAATTGTGTGTGCGAAGGAAAAATCTAAATAATTGTATGAAAATCTTGTAATATAATGTAGAAGTAGATAAAAAGATGTAGATGAAAAAAGCCCATATAAGATACATAGTAAAAGATGCCAAGTTGCATTTTTCATGTTGGAAAAAAATGGTTCATTTAAATCGGTGTATGTGTGTCTGCAGTGCTCTGTGACTTGCGGTAAAGGCGTTCAGCGTCGGGAACCCGTGTGCCGGAGACAGACGGCGTCCGGTCAACTGGTCACTCTGGACCGGTCGGCCTGCGGTGGCCTTTCCCTCCCTCCTTTAGTCCGGAGCTGTCGCATGAGCCCCTGCAGCAGTAAGATCTGCATTCATTTATAGTTTCCCATCTGCACGAAACTGAAGCTTTGATTTTAACCAAACAGCATTGCAAAAATATTGATGTTTCGGAAACAAAAATGAATGGACAGGTTGTCCCGACCCCCATCTCACCCAGAAGCTTTCGAACCTTAAACAAACAGAGAACCGAGCTACTGAGCCAAAGTGCCGCAGTATTAATCATTTTTTGGGGAAATCTGGCCTGCTTTTAGTTGTCTGTGTTTTTAAAATGGCGTAGAACAGATTTTAACATTTGAAACAATGACAGACTTCACATTTATCTGTTATTAGATCAAATCAGATTATATAAACTATTACCAAGACCTGACCTGTGTTTGACCTTCCTCTCACCGCAGTCTCCAGGTATTCTGACACCAACAAGTTGACTTTGTTCGGGAAACTACTTTTTGTAGCGGCTTGTGGCAAGAGCAATATCCTACTTGAGTTTCAGGTTTGGATTTCTGTCATATAAAAAGCAGGCTTCTGTAGGTAATATTTCATATGTTGTCATTGCGAAACCCGTGAACTCTCCATGGCCATATATAAGAGCTCTGTGAGAACATATTAAGAACTTAGTTTGGCTTCAAACCAAATTTCTGGGTTTATCATTTTGTAGATCTGTTGTATGGTGGAACCGTCATGCAGCGTATTTTCATTTTCTTGAGTGTCAAATATATTTATGGTTTGTTTTGTGTTGTATGATTTGATTTCTTGAGGCTCAAGAAAAAGAACGGCAGACTGTTTTGTAATTTGGCAAACTCAAAACTAGGACAATTGAAACGTCTTGTTCCTCTCTCCGCAGAGCACAGATACTCCAAGAATCGTTGCCCTCAAGTCATGGGCCTGAAGCGCATCTACATTCAGACCAGACAGGAAAAACGTCTCACTTTTACCGTTGGAGGACGCGCCTACCTTCTACCCAAAACCTCCATCACCGTCAAGTGTCCGGTGCGTCATTTCCCCAAAGCTCAGATCCGCTGGGAGAAAAATGGAAACGAGCTAAAAAGCTCGAAACGTCTGAGCATCACCAAGTCTGGAGCGTTGAGGATCTATAACCTGGATGCTGGGGACATCGGGGTGTACCGTTGCTGGGCCAACCAAGATTCGGAGATGTTCGTCCTGAAGCTCATTGGCCACGATAATAGACTCCTGGAGCATCCTGGCGGTTTGGAGAAGGATGATGGATTTCATCCGTACCTCAACAAAGAGGGTGTAAAGTGCCATGAACAGAAGGGATCTGCAAAGAAAACTTCACATTCTGACCCGGGCTGGATGCAAAAGAACGAGTTTTACCGAGATGACAACGGTCAGCCAAAGGACCCTCTTGCTTTGGGAAAACACTCGGCGGCTTTTGTCCTTGAACCAGCACAGTTTGAGGAGCTCGTGAGGAACATCACTCAACTTGCCGAAAGCGGAGACGTGACGGATGAAATGGCGTCGCTTCTAATCGGCAAGATCATGGAGGATTTGGCCATCACCGAGCACGGGACGGCTAGTAAAGAATTGAGCACTACGGTGGATAATTATTTGAATAAGACCCCAAACTCTTCGACACCTTTGGGGAAGGGGATTAAAAAAGGCAGCGGAGCCGCGATCGTTCGTCAAAAGCATCACGGGTCTGCAATGAGCTTCCAGAGGGATCTCAGGATCCATGTGGGAAGGACTGCTTATCTAACCAATGCTACACACAGCCTCACGTTGATTTGTCCCACCCGGGGATCACCTCACCCGACCCTGTCCTGGAGCAAAGATGGAGCTCTGCTACAGAACAGTGAAAGGTAAAGCACAATAATATGTAGTGTAATGCGTCAAATTGATGGTGATGTTTCATGTATTTGATTGATAATAATTTATGCTTTTACAACATTTTTGTTTGTATTATATATAATATGTAACATTAAATATAAAAATATCGAATTTTTATTTATTCTGTAATGGTGAAAACGTCACCATATTTTGGTTTTGTTTATATATACGTATATATAATATAATAAATTGTTTTTAGTCACATATCATTGTTTTAGTCATTTATAGTTGTTTTTAATAAATTAATTGATTACTATTTTTATACATAATTTTGTATGTATTATATATGATATAAATATATAACATTTACTTTAAATTGAGGTAGTCATTAATAGTTATTAATAAATGTATGAATTATTAATACTTTTTAATACAAATTTTGGTAGAAAGATGAACTGTAATAACATTGAAAACCAAAATATTAAATGCCATGGATGAATATTTATAGAGTAAACCACTTTTTGGGGATTCAACTAAAAAATTGCAGCTTTTTACTTTGCGAGGTTTGGACGCAAATTAAAGGCGATGAAAAAAAGGACTTTAAACTAATGACGGCATTATTTTTTGATTTTATACAAATATTGGTACAGTATATATGTTGGTCAATTCAGTTGCCTTTCACAATCCTTGTTATATTATATGCCAGTGTTGATACTTCAAAAGTATTCTGATGCACCAATACACCAAATATTAATCCATGGCATGTCATTTGGTTTTCTTCATTTAAGTATTTATTTCTCCAGAAAAATTATCAAAATTCAAATTATCAAAATTGATACTGAATGGCCCACATTTTTTTATCACTCTGATACTGTATCAATCCCATATTTTATATTCTCAGGTTATTTTATTCTTATTTATCTGTTCCTCGCATTAATCTTGACAGCCATGGCCACTATATCTCTCCTTTTATGTTTCATAGAAAAAAATCACCGTACAGTTGTGGAACAACATGAGTAAATAATGGCAAAGTTTTTCTTTTTCTGGTGAACTTTCAATAAAATGACACCTGCGTTCTGTTGACTAAAATACACTTTCAACCACAGTCCATAGCACACCTTGATTCTCATCCAACGAACATGGTTTTAAGAATGTGTGGAGTTCAGCTTTAACACAACAAGCAATTTTTTCTCTTTATGAAAACAAGACTCACAATGTACCTCTGAGTCCAGCGTGACTGATCTCGCTTGAGCTGCCACATATTCCAAAGGCTTGTTAATCACCAACCCACTCAAATATTCACCTCAAGAGCACCCCGACTCTCACTTTATGCGGTTTGTTAGGGTCGGAAACGCTGGCTGGGCTTGTTTTAGTCTCTCCAGGGTCGCATTGTGGTCTAATCGTCTGATCTACAATGTTGGTTGTTAAATACAGTCATTGAAAACATTGATTTAGTATTTCAGATTTGTCCAGCTCAGAGCCTGATGTGGCCTCCGCACAGACAGTCGCCAAACATTGTCTGCCCCCATTCCTGGCAAACGCTGGGTGACCTGAGACAGACGTGGCTGTACAAACATTGTCCGGGCCTCCTCTTGCAACTTTGGCTTGGAAACCCTGCGACTTTGGTGTGAAATGTGAAATACTGAAGTGCTTAAACTTTCAGTGGTCAATTTTGGCATGCTGTGATGTTGGTTGTCTTGACAGCCAGTGATTTTATGCTGTACATATAAGTGCATATAGAATCCACATATAAAACACTTGATACACCAAATTAGAGTATACAATACTCTTTGATACTATTGATACAATGTCATCAACAGATTGAAGCGTTATCACCCCGCAGGAGAGTTTTGCTCGAGTTTTGCTCGATAGCCCCGCCTCCCTTCCGCTACGTAAGCAAAACTGTGACCGTTGAGTGTGTGAAGTGTCCACAATTCCACGCGTCATATTTTAAAAAAGAACTGACGACAAGCTATCAGAACATCCCTTCAGATTTCCAGAACTCCCAAAAAACAATCAGAACTCACAGCAGCCAATAAGACACAAAGGAGCCGATCCGAGCTCACAACAGACAATCAGAACACACAAAAGCCAATCAAAATTCACAATAGCAAATCAAAACTCAAAAGCAGAACACACGACAGCCAATCAAAATCAAAAAAGTTCATCTGAGGTGAACCGGGAATCTCATTTTCAGCCATTACATTTATCGTCTTTCATTTCTGTGTTTTTTTGGGATCCTACACAGTCCTTTTATAATCCTTTATTTATTTATTATTATTCTCGAGTTATTTCAACCGCAGCATTACACTGAGCTGCCAAATCATTTGCCTCCCACTCTCTGTTGTCAGGGCTGTTTCAGCCGCGGTCTCGGCTGTGTTACCATCAGAGCGATGCTGCTTATTCCCATTATAGAACTCCACTCTACTCCAAAACCAAATATAACATCACTGCCAGTCTATGCCAGCCCAGTGCCAACCCAGAATAAATGCATTCCGTTCCTACAGACTAATATTTACAATGAGGTCATGTTATTCTTTTCTTGTTGCAAGTATTGGGAATATTAAAAAATTGCCTTGTTGCATGAAAATTGCCCGAAATTCTTTCCATTTTTTGCGAGTCATTCCAAATATTATTTGAACAAACAATGAAGGAGCTGTCTGTCTTTCTAATGCAATGTATATTTTTGTAGGTAACAATTTGAAATGTGTTTATTTGAAGTAAAGTTCGAAAAAAACGAGCATTTGAAATAACCTGCGGTTACATGTTTCAAACAGAGGTGGCGCTAGAGAGGCAAATGTTTGCAGCTTTAAATAAACTAACACACAAACTCTTTTCCTCTCACAGTAGTCTTTATCACATCAAACTTATTATACGACATCGATCTCCATAAAGAAAGAAACAAACGCAGACGTAGCATCTCCCAAAGCGCTTACGGCCCCGGGGCCCGCCTCTGCTGTGGCGCTTACATAGCGCTTCTTATTTTTGGCCAGATGTGAAGCAAAACACAGGCGAGGTGATTGACGTTCGCAGACTCTGAAGCTGCGTGAAACCTCACCTTTTAAAGCCCTTCCATTCGAATGTGTCTTGGCACAACAGCGATTCACTAAATCAGGCGCTAACAAGGTGATGTTGCTTTACTCCTGCAGTTGTGAATTAAATATGACACACACACAGAGTTCTGGCTGAAGTTGGTAACGGTGTGATTGATGTTATGAGCTGATGAGGTTTACATTACAGCCCTCATTTAAATGAAGAATGTACGGTGGGTTTTTAAAAGCGTTTGCTGGCATTTAGGGTTAGGGATCTGAAGAAACTCGTAACTTTGAGAAATAAACTTTGTCCTGTAACTTTCACTTCAGTAGACTTGTATGATTCTTCAAAACTTTGATTCTGTTAATTGAAAGGCCAGTTGACGCAAAGAATGCTTACTATAAAGATAGCTTTAGCGATATCTATATTAGCGTCCACACAGATGGACAGTAACGTTATGTTTATTTTAAGCGCGCATGCTTCGGTTTCACATTTTAACTGTGTGAGCTCTTTGAATTCGAATGGATTATCGGCCATACCGGTATCGGCCGATAAATGGTCATTTTTAATGTTATCAGTATCGGCCGATAATACAATTTATGCCGATATATTAAAGCCGATAAATCTTAAATCATTCCCTCTGGTTAAACTACTTCATCTGCGTGCTGCTCGCAGTTAAAATACAGTACAGTACTTTCTTTCTGTCGTAAGCATTCACTTACTGCTATAATCCAAACATTGCTGAAGTAAATACAATATTTATGAATGTGAAAATTATAGCAACAAAAGCATATTGTTTGAATCGGACTGCTATATGAATGCTTTCTTTCTTAACACCTGTTAGACATTTGGCTATTGAAAATAATTTTCTTGAAGAACATCTATAATTTGTTTATTAAATGTACCAGAAAAGTTTGAAGGTTAAAGTTAAATAAAATAAAATTAAGTAGGCTCGGTACATGATTTTCTGGGGAAAAAACAGAATGTTCTCAAATAAAAGCAGTTGTCCACTTTTGTTTCAGTCTTAGAGAATTTTATATTAATATTTAGATACTGAATATCGGCCAATATATCGGTAATCAGCTTCCAATGTAAAAGAATGATCGGTTATCGCTATCAGCCAAAATGTACATATCGGTGCATCCCTACTATCAATGTTTTATCGTTCAAAAATCGCCAGTATCTGTATCATTATTATTGTAGTTGTGGTTCTGCGCATTTATAGCAAATTTATACCAAACATTATTGTATTATAAATAATTGGGTTTGTCTGTGTGTCTAATGCAATTGATATTGAAATATTGATATTAATATTTGCCTAATTTGTAGGTGACCATTTAGAGTACATAGAAATGATCTTCTTACCTCAAAACGATCCACAATAGTTAGCTCATATAACGATAGCGTTGTGGTACATTTTGAATACGTGACCCCTTTCAATTCAAATTGATTGGCTGTCAAAGTTTTATCATTCATCTGCTAGAAAACATATTCTGAAAATGTTGATCTCAGCGTCGTTATTATTATTAGTAAAGTTGTGGCGTGGACGCTGCTGCTCACTTAAATTTAATGCCATTTTTAATACTTTATAGTTGCATAAAATATTTTCATTGGGTCTTTTGCTTTTTGGGCGTTTTGCTCAAGGACACAGTGGTGGGCTTATGAATCGTACCATCTGGGGTTTAAACCTTCAACCTTTGAATAACTACATTTGTAACCGCTAAGCCACACCACAGCCTATTTAAACGGTTCGTTTGTTCTTTTTTTTAATGCACTTATGAACTGTTATCCCTAATGAATGGTATGCTTTTACTCACATTTTTCCAAAGACATCATTTAGTCTTTTTTTTTCAGACAGATGTGCCGTGTAGGATAATGTTTGTGATTGTGGAAACAAAGCCGTCGTTGTCTTAAGAAAGTTGATTTTCAGCACACATGTCTACCTCCGAGTCCACCCAGACGTGCCATCACGCTTTAGATGATATCTTTTCGATGAGTTTGATACTTTGGACATGACTCAGCTGGAGTTTTTATATCAGCGGGTCTGAATGAGTGGGCTTTCATGGCGCGTACGCTGGACTGGATACAACGTACATTTTGTGCCGCTGTCGCTTTGTGGGTTTGGGTGGGAGTGCGCTAAGAACTCGCTAAACCCTAGAGGTTTTATTTTCTTTACTTTTCGTCTTAATCACTCGTCTCTCTTCCAAAACGTAGTCAGTGGCATTGCTGTCTACTGTCTACATAGGCAGCTTCATTAGAGTTTCAGAAGAGATGTCAACAATGTCTCAAACCGAGCTCAGATTTGTCAAGTCTGCAATCAAAAGTCAATATTATTAAAGATCTCAATATGACTCAAATATTACTCGTCAGAATTTCCCCCTCTTAGCCAGTTCGTTCTCCATTTAATCCAATGATGTAATTCAGACCAACCCTGATGTGCAGCCGTGCCCAGATTTAAGTGAAACCGACTGGCCGTGTCTCTCTTGCCCACCTCAGGATCTCATGGGACGGCAGCGGAGAACTTCACCTCTCGGGTCCTGATCCTCGAGACGTGGGCGTCTACAGATGCACAGCCACCAATGACTTTGGTGCCGATTCAGAGACGTCACAAATTCAAATGGCTGGTGAGACGCACACTTGTTTTTTTTTATATGTGACAGTTGTTGGTTTAAGTCATTAACATGTTTTATTACTATTCTAACAGAATCTCCCAAGATCGCTGTTTCACGGGGAAACGCATCGGAACTGAACAGCAGGAGCGTGAAAGTGGTGGTTGGGGGTTCTGTCCATGTCCGTGTCGGTGCCAACGTCACCCTGGAATGCCCTGTCAAAGGTCTGAGAGGATCGGTTGTGTTTTGTCCCTGGTTAACCTCTGTGAATAAGTTAACACGTATGATGCATGTCCCATGCTTAATAGCTCCTGTCCATGTGGTTTGGGTGAAAGATTTGGCTCATTGGAGAGCAATGTTGTGTAAAGTCAACAGGTTTGTCAGGATGCCGGGTTGCGCTGCATCATTTACAAACACTAATCTACCGTAGCAAAATACGGCTCCTGACCGCCTACTGTACAATAATGTTTTTTTACTGCTGTCTATAGATTTCTACCGTGTCTGGCGAGAGTGAAATTTAACACAAGCGTGTCAATCAGAGTCGTTTGGTTCTAGTTATGGATTTTAATGGACGTTTTATTCAATGATGTCTTGAACCATTCGAGGTTTGTGGTTCGCCTTAAAGGAATAGTTCACCTTCAAAATGATAATTCTGCGATTTTTTTTTACACGCTCGTCATTTCAAACCTGTGTGACTTTCTCCTGCAGAACACAAAAGGAGATATTTCGAAGAATGTTGAGAACAGAAAACCGCTGGTCCCCATTGACTTTGTGTCCATACAATAGAAGTCAATGGGGACCAATGGTTTTTGGTTACCAAAATCTTTTAATATATCTTCTTTTGTGTTCTGCAGATGAAAGAAAGTCATACAGGTTTTGAAAGTCATGCATGTGAGGAAATGATGAAAGAATTTTCATTTTAATGTGAACTGTATCTATAATGTTAATTCGTTTTTTTGCATCAAACTGTTGTTTCAAAATGAAAGTGTCCTAGAAACCTGAGTGCAGAAGTGAAAAAAAATCACGGAAAAACTGAAATCATAAAGTTTCATTTTTAAATTGTGTTTTTTAGAAGTCATGGGAATCTATAAAATCCTAGTTTGGAAAAGTAATTACATTTTTTTCTGTTTACGTTCAGCTCAGAAATGTTTATGAGTTTAGAGATTGCTCTCTGTGCAATCTCTGTACAGTTATTAAAAAATAGGCAGTAATAACAAACAGAGGAAAAATCTTGGAGAAGTCACTGGAAATTCAAAGACGTAGGAATCCTAATAGCAATAATGATGAGAATATAACGTGTACTTGAATCACATTCTGACACGTTTGAAACGCAGTGTTGTGTAAAATCAAGGTTTGACATTTGTCCATTTTATTTGAAATGAAAAAATATATTATTAGAATAAAGATTAGAAAACGAGTTTATTTGCAAAAACAGATAACTCTTTACTTTGACTGTGCATTCCAAATTTTATCAAGCTGTGTTCACTAGAAAAAATAATCCAGTGTTTTATAGTAAATATCACAAAAATAAAAATTATTTAACTGATTTTTTCAGTGGGACATATTAAAAAGTATAAAAAATCTTAAATAAGAATACATTTTAGATAATTAATTCCTCTAAAATGTACTTATTTCTTTTCATTAAATAAACGTATATTACATAAGTATTTAATTAACAAATTATATATTTAAAATAAACATAATATTTGTGGTGAATTCTAAAAGAAATAATTCAGTTACTTAGATTTACTTAATTCTTTGACTTAAATTTACTTAATTAAACAGTATATTTCAGATTTTAAAATGTAAATTGTTTAACAGTTTTTTTTTAGTGTCAATTGTTTTACCAAAAAAATGGTTAATCACAGTTAAACCTTTTAGAATGATGTTTTGATAAAGATATCATATATATTATAATAACTCAAAAAATACAGCTACCTGACACAATAAAACACAACAGAAACATAGTAAAAAAATAAATGATTTATAAAACATTTAAAATAGTTATCTGTTTTTGCAATGAAACTCATCAAATATTATCCGAAAGATTTAGAAAAATAGAAAATTTTGCCAAATTTTAGGCTTTAAAATTATTAGTTTGCAAAAATGAATTAGAAATATTTCTTTAAAAAAGGCCATCAGGATTACAAAAAATCGCATGACAAAATTGATAAACAATCAGCTAGAATTAAAATAACAAGTAAAATCTTAACAATTTAAAATATTATTAAAACCACAATTTCATGAAAATATCTAATAACTGGTCCTGGCAGCATCGACCCAAACTCCATCCATCACCTCTGAGAGACCAGCCCACTTGTGTTTTACGTCCCATGAACTTCATAACCAAACCTGAAAATTCGTCTCCCTTTGACTTCCTTAATATTTGCATTTTTAAATAAATAAAAGCCTCTCAGAGGCATGTAACCACAAATCCCATTTTGTTTCTCTTCACTCTCACCCCAGTTTATACAGAGATGTTTGCTCAGTTATTCAGTCGATGTAAAGGACACCCGCTGTTAACCAAAGACCCGTCCCGCAAATATCAGCTGTTCTCTCATCGCCATCTGTTTCCCTGATATGAGTAAGAGAGAAACGCGGAATCTGAAGATCGTGTCCGGTCGGCTGCGCTAGACAGACGAAATAGGCAGGCATGCTGCAAAGAAATATTGGTAGCGATGTAAGGAGATTAGTCATTTAGTAGTCATCAGATAGCAAGTGTAATTCAGTTTATCACACATATATATATATATATATGTTATTCGCCTCGTGAAACAGCATGTTTGTTTGTATGAAGTCATATATTAATCCTACATCTTAAAAACATCCATTCCTGCCTTCTTTGGAGTCGTGCTCGACAATTTACGTGTACCAAAATATGCCCACGTGTACACGATGTACACACACACCTGTCTCGAGGCTTGCGATGTTATTTTCCATTCCTAAGAGCGTGTCTATTCATCAGCTCTCCGCCTACCGGCCGTGCGTCTGAACTAATGTCTCCACTCGGCAGAATCATAAACTCAGACTCCAATCCATGTGCTGCTCATTATTTTGGCCGGGGCGTCCCGGGGGAAGCGGCTGGAGGGAGGCAATTTGCATTCATTATGCCCATTTGTACAAGTCATTTGTGGCAATCTACAGGCTTCATACTGATCTGCTCTTTGAATCAACGTTTTCTGTGGTTTTGAATGGTCCTGCGTGAGCTTTGATGTTGACATTTGAGTCTTTGAGGGGCACGATAGAAGTCGCCCCCAAATACTGGACATTGTTTGGCGATTTGTCAAGAGCTAGGAGTGTTGAAATTGGTTTCGGTTTTGGAAAAGCTGCTCCTGAATCAGCACAAGTGGCACTTTCTGTGAAAGCTGCAGGGTGCTGTGCAAATTACGCTAAGAAATACAGATTTTTGTTATATATTTAGTTTATTGATTTTTTATCACCCCTTTTAAAAAAATTGACAAATTATTATAAATGGGTAATGTACATTTTTTTTTAAACCTAGTAGTAAAACGTTTCGTGCAAGTTGTCACTATTTTACAAGCTAGCTAATAATTCATATTAATTTGTACTATCGTACACTGTAAAAAATTCAACTTAAGAACTTCAGTTCAAAAGTTGCCTCAAAGGTGTGAAACTTAGCGGCATCTAGCGGTGATGTTGGGAATTGCAACCAGCGGCTCACTCCACCGCTCGCCCCTCCCTTTCAAAGCAGTACGATGGCTGACACAGTACTAAGATGTCTTAAAGTTTTCGCTTCTTTGCCGAAAGAGATTAAGTTTTTACGAAACGCAGTTTGGCGGTTTAGGGCTGCTGTAGAAACGACATGGCGAATTCCATGTAAGGAGAGACCAGCGGTGTATGTAGATAGAAGTAGCTCATTTTAAGGTAATAAAAACTCTTCTTTATTTGAGGTCTTTCTACACCTCTGAACACATAGTTATGTATATATTTTTTTCCAAAAAATGACACACTGGACCTTTAAAATGTAAAGGCAAATTAGCTTGACAAAATCAAATTAAACTGACTACATATGAAGTTCGCTGAGTGGGTCAATTTAGTCAGTATTGAAATAGTACACTTTTAAGTATACTACTAGTACTGCGATATGAATATACTTGAAGAATGCTACATTAATTGAGCTTAAAGTATACTAGCTTTAAAGTGTACTAAGAGCTGGTTTGTGTCTCTAATTCTGTCACAAAAGGTAACAAGCTATTTAAGTGCACCCTATCTGTTGAAACCATCGATTAGCGTCTCCCTTAAAATTGAACGTGAATTGATGGATAAAGTGTTCCTTGGCTTGTCTCTTCAAACAGGTGTCCCTCAGCCAATAATGAGCTGGCATCGTAAGGAGGGTCCGCTGAGCACCAGCGCTAGTCCTCTCCTGAACGGCTCTTTACTCCTTAGGAACGTCACGCTTCAAGACTCCGGCATCTACTCCTGCGTGGCTGCCAACGATATTGGAAAATCGGTGGCGTCCAGCCTGCTACGTGTGGCGGGTGAGTAGCGTTTCTCAGGGGCGCCCGTATGTCAGTCCGCAGTTTGCCGGGTGACAGGGAAATCCTCTCGTGACAGCGCTTTAGCGCTAGCTGAACCGCACGATGTGGGTTGGCTTGGTTTTCGACAAAGTCAGCGAACTCAGCGGGAGATCTGCGTATTGATATTGGCATCGTTTGGCACTTTTTTAAGGTCCTACGGGGTGGTAAAATCCATCTGTCTTACAAAATAAAGAAATACGCCTGTCTTCATTCAGAGCGTGTGTCCCTAGAGATCGTACATAGGCTGAACTTGTAAGTGTGATAGAACAGAAACAGAAGTTGGAAGCGTTTCGTTTTCTTCGCTTTATCAAAACATGACAGAGCTTCTCAGCTTTCCTCGATTATTTCAATCATTGAGGTCCTTTTTTGTCTTCGCCACAGTTAAATCTTTCAAATGATGGAAAAATGAGATAAATATTAGTGATCACTCAACCATCAATGGATAATTTACCTCGAGAGATATTTCAAGTTTATGGTGATTAGGTTGATTGTGTTTAATGGTAATATATGTAATGATATAGCGTGAATTCCTCTTGATTCCAGAAGGATCTTCGGGTGAATCCGAGCATCAGAGTTTAAAGGAGATGAACAGAAAGAGAGTTCTGATGGCCTCGCTGATCGGCACCAGCATCACCGTCAGACCTGGAGATATTTTAAGGATAGGTTTGGCACTTTTTTTCTTCTTTTTTCTTCTTTTTTCATTATTCCGAAGGAAGGTCTTTAATGTCTTTCGTGAAAATCCGTGTGACTGCTTTCATCCGAAACAACTAGGGCTGCCAAACAATTAATCGCGATTAATCGCATCTGTAATAAAAAAGTTTGTGTTTACATAAGATATGTCTGTGTACTGTGCATATTAATTATGTCTTTATAAACACATACACATATAAATATTTAGAAAATATTTACATTTCGTTATTTATATTTACAAATAATTTGAACCATATATAAATACATTTTATATTTGATATTTTTCTAAAGTATATGCATATGTATGTTTTTATAAATGCAAAATTAATATGCACAGTCATATATTATGTAAACACAAACTTTTATTCTGCATGCAATTAATCGCGATTAATCGTCTGACAGCCATTGATACAACTTGACATCACAGATACTTTTTAGCCCCTCCCCTCCAACCATCTTGCTCCATTTTTTACAGCGTTAAAAATCTTGATTGATAAAATCAAGTTCAATATAACATTAATTCTTGTTATATATTATGTTAAAAATGATTACTGAAACAAAATCTGACAACATGTATCATAAGGTTTTCTCCCCCAATGGTGGTTGCCATGTTGAGGTCACATGACCTTTATTGGTAGCCCTTAATCCATTACCTCAGAGATTACGTATTTTTGTAGGCTAACCCGGAAGTAAGCGCCGCGTCGGTTCCCTCGACCGAAAACCTGTGCATTTTTCCCACAGACTTTTGGAAGATCGCGAAAGATAAGCTCTGTGTTTAACAAAGGTTTATGATGTTTACACGTTTAGTCTATCAAGATCATCTTTGCAAATGAACAGCACATTTGTTACCTTTGAAGCCGAAATACAATCTTCAGAAGTGTTTCATTATGAAAGTAACGGACACTTGAGTCAGCTCACAAAACATTGAAAAGAAACTTGCTGTTTTTGTCGCGTTTCTTCACACTTTAGTGAATACATGCGCCTTAAACTGGGAAACCTCAACATTATTTTCTCCCAAAACTCATCTTTAACCCCCTCAGGTTGTCCAGTGGTCCCAAGCCACAGAAAGCCCATCACATGGTCCTATCAGAACCAGACCCTGAAGCAGAGTCCCGGCGGGACCTATCGCATGCTGGTGGGAGGTCGTGTTCTGGAGATGAACACGCTCGGAGGAAAATTTGACGGACGCTACGAGTGCCAAACGCAAACTGGCAACCAGCGTCTCACAGCTTGGGTTCACGTGCTTTCGCAAGGTTAGCGTGATTTTTTTGACCAGAGAAAAACACATATTTCATATTCAATATTGTGATCATATTTAACACTCCTCCCTTTCGAAGCACTACGGTGGTTGACACAGGATTAAGATGTCGACATGTTTTTGCTTCTTTGTCGAAGGAGATTACGTATTTACGAACCGCGCTCTATAGAGCCGTTTGTCCATTTAGGGCTACTGTAGAAACAACATGGCGGATTCCATGTAAGAGGACCCGCGGTGTATGTAGATAGAAATAGCTCATACTAAGGTCATAAAAACATAACGCTTCATAACATTGCTGTAAAATTGTAAATGAAAGTGCAGTCTATTCAGAAATATTTGTGTTTGCTGTATATTTTTATACTTCTTTATCTTTGCGTTGTTAGCCGAGCAACATGCTATTCCTATCCTATCATTTACAAACTGAAGCCCGCACACTCCAACAATGAAAGACAAAGACATGAATACATGAATTTGACTTACGGAAAAGCAACTGCTCGGAGACATCGACCATGTCTTGTTAAAGCTCTGTCTTCCTTTCAGCTCCAACACAAAGCCAGGAATTTTAAAAGCCGGAGAGACTGACTGTGTGGACGTTCAAGTCCAGATTTCTAGAAACCTTTAAGGGCTTATAAATAGTCTCTATAAACTCTCATTCTGAGTCAGCCACTTGCCTCAGAATATTTCCCTGATATGAGGACATTGATTCAGAACATTCTAGTTTCATTGAAGAATCAATTTTGATGTGTTGTATAATGTAAACACAACGTTGTATCGTAATCAGAGTCGGAAACAGGGTTGCCAGATTTGTGTCACAAAACCAGCCGAATTGCCAATCAAATCCATCCCAAAATATCGAAAGTCGCTGTACAGTAATCATAACGACATTTAATAACTTCAAAAATAACTTTAAAATCTTCAACCTGCCGAATAAAAAACAACCTTCCGCCGCAGTATAAAAGTATCCAATTCAACGGGAGAACACAGACTTGGCAACCCTGGTTGGAAATGCTTTCATTGAATTAATTGGCAGTTAATGCTTATAATTGTTTTATGGATCAATTTGGTATCTTTATGAAGTCATTTGTTCTCATAACTTATGACCAGAATCACACGTGTACAGTATACAGTAGACAATCGTTCACTTAAAATAAAATCTTATACAATTATGTTTGTTATTCATAAAAATCAACAGGCCCATTCTACGTATATTTAAGATATTAAGATTTGTATTATCTGCAGATTATCTCCATTATCTTTATACTATCTGCACAAGAAATGCAGATATCGGACAGCTACAGGTTTATTTCGTTGTCCACATTGAATGACTGGTTACCATGTAAATAGAGAGAATGATTTGTTTTATTTTTGGTGGCCATGCAGATGTTTCATACATGTTTTCCACACATAACTAATGATAATGATAGTGATTTTTTTTCTGGCTGTAGATTTTGAGTGGCGTCTGGGCAGCTGGAGCACATGCAGTGCGTCCTGTGGTCACCGAGGGGCTCAGCTGAGGCAGGTACGATGTGTGACATCAGACGGCCAGGAGACGCCCCCTTCAGTCTGCCATCACATTCCCAAACCGATCAGCCAACCGCGGTCGTGCAACCTGCTGGACTGCCCTCCCAGGTGAGTCTCACGTCATCGCCCTCTACCAGTCTCACGAAAAACTGCCGTACTAACCGGTTCAAATTCAGAAGTTAGCTACAGTCGCTCTCTTTTTGATAAATGAGCGTGTGATGACAGAACTCTCTATAGGCTTCAGTAAATAGTGAGCAGAACCCCTTAAGAATTTTCAGTGCTGTGATCCGTTTGACTGCGAGCAGCACTCCGGACTTCTGATTCACAGCCAAAGTGTCTCTTCCCATCAAACAGCTCATTTATCATTCCCTTTCTCACATCAGTCTTCTCCAAAACCGAAAAGACCATCAGCGAAGCGCATGAATCTGACTCGATGAGCCCAATGGGGCTATCAGACAGCTATCAGAGATTCACATCTTCTCTCTGTCAATGAATTGTCAAGTCCAAACAAATCCATGGGGATTTCTACCTTTTCAACATAGGGTAAATCGGAGAAGGGCGTTCGTAGTGCAACTTTTGTAACGTGATGTTTTTCAGTGGAGCGCAGAATATTCAGCAGGAAAGAAAGACTTGATTCCCTCCAACAGGGTTTAATAGTATATATTAGCCAGGGCTGTTCAACGATTAATCGCATCCGGAATCAAAGTTTGTGTTTAAATACTATATGCCTGTGCATATTCATTTTGTGTTTTGTATTGTAAACACGTACTGTACATACATGTTAATACTTAAGAAAAATATAAAATCAATAAATGTTCAGAATTTAAATGAAATATAATTATTAATATATAAATTCAGATATTTCCTTAAAATACAGTATGTGTTGATAAATAAAAAGTAAATATACATCGTGCAGACACATTATGTATTATTATGTTATGTAAACACAAACTTTCATTCCGGATGCGATTAATCGCGATTAATTGTTGAACAGTCCTAATATTAGCATGACTAGTCATTTTATGAAGGGTGAATATTTTGTTATTAATTAACCTATTATTGCTGAGTGATTTTTTTGCGCAAATCACATATAGGCCTACTTGAATTGAAGAAGAAACAATCATTATTAAACATTTCTACATTTTAATTTAGTCCACACAACAACTAACCATAAAGTTTCAGTGGAATTATGTTGTTGTCATTTTTTCCAATTTGATTCAATTTACAATTATTTCTATTGCATATTTGACAAATTAGCAGATGAGCCATCAAGCTTTAGTGAAAATGTTAAAAAACGCTGGCGCTGGCTGGCACTTTTTTCTCCGTGAGATGGCGTTTGCATTTAAGAAGATAAATGAACTAAAAAGTCACTAAATATTATTCATACAACGTGAAATCATTATCACAGTCCACGTTTTATAGCATCAACCCATTGAATGAGGCTTTCACACAGGACAGATAGTGCACACGAGCGCTCTCTGATTTCTACATGTACGGTCATGCCAAAAACATCATCTGATTATTGCCATGCGGCCGGGCTTAGCCCATGAATCATACGGCTCTGTGAAAGCGCTTAGCGTCAGCTCGGAGCCATCAATAGGAGATCCCTGCACAAAGCTCGTCTTTGTTACTGCCTCTGTCGCTCGAACACAACCCCGAACGCCCCGCCGAGGCTCCGCCGTCCCCGGTGACACGGAGACAAGCTGTGCTTTTCAAAGCCCAAATATATCCAGCTGTTTGGATCACCAATTAGACCGACTCTTGAAAATCTGTGTGTGTGTTTGTGGATCACAGCGGCTCGTACACTACAAGAACTTCAGAAGAAGCCCCTTACCTCTGATTGATGCTAAACCTTTACTTTGAGGCCCATCCCATTTATTTAAAAAAGATATATATTTTAGTTTCGGTTCAAAAGAATACAGTCATAGTTACAAAGCACTGAAAACAATCTGAACTCTTTATTTGTCAGCTGGGTGTCCACAGTGTGGTCCAGATGCTCCAGTGCCTGTGGGCGGGGCTTCAGAGAGAGGCGGGTCTCCTGTCAGCAGGTGGAGGCGTCTGGGAGCGTGAGGGTCCTGCCCAGCGCAGCGTGTGACGGGACCCCTCGGCCTGAGGACCGGGAGGCGTGCAGCTCGCAAGCCTGCGTGGAGTGGATCACCGGCTCCTGGGGCGAGGTTTGTTATTTATATGCGTTTTAACTTGAAGGGATAGTTCACCAAACATGAAATTTCTGTCGGCATTTACTCAGCATGACGTTGTTTCAGACCTGTATAGCACGTGTTGTTCTGTTGAACACAAAGAAATATGGAAGAATGTTTGTTGCCAAACAGTTCTGGGGCACCATTGACTATCATAATAGCGAAAAAACTACTATGGTAGTCAATAGTGGCCCAAAACTTCATCCAGATACCTTGGTTTTTTGTTCAACAGAATAAAGAAATTAGCTCAGGTTAGGAATTTTTGGGTGAAATTATTTATACTTTAAATCTCATCTGTTGTAATATTGCAATCGAAAATGTATTTTTTTACTCAAAGAATCTCCATCCAGTGTGTTTCATGTCAAGATAAATGTGTTTAACAGTGCACAGGTCGTTGTTTGGGACCAACAGTGGCCACACAGAGCAGGACCGTATCGTGTCGCCATTTCACCAACTCTACATCCACAACATGTGACGCAAAAGAAAGGTGCAGGATTGATACATCTTAACAATACTTGTTTTTGCATGCAGCTGATTTTACTTACTTATTTCGATTCATTCATTTTTAATAGTTAGCATGTTCACCTTATTTTTAACCCCTCTCAGGCCTCCGTCCATAAGGAACTGTTCGTCCGAGCTGTGTGACGTGCACTGGAAGGTCCTGCCGTGGAGAACGTGTACGGCGGCGTGCGGCAGCGGCTTCCAGTCGCGCCGCGTGGAATGCGTCCTTCGGCAGAAAAAGAAAACTCTCCCCGACCAGCACTGCGCCTGGCAACCGCGACCCGTTACCTGGCAACACTGCAACATCACTTCCTGCGGCAGTGAGTCTTTCCCCTTTATATCGTCTTTTTTCGAATAATAAAAAAGTCCTGATTGGTGATCTGTTATCAGTTCGTTTGCAGATGACTCGCTCTGATATTTATTGATATCTAATGCATTGACATTTCAACATTATAAGCTGTGAAAAAGAATCTTTTTTGGGCCACTGCCGCCTCTTTCAGTACTCGTGTTTTATTAGGGAAAATATTACCGACCTGAGGGCAAAAAAGGAATTAGCCCGGTTCGTCACTCTTAAGACCTGCTGTTTGTCCGCGTTTTACAAGTTATCACAAACTCCTGAGAGAACACTCTCATGTTCTCGTGCTTTTTCCACTTTTTCAGCTATGTTTCAATTCAGGAATCCCATCTGGCAACTGCATTAATATCGCCGAACAATAACGTCCAAACGTCTGCCGTTGCTCTTCGTAATTTAATTGAAATGTCCTTTCGAGTCATCTCCATTGTTTCTGGGTGCAGAAATATTTAATAAAATGATGCCAATAAATGAATGCGTTTTGGCTCGATTAAAGATTTCGTTGTGATATTTCCCTCATGAAATAATGTAATAAGGTTTGTGAAGCCGAGCTGTACGGTGGTTGTCACGCACAATCCGCACACGTTTTACATTTACATTGACTTCCATTGTATGGATACAAAACCACCGAGACATTTCTCAGAATATCTTCCTTTGTGATTCACAGAAGAAAGAGTCATATACAGGTTTTAAATAGCATGAGGGTGAATAAATGATGATTTAATTTTATTGATATTTCTTAACCTGTTGTTGTCTGTTTACATTAATGTTTTTAATATGTTCGGTCTTTATCTTTCTAGGTGAGTGTCAGGACAGAACACATTACTGTCCAGTGGTGAAACGTCTCCGGCTTTGCCAGGTGGATCTGTATCGACATCGCTGCTGTCAGACTTGCTCACAGGACACCAGCGCCCCCTAGTGACCATCAGAAGAACTGCACCTGGCCCAGACACACTGATTGTCTTCATTCATACAGAAAACGGTCATGGAAACCCTCAGACACTTGAAGTGCTTTGAAATAAAAGATGTCTACCAGTGGCAGATGAGTGTAGTCTGGACCACTGGATGCTCACTGGATGTCCAAAGATGATTCATCTGGCCCAAACCTGATACTCCATGTATGTTCATTTAAGAGACATGAAGTTTTGTTGTGGATTTGAGAAGACGAATCCTGTTGGACCAGGACGGAGGTTTAAAATGAACTTGAGTGACGCCATGATCTGTTATTTTATCAGAAGCCCCTACCTTAATATCACATAGTGATGTTTTACTACGTTTGTACCTGTAGAATGTTTGACGGAAGACCTGTTGATGTTCCGCAGAAGTCTTTAGATGTACTTTTTGTGTTATACGTGCTGCATTGTAAATACGTCATGTATATAATGTGTTTTCAAGTGCAATATTGTACATTGAGTGAGGAAAATGTTGATTTTATTTTCATACCTCTCGGTTTAGTTTATCTTTATAATCCATATTTATGATCGAAAAACAGCATCATGTATCCAATATTATGGTTTCCTACTGGCTTTTTAATGCATGGATTTGAATTACATGAAGAAAAGGTGTAATAGGTACATAAACCACTCACAGAATTTATTCGTGAATTTAATCGATTGCATTTTTATTGGTGCGTGGAGGAATCGTCGCTACGTCGCATCGCCAGTTTGCTACTATTCATGTCAATGTATCAGAAACATTTTATGTGGACAAATACAATAAATACGGTTTACCAATCAGTTTATATATTTTCATAATATTAATTTGTTTTAATCATTTCATTTGATATTGTGAATAATAATGCACACAACAGTCTGTAATGTTTTCGTTAATTAAAGATGCAATTCGTAACTTTTTTTGGTTAACAATAAATTAAATCTTGCCCGATTCACGGCGGCAAGATTATAATGATTTATAATTTAGAAGAAGTTTAGAAGAACCCATGTTAATAAAAGTACGCAGAGCAACCTGCAATTTTATGTTTCAAACACAGATGGCGATAGAGAGTCGAACGTTACGAATTGCAGTTTGTTTTTAGTAGCACATGTGTCAGACAGATTCAGATTTCAGTTGCTCAGTTCTGTACCTGACATAATATCTCCTTAATATTGTATACGTGTTAAATAGTAAACCTACGCAAGCTAAAACTTAATTAATCATTTATGAAAGACAGATGGCTTGTTTCATTCACCCGTTTCCTAGTCTTAATTCATTAAGATATCCCGCAGGATAAGAACACATCTGAGAGATCATACTGTATGCTAAGTCATCTTTATACAAGCACAACACGATGACTTTCTCAAGCTATCAAGGCCATTTCCTTAGGAGTCTCCGTCACGTCAGCCGACGTCAACTTGCGGAAGAACCGGTGGCCTTGATCGTCGTAGTTATCGAAAACAAACCCCGGCGGAGACTCGAAACTGGCCGGGCACATGCTGATCTTCTTGGGTGTGAACTCGGTGCGATACATGGTGTCGTTGTCTAGGGGAGCGTCGGACCGCAGAGGTGCATTAGGGGGCTTGAAGCTCTGGCTGGGCTTGGTTTGGTGAGGGATGTAATGGGCCTTGAAGGTGGTAAGATCTTCCATTTTCCCGCTGGATCGGCGCATTTCCTCTTTCTTCCGGATCGGGGTGTGACGTTGCGACACCCACGGCTGGAAGTCGTCCCTCATCGTGGTGTTGCCCTGAAAGGGCACGGAAGACTTCTTCGGGAGCAAGAAGGGTTTGGCGGATACGAAGGGTTGGACTTGGTGCTTGATGTAATCGGTGTGCGATGTGGTGGACAGGTCCATGTGGGCCGTGGGGTTCGTGTACTCAACGGACTTGTGGACTTCGGGTAGGGTGACGGGCCACTGCTGAAAGCGGTCCCGGAATTCCGTGTTGCTCTGGAAGGGCATGTTGGAGGCCACATTGAGCGCCTCGGGTTTGCAGCTTTTGGGCAGTTGACCCTGCAGGCCTTGGTAGTCTTTGCGGTGTGTGGTGAGATCTTGGAACGGTTGGTTACTAGGTTTGTATTCTTCCGCTGGTTTTACGTAACGGGCCTCCACAGGGTGTGGTACGTATGAAAGCTTGCTGCTAGTCGTGTTTTCAAAAGGAGCGTCGGAGAGCTTGGGGACGTTTGACGGCTTGTAACTCTCACGTAGCGTGAGACCCTTGTTGACGAAATCATCTTGGAATGTTGTGGAATTCCCAAATTTTGTAGTGGGGGGATGATACGTCCCATCAGGCTTGGTTAATTCCCGGCGGCTGATTTCCCACTGACGAAAATCCTCTGAGAAACACAATATAAAATGTTTATATTGGTAAAAGAAGATATTTACTGTACAATGTAGAAGTGAAATACTTGGTAAACGATTAACATTGTATAATGTTGGTTCATAACAACTTTAACAAACTAACAGAATCCCAGCTAACAAAATATATAATAATGCCGTTTTGCCGTTAAGCTATGTATTTATTTATTTTCAAATCTCCACCAACAATGTAAGAATTTTTCTTGTACCAACGTTTTTAGAACATTTAGCAATGACGTGCTGTGATGTTGATAAAATGCTATTTTAACGTTACTGCAAGAATGTTTTGAGAAACGTTTGGAGATCATTTCCTGTTCGCTGGTGTGTAATTGCCCTTACAAGGAAAAGTATACTTCAGGTTCATTGTTGTACAAGTAAAGTATACTTAAGTAAGTTCAAGTAGCCTATATTTTTTAAGAATACTTTACGTAGTAAGTATACTAATATTGGGTCTTGTTATTAGAAGTTGGGAATTGGCTCACAAAAGTATACTTTTAAGTGTAACAGCAGTAAAGTTTAAACACAAAAAGTTAGCCGTTTACATTTTTTGTACTGCAACCATGCTAGAAACACATAAATATACTGCTACTATTTGTAGAATTCTTATTTATGAAAGTGTGCTTTGAAGTATACTTTCGGTAAAGCATTTGTTTAGTAGTTTTCATACTGTAAGTATACAACAAGTGTATATGCAACTTTAAGCTAAGTGAACTTAACAACATACTTTAGCTTACTATTTATATTATTTTTATATATTATATTGTTACTGAATTAACTTGAACACGTGAACGTTAAGTATGTAAAAATCAGTCAAGTATACTTAGAATATTTATACTTAATTTATACTTAATTTATACTTTACATTTTCATCAAACGATTGAGTACAAATACAGGCCAAATACATTAAGACTTTTCTGTCAGAATAAGTCAAGTAGTGTCATTTCGAGTAAATTTCAATGACATAAAAAGTAGACTGAAAGTATGCACACTTGAAAAAAATATTTTTAGTACGGGTAGTTAAGTTGTTGTACATTTCATGCTCCTGTAGTTTTGTGAAACTACATGCTCAGTAAATACCACATGACCTATCTGACATAATGTCATTACCTTTGTAGGTGGGTACAGTGTCCAGCTTTGCATTTATAGTATGTGCTCTCTCTTTAGGGCGCGAGGAAACGAATGGCTGCACTTCGTACTGATTGAAGTCTTGTTTATAGGTGGTCCCTAAATCAATCTGTCCAGGTTTAGGCTTATACTCGGCCTGCGGTTTCTCAGGACGGCGCGTGACCTTATACGGGACATAGTCTGACCTAAAAAAAAACATTGAGATAAGCTTTTCATTTCAACTTACACTGTTGCACAAAACTTCAGTCATCATGAAACGTTAACAAATAGTCAAAAATGTATGTCATTTGTGATAAGCATTTGCGCGCAGTGTATAATGATCTAAAGCTCGCTCATGGATTTAATGGGCGGTTGCCCAGACAGGGCTTAAGACTAGTCTTAAATGTTAAAGGTGGCTTGATCGAAAACAACTTACACTGACATATCTTAAAAATGATCATTGCCATTGTTTTGTCTCGAGATGCACACCCGCAATGTTCTTTTATGTTTCTTAAAACAGCCTAAATATCCCAATTTAACTAAGGCCTGGTCCTGGTTTAAAATAATCCCTGTCCGTGAAACCGCCCCATAATGTTCAGATTTTACATGAATAGTCTGAACAATTTCCAGCGGGTGTTAAATGAATCCTGTACGCCAGCAACAGACTGTACCTGAAGGTGGTGGTTCCATCCATGCTGTTCTGGTGAGCTTTGTACTCCTGTTGGGGCTTGAGGCTTTTGGGACGGATGTGACCTTTATAAGCAGGATATTTCTCCGAATACTCCGTCACCACGTTGCTCTGACCTGCTTTGCTGTACAATGCCGTGGTCTGATGCGTGCAGCGATGACGGCTAAAATAATAAAGACCAATTATTTGGAAACAATGGATGTGCTTAAGAAGGCTGCAGATAAGCCATTACTCTCATTCAGATCCTTCGACAAACACTTATCAGTACCTGCAACACCCTCACATGTTTGTGTTGTCCAGGGCAACAACTACACAACTTTGTTTCTAAAGCATATAGTACATTTGTTTAATTATATAGAGGAGGTCTTAAACTTCTATTGTTTTTTATGACCTTTTCTATTCTTGAACCAATAAGCTACTGGACATCATTAGATTTCAAGTCAAACAAAATGTGTCCTTTACATATTTCCATTTATTTATTTGCCCAAAAGGTTTTATGCTTCATTATTAAGGAATGCATTTTTACAAATGATTGACACACACAAACCCCATGTTTAATTATCTATGTAGTAAATGGGGACATTTAATACACTTCTGTCTTTATAAACATATTTTTTACAATACAAACTTTATTAACTAGATTTTTTTTAGGTTAAAAGTCCCCAAAGTTAGGTTTTGCTCACTTTGGGTTCAAACTTCATTTCTAATTGTGTAATGCAAAACAATTTAAGATGTATTAAAAAGAAAATATAATTAAAACGAAGGAAACGAGATTTCAATATAAAGTGCACTTTTCAGTACCCAGAAATAATTAAAAGTTTAAAAATAAATAAAAATGATTTCAATGATTTACTTGTTTTATCAAATATTAAGATTATTAAATGTTTTACAATAAATAAAGATTATTGAAAGTATTTCATTATTTAATCAAAGATTTTGCACGTCATCGGGATTAGGTTTCAGGATGTGTTTCCTTAAATTCCACCATATCAACATAAATGACACAAAATACGTGTTCGTAACGATATAAAATACAAAAACATCCTCTCACCCACAGCTGCACATCTCACAGACACACAGTCGGGTCATTTTCCTCGGTTTACCGCGGTAAAACACTTATTTCTTCTGTCCTGCCTTCACTTCACACGGACTGCTCTACTTTCTATGAGCGTCCTGTTTCCCCGGCAACGTTCAAGCGTCTTGGTAACGACGCCGCCGATGTGACGCGATACGTACGATGACGCTGTACGAGCACACTTCCGGGACCGGGAGGAACATGTGAGTGTCTGTTGTCATTTCTAATAGTAACGATATCAAAGTTTCATTAATAAACGGGTTGTTGTGAGCAGTTGTGTGTAGCGTAAGATTACGTACGTTATACGTAAACAATGTTCGGTTGTTTGTGATAAACATGTTTTTAGTTAGCTTGTTAGCCATTAGTGATCTAAATGTGCGTTGTGTTGAAGTTGCACGTTTGTGAGTACATTCATGTGTGTGTTGTGTGTTCTCTTACAGCACAACACACGCTGATTTTGTCAAGAACGATGATGATATGATTTGTTGTTTTTAAACGTCACTGCATTACGTTGCAAAATGAACCACCTGGTATTCACTTAAATGAAAGAAAGAGACATTTTTTACATTTTATATACAAACATTAATATATGAACTTTTGAATGATAAAATAGTTTATGAACTGGGTATGTTTAGAAAATCTACAAATGTATTTGGACATTTCTTGGTTGTCCATGTGATGAACTATCAATGGTTACTTGACACATGTGTTGGTTAAACTTTCTCGTCGAAACTCACATATCATTCAATGAAGTTCATTTCTTAGGATCAATGTTCATGCACTGTTTTGTTATAAAGATTATTTTGTCTTGATTTGTCTCCTTGGTGTAGAGATTTAAAATGGGACACACAAGTTTGGAGAAGATCATTGCCCTACAGAAGAAAACCTCAAGGATCAGGAATATGTGTATTCTTGCTCACGTGGATCACGGTATGTTTATAGAGAAGTGTCTGATTTTATTCGTATGAGCATTCATGTTTACCACACATCTTTGAAATCTACCTTTGTGTTTGTAAATGTGTGTTCCTCATAGGGAAGACGACATTAGCAGATTGCTTGGTTGCCACGAATGGCATTATATCCAGCCGGTTAGCAGGAAAGGTAGGCAGACATCAGTCCGTATTAAATCTTGTACTTACAGTATTGCTATATCAAATGAAAGCATTTGGCTGATAAGAATGTACTGGGTACATTTTATGAAATTAGCCAAGAACTTATGGGTAGTTGACAAAAAAGTGATAAATGTGAGTAGGGTGTGACAGCAAAAATTCAGAAAAAACTAACAATGAAGATAAATCTCTCTAATGCTATTTAAGATTATAAATATATATATCAATACTATAAAATAATATTTTAATTATCAGTTTGCTTTCATTTGTTTTCGGTCACACCATAAGACACATACGTGTCTTAAGACTGGAATTAAGACTTTTATATAAATACATTTTGACATTATTTTTGTAACTGTTATGTAAAAGACATAATGGTAATTATAGTTTGTCCAGAATGTATGCTATAAGTACAAAAAATGTGTAAGTATTAAACAAAAAAATCACAATACTCCTAACAATATACTTAATTTAGTTTATTTTGGGTTGAACGATGAAAAGGAATTCCAAACTCTTTTCTTCTGTAGTTGAGATACCTGGACAGCAGGGAAGATGAGCAGATCAGAGGGATCACCATGAAGTCCAGCGCCATTACATTACATTACACAACAGGTGATGGTGTCCACCGTCTGTAGCTTTACTCTGACATCACAACGCACCCGTTGTGTTCAAAACTGTGCCTTTGTCATTGCAGGAGAGAACGAGTACCTCATAAACCTCATCGACTCTCCCGGTCATGTGGACTTCTCTTCTGAAGTGTCCACTGCTGTCAGACTGTGTGATGGAGCTATCGTCATTGTCGACGCCGTCGAGGGAGTGTGTCCGCAGGTCACATGTCTATGATTCAAATCTGTATTCACACGCAGCTTGAAAAGTTTCTTTCATTGCGTTCCTCTAGAATTTGACTGTTTTCCTTGTAAATTAAACTTTCGCATATACATACATACTTAGGTGTACTTTATTATCTTCTTTCATATTAAAGGATGTCATGTCAGAGTGTCTGATGTCACCGTGCTTGACTATCATTTGATTTCTGCTTTAGACGCAAGTTGTTTTACGTCAGGCTTGGCTGGAGAACATCCGTCCTGTGCTCGTCATCAACAAAATCGACCGTCTGATCATGGAGCTGAAACTCACAACACAAGAGGCGTTCACACACCTGCAGAAGATACTGGAGCAGGTGACGCTTTCGTTTCCGTGGCGCAATTCATGTCAGTGGAGGTTTTCGTGTGCTCAAGGCACAATTTAGTCACAATTTTCTACCCTCCATTGAAAAAATTGTTACGATTTATTTCAGCTTTTCGTCACAAAGGATCAATGAAAAATATATATTTGTCAAGTGTCAATGGGCCTCATTCATGAAACATTTGTAAAAATATGAGTAAAAAAATTCATTTGAACAAAATATCGTTCCGCTCGTGTTTCATGAATGAGGCCCATTCTGTTTAAAGACGGCAGATTTTTGCTATTCTATTAATCCATTTATTTCAATTTAGCTCAAAATCACACTTAAAGGGACAGTTCATGCCAAAATAAAAAGTGCTATCGTTTAATCACCCTCAAGTTGTTTCAAAACTTTATAAAACATCTTTGTTCTGTTAAACACAAATGATATATTTTGAAAAATGTGTGAAACCAAACAATTCTGGGGCACCATTAACTAGCATAGTAATTGTTTCCCTGCTGTGGGAGTCTATAGTGCCCCAGATCTGTTTGGTGCACATCAACGAAAGTCACAAAGGTTTGGAACAACTTGAGGGGGAGTACATGATGACAGGATTTTCATTTTTGAGTGAACTATCCCTTTAAATGCTGTGTGTTCTGTAGGTGAATGCGGTGACGGGTTCGTTATTCACCTCTAAAGTTCTGGAGGAGCGTGCAGAGAAAGACGCAGGAGCTCAGAGCATCACCACGGAGAACAGCGCCGGAGATCAGGTGTACGACTGGAGCGCTGGTCTGGAAGAAACCGATGACTCGGATCTCTACTTCAGCCCTGATCGGGGAAATGTGGTGTTTGCCAGCGCTATAGACGGATGGGGTTTCAGGTACATTTTTAATTCTCTCTGAATCTGCACACTTGGTCCTGTAGGTGGTCGTAGTACGTATGTTTAACCACATGATGGCGTTGCTATACAAGATTGAGTCATTGACAAGTTACACGTTACATAATGGCTGTTTCGGATACTTTCGGATTTCTGAACAGTCTGACTCATTATAAAACAGAACAGAGCTCTCTGAAGGGAATACCGATGTTGTGTTAAAGCACATTCGGTATGTTTTAGTGGATTTAAATCACAGTACACCCCAATATAAAACATTTTTCAATGCATTATTTGTGTAATTGCAAATGAAATAATATTACAAATACTTGATTGAAAATCAATGTTTTTTTGAGACAGGATCCATCAGTTTGCAGAGATGTACAGTCAGAAGATGGGCATCCGCTCCTGGGTTCTGCTCAAGACCCTGTGGGGAGATTTCTACCTCGACACTAAAGCCAAAAGAATCATGAAGGGAGCGCAGGTAGTGCACACTAAACTTTTCAAAAAAGCATCAGAAAAGAGCATGGTAAACATAAAATGCCATTATAGATGAATACGATATTATAATGAGACGCCAAATGAAATATCACAAGATTAATACAATAGGGCCATTCAAGATTCAAGATCTAGTGTGCAGGTACAATGACATTTCACTTTTCTTGAGAACAGGGTGGAAGGCGAACAAACAATTTACAGATACATTAAAAAAAACTGTAGGAACAATACATATCAATAGAATGTAAACTGTGTAATCAATATAAAGAGACTCATATGAAATGATGAAAGTAAAAATTGCAGTATAGTAGGTAGTGCACATGGCAATACATTGACACGTTAAAGTGTCACGTGGAAATAAAGTGTTTAAACTGAAGTTAAATGCAGTTTTTAGAAAAATTGCAGTTTGTTTTACCTTGAAGAAATAAATCATGAAAATCTGCCCTTTGATTCTTTCCATAATTTATATTAATGTCATTCCAAACCTGACTTGGCTCTGTACAACAAAAAATAATCTTTTTTATGGCTTTTTTCTATATCGTAAAGAAAATGAACTTTGACTGTCAAACTACAAAATTGCAAAGCATCACAAACGTATTATCAAATGATGTCTGAATTACGTCATACGAGTCTTTAAGACAGCAGCGTGTGAGGAACATACTGATATTTTAGTTTTTTACTGATAATCATGTTTTCCAGTGATCAGTGAGTTGTTTCACAGCAGTGAACTGGTTCTTTCCGTTCATACTCTTGTTCCTAGATCAATGATCCATTATAAAAGTCTGATTGACTAGAAATCCTCATCCACATTCTTTATATGTCAAGTGTATTCTTTAAAACAATCACCTATGAGTAAATGTTGACAGAATGCTTAGGTGCAAAGTTTCTTGAAACGCATATGCATTGTTTACAGTATTATAAAGGATGCTGTATAACAGTCTTTGTGAATGGAGGTTTGTAAGCAGTCACATCCGTCTGCTCCGTCCTGCAGTGGCTGACAGACAGAAAGTGAGCGGACAGTGTTACTGCGAGTATTGTGACAGCAGACAGCCTCCATTAGATTCTCTGGGTTTAAAGTGCCATTTAAGACCTTGATATGCAGCTTCGGTCATGCTAATGGACATCACTTTCTCATCTGAAACCTCACGCTAATGACTAGAGATTACACACACACACACACACACACTTTAATAAACACCTTCCCATGACCAGATGAACAAACATAACAGATCTGAATTCAGTGTTTTTAGGGGCCAGTGCTTATTTGTTTGTGTGGGTTTGTTGACTTAATTATGAATTAAAAAGGAAATTCATACAGACGGTGACTGGAATACTGATATATAAGCATGCTTTTAATTTGTAAATTAAAAGTCGTTTTTTTATAATTTTGTAATCTGTTAAATTGTAAATCTTATTCTCTAATGATCTGATTATAAGTGTCTTTTTGGGGTTTATGAAAGTACTTACGTAATACTTTAGATTAGAATCATTTTCTGACAATATAGTGAAGCGCTCTTGCTGTAAATAATATACTTAAATTCATATTTAAAACACTGTTTAGGAGAAATACAGAATTGAAGTCTTTTTGTTAAATTGACATAAATTCACACAATTTGTGTTTATTCTCATAAACCTAAACAGTTTGATATCTTATCTACCGCATGCCTAACCATGTGCCCAAAACCAGTCACTACATGATTAAATCATGAGGTAACAGGAAGTTGTTAGCTGCCATCAGATGTTTACAGTACGCAGAAAGACGAAACTGAATATACATAAGTCATTTAAAGATTTCTGCCTTGTTCCTCATCTAGCAGATAAATCGTCCCGTCGCCCGTATGGCGTTCAGAGGACATGATATTATCATCCCAGAGCAATCCATCATTCCGCTCCAGCAGACAGATCTCATTCACAGAAGTACGACTCTCGGGCGACGTGACCTCCAGACGGCATCATTGATTTCCAGACGACTGTCACAGTCGAGTTTAAGCCTTAAAACTCATTTCAGCAGGTTACTAGACTTGAGCGAGTTTGACCCCGTTCAGTCACATCATGGTGTTTTCAGATGAACAGAGATGTTGAGTTGTAAAAGGGACCTAACGAATATGACGAGTACATGACATGGCTTAGTTTGCGGTTGTTTTCGGTCTCTTTTGTAACAAATTCAATTCATGTTTATTTGTATAGCGCTTCTTACAATGATCATTGTTCCTAAGCAGCTTTACAGGAGAAAATGAGAAAAACTCAGAATAGGTAAAACAGCACAGTGCTTGGTGTTTATAGAACAAGCAAGGTCATTATAATAAATAGGGCTGTCAAATGATTAATCGCGATTAATCGCATCCAGAATAAAAGTCTGTGTTTACATAACCTATGTCTGTGTACTGTGCATAGTAATTTTGTATTTATAAACGCATACATGTATACAAATATATATATATTTTTAGAAAATGTTTCATGCATTTATTTATATTTGCCAATCATTTTAATTATATGTATATGTAAATGTTTATTAATATTAATATTCTTTTTTTACTTAAATAAATGCGCATGTTTTTATAAATAAGACATTTATATGCACAGAACACAGACATACAGTACATTATGTAAACCCAAACTTGTATTCTGGATGCGATTAATCCCGATTAATCGTTTGACAGCCCTAATAATGAATAATATCTAATAAAAGCAGTCTTTCGTTGAGCAAGCCAACACAGCCCTGTGGCGAGGAACCCAAACGCCAATGATAAATAAATGGAGAAAAAAACCTTGGTCTCAGTCGGGAGGGCCAGGTCCCCTCTGACGTGTCACAGCTGCACTTAGTGACTTTTATTAAAAGTTACTGAGTAAATGTTTATGAAAAATAGAGAGAGCTTAATAGTTGTGATTTAGGAAATTGATTTAGGAAAATGATTTAGGAAACTCACTGTCTTTCTGTTTCAGTCTAAAGGAAAGAAGCCGCTGTTTGTCCAGCTCGTCCTGGATAATATCTGGAGTCTTTATGATGCTGTGGTCACTAGAAGGTAACTTACATTATGAGCTGTTCGTACACGTGTTTTCCATTTGACCGCATGCGTTTTTCAGCTGTAACTCAGATTGTGTCAACACCATCCAATTTATAAATGATGACATGTAAAATATTGACATATTTTGCATTCAAAATTGCAGATGAACTTATATATTGATTTTACAGGAATATGTTCGATTACGTAATATTCTAAACACCATCAGGGTCTATGTGGTCTTTTATGTACAGTACAGTCTTAGTATAAATAGATGCAGCATTGAACATCTGAATCTTGGGCCAGCGTCACCTGACCTGGAACGTGAGAAAAACTATAATGATGACAAATTATGCAAGAAAAATGTATACAATTGACAACTGGTAATCCTCATAACTACTTATGACAGTGACTCCAAGCAACCGGAGGGAAAACGTTGATGTACAGTACTTCACACTGTATATTGTAAACCATTGGAAAAAGATAGATGGTGTTGTGCTGTTTATCCAAAAAACAACAGCTCCCCAGTTCACTTCAACTGTTTATTTGCCCAATTTGCAAGACGTAGACAACGCCAGTCTAGAAGCGTTTCCTGGTTACGCCTTTTAACACTACATAAACGGTGGAACAAAATACAACATATAGAATTGAAATGTTAAACATTCATCTTTAAGATTTATATATGGGTATTTCTCGTATTTAAAACAAAACAGGAACTGCTTCTAAATTACGACAAAATGGTATTTAGGGCAGTCCTGCCCTATCCAATATGGCGGCACGCTTGACCCATCGCATCAATGCCAAACTGTTCAATGCAGCGTCTGTGTATTTGTACTGTATGTGGGTCATTCTCACAAAACGAGTGAAACATCATCGCAGTAAAGATTTTTATCAGAAAACATAAAAATCAATTATATATTGTAATTTACAAAAACATTCTAAAAAAATCAATTGGATGTTCTTCTAGATGTTCTCGAATGACAAAAAATGATATTCATGTATAATAGAAATGAAGAAATAGCGGAGATGAAAAGTGTCCATTTCTCATCCTCCGTAACATTTTTAAAAGACTGTTTACACAAATATATTTACGTTAAGATTAATTTTATGTGATGAAACACATCTACCAGTAACCTTCAAATAGCCAACAGGTTAACAGATTACTTTTTATTTCTCTAGTTAAAAACTTAATATTCTCTTACATGTATTATTTTCTATCAAAATATGTGTTCATCTCTTATTATCTATGATTAATAAAAACTTGCTTAGAGATCAGGGCTTCGCTTTTTTTTTAGCAAAACATGCTATGGGATGGACAGTTTTGGTTACGCTTAAACAAATAGATGACAGTGCTGTTAATGGTCCGTAAACGACCCACTTCACCTTTAAATGAATAATGCCTGTTCTCTGACACCTCCAGGGACAAAGAAAAAGTGGAGAAGATGGTGACCTCTCTGGGGTTAAAGGTCATGCCTCGTGACCTAAGACACTCTGACCCCAAAGTGCTGCTGTGTGCCATTTGTAGCCAGTGGCTGCCGGTGTCTCAGGCTGTGCTCTGTATCCTTCACCACACAAACACCAGCGATGACCTCATTCGCAACACTTCATATACTTGTGTCATATGTGTCAAACGCGCTTGGCCCCTAAAGCTCGAAGAGGTTACATGTGACTAGATTGGGAAACCAAGGCAGGAACCATGCCATCTCCAGCATGTCGGTGGTCTTTCCCAGTCTCTGTTAATTATACAGGAGCTCCAGTGACGTTATGGGATGGGTTGAGTGGCGTTGTCCACCTCCTCAGCCGTCACCTGTCCAGCCGTGATTTCAGCAGCTGTACGGGAAGGAAACGCAGAGCCGTGGTTATTAGAAGCTCCTTCCTCGGCGATATGATTGACGTGCCACACAATTACTGCGACGGCAGGTGCTCGCGGTGACGCCTCGTGACAATTAACCGTTTTGGTAAAATGTCACTCACTCCCTTTAACATGTATTGAACAATTCTGGAAATACTTCACAAATGTGCAGTTGTGGCCTGCGACGCAGGTGTTGCTTGTTTGTGAAATGAATGTGGTTGACATGAATAGATATATATTGAAATGACATAATTGAACGTTTACAGTCAAATTCATTTTTCATTTAGTTTATTTTGTCTTTGGATTATTTGCAGTATTATCATGTTTAGGGCTGTTCAATGACGAATCGCGATTAATCGCATCCAGAATAAAAGTGTTGTGTTTACATAGTATACTGTATGTCTGTGCACTGTTAATATTAATTTTATATTTATAAACACGTACTTTTATATTAACATGCATTCATTTTTATATATATATATATATTTTTATTATATATCTACATGTATGTGTTTATCTTTATAAGTAAAACATTTATATGCACAGTGCACAGACATATATTATTATTACTTTTATTCTGGATGCGATTTAATCGCGATTTAGTTCAAAAACGGTTTATTGCGACTTCCAAGCTACGTTTGAAACCCTTATATTATATAAAACAGCATATTTACCATGTTATATACATTTCTTTAGATTATATAATGAAAATGTGTTTATCAAATCTGGTCTTCTCGGGTTGCCGATATTTTGAAGAATTTTGTTAACAGCCCCCCATTCACTCGCATTGGAGGTGCTGTTCCGTTACCAACAGTTTTCAAAATATCTTCTTTTGTGTTTTGCAGGAGAGAGACATTCATACAGGTTTGAAATGACATGCGGGCGTGTAAATGGTGACAGAATTTTCATTTTGAAGGTGAACTACTCCTTTAGCACGTTCGTTCACTGACCGCTTATAAAGAAATAAGAAGGACTAGGACTTTATTTCGATTCGTGGAAATTGCCAGCTGTGTTTTCTTTAACCGTGTTACTCAGCGATGGTGTGTGAAAAGCTGCCCAGCCCGGCCGAGATGTCGTCCGAGAGAGCGGAGAAGCTGATGTGCGTGGGAGTGCGCAGGTTCGATTCTCTGCATGAGAAGACGCAGGAGCTAAAAAAAGGTGAGCGCATGTAAACACAAGCCAACCTGTTCGCAGATGAAGTCATTCACATGTTTCCCACCGACTCCATCTGTGACTTCACCAGCACACGTATGTGCTCTTTACTTACCTGCAGATCTTTCTCTCATCTTCTGCTGCTAACGTCTGTACTTTATTACTTGTATGGAAGAGTCCTTTTGTTGTTATCATTTCCCAAGACATCTTTATGCCACTTTATGCTTACTGTAGGATCTTACATTTGAACAGGAACAGTTCACAAGAAAATAAAAGTTCTATCAGCATTTGCTAACCTTCAAGTTCCTCTAAACTCATATGATGACTTGTCTTCTTTAATTGAACAAATGAGGAGAGTGAATGAGCTGTGGTTCTCAACAGGCAAAATGAGCAAATAAAATATATTTTAAAGCAACTAAAAACATCATAATTCGGTAACAATAAGGTGCTATTAGTTAACATTAGCAAATGCATTTGCAAACATTGGATGAACAATGAACAATTTAGTTTTTCAGCATTTATTCATCCTTGTCAATGTTAGTTACAGTCAACACAGTTTTTTTATTTAAGTTCATGGTGCATTAACAAATTTTAACAGTGACAATGTTTGTTTTTAATCATGTATAAGTAAATACTGAAATTAACATGAATTAATATTAATATATTTTGAATTCCATATATGACAACTTCTTGCCGTTTTAATATATAATTTATTAAGAGATGAATTCAAAATCATTAAAAAAAATGTTTAAGTTACTATTTATACAGTAGGTACAGTATTTGTTTATGTCAAATAATGATTTTTGTTTCATTCTGTGACGTACTAACAATAGTTCTCCCAATTTAACAATAAAAATATTGTTTATTTGCGGAAAAGTAAAACTCGAGAAACAGGAAATGATGCTCGTTATTTTTTCAGACCTCAAATACTGCAAGAAAACATGTTCCTATTCACACTTTTAAACAATACAGCAGTCATATTTCTACATGTATTTAGGAAAATTTCAAAAACAAGTTTTCATGTCGTAACTTTTATCAGAGATTTCATGTGTCTTGTCGTGCTGTCAGTCTTTCTCATTGCTGTCAGATGACTTTATGTCACTCCTGAGGTTTGAGTTTGTTGAAATTCAACAGACACTGGACTGGAATGACCACAATACATCTAGAAATGATGATTAAATGAAAATATATGGCGATACAAAATGTAATTTAAAGGCATATTTCATAAAAAAGCGAAATGATGTCATCGCTTTATTTATGAACGCTTTGAATGTTTTACCAGTTGAAGAACATTTAATATCCCTTACTGGCCATGTACTCAACTCAAACACCCTACACACCCATAATGGTTTCTTATAAACACGATCTGCCAATTTAGTGTCTTAAACAACTTGTGTTTGCCGTATCTGCTGAGACTTGCTAGAGGCTGTTTTGTTTCTCCAGCTTTCAGAAGTCTTGGTACACATTTCTGATAAGAGTTTGTGTCAAAACGGGAAGCTTTTAATACAGCGGGCCCTCGGGCGGTGCTTGAACTCTTGCGTTTAAAGGAAAAGCGCTGCTCAGCCGTACATTTTCTAATAGACATTTCAAATGTGTGAATTTTAGTTTGGTTTTATATTCATAGGAACCTGCACACCGTGTCCCGTCTGTAATGTATTTAAAGGGAGAATTCTGCGATGAAAGTATAACATCTGTGTTACAGTCATTTAATTCGAGTTTAATCTGTGTTTGTGTTCGTTCCCGCCAGCATTTCTGGATTGTTCGGCTGATGGGATGGCGCCGGTAATCATCTTTGTGTCGAAGATGTTTGCTGTGGACCCCAAAGCTCTTCCACAGAACAAACAGAGGTATTGATCCTTATGGGCGTTTCTCACTGTATGTATTTAAGCCTCGGTCGGTTTCCCATGATGACATCTGGAGAATTTTTAGACTTTAATAAGTAAGCATTATAACAAGTCATATTGAAGTCAAGTCAGTTTGGAATCACAGGGGAACATAAACAGATTCTGTCAATTAAACTTTGCACTAGTACATTTATAAACTTGCACACAAGTGCACACATCTTACATTCTACACAACACACACAGGACATATAACACACAGAACTGCACTTGAGACGGACCTCTCTCTATAATAATGCTCTTGATCCTTTGAAATTTACGATTACCAGTCAGACAAAACTTCCTGGTGGGAAATGAAAGGGATTTTAGTTCCCTATATTTTGCCGAGTTTAATTATTTAAAATATATATAAAATTCCTATAAAATGAATCAGAATGTAATCAAAATTGAATTGGAATAAAAACAATCATTTTAAAATCCACTTTAAATCAGGTACTTCTATTTTTGTTTGTTTATTTTATTATTTATTGTTGTTGTTTTTTTAGCTATGTAGTGTGCTTCTGTCATTTTATTGTTTCTTTATTTTAAATACATATTTAATGAATTAATTTAAATAATTTCGTTACATTTTGGTGAAATTACATTTCATGCGTTACGGGATGGGGGTTTGGGGATGCGCGCGTAGTCATCATACAGCCGGCCAACAGGATCCTTTCTACGCTCTCAACGTCGTGCACACGCTTGTTATAAATGCAGAGCGACGCTTCATTCAGAACATAATCTTGGGAGTATATTTATGTTTCCAGAGAGTCCGTGAAAAATAGAAGCCAAACACAGCTGTTTTGGTACTCAAAAAAGTGCGTGGTGTCCTTTTTAATGAAGTGGGGAGCTAAACAGCGTTTTGTAACGTATACAGAAAATCCCGAGACTGGAAGTTGAGACGTCTATACGTTATAACATTATCTGTATACAGAGACTAAAATGGGCCATTCCACGATTTAATGGCTCGAATACAAATGGGCGATCTACTCATTGTCTAATATAAACGCGTTGAAGTCTCTACTGAATGCATACATTTAAATGAACTAAAAACGCAACATGCATCGTTTGCAACTGTATTACATGCGGATTAATGCTGACAAACGCTGATGAATGACGTAGATGCGCCATCTAGTGGCTGTGTTTAGAAGTCTCTTGATGCCACAGTATTCTTTACTTTTTGTGTTCAATTATTGTTCAATGAATTATTGCTGATTACACTAAAATTAAAAGTAGGCCTAATATAAACCCCTCAGGGGTGCCATTTGTTAATGCCATCTTATTTGACATTAACATTATATAGTTGCACAAAGCATCAATCTATTTGATTTAATATTTTCTTTAGGTGACTGTTAAACTAATAAACATATAAACTGATATTTCCAAAATTGCATTACAAAATTGTGTAATTATAATAGTTAGTTTTTGTGTTGCTAAGTGAAAAATATTTTAATCATGTAATATTTAATTAGTACCATTAAAGACTATTTTTGGGGGAGATTGGTGTTGGGCGAGGGTGCGTGGCGTCTTCCTTCTTTGTCCTTGGCTTATCACATGCCTGATTCATGTATTTTTTTTCAATTATAGTTTCATTTGAGTTTTTATTTATTTGCAGTTCATATTTGTTCTGTGTATTTCTAAGGCAACATTTCTTATGTAATTAAGTTGACATAAAAAAAAAAATGTACGCCTAGATTTGATTTCAATGAACAGAAACGTTCAAACAGTTTGAGTTTTAGTTACAAACAATAACCTGCTATATACAGTAAACTTCTTCTTGAATTGATTCCATAGAATTGTATGAAATTCCTATAGGAAAACTGCACACATTCCTTTCATGTTTCTAGCGCGCGAGCTCTAGGACCCTCTATAATAGATCTGTGTGTGTATATGTGCTTCGTTTTGAGTAGGTTTGCAATAGCCCCTGGGTTTTACAAACTTAATGGACCTTGTCCAAACAGTGATGTAGTGCTTGATCGATGCGGCACCACGCCCGCTCTGTGTGCCCCTGTGTGTTTCTTTGTTTCCGAACTGTGAAAATTGACCCCCCTACGGTAATGTTCCTCACTTAGATCATGTTCCTGTCGGTGTCCCGTGTGCATTCGCTCAACCAAAATAAATGTTTTTCAGTTTTTATCATCAGCCAGGTGATCTCATGCCCATAGATCTGTGCTTGTCGCAGGACTGAGAGCGGACGCTAGATGGCGCTCTCAGTAAGCCGAAGCCTCGGCAGGCTCATCGCCTGACCTCGTGTGTGAGGACACGAGCCGCCCAGACTCTTTGTTCTGAAGTCAGTGTGTCAGTCGAGCTTACAGACGGCCGCCGTGGCGGGCGGCCCCTTCAGGACTGACCCCAGATCAGACGTTTTCCGTTCATTGGATTGCTTCACTGGAGCTACAGAATGAAATTAAGCAGCGTTGTGAATAATTCAATCGAGTGGATCTTTGTTTTCTTCTGTCTGTTCTCAAATTTTCCTCCCACACGTGCAGTTTTACACTTACATGCCATGTCTGTCCGCTCTCCAGCTCTTTTGTTCTCGTGCTTGTGTTGTGTTTTATTGCCTTTGTTCTCACCTTCGAGGTGACGGTCTGCAGCAGGGGTGGGCGGTGGCACCAACATCTTACATTGTAGTAATAATATACAATCACAATATAATGCTTTTGCTAAAAATTCAATAAATAAGTGCGTTAAATTGGAGAAAAAAATCACTACATTAAATAATTTGCACATTATCTAATTTCACCAAAACTAACCAAAAGATGATCGTCGTCATCATAAATAAATGTTTCTTGTTATGCAAAAGGTAATACTAAATGAAACGATCTGAAATCGGATCAGATGTGTTACGTTTGTTGTGTCTCACTTAAAAGTAAAACTATTAAATCATATATATATTCAAGTTGAAATAAAGTAACGCAAGTAAACAAAAATAAGAAATGCCGCCTGAGCAATTAACTAAAATAAATTGAATAAATAACATGTAAATGAAAACTGAAATTAAAATAAACCCATAATAGCAATATAAAAATACATAAATAAAAGCATAAATGACAAAAACATAGAAAGTCGCACATAAATAAACAAATTTGAACATGAAAACGAATAATATCAAAATAAAAGCTCATTTAAAATATTAATAAAAAAACACTATAACTCGAGTAGTATATACAGTCGGTACTCCCGTCTAGCCGGAGCGATTTCTCGGGCGTTTGTCCAGAAACAGATCCATTCATCACACAAACACTCTCTTTGTTCTCTGACCTCATGCTCACTGATGTCGACAGGTAGTCGTGACACTGGACAGGACGCTGATGTCAACACGAACTGTCTGAACCTTATCGTATGAAGAGACGGCCGGATCATTAAAAGCAGATGGCAGGGTGAAGCAGGCTGATGCTTGGCGGCACTTTCGGCTTTAAGGATTGTTTTGATTGGGGGATGTGGAACTCGTGCGAACGCTCACATACGTGTTTTGATGGCTTCAGGGTACTGTTAGCTGGGGGTGTAAGGTACGGATGTAAGGCCATGCGTGGCATACCAAGATATGTGCAGGTCCTGCCATGTGGGGAGGGAGTGAAAATATACCGTACGTGGAGATTTGTGACATCAGCGGCTCACATGTCACTGGATTGAGTTACAATAAACGCAGACATTGAACTGTTTTCATTTTGTATTTTCGCTACCCTTTCGTTTATATAATTTGATGTTTTACCTTTATCCCTGTATGAACTTGGATTATTGCGTACGTTCTGCTTCTTCCCAGCGTCCAGGCTTCTGCTGTCTGATCTGTTCAAGTACTTTACGGGTTGTATTTACAGCCAATAATTTCAATTTCTACCCGAATGATGTCCTTCGCTAGCAGCAAATGTCGCTTGCGAACGGAAGATTTGTTGTGCGTCGTTTCCAATTACAAGCTGTTATTGTGTCAAATTATGCAAGAAGCATGAATGCATTATCTAGTTGTGCGTAGACGGGGAAAATTTGTTTGGTTTAGGGAGGAAAAGAAAGATTTGCAGTGTTTTGGATCTTCTTGTATATTCACTATTAAACACTGGTAGTAGACACATTCAACTCATTAGTTTTTATTATGAGGAAGTCGGGGGCGGGGTCTGAATGATGACATCATGCGAGCGATGCTTTCAGCTTGTAATTTAATATCTGATCACCGATACGCGAGATGCATGCAGACAATCCCACATCAGATGACCTTTGACCCTTTTGAGGATCAGGATACTTAAGGAAAAAGGTTTAGACCAGGGACATTTTAACGGCAACGTTCCATCTAGGGATGTGCGCTACGACTAATTTGACAGTCGTTTAAACGAAAGGTTTGTTAACGTGTAGTCAACTAGTCTAAAACGAAGAATGGCCCAGAAGGCCATTGTTTAGGACCTATGTTATATATTTGAAAGACTTAAGAGTGTAGGCTATTAATCAAACTGTTCATATCCTATATTTAATGTAGCTTAAATAGTCATATATGTTCCACTTTCCTTACGTTATGATCATTATTTTTTCTGCATTTGGTGATGCGCTAACTCTGACTGGATCGTTTTAGCGGCTGCGAGTGACGCGATGAGCATATGTTTGCTTGGATGTAGCCTATACAAAATTTTTTTTTTTACTCCTTTAAGACTATCAAAGTTCAATACATTTTTTGTAATAAAATTAAATCATATTTTAGTAAAAGTGTGTCTGTCATGAAATATTTAACAACAATTACTGAAAAGCTTAAAAATTAAATATATTATTTGTTTATTTAAATGATGTTGAATGAAAAAAACATTGCTTTTTTAAATAATGTCGCAATTTAAGTAGCCTATAAGTTATAATTAGGGTAGGCCTATAGCCTATCAACAAACACGATAGCCTACTTTATATCATGTTTTTATTATTTGTAAAGCAAAGCAATGTGTGTAAACAAAAAAGCGAATAGAAAGCAATGGACAAAAAGTACAGAACAAGCTACAGAACGCATTTGATCTCGTGCTAATAAAGCACACTGCCCATATTAGCTCATTTATAGAACATACGTAGGCTAAACACTCGAGTCCGCGTGTGATTATGATGTTAATATTATTTCACATGTTCTTGTTGAGGAAATCCAAGCGATATGCACGGATGAAAGTCGACAATAACTCCGTCTGAGGAATCTGCGCAAACTCTGCAAGGGCACACAGATAACAGTTTTTGTGATAAACATTATAATAAACGACATTTCAAAGTTCTGTGAATCTAGAAGCTGAGACATTTTCATTTCAGTTTTATTGAGTGTGCTCAAGAGGCATTCACCGCATTTACAGTCATCAAATAAAGTCAATGCGTCTTTCATGCGTTTTAAATATTAAAATATTGATTTAGTTATTGTTTACATAACTGTATGTAGCTTTAGATCATGATCTACTTTTCCGTTTTATGCCTGCATTCCACGCTACCGTCCGCATTGTTCGCATCGCGTCAATACCCCGATACATCCATCAAACATGTTGTTTTAGTACGTAATGTAAACGGGTTTTAAGCGAAACATTAACTTGAAAGTCATTTAAATTATGACATTTTGTGTCATTTTTCCGTGTAATCGACTGTTGTTTTCAATGTCGACTAGTAGGAGCTTACCATTTGAACGACTAGACGATTAGTCTCGCACATCCCTTGTTCCAACCTCTACATATCACAACATAATTACTCAAACAAACCAAAACTTGTGCTCGACGGAGACCTTGAGAAAAAAAAAAATTTTGTTCTATTTTTGAGCATCATTTTGTGAGTTTTGAAACTCTTCTTAAGCGAGGCCGGAGATTGTGAGCCGGGAGTCTGTTCTGAAAAGGCCTGTCAGTGTGTGCAGTTTGCATGAAGGAACAAGATGTGCTTTTAATTAATGAGAGTTTTGTAGTCGTGAACCATCTATTGAAACATAAAAAACTCGGCCGGTTAACCTGTTGGACAGATTTAAATGGCTGAAAACGGTTTATGGAACAGAATTCCAATTATGAATTTCTACATAAGGGGATTAAGTCTGATATTTTGCACTCATATGTTTTTTTACCAATTACACGAACAGCTTGAAGGAACCTGTGAACACAAGCACATTCCTCCACCTTTGGGGTTGCCATAACGATGATCAATGTGGGTCAGCGTTTGTGTGTGCATGTATGTGATTTGGCGTGTGGGAGTGTTGTCAGCCGCTCTTACACATGCCCCGCATGCAGCGCTAACATGACGTCTCTCCTGATTGGCTGCCGGTGCCGGGCCTTTCATTAATGGCATGAGGCAGTTGGTAGGCAGAAAATTGGTTTGGCTGTTCAGTGCACAAAATGTGGCACTATTCTCTTCTATTTATAATGTACAGTTTATTTCTGGAGTGTAATTGTTTGAAGAGGCTCAAGTCACCATGACAGAAAACTGGCTTTTATTCCAGATATACGAAGCAGTTCGGAAAAAAACACCTCCGCGACTTACATTTCGTGCTGACTTTAAAGAAGTTATGTTTTGTGGAGTTTTGTGATGGTTACAAAACTATCATTTTGTTACTCATTCTTCGAACTAAACAGAAAATAAAACATTGTAAATGCATACGCAAATTTATACATTTACAGTTTATCTAAAGCAACTTACGAAATGATTTTAGATGCTATTTTGCAATGGTGCATTTTTAACGAAAACTTTGCATATTGCAGCTTTAACATTTTATTTCTATATTCACATAAAGAGTAAATATTTGACATTTTTAAGTTCCTACTTTGGTTTATGGAGTGTCCAACAACACGTTTACGTACGTACGTATTTCTTGATTGACTCTCAACTGATTCGTTCGGCGATTCATCTGTCTAAACTCCTTTTTGTCAGCCTACAATGATCTGATTGGTTAGATGTTCTAGTGTGCTATGATTGGTCTACCGTTTACAGCGTCGCAGTGTTGCAAATGGAACGTAGGCGGGCATTGCACCGAGTGACGCAAATCTAAAATAATTTTAGAGACATTAATTTAAAGTCAAAAAGTTGCTCGTTATCGCTTTAAGGTTTGTCTCTGTAATGTATCCTGTTTTTATGGCTTTCAACATGACGTGATGTGTGTTTTGTCTCACATCATCATAACTAGCTTTGTTTACAGCTCTGAAGTTGTGGATATATCTAGAATCTGTTCAGTTATGGCTCTTCCAGCCGCTGTATGATTCAGGAAAAGTTACTTCTAATTCTGACTAGCCCTGGCCTGAGGTCAGTCAAAAATAGACTTGTTTTTCATCATTACTGGAGCTTTGTGTGGTCGGACTCCTCAAATGATGCTTGGGTGTGAACGGACTATGTTGAGTCAAAAGTGTTAGAAAGTAGTTACAGCTTGTTTGGCAAACGTTTATGTATGATTTAAGAAAATCGACGTTGATGGCCGTCATGATCCCTTTAGTCGTTTTGCTACTAACGGGCCTATCAGAGCGCCCGTGCCGGTCGACTGCTGCTGTGGAGCTTTGTTTAGCTATAAAACATTTGAAGTCGAAGTTGGAGGCTGTCCGAACCCGCTTTATGATTTGTTTATAGTCTATAACCAGCGTTCTTCCGTCGTCTCCTGTGAATGAGTCTTCACTTAGGAATGAGTATTCAATTTATGTGGCAGGCGTTTGGAGGCAAACTTGGTGCAAATCTCGTGTTGGATCTCCTGGTGTGTGTAGGAGTGTTAAAGTACATTTTTGCCATTTTCTTTGGGTTTGGGTTGGTTTGCGCAGTGGAAGCACTGGAAGAAAAGCTTTGGCACGCTTTTTGTTTTATTCTTTTTGGAGAGGGCATCTTATCTTCTTTTAAAACAGTCCGACTTGGTCCTTTTATTTTTGAGCTTTTTATACAGGTTTTACTGTAGATCGATGGGTAGATTATGGGTTCAAGGCCACTTAAAGTGATAGGTTACCCAAAGACTCACCCTCTTGTCATTTCAAACCTGTACGAATTTCTTTCTTCCTCAAAAGAAGACGTTTTAAAGAAAGTTGGTAACTGAACGGCGCTGGCACCCATTTACCTCTATTGTATGGGCACAAAACCAATGCAAGTGAACGAGGGCCAGTTAACAACATTCTTCAAAATATCTTCATTTTTCAGAATTTTCATTCATCACTTTAAATGCACTGTAACTTGCTTTGGATACAAGCGTCTCCAAATGCATAAAATGTGAATGTAAAGATTGACAGTCATCAATATGTCACATGAGATTGTGATGCAGTCCGCACAAAAAATTTTAGTCCCAATTGTATTTCTTACAGGCAAGTTGTAAATGTGCCCCTGGTTTGGTGTAATTGTGCTGTTATAATGTGGCGTTTTTGTACCCGCAGGCCTTTGACTCATGAAGAGATCGCCCAGAGAAGGGAACTAGCGAGGCAGCGGCACGCCGAGAGACAAGCGGCCAATCAGAGCGCAGAAACCCCCAGGTCAAATGATGCTGGAGGGGCTTCAATCCCATCAGCCCCTGCCACCAGCAGTGTCACAGGCAAGCATGCGGTCAGCTAACTTGTGTGTTTGTATGAGCAGATGGGATGTGTTTGAGGTGAACGTGTGAGTCTGCTAATTCTATATACACATACGCTATAATCGTATTAATAAAAGTATAGAGGATATGTGATGTGTCATCTGTAATTTATCTATTAATACTCATGCTTTTACCTGCAGATTCTTTGTGTGCACAGACGGAGACTCTTTCTGTTAAAGCCGCAGTCGAGGACGAAAGCAGAGAACATTTCGTGGCCTTCGCGCGGGTTTACAGCGGAGTCGTCAGAAAAGGTCAAAAGGTGTTCGTGCTCGGACCCAAATACGATCCGTCGCTGGCGCTCAGAACGGTGAGCGGTCGCCTCCGTCTTCACAACTGCAGACGTTTTCATGGCCTCACGCTTTGTGGCTTAATACACCATCACAGCGCTGACACGAGCTCACGAGTCATTATCCAAGAATTAATGCAATTCATAACGTAATAATCGCGCAATTAATAATCCTTAACCCCGATGAACTCGAGCTCCGGAAAATGAACTGCCGTGTTCGGGTTCATTTCCAGTTAATTTCCTCGTGTTTGAAGCTGTCTGGAGCTAATTATTACATCATTACCTCCAAACTATTAAAAGACTCAATGAAGACTCAGAGACTCATCTGCATATCGCTCAGCCTCCATCGCTCTTGAAGAATATTTCAATTTAGCAGGAGAGTCAGCGAATCGCAGGAAGATGACTTGATTTTTTTTATTTAATCGAATGTCACGGCATTGGGAAAAATAGCCAGAGAGTTTAAGATTGTTGAGGATTTATTAAAATACTTGTTTGAACGTTAATTCCCCCCCCTAAAATAACCAAAAGGGAACCAGAAACGAACGTTAGGGGAACGATCTGTGTTTGCTGGGTTAATAATATTTATAGTGTAAATAGTCATCATTTTATGATTCTGATCTTGAATTTTTTTTCGTTGCATAAGCTGCCGGAAGATTGTTCGGCATCGGATGTTTTGCCCGCCGTCCCTCACATGGCCTGCTGTACGGTGGACAAACTTTACCTGCTGATGGGTCGTGAGCTGGAAGAACTGGATGAAGTTCCTTCAGGAAATGTTCTCGGTACGTCTTATTGTTTCCTTTGATTCTGTTTTGATCCTTGACTTATCCAGGGTCAAAGATGAAGGGAATGTGGCATTATGATATTTGATAGATTACCCACAAATCATTGCGCAACACGGGACCTTTCTTGGTCCCTGGAGGTTACATTCCTCAACAGCAGTGTCAGACAGCAGTGTTATATCAGTTGGGTTTATTTTCTTCTGCACTCTTCAGTTCCAACAGTGAAAAATCATTCAGTGCTCCCTGAGATCTGGGTCAGCGTTCGGATAGATGAGACACCAATTACATTTCATTTACAATGCGTTCTGAACGTCAGAGATCTGTGTGTCTCTCTCTCTGTGTCCAGAAGCTCCGTCATCTCTTCAATGCATAATACACTTCACTCTTGATTCCTAATTCTAGATCAGTGCATTGATATACTTTGGTATTTATAAAGTAGAATATGTATATGCAAAAGTTTTTATATTTGTACATCAGTATTTTACAGTAATGCTGCATTGCACATAAGAACCACATCTGATGGCCAGTAGTCTATATAGGCTGTACAGCGGTCATGCAGATGGCAGATGTGTTTTGTCGACTGACATTAATGGTGCTAAAGTGTTTTTTTATATGATAGTTCGTGTTTTGTTATGGTAATTCAGGACTCATTTTACAAGAATTAACATTACAAGCAGATTTGCTAGAACATATTGTAGTTGTAAAAAGGGTGACGGTTCTTTTCATTAGCAGCCGCAAATTATTCACGTTCGGTGTCAGATTTGATTGACACGGATGCATATTATTATTATAATAAAATGTCAGCTTACATTCTCAGTTTTTCGACGGGAGATTTTCAGTGCTCGGATCTCAAATCATGCATAGATTGACCGACCGCGCAGTCGTTGTTGAGGGTTTGCTAAATTATTAAAGGACCTGTGCATTAATGCATCAACATTTTCATCCAATGCAAGCCTGACAGTGCGGCACAGGCACATGTCAATAAACGCACCGGCACTGAGTGGACATTAGCGAGCATTATGTCATAATTCAATTTGAGCATCAGGCTTCCATACGGCCCGAACCAGATTTATGTGTCCTTAGCGAGCGCTCATATGTCAGAGGTGAAGAGTCAATGCATGAGCATTAGTCCTGGAGATGGGTCGGGTTAGGGAACAGAGAGAAAGAACGGAAATGGTTGTTTTATTGTTTTTATTACGTAGACGCCGCGGTCAGCGACTGCAGCTGCGATTGTACGCTAGCCCACATTTCTGCTCGATTGGCCTCTTGTTGTAAAACAAAGTGTGGAGGAGTTCACATGCGAGAGCAGAAAGAGAAGCTCTTTAGATGTGGATGAAAAATGTCTATTTTTACCGCATGACAGGTTAAAAGCCGTACTTGGCTAACCAGACCCCCCCAAAGACCAAACTCAAACCAGACACGGTCTGAAAACACGACATAACACGACTTTACGCCGTGTCACACAGCCAAAGCCAAACTGAGGAGGGAATGAAATACAGCACAGATGAAAAGAAATGAAGAGTGTGGGCAGGGACAAACAATCTCTCTCTCTGTTTGTGCTCAGATATACAGAAGCTTCGCTTTATCTGCACTAAACCACTTAAGATCGTACGGCCCACAACGAAATACTCTTCTGATCTGTTCGTGTGCTGTTTAGGTCCATTTCACATCCACACCAGTAGTGTTTGCTGGTTACTGCAGTTAGAAAACGAAATATCTTAAGATCGTTATTAAAACGGTTTCTTAAAGTTTGGCACATAGACATCTGTTATAAATCAGTTTTACGGTATGAGGAATTTAATTTGAATATAAATTGATAATTAATTTGCAATAAAGTTGTACTATAATATTTGACTAATAGCTAACTAATAATTGCGATAATAGATATTACGATGAATAGATCTTAATATTACATCGCAACAAATATTTTTAAAATATTTGCGATACACCGTAATAATAACTACATTCTGTTCTTGTATTTATCTTTATGTGTTTCTTCACGTACCTCAGCAAGCGCTGCACATTTACTTTCCGCGGTATACACGTAACAGAAAAATCGCGAAATACAGCCTAGGTTAGGTTCATTTTCAGTCTTGATTTATACGCTGTTAATTGCGCAATACAAACAATTTAAAAACACAAACAATTGCAGTATTCTCCACAATTTGATATTTTTTGTAAAAAGTTTGCAAAATTGTGCAAAATAATGCAACTGTTTATCGAATTCTGCCCTTTTGTGAGGGATTTTTTATCGTTAATCTTATTTATTTGTGTTATATACTATATACTTGTTATATACTTGTTGTTCGTTTTACAGCCTGTAAGAGTAGACATCACTCTCTCTCTCTCTCTCTCTCTCTCTTTCTTTCTTTCTTTCGCTCTCTCTCTCTCTCGCTTTCTCTAAAGATCAGCACATCAGCGGATTTTTTTACAGACCACAACGTGATCCATTTCTGTGTTTTTCCCTCTTCTCTAAATCATAACACCGTACACGTGCAGTTGGGTTTGTCTGGTCAACCGTCATTTCCTAACTTCAAAGCCACCAGTCGCCCTTTGAACTTCTGAACTCGTAAATCCTCTCATAAATTCCTTGTCAAATATGGGAAAGTGTCCCACACATACAAACCTGCCTAAAACGACATCACGGTTATTAATAACCGTAAGAGCAACCTAAAGAGAAGAATAGAATTTCTGTAATGGAGATGAGGTCATTAATTATAAAGCGATGGCTCCCACTCCCACATTTATTTTCACATTCTCACCAAGCTCCTTGTGATATTTGATATTTCAATGGGATTTTACGGATGCCTGTGGTAACGTTATCATTTATCATTTCGCCCTGTTTGATCTGGTGCGCAGATATATATTTTTTAAGACAGGTTTCCTGGTCACTATCTACACATTTAAGATGAGTTTGTAAAAAGTCTTTGGCCATATTTTTTCACTTAGATTTCATACAGCTGTTTCTCACGAGTTTTACATGTCTTTTCTCTTTGCATCAGTCTAAAATTTCACCTAATGATGACATTTTAAAGATCCAATGGAAAGGAAAGTCCCACGACGTTGCCGCTTTCAAAACGCTCGGGTCAAAGTAATTTTTCAATTCAATGATCTGCAAATCTTCCCGGTGCCCAGTATCCGCAGGTCACCCTGTTGAATGAGTGTGTTTCTTTTTCTCCCTCAAAGCCGCGTCTAAGTCTCAAACTCACAGAGCGGTGTGATGGGATTGTGAGCAGCTATTCAGAAAATGTCACTGGTTGGACCCTGAACGCAGGTCAAATCTTCTGACCCGAGCCACTGATGCCGAACATGTCTTCCCACCAGATGATTTACTGTGAAATTCTGTTCTGATACTGAGTCTCACACCGGCACTGTCCATTTAAATCATGCTTATTTGTAATCTCTGTAACGGATCGGTTCATCTGTAAAATCTGATTATTTTAGCCATGTGTGAGTCATCACTAAGATTTTAGGGTGCCGTGTCTGATGGCCAGGGCTTTGTTGTGTGTAGGGCTGTCACGATATCAGATTTTGTCACGATTACCGCAGCCAAAACTATTCACTGTAACGACATTATAACAATATCTATTTAGGATTTTTAAATTAATTTAATTGAATTCATATTTAATTTAGTTCATTTTTTTTTACTTTTTTTGGCCAGCAAATCACACTTAAATATTATTAGTATTTATTAAAAATAACAATTCCTATTTTTGCGTTTATTGTAAATAGCTTACCAATGTGGTTCAATTCATGTGCCCTCATAATCTTCAGTTAAAATAAAAAAATGCACTTCCTTCCTGTAATGACCATCCATCTTAAATGACGTATGTTAGACGGCTTGGGCGGAGCCCCCGTTAACTCCTCCCCTTCAACTCTCAGTCTGCTGTCAAATCTATTTCAAATTGCAACGGCTGTTTTTATACATCCAATCAAATTGCAGTGAAAAAAAACAACAAGCCACGCCCACATTTTTTCCTCATTCGAAATTCTGTTTCACTCGGAAATGCGTCAGAATACGGAAGTAAACATGATGGCTCGCAACTTCCGGTTCACGGGGACTTTAAGATTTGAGAGAGTTGTAACCATTGTGCCTTTAGAGGCAAAAAGTTAAACGGGTGCTGGATTATTTAACATATTATCGTGACACCCCTAGCTCTATGGTTGCTGAGGTTTTGTAAGCATAGATCTATATAACTAGATGCAGCATTAGCAACTGTTTCTAAGTAAGTTGTTTAGTTATCAAACTTAAGATGTTTACTGATGAGTGCTATTTTTAACCCATTAACCTTGGTCAAATCATTGTAACACGAAGGGTCTTATTGCTTTATATAGTGTCAAAGCAGTGGCCGAGATAAAGTAATTTAAATACAAAAGTAAAGGAGAAACACAGTCAGACACCGAAATTGAGGAAAGTTCAATCTAAAGCAGTACTGCTCCAAAAATTGGCTTCCAAGGAAAAAACACCCACGGCCCACTGCACGCTGACATTCACCCACCGCAGGGATGTCTCTTTCGGCTGAAGAACTGATACATATGTGAGATCAGAAGAACGGGCAGATGTGAATTACAGGCCTGTGGTGGGGCAATGATTGTCCGCGCGGCCCGGCGAACGGTTTGATGTGTGTACAGGCAGAGATGGCTAGTTTTAAGATTTCGGGTGGGATCCGACTGCATCGCTCTTTGGTTTAAAGTCTGTTCGCTTTGAGCTGCAGACCGGCCGAGACGAATAACGCTGATTCACGGTGGTGAGTTTTAGGAAAACGTTTGTTTTACGTTGCAGCGCGCGCACGTGCGTGTTTACTCGCATCTGGACGGCAGATCTGCGTGATTTTCTCTGGTTATATACAAACTGCAATCAGAGCGTCTCAGATGTGGCATCTAGGAGGGTTTAGATGACTTGGCACATGCGAATGGTGATTTTCTTTTTAATCTGTTGAATCGGTAGCAGAAGTGCAAAATGAAAAAAAATCGAATGTTTTTGGGCACTGCGTCGCATCTAGCGTCATCTTTTAAAGACACTTTCAAGGATCACACACAGTTCTTTTAACTTTTACAAAAAGTGTCTTGTGGCTTCTACGTTGACATACATAAAAATGTACATTTATGCATTAAGCTGATGCTTTCATTCAAAGAGACTCGCATTGCAATTACATTATATTCTCAGTCTGTTCCATGTGGATCGAACCTTTAACCTTCACACTACCAATAGAGCTACAGGAACACCACAGACCCTCACAAAATCACCCACCCGTCACGCTGCTCGGATTTATTGACCATTTTTCACTGCCGCTCATGTCCTCGCCCACACTCTCTTTTTCCGTCTTCCCCTCCAGCGTGACCCAAATTTTTTGCTTGAAGAGATCTCGCCAGGTTGTGTTGTTACCATCAACCCTTCTGTTTTCGAAAATGAGTTTTCGTTGGGAAGAAAGTTGGAAATGCATCCATTTCTGCAGCTGCCTGTGAATTTGACGAATGGAATGTCTGTTTTCAAGCCCCCATCACCCTTTCTTTCCACAAATGTCTTTTCTTTGGCAGTTTGCACTCCCGCGGGAACAAAACAACATCCTAATGCCCAATCAACAAGTCTCTGTAGTGCATATCCAGGTGAACGCTGTCCTTAGTTCACCCAAAAATGAAACATCTAAAACCATTTATTCACCCTCATGTCGTTTCAAACCTGTATATGAGTTTCTTTCTTCTGCAAAACAAGAAATCAACATTCTTCAAAATATTTTCTAACCAAACAACACCGACTCCCATTGACTTCCAATGTATGAACACAAAACCACCGAGACATTTATTAAAATATCTTCCTTTGTGTTCCACTGAAAGTCCCGCGTACAGATCTTATACAACATGGGGGTGGAGAAATCATGACAGATTTTTTATTTTTGAATGAAGTTTCCCTTCAAATGTCAAGTAAAGCCTGACTCTTCAACCAAAACCAGTTCAGAAACCATTGTCCTGCTGTGAGGTCAACTGAGTTCAACCTGGAGGTCTTTCCTTTGTTCTCCTGGATCTGTTTTCTCCCAGCTCATCCCAATAGATGGCGTTAAAGAGGCAAAGTGCCGGACTCAAGATGATCTGTCCACCCCCATCCCCATATCCCATCAGATAGAGGGCAAATCGTGGTCGTTCATCCGAGAAGAGCTCCTGGAGTTCAGCTTGGGTGATTCGTGAAACATACTTTTTGGAAAAATTGAAAACGATCGCACAGTGCAGACAATGTTAATGTTTCTAGCTTCATTTTATTAAGCAAATCATCTCTGTTAAGTTTTTGGGGTGAGCGTCGGCTTTGAGCTCCAGTTTGTTTGCCGGTGTTTTTAAGGACGAGTTGAGGATAAAGGGAGAGCTAAAGGGAGAAGGTTCTGGAGGCTGCACAGATGTGAATGTTATTAACTGCGCTGGATTGCTGAGTGCGGTGATTTCAAACTCCACTTCACCACATGTCTTACAACACAAAAAAAAAAGTCACAGGGCAACTGGTTCACACACACACCTCATACGTTCCACTGGCTTTACGGACACAATATCAGACTGTTCAAAGAAACTAAAAAACGCATGAGGAGTACGTGCTTACCTACATTTAGAAACAAGTCTGCAGAATTGAAAAGCGACAGAACGGTGAAGTATTAGTCTTTGAGGTCCGTAAATAAAGTTCTGCCCTTTTCCCCAGCTGGATCGTCTAAAACTCTCTTTCTGCCAAAGAGAGGAGACAAATGACTCAATATCTGTATCAGCCATACAAGGAAAATCAGGAAACAACATCGCTCAGGCGTGCACACACATCTACAGTCTCACACTTTACATTAAGGTTCATTTTGTTAACATTACTAAATGTATTAGTTAACATGAACTAACAATGAACAGTTTAGTTTTTCATAATGTTCCTGTTCGTTCACTGTTTATAAACTAATGTTAACAGTTACAGCAAAAAATATATTTGCAAATTAATTTCCTGTAGCTCAGTGGTAAGAGTATTGCGTTAACAACGCAAGATTGTGGGTTCGATCCCAGGGGATTGCACAACCTATGTATAAATGTATAGGATAATGCAATTTAAGTCGCTTCGGATAAAAGCGTCTGCCAAATGCATAAATTTAAATGTAATGTAATGTGAAACTAACATAAACTAAGAATATAGCTGCAAGCAGCAATTGGAGGGTCAAGCCTTACAAGAGCACAAAGGGAAAATCTAGTGGTCGTGTCTGATCATGAGTTTTTGAAAAGCAAAATCATAGGTAAAATCACTAGAAACACAAGGAAATTGCTTATGAATTTTGACCACTAGGCGGTGCCGTCGTAAAATGAATAGGAGCCGAATAAGATGTGAATACCAAGTTTTGTGTCAATATTCCAAAGTATCGCAAAGATACAGCCATGATTCAGATTCATTGACGAGGTATATGAGAAATGTTCGATCAATCAAAAAGCTTAATAGCTTCATTATGGCACACAAGAAGTATGGTGGAATATGGCAAGTTTGAAATCGAAGCATTGGCTTGAGCCAACAAATATACTAGTGTAAATGTTAAATTGTTCATAGGCTATAAACAATTAAACAAATGTTGTTATATCTGGCTTAAAACTTTACAGGTACTCTCACAATATGGTCATGACGAACCATGCCAAGTTTCATAACAATACGCCATTGCGTTTGTAGAATATGGCATTTTATGACAACATTCTAAATAAGTGGCGCCCCCCAATGGCCGGCTGACTAACATTTGGTATGGTTTGACTCGGCATGACTTGAGGAATCAAACGATACGACTCTCATGATTTTAGATAAAAGAAGTTTAGAAGTCATAAGCAAAATAGCAATTATTTTTATCTTATGACCAGTAATTGGCGCTGTGCTGAAACTTGCTGTGTTTTGTATCAATACATGAAAGTTTGTCGAAGATACAGCCTAAAAACCATTTTGCCGCACTCTTCGTCGAATTTGTTGACACATCATTCGAGAACGGATTGGCAAATCAACAATATTTTTTAACTTTTTGCCAGCACTGTCTGTAGATGCTAAATACCAAATTTGGTGCAAACGGTCTAGGACGAGTTCGAAAAAGTATGTTTTTCTACAAATTCAAAATGGCGGGAGATTTTTGTGACGTCATAGTGTACAATAGGGTATCCGATGGTTACAGACATTATTCGGCATTTATGGGGAGCAGTTTGTATTTCTTACAAACATAACTGGCTTCACATGTTTAAGTACTTGACAGAGCAACATTTTCCGAGCGCATCACAACAATAAGATATTTTTCTTCAGTTGTGGATCAGGGAGACGATATTAGTGCCAAGAGACGTCAGGCCTTCTATTTATTAACTAAAAACCAAACAATTTGGAGTCATTAAAAACGCTCCTCAAGACACATGTCCTTGCTCTATTTCCTACTAACACCGGGGAAAACAGCTTTAATTTACTGGTCATGTGGCCTGTGAAATTCAGAGGTCATTAGCTCCTCAGCTCATCCATGTTGTTGCTGTTAATTACCCAGTCGACCTCAGAGTGTTTATAGTCCTTGTTGTGTATTATTACCTCTCGCTTGAGAGGCTTATCTACCTTTAAATGTTTGTTGTGAATGACACTTGTGCAGTGAAAAGCAAAAATGGTATAAAAACTGAATTTGGTGACCACGGAGATAGTTGCCATGTCAGCTGTCGAGGGACAAAATACAGTTAAAAAACTAAATGCAGAACTCACAGCTATTTATGAATTGACAGCGACTAACCATGTTATTCAGTAGATGTACGCTAATAAGAACTAGTCATTTGTTTATGTTTTTTATTCATTTACAGAAGTGCCATCCCAAAAAGGGAAAAAAATCACTCTCACGTACCTTCTCTGGATCTGTTTCACATTTGTGGAAGGATCTGCCCGCTGCTACAAGATCAGCAGATTCTGTAGCCATCTTTAAGAATCGGCTGAAAACACATCTCTTCCGTCAGCACCTGACCGATCAGATCTGACTTCTATCTTTTTTCTACTCTTTCTATCCTTTAAATGAAACGTATCTTTCTATACTGTGGTAGACTGTATGAAACCAGTTTAACTGCGACAAATGCTTTTTGTTGTCCTTATGTTGTTCCAATTGCTTCTATTGTTTACTTCATTTTTAAGTCGCTTTGGATAAAATCGTCTTCTAAATGTGAATGTAAACTTCAACATTACATTTATTGAGTATTTTTAGCTTGAGATATTTGATTAAGAATTCAAATCAAATACACTCTCTTAAAGCTGCAATCCGTGACTTTTGCCTCTCCATCGCCATCTCTGTTTAAGGGATAAACTTACTTAACACACTTATCTTTACATGTTTTTAAGTCAAGGCGTCAAACTGACATCTCCTACAAAGTCATACCAGCAACTCAACTTAACAAATCATTATTATGAGCTTACCAGTGGAAATAGACGTAACTTTTTAGATGTATTTTTTAAAATGCATTTTTTGTACTTCATAACGGATTTATTTCAGATCAGATAAAAGACCTAAAACCAACCAAACTGAATCATTTTATCGGTTGATATAAGGGTTATATAGTTTACAGTTTGACTTCGTAATGAGAATAAGAGGTTTTTTGAATTGCTTTTGTCATTAATTTATTTGGTCATAAAAAAACATCATGTTAGATCACGTATTCATTACACGTCAAAGGTAACTAGCAACCTTTGGTTAGTAAAAATTTAAAAAGTAGTCTGAATGTTATCAATTTTTTTATTCTATTTTATTTCAAGCTTCATGGTAGAAGAATGATAGCTCTTTTTATTTATTGTAAAAAATGTATTAATAAATGATGAAATTAACATGAATTATGATTAATAAAGGATTTAGAAGTATTGTTTACTGCTAGTTCATTATGGTCACACATCAGTATAAGGGCCAATTCTCGCTATAAACAAACCATTAACTATGACTTTTTCCCCAATATACTCTTAATTTCTTGCATATTAATAGTTAGTAAGGTAGTTGTTAGGTTAAGGTATTGGGTAGGATCAGGGATGTAGAGTATGGTCATGCAGAATATGTGCTTTATAAGTACTAATAAACAGCAAATATGCCAATAATAGGCATGCTAATAACAACTAGTTAATATTGAAAATTGCTCCCTATACTGAAGTGTTACCGAGTTTATTTCCAAAATGCGATAACTCTAAAAATAAAAAAATCATGTTTTTATTGTGCATTCCAATTAATATCAATCAAACGACAGTTGTTTTGTTTTGATTTAAGCCATAAAAACTTAAACAAATACATATAACACAATATAAACATGATAACTTAAGTTTTAAAAACGTAGGTATCTCAATTTGGAAACAAACTCTTCAAATACAGCCGTTGTTGTTTTAAGGGTTTCAAATTGTTTTAGATATTTTACCACAATCAGTCGTCATGCGATTTTTTCATAGATATTTTTACTGCATCATTTGACATTTTCCATCTTCTATCAAAATTACACCACAATTTCTAAGGCTCTGACTATTTCCTTTAAGTATTCATTTTGAATCACTCCAACAATCTATAGTATGCACACCATAAAAAGCGAATGTTTTTATAATAACTACTCCAGCTCCAAGCTGAGTTTGACCTTGTGGTCCTTATAGAATCTTCATGCCCGTGCGGTTGTCCACAGTTGCCTGGAGCTCTGCTGACTTCCTGTTGTCCAACTGAACGAGCAGTGCTAGACTAATAGCAGGTTATCTTGCTGTCTCTGGCTGGCGACATCAGTAATGAACTCTTCGATAGCTGTTAATTGGCTCATTAGCGAGGCGCTAATGTGCTACGTTGTCATTCAAAATCAGACGGCAAAATCACTTATAACCCTCATAATGGCCTGTTGTTGACGTCAGCTAGCCAGCAAATTTCCTTAACGATAGGATTTTTTACGTTATGAAGAAAATAACTTCGCACGCTGGTAAAATTACAGTAATTAACTGCGACTGAGCGCTCAGTCTGTCTGTAACGGTGGCTTTGTTGTATAAGTCTGAAGGAAGCTAAATTTAGCCCTTTGTTCCAGGTCGACATGGGGCGAGAGATGGGATCATAGCTCAGAAACATGGCGGGGCGGCTAATAAGTGACGCGAACTCTCCGGGTTTCCCATAATAGCTGGAGGTTTTAACAGGCAAAAGTGCAGCTGCGAGCACACGGCTCTGTTTACCCAAGCCAGAATGCTTTTCTAGGAGCCGTGCCAGCTTGCAGGGGGCAGCGTGGACCCCAGTCAATCAGATGCCAGTGCCAACACGAGGAAACTGTTTTTTTTTTTACACACGCAGTTACACAAAACCGAAGAAGCTGTTTTTCTCCAGCCAGAGGTCAAACAAGTATGGAGGAATCAATGGTATCGTTCTTTCTCTTCCATCTTCAGTCCCTCCTACACTTTTTACTCAAAGCTGTATCATAACACCAACCCATTCTCACCGGTTGGCGTTGCCCATACAGTATATTATTGAATCTAACATTAGCCTTTTTTTTATTTTTTATTAAGGCACATCGTGTTTGATTCGTAAAATCTAACATATCTATGATAGCCAATCAAAATCATTTAGAATTTAAAGGGCCCGCGCATTTAAAGTGTGAAATTGTTGTGCGTGAGCTTAGCATAAATGCAACGTTGTCATCTGTTGTTGTTGACGCTAATTTAGTTAGCACTCTTTTTTTTAACGGACCTTTATCGGTTTACTTTGATCTTTTCAATAATTTATCATTAATCCTACAGTTACCCCAAACTCCCCCTTTGTATTTTCCTGTCAGCGTCATTCCATCCATCTTTCAGTAAAAAAAGTTAGCTGAAATCAGAGTCTTCAAAGGCGGGCTAGCGTGACGACCAGCTCAGCAAAGATGCAGAGGCGCGCTGTCACGGTCGGCCCCCCGCCGCGTCTAGGATAAGCCCCTCTTTCTGCGATTGTCTGCACATCGCCCCCCCTCTTAATCTGCTGGTGTCGTTTCAAAACCGTCTGGCCTCGTGAAATCAGAACGGCTCGCCAGGTTCATGTTTCCGCGGAAGGCTTTGGGTCTCACAGATGGCGTGTTTAAAGCAATCCACAGTCAGATTAAGATATGAAACATGATTTTATTAGCGGCGTGCAGTTTCAGCCCTGGTTGTGAAAGGGCACCCCTAGACATTCGTAACGGTTCTAAAAAATGTGCCCGGTTGTGTGACGGTATCTTTGTGTGTCATTGTTTTTCTGACCCAAGTCAAAGAGGTGTGGATTTGCGTTGTTTGTTCTTCATAGTTACATTCAAACCACGTTTTTTGTTCAAAATGAGATCAAATGTGGACCGGACTGAGAGAAGAAGTCACAATTCTGGGACCACGAGACTAGAATTTGGTTATTGTGAGGAAGCAGATGTTAACATGCGGAACCGATTGACAAAAGCAAACAGTAGCAGGAGTTTTATGTGTTGAGGTTGGATGTGCCAAGGTAAATACTGTTTGTTTCGTGCCCACCAGTTGGCATCTCTACGGACTGGTACCCTTCGGATCTCAGTGTGACTTACCTCGCTTCTCATTGGCCAGTACCTTGACACATCTGAGCTTGACATTGTTGACATCTCTTCTGAAACTCTAATAAAGGAGACATTTGTGACTCTTTTTCTCAGGAGGAATATCTGAGACGCAGGTGAGACTTCCATTAAATCTCATCGATGCATAGGAGCGTCTCATCTGTGATTTTTCGATCGTATGGAAAGTTACTTTTGTGTTATTGCATATTCCATCGGCGGTTTAAAAGGACAGCATTGCAAAACATTTCAGCTCAAATGCTCGCAGTATGTCCAGGTGTTTTGAGTGGCCAACCTCTTCACCTCACGTCCACTTCGGCTTACACAATGCTCTACAGAAGCTCTCACTTCCTCTCGTAGCCGCTTCCTGCGCTGACGCCGCCACATGCTGCCTGTCAGAGCCGCCGTCGACATGATGCGAGATGAAAGGCAGACAAAAGCCTGGCTGTGTCCAAAGCGACGTGTCTTTTTATCCTCTTTTTCTTTGCTTGCTCTATCTTTTTTGGGGGTACACATGTTTTGTGGAGCAATTACTTATGATCTGTAGGGAGATGAGGAAAGTGTGTGTGAGAGACATGGAGCGGGAGACTAATGTAATGTAATATTCTGTATGTGTTTCTTGGCCAAAGGGCAAGTCTGTCTCGGCCCCTCATGATCCTACACATCCACAATCTGTCAAGTTTAAGAGAGGGACTTTCCACCGAAGGGACTTTCCGCGCTGCTCCGAACGGAGCCAGATTTTTTTTCTCCGGCTCCGTGCGATTCCCCGTGGAGCATCGTTCACAGCTGAATGCTGCTTTGACACGATGGCCGGTGTCTAATGATGCCCTTACACTTTTTCATTTAGAGATGCTTTGGCGTGAATTGTCTTTGCTGAATCGAGTTTGAAAATGCGTGATTTAAACGAACAAAGATGTGAAAGAAGATAGTTTGAGAAATGTCTCGGTGGTTTTGTGTCCATTGTAAGTCAGTGGGGTTCAGTGTTGTTTGGTATCAACGTTCTTTAAATATCTTCTTTTGTCTTCTGCAGAAGAAAGAAAGTCAAGTTGAAATGTGTGCAGTCGGGTAACAGCCAGAAACGCAAACTACTGTTTCCACAGAATAAAATCACGCTGGGGAAGAAAACGTGTTTAGTGTTATGTTGTGAAAACGTCAGTGTGCTTAATGAGATTTAACTCCAGATTTTGTATCTCCTTACTGTTTCTTCAACAAAATCTGTTAAGGCATTTGGAGAAAAAAAATCCTCATCCTTCTGTAGCCAACTGTACCACACTATTAGTTTATGAGAGGAGCGCTGGCATCACATCCTACTGGCAGCACTGAAACCACAAGAACTGAGTCTGAGTTTCATCTCGCTCTTAATCAACTAACTGAAGTCTCTGTGGAGCCGTAAGACTCGGGTCTATGGGAATAGAACTAGCTTTGATGAATGCCACTTTTGTATACCGGATAAAAGTGACTCACTATTCACTGATTCTTTTACAAAAATCATATTGCAATAACAATTCGTGCTCATTTTCCTAAAAAAAATTAGGATTTATAATATTATCATGATGTTACGATAGTTTTTTGACGTGATTTGATATAGTGTCTTGAAGTATATGTAATTCAGTACAATTCTGTAAAGTGACCGGGGCAAATGTAGAAAAGCTGTTTCTGTGTTCATTGAAGGTTTTAAGTCAAAGGTCCAATCATGTTGAATCTTCTTTTCTCTGGCAATGTAATCTGGTTTCAAATACCTAGTTCGAAACTGTTGTGGATCACAATAAAATATTTAGTTTTTCTTGGGCAATACCAAGAAATCTGTTCAGAAGCTCTTTTTCTCCTTGACAAAGCAACATATTGTCGCTGTCCTTTCGTAACCTTTGATGCCCATAATCGCTGTTTCTCAGCAGATGAAATAACACGTTTTAAATGATTAAAAAAGGTGTAGTCAAAGTTGACATCCAGTTTTTAATACTTCCTATTGGTTAGATATTTGCAAAACCCAGTCACAAACATAAAAGGTGACTTATAATAATGATTTGTGACAAAGAGTATAAATCACAAAATATGGAGATACACAGTTTCGGAAGGAAAGGCGATATTTGTCTTTCAAAAACAAAACCTAAGAAATATAAATGCACAGTAAAAAACAAATCCTGTAAAAGACGGTCATTTTTTACGGCTGCTGGGGCACCAGTAAAATACTGTAAAATAACAGTTTTAACTTAAAAGTATTTCTTGTAACTTTTTTTGTCTGTTTTTATCATATCTTAAAAAACAATTGAAAATCTCTTAAAATAAAAACTAAAAAAAACTAATATTCTGTAAAGTGTGACTGGCATGCCCCTTGTCAGAGTACCATGTTATTATCATCTGATTTATACAATATATTTATAGATTGAAACTATATAGATAGATAAATAGATTTTTTTTCACTATGTTTTCAAATACACTATATTAATGTAGTTCAATTGTATCAGATTTAAGCTGTTGAGACAAATAAATGTTTATACACATCTGAATAAATCTCAATATTAACATGTTGCGAATATCTCGTACTGATAGTCAGAAGCTGATGTTTTCCTTAATTCTGTTATAATGTTAACACATTGGGATGTGAAATACGACAGAGGGTTTTTCTGCTGGTTTTGGCTGTTTCAACACAATTTAATGGCTTCCAAATGACGTTACAGGATGCTGTAATTGCTCTTCTACTGAGGCTAAAGATCATTAATCTTTGTCAACAGCTTCTTTCATTCTCTCACAAGATTGACATTTGTGATAAATGTTGTACATCTATGAGCATCTGGCTACCAAAAACTGGCTTTCATAACCACCGAGGAATAGTTCACCAAACATGAAATTCTGCCATGATTTACTCCGCGCAAAATATCCAGACTGCTCTTAAACATATAATGAAAGAGAATGAGTCGTGGGCTGTATGTAGCTTTGTGTGAGGAACAAACTAAAACTTGCTCAAGTTGTCAGTTCTTTGAGTAAAACCTCTAAACATGTTTTGCGCTGGACAGAAAACACAAAGCTCCTGTGTGTGCGATGCAAACAAACATACAGTACGTTTACAGTGAGGCGTTAATCACAAACTCGTGCTATTGCAACTGATCTGCACGTCCAGATTGAAAGCGGTATTTTCGTATGGAGGAAATAAAGAGGGAAGGATTTGTGGGAAAGACCCGTGATTCAGACGCAGCTGTCGGAGTCCAGCAGCATTGAGCTTTAACAAGACAGAATCTAGGATGAGCAACAAAAAATCAATTTTCTGTGGCCGAGAGATGGTGAAGTTTGTTGTGATTGGTCTGTTCTTACGCAGATTAAAGCAGTTCATTAATGCAATCTTTAAATAGCTTTTGTTAAAAATTTAAAAAACAAGAAAGTAAATAAAAATCTGTCCAACAATGTTAAGATTATTATAAAGACTAGTTAATCGGGAGATAATGCGCTCAGCTTAGCAGGTTCCGAAGAACAAAAAGGTGAATGAATGGGCATTTTTAATTATTTTATACCCGTATGTACGGGCCGGAGACTGGCATGCCATTCCCCAACTTCATTGGCCTTTTTAAAGTACAATCGGAGATGATAGGTTCTCAAGATCAAACCCCATTCTGTCGGTTCGACACAACTTTGAGAGGCCGGCAGAAAAGGAATGTTAGTTTGTATGTAAAGTAACCTGCAGTTTTATGTTTCAAACACAGATGGCGATAGAGAGCCATGTTACCGACTGCGGCTTTAAACTTGAAAATTAAAGTTCCACGCCTGCTTTTCAAATTATTGAACATATTTTTTGCTGAATCAAACCGATCTCTGAATAGTCATGAACCAATTCTAATCTTCTCTTTCTCTAAAATAAAAACTGTGCATAATAAAGTTCAAGACCTTCAAAAATCACACAATAACTCGACCACGTTTCGTACAATCTCTCACCGCTTCTAGCTAAAATCATGATTGTAATTGTTCAAAATATCTTTCTTAATCTTTTTTTAAATTAATTTGACTTTACTTTACAGCGAGCTAAATCGCACCAGCTGTAGCTATTAAACGCAACGTTATGCACAAGACCAAAATCTGTTGAGAACATTAGCTGTTATTATTATTGTTCAGGCTTTCTTGGCTTTGAAGAGACCCAGAGAACCACAGCTGAGAGCAGAAACGGCTGCCAAAGGCACAGCGAGGAGTAAAAAACACGCTCTTTATATAACTCACACCCGGGCCAACTTTATTTGTGGTCGGTGAAGATTTCTCCTCATTTGAGTCATGGAGATCACTCGCTCTAGGTTGTTTGCCCTTGTGCTCTTTGTATCCTATTTTCCGCTCCGACATGGCCTCAAACTGCTCAGACAGATGTAAAGATCTCTTTCCTGACCCGCACCAGGACCGCAATCAGGCGAAAAATCCAAAAACGGCCTCCATGGGCCTCATTGCCCAACCGAAGCTGTGTGCAAGCGGAAACAGTCAGGCCGGGCGATAACGTTTCACCTTTGACCTCTGGCTGTCCTCGGAGGACTTTAAGGGCCTGCGAATGTTGCTTTGGACCTTGGCTTCTGTGCTTGCCAAGAGAAGCTGCGCGGAGGGAAGGAAGGAAACACTTTTGCTTGTTTGTGGAACAGAATCTTGCCTTTAGACTAAAGCTGTTTGGTACAGTCCCGCTATAAACCACGATGAGAAAACTTCCTCTAAACGAACTATAAATTATATCTGGTTTGTAAATTAGTTGTTTGTTTAAGTTGACTAAACAATATTTTGGAAAGATAAATGGTGTTCAGCATTGCATTTGTCTAATAGAAACACTGACTTTTTTTTGCTATTTGAAATTTACATTTTTGCATTTGGCAAACATTTTGGGCAAAAACAATCCCTGAAAATATGAATATAAATTAATAATATTTCATTTATTAAAAATAATGATCATCAGACTAATAAATAATTATTTAAACTATTTATTAATCTCATAAACTTGTTGTTTTAATGGGTATGGAAGCTAATGAGATGAGAAATGTTAAATGTGAACATTATTCATCAATGTATGTTTGCATGGTTATTAAAACATTTCCATTGAAATTCTAGTTTGCTTTATAATGGTACATTCAGTTATACATGTTTTTGATCACACTGTCCATTCTTACACTTACAACTCCACGCTCTCAAAAAAATGTCATCTAGACCAGACAAGTCCAAACAAACACTACACAAGAGGGCTGCCGGTTGAAGTATTATGTGCTCGAGAGCCAGTGGATATGACAGACGTGACTCAGAAGTGCTTGTCATCTGCACTCGGCAGCTTGTGTTGTTCCTGTGACTCCTGAAACTTAAAACCTTCGTAGACTTTATATTCTGTTAGACTACAGGACATCTAGACTAACTTATATTGAAACCACCATAGTTCAAGGGCAACCGAACTTTCCGGTAGAGATGGTCACAGAGATGGCGATAGAGAGTTAAAGGTTGTGGTAAAGATCGGGTAACACGTGCCGTTTCTGCCAATCGCATAATAATCTTGAGTGCATATAAAGTAGTATTGTATACGTCGTATCTTCGAAGAGTATTTAGTTTGATCGAATTTATAAAAGACAGATAAAGCTACGATTATTTCCGGAAAAAGGAGGCAGGCAGCGGAACGGTTCTACAGCACGAGCACACAACACAACACATTATCCCTTTGTGTTTTTTTGCCAACAAGAAACAAACATATGACTCAGTTTGACTCACGACGTGCGGTACATGTCCTGCATCTTTTAGCACTGGGACCGGGCAATCTATCCGTTTCAAACGATCTCAATATTCCAGCGTTATATCCAGCGTTTATATAGCATCCATCACTGAAATGCCGTGAACCATCAAACACAGCTCAACTTCTTTACTATCGCAAGAGTAAAGGTCTTTGCACTTACAGTCCAAATTGGTCATTTTTCTTTTCCTGCACAACAGACCAAAAATATTGATATGAAGTAAAACACAATTTTTGTCCAGTTAATTAATGTTTAGATTGTAAATGTAGTGTATTATCATTCATGGGTTAGACATGTCCGTCCTTCTTGTTTGTGTTTGTGGGGTCCCGAGTAAATCAAATGTAATGTGACTCTACCTTGAGTGGCTTTTAAACTCATTTTGAGCCTAATAACACTTGTAAGCCCATGTCAGCATGATTTATCAGAAGGTTGACAGAAGATTAAAAATAGTCCAGCGTTAAGCCGAAGTGCTTGGCCACAAACCCCTCCATTATTTCTGCCAACGTGAAATTGTTCTTCATTTACAAAACCCTTCAGCTTCGATTCGGCTTAGTTTTTTTCAAGTGCTTTTATATCTTCCATGTGTGGCCCAGATTTCTCCGGCGGGCCCGTTCTCAAAGCCTCCTAATGTAACTCACTGTATGTAAGCCGAACGCTCCTCTCCGCAGGTTATTCCTGCAGCCGGCTCGTTTTCTTCTCTGCGCTTTGTTGAGAAATGCCTCGGAGACGCAGTCACCTTTGAGTAATTACATTCTCGTGTTTCATGTCGAAAGAGCGTCTCTGTTTTACCGTTTAAAAGAAGAGAGCGAGCACGTTCTCTGAGATCTGCTCTTATCGGTGGACCAGTTCTCTCTTTGTAGATTTAACCTTTCGCTCTTTCTTTCTCTCTCTCTGTATTTACACACATTCACCAGTGCGGTGCAAGGCCACCGCAGACCTGAAATCTGCCTTTTCTCTGCAGTTCGATCGTCATTCGTCACTCTTGTGTCACTCAAAACCTGTATGTGACTCTTTTTTCAGTGGAACACAAAAGAAGATATTTTGAGAAACGTCTCAGTGGTTTTGTGTCCATACAATGGATGTCAAAGGGCTCCTATGGTTTTTGAAGAGTTTAGAGGAGGCCGGATTTATGTAGCCAACATTAAAACACCACGCGATGGAGTTGAGCGGCCGGTTTGCTTGTTTTCTGAAGGGTCTGAATGAATCACCGGCCTCTGGTCTGAGATCAGTTCTGCTGTTATTTGTGTAACGGGTTAGACGGGGGGAGAGAGCTGGCCCTGAACCAGCGTTTTTGAAGGAGGGGGGGAGAGGGGTCGACATGAACAGGAAATCATCAGCGCTGTGGATAAATATGGCAGTGTGCCTCGGGCACGGCTGGACGTATTAAAGTCACGCGCACAAAGGGTTCCTGTGTCTGGACTGACCGCCGCATCTGGCTCGACTTTCAGTGATGAACGAGTGACTCCAAGGTTAAAAGAGTGTCTGCGGGGGGGCGACTCAATCGACTCGGTCTGGCGATATGAGCCATGTGCCAAACAACAGCGTATAAACACTTCAATCATTTCCAATTTGTAACAATAGTCAATAATAGTCACGTTGTTTCTTTTTTCATCCTGTATGATTTAAAGATTAAAGAAAACAATTAGTTCACCCAAATACTGTATAAAACTCGTATAAAAACTCATGCAATTCTAGATTTGGGTCATATATCATAACTGGACTATTATTCCTTTCTTTAGTTGGACGGAAATGTATTATATGTAAATAATAATCCGTTTTTTTCTTACACGGAACCCAAAATGTTAAAGATTTAAAAAGTACAATCATCCATCATCGTACTAATGACGTTTGTTGATTAATAACCTAGTAAAAACGATACGTTTGGGAGAAAAAAACTGAAGATTTGTAGCTTACGCAGCAATCAATATGTTGCATTGTAGTGCCAACGTCTAATCTCATTGGTTCTTGTACTAGTTGTCATATGCTTGTTTTGTCACGAGACATTTTAATAAAAAAGATATTTGTCTGTGTTCAACTGAAGAATGGTACTTTATTTTCAAGGATGTTTTAAGGATTCTTAGGTTTGAATGAACTCCTTTAAGTTTGTCATTTCTGCACCACAGGCCACACGAAATGAATAGACTCAAACTTCTATCTTTTGCTATACATTTCTTAAATTTTTTTATGACGTGATGTCGTATTGTAAAATACTGTGACACTCCTAAAAGCAACGGTAAAAAATATTGTTCTCACAACACACTGATACTCTTGACTTCCTGCTTTCCATATATGGGTAAAAAAAATCCCAAAGATCGGCCATCTACATTTATACATTTATGCATTTGGCAGTATCGATTCACCACAAAGTCACAAACCTGTGTGACTTTCTTTTTTCTGCTGAACTCAAAAGAAGATATTTTAAAGAATGTCGGTAACCGGACAATGGCGGTACCCATTCACTTCTATTATATAGACCCAAAGCCAATGCAAGTCAACGAGTGCCGCCATTGTTCGGTTACAAACATTCTTCAAAATATATAATTGTGTGTACTTCGGAATAAAGAAAGTCATACATGTTTAAACTATTCCTTTAAGCTAATGATACTTTGTCATGTAGGTTAGGATGCTGAAACATAATGTCTTGAAAGCACCACACTTTTCTGGAGAATCAATTTAGGGATGACTTTTTTATCGTTTCCTCTACACTTCGAGAGTTTAAGTCGTCTTCGTTTCCCACACTTCTCATCAGCTGTGCCTGATCCAAACACATGCAAACACTTAAACGAAGAATGTCTAAGGAAGAAAGATCAGAACAATTCATCCACTGTGTGTCGTGCATTGTGTTAACAGCAAGTACCAAACGCTTAGCAGATTTGACATTAGATGCTGTTGTGTTTATTTGTTCTGCATTTGGTATGTCTGCACGTCTGCGGTGCTATAAGAAACCTCTGTGATGTCATCCGTGTGTCCAGACACGTCTCCCGTGGGCCATTGAATCAACATCGGCCGAACCTTTAAACTCAAGACTTCATATTCAGGTTGGCTTCGATGGACCCCGTGATTACCGTTAAGCCGCTTTTATTACGGACTTTACAGCCCTCAGGTGTTTGCTCATGAACAAGATTGCGAGTCTGCTTGAAATTGGTCCGTAATAAGCTCAGCATGCCACAGAAGCTCTCGACCTCTCGAGTTCAGTCGCCGCTCTCCTGAAGGAAGTTTTCTGGAGTTGATGTAACTCGAATGAATGGGATTCAAGAGCTGAATGAAACGGTTCGACCACTGAATCTTCCTTCTTTCAGTGTCTGTATCCATTAGCTCCACCTATTCCAACAAATGGCCAAGAATCAGTAAAAAAAGTGTTTTGTTTGTGACCTTACACAAATAAAGTGCAAGTGAAGCTCGGAGAGATGTTTGAAGAGATGAAATGGATGGGGAGAGCAGCAGCGTTATTTTTAAGGTATTATCTGGTTTTATGTGGAAAAATAGTGCTGACATACTTGATTTGTCTTCCTGTTTTCCATATATGGGCGTCCATGTAAAATGAGCCTCAACACTTTTTGATTGGCTAAAAAAACGTTTGTCATTGCTATAATTTTTAGTTCATTTTTTGAGTTAAAGTCAATCGTAGTTACTTCCGTAATCTGACGAATTTCCGAGTGAAACTGAATTTGTAATGAGATAAATAGTGGGCGTGGCTTTCGTCTTTCTCTGCGATTTGATTGGATGTATAAAAACAGCAGATGCATTTTGAAATGGAACTGGCAGCTGACTGACGGTTGAAGGGGAGGAGTTAACAAATGCCCCGCCCAAGCCGTCTAATTTACGTCATTTGAGATGGATAGTCACTAAAAAGCGGAAGTGCATTACTAAATTTTAGTTGAAGATTATGAGGGCACATGAATTTTAAAAAGAGAATGACCCACATTGATAAGCTGTAAATGCTGCAATATTTCATGAAAAAACAGGAATTGTCATTTTTAACTTCACTGGGACTTTAATTATTTATTTTTGACAGATTGATTACCATTTGCATAATTCCATATACCGTGGATAAACTTTGGTTTATATCGCAAGACCATAATAAATTTGTGATTACTGCAAATACCCTATTTTAAACTATTGTTACTGTAGTAAAACCGTGTTTTTTTTGTTTGTAGTGATATTTGGCACATTTAGGTAATAAAACAGCAATTTCCAGTGGCTTTAATAGAACAGCACAACAACAAATGTATAATGATAATAAACTAAAATACAGGACTAAAATATTCATTTTGATCAAATATTTATTGGAGAATCAATGGGATATCGCCTCGAATAAACAAAACCTCAGCAAGGTTATTGTTAGAAGCGTGTCGATATTCATAATCTATTCAACAAAGCCAGATATGCCTCTTGTCTTTTGCTTCTCTGCCACTCGATCCTCTATGTCTGTGGCAGTTCGCCTTTTTATAAAAGCCATTTTGCTGAATCCTCGGTTATTTGACATTTTTTCCCTCAATCTCGATAGATATTTTCCTCACAGCCCCTTGAATGTATCTGTTAAAGCAAATGTCAGATCTCTACGGTGTGTTTTTCTTTCGGCGTCCAAACGTAACAAACACTCTTACTTCACACAACCTCGCGCATAAACACGCACACAGAGAGACCTTTGTCAAATCAGGAAGCTGTTGTATAGATTATAGTGTTTAGGACAAAACTACTATTTATGGAACTTTATTGAAGCTCGAAGCCGGGAGCCTTAAAACAATCTTTCTGTTATTTGACACAGTTTCAAGGCTCTTATGAATGATGTTTTGTTTAATGCAGGTATTGGAGGAATGGAGGAATTCATTCTCAAGTCGGCCACCATCTCCACGTCTCCCGCCTGCCCTCCCTTTACGGCTCTCAACTTCGAGGCCACGCCCATCGTCAGGGTCGCGGTCGAGCCCAAGCATCCAAGTATGTGAGCAAATCCAATCACACGTCACACACAAAGTGAACACTGGTACTTTATGACACATGATCATCGTCTTTGCACTGTGCATATTTCTTTTGTATTTACACTCACCTAAAGGATTATTAGGAACACCATACTGATACTGTGTTTGACCCCCTTTCGCCTTCAGAACTGCCTTAATTTTACGTGGCATTGATTCAACAAGGTGCTGAAAGCATTCTTTAGAAATGTTGGCCCATATTGATAGGACAGCATCTTGCAGTTGATGGAGATTTGTGGGATGCACGAAGCTCCGTTCCACCACATCCCAAAGATGCTCTATTGGGTTGAGATCTGGTGCCTGAGGGGGCCATTTTAGTAGTGAACTCATTGTCATGTTCAAGAAACCAATTTGAAATGATTGGAGCTTTGTGACATGGTGCATTATCCTGCTGGAAGTAGCCATCAGAGGATGGGTACATGGTGGTCATAAAGGGATGGACATGGTCAGAAACAATGCTCAGGTAGGCCGTGGCATTTAAACGATGCCCAATTGGCACTAAGGGGCCTAAAGTGTGCCAAGAAAACATCCCCCACACCATTACACCACCACCACAATTGCATTAATGAGAAATTGAACAGGTGTTCCTAATAATCATTTAGGTGAGTGTATATACACATACACATAGGCTACATGTATATAATAATATTCATATACAATTTAAATAATACATAAACATTTATTCATATTTTATATATATACTGTATACGTGCATGTGTATGTGTTTTTAAACCAAAAAATTAATATGCACAGTAAATAGACTGTACATTTTTTTCTGGTTGCGATTAAATCACAATTAATCATTGAACAGCCCTATTTTCGGTCTGTTTTTTTGCACAAAGCTCTCTTATATCTTAATATTTGAACATGCCATGTCGACTGCTTATATAATGCTCTTGGTCATTTTTGAACCTCGGCACTCTCAGTCCCCATCTACTTTTGGTTTGGAAGAGAGAGCAACCTAAACTTGGATATTTGATACTTTTCCGGTGTTTCTTGGAAAGACAAATTCATTTGGTTTTATAACAGTAGAAGGGTGAGTAATGGATTATTTTTGAGTTCACTGAATTATTTTTGAGTTATGTACCGCACTAATATTTATTTTAAACACACAGCTATAGACCCTCTTAGATATGTGAAGGAAAAAAGCACAAAAACAAATCTGTTGAATTATCACGATGTGAGTCAGTAGTGAATATGAATAAGCGATTCGAAGTGGTTGTTTTCCTCACTGCCCCGTAGCTATAGTCTTAAAAATGAAGGTGCTTAAAAGGTTCTTCACAGTGATGCCATAGAAGAACCATTTTTGGTTCCACAAAGAACCATTCAGTGAAAGGTTCTTTAAAGAACCATCTCTTTCTTACCTTTTCTTTAGTCGGGCTTTTGCATGTAATAAAAGCTTTTTAGAATATAGATTTAGTTAGTTTCCAAGTGTCTGAATGTTATTTCCATTTGGGACATACTGCGTCCGCCATGTTTTTTGACCTATGACGTATTAACAACAACCTACACGTGAGCGTTGATAAAAACATAATTTATTCACGAGAAATTCATTTATTGGGACTTACGTTAAAATCTGACGTCCGCCTTGAAGTTTTCCGCTATATTGATTTGATTTACTTTTGAAATTTGACCGTTGTTCAGCTTTTGTGGCATCATCCGATCCACACTCGCGAATCTTGGCGGAAGTAGTAGACCATCCGGGTATTTCTCGCCTACTGTTTTTTGCATACTGAGGTTTCGGACATACTATTCATGAGTCATACTCATTTTCGCCTACTATATAGTATGGAAGTAGGCGATTTCGGACGCAGCGAATGCTTCTGTGCCAAAATTTACTACATGCACTATTGAATTAGCATGCTAACTGAGAGCGATGCTAACTCACAAAATGTTTTCTTTTTTTTTTATAAATATAATTGTAATAACAATTGTAATTGTTTATTAAAATGGTAAATGTATGTGTAATCTGCTGGCTTGCATGGACTTTTTAAATGAGTTTGTCGCACTGCATTATGGGATTGCCTTAATCTCTATGAATGCACACTTTTCTACCTTTGAATTTGGTCGAACTGAGGTACTTAACCAAGCATCATCATGCTGCCTTGTTGGAGAATCTGCTTACGATTCCTCAAAACGCTCACTACTTAGACAGCTCACTAGGTTTTGAAACAATGCCAATGGTTAACCGTAAACAATGCAAAACAGTACAGCCTAAACAGAACCGTCTGATTTATTCTCATGTCTCCAAGTGGCACATATCCATCGAAGAGAAGTTTTAATGTTATTCTCATAAGCAGTGTCGGGGTTGACATGGAAACCCCGTCCATCTCAAAGCATCATATGGGACGCATAAGTCAGCAGTATAGACCTAATCGGGGAGGTTTCCCTGTTTAACACACAAACACAATGGCATCATTATAGGCGTCTTACACACTGTTTCAGGGTTTTGTTTCATAAGACGGGTTTGTCTTTGGGTCATTCTAGGCCATTACAGGAAACAGATGCTGGTTGGTATGTAAACAGTTAACAGGCACAACATACAGATTTTAAAGGGACAGTTCACCCAAAAAAAGATCCTTCATTGTTTATTCACCCTCGTGTCATTTCAAACCCGTATGATTTTCATGTGCCGAGCACAAAAGAAGATATTTTGATATAACCTTGGTAACCAAACTACAATAAAACAACATAGTGTCACTCTTTGTCACACACTCCCTGTATTTCCTCTTTTTGCATGATCTCTTTAAGGTGTTGCCTTTTCTTTGCTCTCTGTGTGTGTTCAGGTGAGATGCCGAAGCTGGTGCGAGGTATGAAGCTGCTGAACCAGGCCGACCCGTGTGTGGAGGTGTTGATTCAGGAGACGGGCGAGCATGTTCTGGTCACTGCAGGGGAGGTGCATCTACAACGCTGTCTGGATGACTTAAGGGAGAGGTGAAGAAACACACACACACTCATCTCCCAGGTTTATGATGGTGTCTTATGGATGAAGTTAGTTATCTGATGCTATATGACGGCAAATCAGAGCTTTGACTTAAAGGGATACTTCACCCAATAAAGAAAATTCTGTCATCATTTACTCACCTTCGAGTTCCAAATCTGTACACACTTCTCTGATGAACACAGAGAAAGATATTTGCTTGTAACCAAACAGATTTTCGACCCCCATTGACTCCCATAGTAGGAAAAAATACCTTATCTTTTTTTTTATTTTTCTGTTGAACACAAAAGACGACATTTGTAAGAATGTAGGACAGTAAACATTTATGGGGCACTTTTGACTACCATTGTATTTTTTCCTACTATGGGAGTCAATGGGGGGCAAAATCTGGTTATATCATATCTTTTTTGGGTGAGTATCCCTTTAAACAAGTACCAATATTAGAGGGTCCGTGTTGGTTTGATGTTGACTATATATTATGCATATAATATAATATTTATTCATATTATTATATTATTATTATTAGTGATCTGGGAGTGAATATCATTATTGTATAATGAAACTCTATACAGCAGTCTCTTTCTCTCCAGACTGGATATTTCTCTTGTGATTTATTGTTTTCTCTCACACTCATTCTGCCGTCTCGTTCTCTCTCCATCTCTCTTTCACTGCGGCGGTCTCAGATCAATAGTTCTTGATGTCGCTCTATGAGCGTTGAGCTCTGTGCTGTTTGTACTGCAGATTCATGCCACTCGCTCTCAGCATTATTCTGAAGCGTTCGTGGATCAGACGAGCCGTTTTATTCGGAAATAGTTCTGTTCCTGCTGTGCCATTGTGAACGCGGCAGTACGACGTTGTGCGTTTGAGAAAAGCTTTTGCTCCCTGGAATAGTAAAAAATTTAATAGCTGTTCAAGTCTAAGTTTGATCGCTTTTGATAGCATAATATTTATCCAAAATAATTAAATTATTCATATAACTTATTAAATATTATTATTATTATTTCATTGTTTAATTTTGGGTTTTATTGTAATTATTAGTTTAAATTATAATTTATATTTATGATATATAATTTATAAACAATAAAATAATAACAATTCAGAATAACTTGATTTATTATTTCATCATATTTGATTTACGTTATGTCATATTTAATATAAAACAAGCATCCTTATAAGTGAATCATTTTCAAGAATACTACATTCTTTCCATTTTTGCTCGTCAAATAAGAAGTCAGAAAGGTTAAACGAAATACCCTTGAGCCGGTTTAGGTTTTATTTGACAGGAGAAACCTTCAGCATTCAAATGTTAAAGATGCTTTCTTCCATTTTAATAAGACACCGGTCTACATTCGCTTTGCCCTTGAGTTTTTACCTTGTATGAACAGCAGAACTGCATACATTAGCGGCACCACATGATAAATATCGGCTGAAAAGTTGCTACTGTTTGTTTCTTAATCACGTCTGCCCTCGCATAACATTAGCCGGGCCGTTTGTTTAATATCTTATGCATTTTATTCCAAAGGTGAGCTTGCATGTCGTAAACAGATCCTGTCAAAACGGTTCATGTCGCCAGCCATGTGATGACAGAATGAGTTTGTCGATCGAGTGTTTCCATTTTGAGTCGACATTAGATTTCATGAAGAAATATTTCAGTTCATATTTCAGTTCATATTTCAGTTCATATTTCAGTTCATATTTCAGTTCATATTTCAGTTTAATTAAATCATTTTTAATTGTTATGAAAGTAACATCACGATGCAAAAGAAGACCGATCCTGGAAAAAGCTACACTATGCATTTACAGTACCGGTTAAAAAAAGATTGTCTTACACAGTATTTTTGTCTTGTTTTCCAGTATATATATCTTAACATTCTTAAATCAAGATACATTAGCCTGAGAAGCAAAATGACATAAGATATTAAAGGAAAAGTTCACCCAAAAAAGAAAATTCTGTCTTCATTTACTCACATTTATTTTTTGTTCCAAATCTGTATAAAGAGAAAGATATTTGGAAGAATGCTTGGAACCAAACAGTTCTTGGCCACCATTGACTACCATATTACGATTTTTTATATTTGGGTGAACTGTCCCTTAAGTGAGTTCATGCTTAAAACAATATAAAATATTGTAACTTTTTTTTATAAAAAAAGTGATTCTTACTGACTGTGTGTTCAGACCAAACGTGAATGAAGCGTTAAGCATGAGTGATTTACATGTTAAGTCAATGCAAAGACGCGATAGACCTACTTGTGAATGAGGCGGCGCGAATGACGCGATTCGTGTGAATGAGGCGGCGCGAATGACGCGATTCGTGTGAATGAGGCGGCACGAATGACGCGATTCGTGTGAATGAGGCGGCGCGAATGACGCGATTCGTGTGAATGAGGCGGCGCGAATGACGCAAATCGCACGAACGCTCAATTGAAAACAAAAAGTTGAAAAATATGAACTTTGGCGAAAATTTGCGACGCGTTAACCAATCAGGAGCTTGCTCTAGTAGTGAGGTGATTAGACGATGTAGCGAGCGGAGGCAGAAATCCGAAACAAGAGGACAAAATGGAGGACAAAATAATTGTCGCTGTTTGTGGACCCCCGGAGCTGTATGATTCTTGTTCTTACTTTTATAGAAAATAATAAAAAAAATTAAAAAGTTTTTCAGCTTTCCACAACATATAATGTGCAGCTACCTTACTCAACAAAATCCATGTATTAAGTCATTTTGTAACGAGACTGGAGCCGCCCATTACGCGAATTCGCGTGAATTTTACGCTCGAATGACGCGAATTTCATGCGTGAATGAAGCGAGTGAACTCAAAATGTTCAAGCGTCCAACTACGTGTGAATAGCGCGATTCATTCGCGCAAGTCGCGTTTGGTCTGAACACACTATAAGATGCACTCACTTCCTAGTCATCCGTGTCATGAGGAGAAACACAAAACGGCAAAAGTGTTTTTACAGCATACGTCATCGTGACGTCTGGGTGTAATCTGGAAAACCTTGCGTTCTATTTTTGAACAAACATCAGATAAGCATCTTCACAGAGTGAATTCACAGACATTCCTCATTATAAATATCTCAAAACATCTTCTGAATGTTGTCCTAACATCCTACGGGTAACAGGGTTCCAGCGACATGCTCAAAAAAGGAACATTTTCCAGATTCAGTCAGTGATTGAGATTTTATTAGTCAGAGATGTTTAGATCAGATTAAGGATGGATTGTGGACTCTCCCCAAAATACTTCCATACAACTTGTATTTGTGTTGTTTCTCCAAAAATGTTTTGTGAATACATTTGTATGGGGAAAACATAAACGGACAATGCTTTTGTTTTGCAGCGCATCCAAAGCGTCACATAAAATGCAAATGGAACAAGTTATTCTTTGTTTACTTTCTGAAGTTTGATAACGCCTGGCACTGGTTGTGCAACCGCTTGTTGTATTTTGTATGTAAATTAGGTGACTGGTAATTATGAAAGTGGTTTTGCTTTTATTAAAGAAAGATTGGCCAAGCATTTTGACAAGCCACCAGAACGACTTTTGTTGTGAGTAAATGTTGGCTGTGTGTCATCAAGAAACTGTCTCGATAGTACTATAAAAACTCGAGCACGGTAAAAGCGCGATAGTGAAGAAACGGGATACAAAACAAGTGGATAAGTGTTGCATTAACACAACAGTAAGAGATGCGAGAGGGATATGGCACATTTTCTGAAATCACGTCGAGGTTCTTTTGCTTAAAAATGTAGTAATGGTGTAAAGAGACAGGAATGAGCTTTCACGCGCCCATCTGTCACTTCGCCTGGAGCCGCGGGGCTGTAAATTAGCGCTCGTCTCTCGACCGTGTTGCTTTGTACTGTTGTCACTTGTCGGGAAGAAAACCTCATCAGTTTTTTACATTTTGCGCAAAACGTTGTCAGCTCGAGCGTTTTTAACTGGTGTCGATAGAGAGAGATCCCGCTGGTGTCATTTGGCTTGCCTGAAATGATGAAGGTCCGTCGTATTGGGACAGTTTGGAAAAGATGTAAACACGTTTAAACTCCCCATAGATTGAGATGTTCCCCATAAATAAGGGGAATCTTGTTCTTTCCTACCTTCTTCTGTCCTGCTTTACTGACTGATAGTAGGAATGTTATATACGCATTCTTCCAAAAAAAACACAGAGAAAGATATTTGAACACAGAGAAAGATATTTGATATTTGGAAGAATGCTTTTTACCAGACAGATTTTGCCCCTTATTGACTCCCTTAGTAGGAAAAAATACAATGTTAGTCAAATGTGCCCCAGAACTGTTTGCGGTCCAACATTCTTACAAATGTTTTCTTTTCTGTTCAACAGAACCAAAAAAAAAGATCAAGTAATTTTTGTTACTATGGGAGTCAATGGGGGGCAAAATCTGTTTGGTTATATTCATTCTTCCAAATATCTTTCTCTGTGTTCATCAGAACAAAGACATTTATACAGATTTGGAGCAACTCAGGGGTGAGTAAATGACGACAGAATTTTCATTTCTTGGTGAAGTTTCCCTTTAACATTCTAATCATGAGACATTTAGCTGAGAAGCAAAATGACCTTAGATTTTAAATCTTGTTTTCTAAAAAAGTGTGTTCACAGGATATAATATCTCTCTTAATTTTGATAACCTTTTCCCCCAAAAAACAAGACTAAATATGTAATAATTTTGCTTCTCAAGGAAACGTTTTTCAAGAATGTTAAGAGTCTTTAGATATCCTTAGATGGTGAAAAGCAAAACAAAAAAGACATTGTGGATACTCTTTTCCACATTTTAGAATAATAGATACAAACTTAAAAGCAAAACTGTGGAATAACACACATGCAACTTTGGGAATTGTGTTGTGACTAAAAAATTCCAAAATAAATCAAATTATTATATTTCATAATTCTCAGTGAATTTGTAGAAATGTTCCTTGTCATTTTATCAAGCAGCTTCTTGATGTCTCGTCCTGAGATGATTTTTTCAAACAGTACTGAAAGTAATACAGCTTTCCTGTAGCTCCCAGGGATTTCACATACTCAGAAACAGTGTATAGTATAATGCAACGCAAGTCGCTTTGGATAAAAGCATCTGACAAATGCATACATGTAAATGCAGAAGAGAATGTAAAGGTAATTGGGTGATTCGTCAAACATGTTTTTCTTTAAAAAAAAACTTGCATCATCAAATTAACTTTTGTATTATTAAAAACATGGTATAACAACTTTTACTGACAGTTAAAAAATACTGACTTTAAAAGGCCTCTAAATATACTCATTACTGTAACTAAAAATAAAGCCAAGTCATGATTTTCAAGCAAGTTTTTATTAATAAAAATAATAACACATTAATAACACATGAATTAAGTATATTTTAATAGAGAATTATACATGTACATTTTTTTATAGCGTAAAACTACTTGTCCATCTCACGTGTATTGGTAATGAGATTGAAAAAAGTCGTGTACACAGCATGACATAAAACAATATTCCTTTTAACTATTAATCTGTTAACCCATTTTAAAGGTACTAGTAGATGGGTTTCTTCACATAAAAACAAACTTCAATTTAAACAAATTTGTGTTCGAGTCAGTTATGTTATTTCTTCCACTATTTCTTCATTTTTACAATGCATGAATATTCTGTCAATTATTTTTTATCATTCGAGAACATCTAGAAGAACACTCAATAGTTTTTTTTCAGAATATTTCATTTATATTATTAAATTATATTATTAAATATTTTAACTTTGTTTAAATGACAACATTTAATGCACTCAGACAATGCGGTGCGCGTTACGGTAATGAGAATTTCAGCAGAAAAAACAATCAAATTTGATATGATTATTATGATATTTTTTTGTGTTACAAAATGATATGTTATATAATTAAAATCTTTACAGCCTTGATGTTTCAGTGGTTTCGAGAATGACCCAATTAATATGTGTGCACAAGTTTTATCTATGATTTTTATGGAATATTTCAGTCATGTGACCCTAAACCTTTAAACAGTAGTGAACTGTTTCTATAAATCACTCAGGTGAAGCGATCCCTTCACATCCTAATAACTCCATCATTTCCGGCGCTTGTGAGGTGAAAATAAAACGCACGTTGCTGATTGATTTCTTTTTTCTCTCCCCAGTCTGCTGCACTTTTATCCAATAGCCCACACAAACACAAGGCAGATTCAGTGGCTTTTACATAAATGTCATATCGTTTAACCTACACCAAACAATTTCCGTTTGAAAAGCGTGCCGGGCTCGCAGTGTGGTTCATTGAAGGAGATGTGATTTGGTCACCAGCTCAGGTCAAAAGCAAACACACTGTGAGGAAAGCCAGCGGTGAGAAACCGTCAGCCCCCGGGCGCTTGAGTCGGGGTCAAGCCTGAGGTCAGGAGAGGCTGAGGTCAGACCGCCTGCAGCGTTTACTCCACAGTCTGATGGGAGTCTGAGTGGCGTTTAAAAATATCGCATCAGACCTCCGTGTCAAAGCAGTTCAGAGATAGTCTGTCCAGACCTTTGACGCAACGCCTGTCCTCCGGCCAAGTCCTAAAAATGAGGTCACGCTATGCCCTTAGTTACGAGGTGATGACATCACAGCCTCTGCAGTAAATGGGTCAACTGCGAGATCACGTGACCCCACGAGAGGTTACACCCTCTGATGGGGTGAGAATCGGTTTGAAGAACGGATCATTTGGGGATTGTTTCATTGTTTTGTGCATTATTTGTTGTTTTGTGAAATCTCTTGTCATTCCTAGTGGTTATGCAGTTTTACATCACTAAGTAACACATAGTTGACATGACTGATGCACAACAGTTGTGACATTTAGTATAATCATAAATATGTAGTTTTATGTTCTTAGGGGAAAGGTCAACCTAAAATGAGCATTCTTTCATCATGTACAGTTTCTTTCTTCTTCAGAACACAAAAGAAGATATTTTGAAGAACGTCGATAACCAAACAACATTGAACCACATTGACTTTCATTGCATGAACACAAAACCACTGAGACATTTCTCAAAATATCGTCTTTTGTGTTAAACAGAAGAAATAAGTCACATACAGTTTCAAAAGATGTGAAGATGAAAAAAATGACAGATATGTTGTGAACTATCCCTTTAACACCATGATTATTGATTTTAGGAATGGTTTTAGGGTCAGTGTAGGACTCGGACAGGGGCTTTTAGGGGATTTCCTACACTGCAAAAAATTTTTAAATTGCTTACTAAGCATTTTTCTAGTACGAATTCTTAAATCAAGAAAAAATGACTTGACGGTATAGGAAAATGTGATCTAAACCATTTAGTCTTGTTTTATGAAAGAAAACTACGTTTATGTTTAAAACAAGCAAAAAATCCAGTGCCAGTGTGGTAAGAAAAATAAACATGAATTTAGTTTGACCTTTTCCCTAGGTACCTAATTCAAGTTTGTTTTTATTAACTTTATGTCTTAGGAGACTTTCACTGTTAAATGAATGTGTCTTGATACTAGAAAGCAAGCATTTTATTCATAATGTCAACTTGTGCAATATTTTGAAGAATTATATTTCTATTTTATCGTATTTTTATATTTTTAAAACTCATACCCATTGAGAAAAGAAACATTTTTACAAGCACAACAGATTTACGTGCAAATGAGACATTGATTTAATACTTGAATCAAATTGCTACTTAAATCACTCAAATTCTAATCTCTGAAAGTTGGGTTTTCCTCTGTCATTGTTTAAATCTTGTGGCAAAGCTTTTCTATGTTTGTAGATTCATCCAAGGCCAAGACAGTTTCTTAAATACATTAAATTTATTGACATTCAGCCATATGTGGGAAACTAGAGTAGCTGAACTATGTTCAATAATTCGCCCATTCCAGTCCAAATTTAGACCGCTAAATTTAGACTTCTGACTGTATTTAAAGTCAAGCCAAACAAACAATGTTTAACAACACTCAGACTTGGAAGACTTAACATCAGGGCCTATGGGTTACCTGGAAAGTTATCAAATCTTTTGATGAACCTTTCTAGATGTATAAAATAAATAACTGATATCCAGTTATGCTGCTGTGCTGCTTGATGTCCACATGTATAATCTAGCTCCTGAATCAAAACCAAGTTGCATGACCACTGCTTTAGACCCGCTATAAATATAAATAACTTTTTTAGCCAGATTGCAGATAGGTTACTCTGCAAAAAAAGAGAAGAAGAGAAGTGTCTTTAAAGTGAAAAATAATAATGCCAGAATGTGTAAGAGAGAGAAATTACATCTATATGCAATTACAAGTTAGGAAATAACAAAAAGTAATGAGGTTTAAGAGGCAAAAAGAGCAAGAGAAGAAGATAATTGTGTAACACCAGAAGTTGATAGCGGTGAGACAGCATTGCCTGAAGATTGCCCCGTCACAGCTCTCAGCCCTGCTCGAAAGCTCTTTAGTAAACATTTTCTGCCGGATTATCTGCTTCCCAAACCGTCTCTGGCCATCTGAGTCTAACTGGATTATTGGAAGTCTCGATGTCGACTCAATCGTGTCAACCGTCTGCTCCTTTTAGCGAAGCCTAGTGACCCACGAGACCCGACTGACCAGCTGTCAGCATTAACCAATGACCCCAGAGTGTTTTTCCTCCTTTATGAGATTTAGGCCATTATTATATAACTAGACTGTATACTGTATAACCCTTTATTCTGCCTAAAGTATATGAAATTCAGAATGCTGCACCATCTGGCGGTATGTTTGTATTTGTTTCTTTACACAGACAGGAAGAGATGAATGCGTATTTGAATATTTTCTACATGAATGGGCCAGCGTAAATTAGATTTTATAATGCCATTACAAGTTGATGAAGAATCAGAGCCCGGCTCTTACTCTTGGCTGTCCGCCAGCCTTCAGCGGTCCACACGATTGCTTTGAAAAATAATGTTTTTGTAAGAGGATGAAGGCTATTATTGCTTCTAATTTCCTTGTGATATTTACACCAAGCTACTTTTCTTTTGCTGCTCCTCTGTAGGTTTGCTAGGATTGAGATCAGCGCTTCCAAACCGATCATTCCGTTCCGTGAGACAGTGGTCCGGCCGCCCAAGCTGGACATGGTGAACGAGGAGCTGGGCAGGCAGCATAAGGTGGCGGTCATTCACCAGGTCAAGGAGGATCAAACCAAGTATTCCGAAGGAGTACAGGTGGATTCCACCGGCCTGGTCACGCTCACCACCTTTAACAAGATGGCCACCGTCGGGGTCCGAGCTATTCCGCTTCCAGAGGAAGTCACCCACCTGCTGGAGGACAACGTGGAGCTCATCCGCACAATGGAGCAGTTCAGCGTGTTCGCCCGGGAGGGCAAGACTCTGGACATCAACCAGAAAGTTCTGGAAAGCATCCAGGACCTGAAGGTCAAACTGGAGAGCCACCTGCAGGGCCACAAATGGAGGGGTGCCGTGGAGCGTATCTGGGCATTTGGTCCACGCCGCTGCGGGCCAAACATTCTTCTTAACAACGTGGAGGGCTACCCGAGACCTTCCATGTGGCAGTGTTTGGAGGGAGAAAGGGCCGAGATGGCCACGTTTAGAGACTTTGACAACAGCATCATAAGTGGCTTCCAGTTGGCCACACTCGCAGGCCCCATGTGTGAAGAACCGCTGATGGGCGTTTGCTTCTCAGTAGAGATCTGGGACATGAAGTTTTCTGCACCTCTAGCTCAGCATGACTCGTTTGATAAGGACTCGGTCAAGGAGCCAAATACAGTCAACCAAAGTGGAAGTTCCGAACTTAAAGATGCACGTGAGATGGACGTGTCCACGAGTAATCAAAGCAGAAGTAGAGCAGAGGCAGCGGGGAGTTCAATGGACTGTTACGGGCCGTTTTCCGGGCAGCTCATCGCCGCAGTGAAGGAAACCTGTCGGTACGCCTTCCAGGCCAAACCTCAGCGACTAATGGCTGCCATGTACACCTGTGAGATCATGGCCACTGCTGAAGTCTTAGGTAAGGGTGTTTACATGGCATCGTTTTCCACACAAAAATGTCATTTCTATTACGTGAATGGCTGTTCATCTTCATCTAAACTATAAAACAAGATTTGCAAAAAACAGTGACCACGTGCACATGCATACTTCATTGAGTTCACTGCTCTGTAGAATAATGCATACAGTATGTGCGTCATTCACTCACAATGCTTTTCTATTATGTCTCCTATTTGTTTTGTCTTTTCTTTTAGAATTTTGACCGTGAATTTGAACCCAAGTTAGAGCTTTTGGTTTGCGCAAAATGCTTCTTGTGATGCTCAATTATATATCGTGCAACCTAGACAGGGATTCCTAAACATTTATGACCACTAAAGCACATTCCAATCGGCCCTTCCTAAAAAGATCCACGTTCTCTGAAATGCAAGGAAAAAAGGCCACACCGAAAAAAGTCCCCACTTAATTAAAAGCTGATGTGAATCAGGCATGTAGAGATGTGGTGATGTCATAGCTCCAGGTTCCAGAACAAAAGCGAAATTGTACGACCAACATACTTGTGGGAACTGGACCCGGACGGGCAGGTAAGGAAATCCTGCCCCGAGTGAACCCTAAACCCCTGAGAAAATCAACGTGGAGAAAAAACATAAATATTTCAACAAATGGTGCAAATTACCTTCCCAGACGTTCAAAATCTTAATATGAACCTCTGGCGTTTCGGTTTTTAGTAGATATGATCAGAGGAGCGTTTGGGGGAGCAGCTGGCCTGGATTAGGGCAGATAATGGCTTTGAATATAAAACACGTAAACTTTTCACTGGCAGGATGTTTCTCATTTCCAAATAACTAGGTAACTCTATTTAGTATTACAGATGTTCTAGATGAGAGAATTGTCTTATGTCATGCACGTATAGGCCACTATTACACTTTTGGTCTCCCTCAAGGAGTGTTTACCTCGACTCGTATCCAAAATGTATTTATTTTATCGTCCACTGAATTGTATGCCAACGGTGTCGCGATATTGGGAAGGGCAAGTCTGCCCTACGAACACCAACAGATAAGTGGAAGTGAGTTGTTAAGCGTTAAAATAAGTGTAGACATTTACGAATATTTACATTTTGTAGAAAAACAGCTTGTGTGTATGTTTAGGGAAGTCTTGCCCTCTCCAATATGGCAGCCACGTTGACGCATTGCAGCAAAGGACCAAAACGCTAAATGCGAAATCTATGTAACATTCATCATTCAACACCAAATAAAGTGTTGATGTACAAATGTGTGCAGTCATGTGCTAATGAACAAGTAGTTGTGTGATGTCATAACCATACATTTACTTTCAATCTATAGTGTCAAACTTTTGTTTCAATAAATGGTCCTTGTTGACTCATGATTCATTAAGAGAATACGGACAACCCTTTAGTTTTCCCGTCCCTATATTAGCAAAAGTGGATTCGGAAACTCCCACTTGCGCTCTGCCCCATGCGCTTTAGACCATGCGCTTAGATTGTTAAAATAGGACCCTTAAAGTGCGTCTACATGGGCATCAGAGTCAAACATCTGTGCATTGTGACATGTTTCCTTTAACATGTTTATGCCACTTAGCAATATAGACGTGATGCGTTCATGGTCCATATGCACAGAGTTCATAACCGAGTTTATTGCGAGAGCTTCTTGCTGGTGTGGTGTATTAGAGGTTGATGGTCTCTGGGGATGAAGCACGTTATACGCCGGCTCTCAGTTTCTTCCCCGTCTCTTCCATGTATTGTGTGTGTGTGTGTGTGAGGACGGCTCAGCTGCTGTTTGTATTAGTAAAAGGAGAAGGATGTCCGCCACCGATGAGTCCAAACGCACATCTGATCGCCTGTGACTTTCCGGCTTGTGATGATGGATTTTGTGTGTGTTTCCAGGTCGTTTCTAAACATTAACTCTGTGTTTGCTTTTATTAAAGACAAAAGTACAGTGATTTGTGGATTTTGGTGACATGAACATAGTTTGTGCATAATGTACGCTATATGTCAGGGGTATTCAATCAAAGTATTTTCTTCCAAACAGAGGTCCGGACACTAAGTTTTTTTTAAATAAATAAATATTTAATCAATTAAGCCCAGTTGGGTACATATGTAAAAGATAGGATCTTTTATCAGGCCATTTCTTAAAATTTTTATATCCACCAGTGTTTCCCATAGGATGTTGACAGATTTGTGGCGCTGGTGACGTCACGAACTAATTAGCATATTTGTAACGCCATCACGTCAAGTTATTGTTAGCACTATTTTTGACAGAAAAAGTTGTCAAAAGTGTTTTTTTAATAAATAAAAAAACGCTGTGACGCAAAATATACTTGAGCGGCCATAAATGTACCTGGGCGGGCTCCCAAGTAAATGCATTGTATGGGAAACGCTGTCCACAGTATGTATGTATTGTAGGCTCTGTGGCTTTAGGGGAATGCCCTCTTAAAAGAAGTTTGATAATTCATATTTGTAAATAAAAAAACCACTGACAACATCCATCCATCCATCCATTTTCTACCGCTTGTCCGAACTACCTCGGGTCACGGGGAGCCTGCGCCTATCTCAGGAGTCATCGGGCATCAAGGCAGGATACACCCTGGATGGAGTGCCAACCCATCGCAGGGCACACACACTCACTCATTCACTCACGCACTCACACCCACTGACAACATACAAACAGCAAATGTGGTGTAACTTTAAAAAATGCTCTCACCATTAACAGAAAACAAAGTTACTAACTAAATTAGTTTATTCATTACAAAATGTGACCCTGCTTGTGAAAACCCAGCAAAAGTCCTTCATAAAATCATTTTACAGAATATTATGTGAAAATATAACAACAATGTCTTTGATATTGACTGAAGAATGCAATTCTAAAGATTGAAATCTTGGTGAAATTAATGTTTAAAATTAATCTTTGATTATCTAATAATTAGTTAGATTATGAGACTTTAGTTTGGGTTTTCACAGGGTCACAAATGTTTACATGCTGATCAATAATGCTAAGCGGCGCGTGGAGCGGAATGCGATTGAAACGCCAAACGCGATCGGCGCTAAATAAAGGTGTTAGAAGTTATTGCGGCAAAAGATCAATTACATTAATGTTCCTGAGAGTGCGTGTGATGTGATTCGCCGTTGTGTAGCGTCTCAATTTAAACGACCAATATAGTTAAATGTTTTAAATGGTTTGTAAGGTTATGTCTCGCGGTCCGGATGGAACGAAGCAAAGGTCCAAATCCGGCCCGTGGTCCTACAATTGAGGATCACTGCTATGTGTTAGTTTAGGATTGCACACCGGGGTCTGAAATTAATCCGAGCTCGGGGAAAACTGACATGAAATGTAGCAATGATTTGCCCGAGATATTTAAGGGCAATGTGAGGGCAAAACATGTCCCTGTAGTTTATTCTATTTTAAGTAGCAGTTGATGGTGTAGTCAACTGTCCAGTTATGGAAAGTGTTTATAACACGTCTTTGTCTTGTAGGTCGTATGTATGCCGTTTTATCTAAACGTGAAGGACGAGTCCTGCATGAGGAGATGAAGGAAGGGACGGACATGTTCATCATTAAAGCTGTACTTCCTGTGGCTGAGAGCTTCGGATTCGCTGAGGAGATCAGAAAGAGGACCAGCGGCCAGGCCAGTCCACAGCTAGTGTTCAGCCACTGGGAGGTGAGGGAATAAACGAATGAACCAACGAAGAAGCAAAAAAATAAGGAGTGATGAGTGAGCGAATCGAATGAATGAATGAATGAATTTATATAAAATATTAAATAGTTTTTTAGGTCTGGTCCTATTTTTTGTCTACAATTGAAAAACCGTTTATTAAATTAAACGAAGTCCATGCGCCTATCCTTCTTCACGAAAATCTCCGTCACTTTGTTGTAAAAGTCATCCTGACCGTTTGACTCATATCTGCCCCCTTCAGTTGCTGCACGGTAACTGTCTGCCTCACCTTGTGCCTTTTCACTGCGGTTTTATGTCCGATTAGCAAGACTAATTATGTCACATCAACCCAGTGTGTGAGCGATAGTGCAGTCCGAGGTTCGCCTCGACGCCGCCGCACGTCGCATTTCTCCCGTTTATCTGAGCCGGAAATGTGAAAATTCTGCGATTTTGACTATAAAAATTATCAAATTATTGGAATCATACAGAAAACTCATTTATAGCACAAAACAGGTTTCATTTATTACATTTTATTTTATTTATGTTATCATTATTCGTTCTTTTTCATGATGAAAAGTGAGGCTCTGCCTCCCCTGACCGCACGTCACTGATAAGAAGAACATGAGACTTTCTAGAGAATGTATTCAGTGAATGACCAGGAAAGCCCCTAGTGATGTATGCGAGTGATTCAGTATCGTCTTCATACTGCTGTGTACACATGTGTTCAGGTGTCTCTCTCTTTCTGTCAGTCAGTATCCTCCTCTGACCTCAGGGGTTAGTCGTCTGAACGTACACCACAAAGATATTGAACTCTATACAGGAACCTGATAACCTGATCATACTCGACTGGAAAAACACACAGAGACCTATACGAGTGAGCCGGTCTATTAGATCCACTCATGTTGATCATGTCGATAACGCTGATCTAGCAAATGTGTGTTTATCTTGAGAGGGTCAAACAGCCTGTGAATGAACATAATGATAATGACTCAGTCATGAGCAATGGACACATTTTGTTTGCAAGAGCCATACTTTCATTTAAAGTCTATGCACTTTAAGTTGAAAAATTGGCTGAATATTATAGGGATAGTTCCCCCAAAAATGTTCTCACCCTCTTGTCATTTCAAACCTGTATAAATGTTCTGCTAAACACAGAGGGAGATATTTGGAAGAATGTCAGTAACCAAACAGATCTCATTACCCATTGACTACCGTAGTATTTATTTTCCGTAACATGGGAGTCAAAGGGGGATGAGATCTGTTTGGTTACTGACATTCTTCCAAATATCTTCCTTTGTGTTTAGAACAAAGAAATGTACACAGGTTTGTTTAGTTATGTAACAGCACTAAGACTGTTTTATATATTTCTCACATTGTGGTTTATTGTGAGTTATTAAAGCAGTTTTGGTGCTGCTGTGTGCGTGTTTGGGGTTGTGTGTGTTTTTGTCATGAAAGGGGATCAAATCAAAGAAGGTGCCACATGTGTCCAATCTTTAACCCTGCTACTGGCAGGACTCTCTCTCTCTGGGCCAAAGCTGGACGAGCGGGTGATGCTCTTCTGCCATATGGCAGTGATGTCAGCCAAGGTGATTGGTCAAATTAAGCCGGATAGAACACACACACTCTATTGCGCGTTATATATCCATTTGGTTATTACTGTATGTTTAGTAGTAAAAAATAGTTAGTTCACCCCAAAATAAAAGTTCTGCCGTCATTTCCTCACCTGTGAGTTGTTCCAAATGACTTTGTTCTGATGGACACGGAGAAATGAATTTGGAAGAATGCATGTAACCAAACGGTTCTTGGCCACCGTTGACTACCATAGCATGACTTTATCATTTTTTTGCTCTGTTGAACACAATAGTAGATATTTTGAAGAATGTTGGACAGCAAACGGTTCTGGGGCACTTTTGACTAACATAGTCCTACTATGGGAGTCAATGGGGTCCAAGAACTGATTGGTTTCAAGCATTCGACCAAATATCTTTCTCTGTGTTCAACAGAACAGAGAAATTGATACAGATTTGGAACCACTCGAGAGCCATTAATTCATGACAGAATTTCATTTTTGGGTGAGCTGCTCCTTTAAGAAGAAACGTTGGACACTTACTTCAATAGTCACGGCTGAAAAAAGTATTTTAGCTTGAATCAGGTCAAACGTTGATTCAGTTGACACTGTCAATATTTCAGTATTCAAAGTCCCAATTTAACATGTTTGTTTGTGTTGTATATCAGGTGTTGAATGAACTTTTCAATATTCCTCCTTTTGCCAGAAACATGCATTTCCTTTTTGGAGACGCAAACCATTAATAACCTTCAGACTTCAGTCCGGCTTCACTTTATCATGACATTTACGTGCATTGTGTATGTGAGTGTTTCACACGCGCAAGTAGAAGTTAATAGTTTCATTTCTCACATGAGGTTCATTGTAGTTATTGTAGTTGTGTACACACTCACACACACACACACACACACACACAGTGAAATCATCCAACAGTCCTTTTTCCTTCAGACCGTGTTTGCCGCACTGGAACAGGGTAATTCAATTCCATGTTTAATTCAAACCTTGCCTTGCTGGATTTTGGGCTCTGCTGTGTTTTCAATTCTTTTCAAATGTGGCCTTTGTGTGAAGAGACAAGACACTGTAGCAATACGAAACACTGTGTGCGTGCGTGCGTGTGTGTTATGAGTTGACCCTCATTTTTTATATGGGTCTTAATGGGATAGATCACCCTAAGATAAAAAATCTTTCGTCATTGATTCACCCTCATGTTGTACAAAATATGTATGTGACTCTTTCTTCAGTGGAACACAAAAGGAAGATATTTTGAGAAATGTCTCAGTGGTTTTGTGGTCATACAATGGAAGTCAGGGGGGGATCGATATCTTTTGTGTTGTGGAGAAGAAAGAAAGTCATACCGGTTTACAACAACACAAAATCACAACATCATCTCACTCATGAGCGAGCCGTTTCTTAGCAATCATCCAGGTTTGTGCTTTACAGCTTTTGCAGTTCCACATGTGTCTGCCTGCTAAAAACATCATATGGATCCATTTCAGCGCTGATAAAAATCTGAAAACGAAGCCAGGTGGAATTATAACTGACAGGAGTCTTATAAAGTCAGTCCAGATATCTTCTCACCTGTCGCTCTCTTTCTGTCTCTCTGTCATGGCAGAGGTGTCAAACGCAGGACGCTGCACCATCGCCGCTTCTCGCTGTATCTCACAGAACCTACATGCTGACAGCCTGCATGCGTGCACTCGTGTGTGTGTGCATGTGGGCAGATGTCGAGCTTTGACTTCAGTACTTCCATTCAGTGTGTGTATGTGTGTTATCATTCCCTACTGTGTCGAGAGTCCATTAGACGCATATGCCAGGACTGTGTGTCTGCCCTCAATCTGTCTGCCAAGCGTCTGCCCGCCCCTGACTTTACGCACACACACACACACACACACACACACACACACACTAATCAGTGCCGGCCATGAGCAAGCAGACTCACATTCCAGGTCAACATAATCAAATTGTGTAAGATGGGCAAAGCAATGTGCGTGCGAGCTATACTTCTGTGTCTTTCCATGCGCAAACTGTGTTGTTTATGAATTAATAAGATCAGATTGTGTAGAAATTGTAACGATGATAAACAGTACAGGATTTATCTGTTGACTGTCTGCTTAGATAGTATGATTACACGGCTCGTTGGAATGCTTGATTCTGATTGGCCAGTCGCAACAGTTTGCAGGTTTGTTATTCCCAGATAACAAGCGCTCAAAACTAATAACACGGTAACCGAGATGCAGCAAATCATTTTGAGGTACAGGTACAGTTTAATATTACAATATATATTTTTTAATATTATGACATTATAATTACAAATGATTTAACCAAATAGCCTGTTCGTGACATTTGAACATCATTTCTGACCTTAATACCGAAAGTAAACGGCTTTTCCTTGAGGCAAGTCTGCATTTGGTAAAAATGAGCTAATCAAATATTTCGAAATTCACATAACGTTTTTTTCTCGTGCGTCAAGAAGCCGGGATAATGTACAAGCAGCCGGCTGCTTCGGTCATGCAGATTATGTGCTTTATAAGTTCTAATAATCAGCAAATATGCCAATAATAGGCATGCTAATAACAACTAGTTAATAGTGAGAATTTCCCCCTATACTGAAGTGTTACCAAATGTTCTGTCTAAATAGTGTATTGCATTGATAGCACAACGTGATCTCATGAGAATTCGTATGTATTTTGCGTAAAATGTGGTTCTACAAAACCTATATTTACTTACGTTTGTACAAACAATATAAATACTGATGTGGTTTACAGCATGTAAACGCACAATACTGACGTATTGACGACACATAAGACGTTAATTATTTACATATGAACAACTTTACAGACTTACAAATGAAGCCTTTGCATATCGTTATCGCTGCATTATCATTTCTTTTATTATATTGTATTATTTCTTTGTCATAGGCCTATCAATGGCATTATGTTTTCAATTGCATTTAAAGTTCACTCATTTACTCATTATGAAATGATTTCGGTTCTGTGTGATTTCTGCTGCCAACTCGTTTAGAAGAAACAAAACTTTAAACTCCTAAAATGATTAACATTTCTGCAATCGTTTAACCATTACTTATCATGTAATCTTTGCTTTGTTTGCCATGGAACACAAAGGCGTTTTCTCCAACATGATGTGACTGTAAGTAGAACCATAAAATACACCAAAAACGCAAAATAATTACAAAAGGAATCAATTTTATTCGTCAGATGTAATCCATATCTTCAAAATCTATTCGACTGCGATGAACAGAACCAAATCTAAGCCTATATTTAGCTATCTTCATCTCCATCCTGAGCAGCCACCGTTAGCAGCAACACAGGCGGTGACGCGCTCGTTACAAAATTCAAATGTTGCCACCGGCGCCATCAAGATGCGTTGCGACAGGTTACGACTAAAAATGTATATCGCTAATCGATACAATTATTGAAACGCACTAATACAAATATCTTAATGAGATACAAGCTTTGTATATATTTGAAGCTTTTTAACAAAAAATACGTAGGAATTGTTTACGTTTTATACGTTCTAATACGTTTTATTAGAGGTAATTAATTAGAGGTATGTTTGTGTATGGTAATTACAGCATTACAGTGTTAGCTTAGCGACATGCTAAGCCCCTCCGTCTGTTCCCGACTGCGTTGCGCATTAGCTACTGGACAATGTTTATTCAGGTTTGTGATTTAAATGTTGACGCTTGTTTATTGCGCTCAAATAGTAACGGCAGACCCCAAGGGAGCGCATACTCCCAAGTGCCAGAAAGAGGGAAAAAGTAACGCAGCCAGCGTTTTGCATGCGTTTTTACACGCGACATGTGAACGGCCCTAACATTTATATGATAATACAGTTGAACATTTAGCTACTTGCATCGCGCTGGTTCTTTCACTCTTCCAACCTCGGCTTCGGTCAATACAGCAAATCCCGCCTTCTTTCATTTGATTGGACACTAATCCGCCATCCTTTATATGTTTGGCCACCTCAATCCGATTGACTTTGACCAGCTCATTCAGAGTCTATATAAATTCAACTTCATTCCGTTTCGACACAGCAAGGTAAACAAATAGCGTTGTACATTATACAATAAAAGAGTGTAAATGATTATATGTATAAAATGGGTTATCCATGTATTAAATAGATGCCAACTAATTGGGACAATAAAATCCTCTCCACTACCCCTAACCTTACCTTGAACTTTATTATTAAACACCTGCCAGCCATTTTCAAATGTTATCTTCATTGTGTTTAAAATAAAAGCTTGTATGATCTGATTTGTGATGTGAAAATGTAGTTCGGCCATGGTGGATTCGATCTTGCAACATATGTAGCCTCAAAACTGGTCACAAGTCTTATTCACTACGCCATGGAAGCTGCTGGCAAAGTGCCGTCGTTTTTACACTCTAAATTTCTGGCGGAGGACCCACTCACATCCGCCCATGGGTAGGCCAGATCTGAGATCAGTCATTTTCTCCAGTATTAGACTGCCTTGAATAAAACTTGGATGCGGGCCCCCAATCCCCCGGGCCCATATGCACCTGCATACCCAGACGCTACGCCACTGGCTGTCAGGGATTTAAACACTGCTGTTTTCTTATAAATACAAATGATTTATTCTTCGTCACCATTTTGGTTTGTCACTGGGTTTTGCCAATATTTAACCAATAAAAAGTAGTAAAAGGACCTTGTTAACTTGTTACCACAGTATTTCATCATTTCAAAACGTACGGTGTTTTACACATTCCCTGAAAAGGTCGAATTTGGACATCTGAGGTTTCGTTAGAATAGCGACGAAAATCAGTTTGAGGTTCATGTGAGGAGTTTGTGTATACAACTAATGTTTAGGCTTGATTTCTGTTAGGTTGCTGTTAATGCACCTTTCACACAGTGTTTTTCCTCAAGTTGTGTTTATATTGTTGTGTTGTTCCTATTGAGAGACGTTACAAAAGGGCATAGCTTATAGAAACCTGGTAGTAAATAGAAACAAAGTTGGTAAAATAGCATTAAAATATAAATAAATAAATAAATATATATAACTGTGATATAATAGTCTTTACTCATTTATAGTGACGTTTGCTACTCATTTGTCGAAATGTACAAGATTCTTGAGTTTGTTGCATCATAGGACACGTCCAAACCACAATATAAAGCGGCTGTCTATTCAGGTAGGAGACATCAAGGATGCAAATTGTGTGTTTATGTGAGTGTACATATGAAAATGCCCCGTCACTTGTTGGTTCATGCTCGAATGCGTCCACAGATGACACAAAAGCTTCCTCAGATGTGAAAAAGGCTGTCAGGTTCAAAAAGAGAGAGAACAATGGCATAAGACAATCGAAATGCAAATACTAAAAGAAAGATCAGACGGCGAGCTCTTTGCTTACTGCTGTCGAAAATCAAATGGCAGATTTCCATCAGTTACTTTTCGGTCTCCGATGCTTTTTTAACGGCGAATCGACTCTGTTTGCGTTCACGAGTGGATGTCTGGGGTCTGTACGGGTGTAAATCCGACCGTTACTGGCCCCCGCCATCTGTCTGGAGGTAACAGAGCCAGCGTGGGGCCTCTCCGGGGCCAGGTGCACGGACTCTTACAGTAACTGTACCGTTCAGTCTATTGTGTGAGCGTGAGGTCATGTTGTGTTGAAGCGCGTGTGCATGTTACTGCAGGGATTGCGTCATGCGTTAAGCACCTGCTCCCGGCTCTGTGTGTGTTTGTGCTGGTACACGGCCTCACTGTGCCTCTTATAATGACCATTATGTGTCTCTCTTCAGCGTCTGTCCAGCTCTGGATCCTCTATTATACTTTTTTATAATGAGAGAGACAAAGAAATTAAGCTGGGGCATCAGCTCTATTTATGCAGCTGGCTCACAGTTTACTACTAACTACATAGAATCGCTGTTAGTTGTGGTGAATTCAGATCTTAAAGGGGAAGAAAAATAAAACTGTCGTAAAATCAGCAACACTTTACAGTGTCTGTTACGTGACATCAACTTTAGCGTGGATAGCCAGTTCATAGCGGCGATGTTGGGGATCGTATAGACCAATCAGCATTTAGGACAAGAGGGTACATTTTACAATCAATATCATCCAATTTAATTTAATCTATTTAAATATTTGCTTTTTACTATTTTGCATTGTTACAAAGAAGCTTTACAGTAAATACATATTAATAAAGACAGTAGATACAAGAAATTGTGAAATGTAGAGAATGCATTTCCCCAGCGATGCATCATACTATGGTGGTTAACCAGCAAGTTATGTTGTTGTTCGGGAAACGTACCCACGATCTTACCGTAATTTGAAACTATTTTACTAGGTGGCTAATTCGGTTAATTCTGTACGATGTTAATTTTACAAAAGTCATTATTAGAAAAAAACAATACTGGAGCCCGTCACCTAACCATCACTGGCACGAAAGCGTATCGTACGAAAACGTACGAATAAGATCGTACGAATTCATACGAAGTAGTCACCTCGTAAAATACTTGTGTTGAACTAACTGACAATATCTGTCTGTAGATATGTAATCGGATGATATTTTGCAAGTAGAAAATGTTTCATAAGATGTATATTAGCGATACCAAATATAAGAAAATAACCGTTTTGAAATTTGTGCTCGGTTTCTAAATAGGAAGATTCAATTGGTGACAACTACGTCAAATTTAAATAGACATGCATCAGAAATACCTTTTTTTTGTTTGTTTCTTGTTTGTTTTTCTGAACCAAAACACAGATTTTTTGGTTTTATTGGATTTTCTAGTTACAATGGGAGTGGATGATTACCACTTTCTCGAAGTCCCGCATTGCTTTCAATGACTTGCATATATTTTAAGTGTCTTTGAATACAAAGATTTGACATACATAATTTAAAGTGTCATCTAAGACTCTTGTAAGTTACTTAAACACTCTTTACTCACAGCCAAGGTTTTATTCACAGTCGTGTATGTGTGTGTGTTGTAGGTGATCTCTAGTGATCCGTCCTGGGTGCCCACTACAGAGGAGGAGTATTTACACTTTGGAGAAAAAGCGGATTCCTCCAATCAGGCTCTGAAATACATGAACGCTGTTCGGAGACGAAAGGGCCTGTACGTGGAGGAGAAGATCGTAGAACATGCGGAAAAACAACGAACTCTAAGCAAAAACAAATAAACCACCCAACGTCTTGATAACACGAACATCATCACAAACTGAGATTTCGTTTATAATGAATCTTGTGCACAGTTGTGTATTTTCTATTTCAATATTTTCAAATTGGCTGAAAAACAATGCCCAACATGTCTGATCTATTGTTATTATGTGCAAACTATCATTTTGAAATCTGTAAATACAGTAATAAATACGGCAGCTGGTTGCACAGTTTGTGAGGCGTTTTGTGAATTCCGACACGATTGAAAGAATTTCATTTCTCATATTTGTTTCATTGAGTGCTCACCTGTAATGACCTCAAATTGTTTTTTTTCCATTACTCAGTCTTTTAAACAACCATTCCTCCTCCGTTTATGTAAAACGGGGTGAATCCCTACAAATAAATGTACACGTTTTGGAATTGTGCTGTATCTCCTTACGCAGTCGGGATGGTGTGCCGGGGTCCAGCGGGGTCTGCCGTGCATAATTTACAAGTGCTCTTGAAATCCAGTTTTTAATTAGTTTGAAGCCGAGCAGCCTTGAAATGAATTCCCCATCTCTCCCTTCTCTCTTACAAGCGCTTAAGTCCTACAAAAATTAATTTATTTGAAACTCATTTAACGGGATTGGGAGAGTGAAAAAACGACTGGTCCCAGAATGCTGCACAACACCAGACAAAACGAACAACAAAATGTTTCAAATAATTGTCTATTGAGCAAAATGGTGTGTTGCGTTTAATTTTCTTTACTTTTCAATGAATCAGGATTTGCCTTCCAGAAAGCTTCCCTTTTCTTTTGCACCTGCATTGTGATGTCACCCAGTAGGCGGGGCTTCCTCCAGGTGCGCTGACCTGCATGTTTTCCTAGCTTTCTTTGTCACAGCGCACGCTGCTGATGTTGCAGTACAGCGGACTGGTCTGAGATCTGAGTGCAGGGGTCATTTCTGCGGATCGAAGGCTGGTCGGTAAAGACCTCCACGTTACATTAAGCTAATGGGAGTAATTTAGCGGAACGATTGGCTTTAGTCGACACAACGGACAAAGTCTTCAGATGCTACAGATAAACCCCTTTAACCAATGCTAATGGGACGGTGTGCTAGGGGTCTTACAGCCATTGGGTTAAAGCTTATTTACGAGTGCAGACTATGGGAGAATTAGGAGGAGGAGATGAACTTCAGCTCTGTATGTAGTGGAAGTGTGTGTTGTAGATGTGTAATGTCTATTATGGCTGCTACATAAAATCACTGGAATATTGAAATAAATGTCAGTTCTAGAGTTTAATGTAGGGGGCAAAATAATAATATTAAAAGGGGGCAAAAGTTGCGTTTTGTATTGACGCCATCATTTGTACAGCTGGTAACTACCACAAGCTGTAACCACTGTTATCCACTGTTAACCAAGCTGTGATATCTGCCAATACCGATTCTGAAAAGGAAATTAATAATAACTTTTTGAATTTTCTTAATTCATATAATGATGTTCAATATTGAACATCAAACTGATGATGTTTCTTTACATATTCTATATACAGGGCACGAAATCATAAAATTTTTCTTTCCTCTTTGCTTGACAGGGTATTATCAGCCGTGAACATCGGCTGTTTTTAAACTATCCACTAAATGCCAAGTATTTCATCTCAATTTTTTTTTATTTGGGAGAAACGTTGTCACTAGTTTACAAAGTGATCGTTCTATAAGTAGTAGATTCCCCCAAAACATGTTTGAGTGGTCTCTATTCACTTTCAGCTGCATAATAAAAGACGTAAATATTACTTTATTCATAGTTAGTATTTCCATCACATTAATGATTATCAATCAACACAATAATCAATGGAAGATCATTCTTGTAGCATGCTGAGCGTTACTATGGTAATCGACTGACGTGCATTCACACATGAGCACATACTATCCCCCTTTACAAAGATTTTAACCATGGCTCCTCCAATCAGATTTGAGATCTGGCGCTGTCTGTTTCATAATAAGATTTGATCTCAGTGAGGAGCAGCTGTTTGCTGAAAATCATATTTTGTAATGTTGATAAGCAGATGAAGCTCTGGATCTTAAGGAAGGATGAGGATCAGACCTTGTGCGCAACTAAACAGTTCATACCCATAACATTCAGTTTCCATTGTTGTGTAAAAGTAGAGCTGGGTGATACAGTAAATAATCACACAATATTCACAGGGATTTTACGGCGTAGTAAGACTATTTTAATGTTCTTTTAACTGGCTATTTAGTTTTTCTATAAACCATGACTTTAGTTTCACAAGTCTTTTCTGATGACTCCTGAGTGTAAGAGCGTTAAGATGAGTGTTAAAAAATACCTAGTAAAGCCTAACAGCTTTATAAATGTTTATTAATTTCATAAATCGTTTCAGCTCTTGCTAATTATCATATTACCGATATATAAAACTCATCTGATGTTCAGTCACAGGTGTGTGTATATTGCTTATTTTACGACAGCTTCATCCAAACAGAATTTATTGTGAAAACAGACATTAAGAAATGAAACCTTAGTCTGTTAGTGTGCGGTTTGTTCTTAAGTCTCGGTTAAAACGGATGAGCCTGGCTTCAGACAGGCTTTCGGTGCATCCTTCTGAAAACAGGAAGGACACTGAATTCAGATCCTTTATCCCTTACCACGCAGACATACAGAACAAATATGACCAGAAGCGACATTCAGAGGATTTGACGGGAGAGATGCAATTTGAGAAGACGCACAATAGCAGCTAAACGCAGACTGAAGTGGGCGTTCTCGCAGTGATCAGGTGAGTTCACCAGGTGTTAAACTGAAGGACAGAGGAATGTTTGTGAATAGTTCGAGTATGCACACATTAAGAGTTTCACACCTCCAGTTCACAGGGATCAATGATTCTAAGTCGATCAAAATTGACTCTTGGTTCATCTGTGCAGTGTGTCAAATACTGCCCGCTCTTCCCAAGGATATCTTAACACAACAACAATGTAATACAAACATAAAAAGTGTCAGCAAAAATGTTCTTGAAAAGTACCAAAATCTTGCACTTTGAAACTCATTTTCACACCCAAATTTGCCATTGTTGTGCAAAGTAATAGCCAAAACACACACTTTTTTTGGGGGGGGGGGTGGTGTCATGTGCACGTCCCCAACGTTAATTCCTGATAGGGATGTCGAACGATTAATTAATCGCGATTAATCGCAATCCAGAATAAAAGTTTGTTTACAAAATATGTGTCTGTATACTGTGCATATTAATTTTGTTTTCATAAACACAAAAACATACACATGTATAGGCCTATATGTTTAAGCAATGTTTGCTGTATTTATTTATATTTACCAATAATTGAAATTTTATATAAACAATTATTAATTTTTATATTTTACTTAAATGCATGCATTTTTGTGATTGTGTTTATGAATACAAAATTAATGTGTACACTACACAGACACAAATTATGTAAAAACAAACTTTCATTCTGAATGCGATTAATCACGATTAATCGGTTGACGGGCCTAATTTCTGATGAATCGCTCAAAAGTTTTGTGAGTTTTTTATTTCAAAGTGGTCAAATGGATTGCACATTTCACATAGACATTGATGTTCATTTCATTACCATACTCAACATCGATTCCTTAAAAAGATTATTTTGTTGCTTGTTTATAAAGAAAGTGCTATAAAATACGAACTTTTATACAAACGATAACAGGGACTAAATCACTGAAGGACACCATGTTGTCGTTCTGCTGGTTTCTTGTAGGCTTTCCGACTCCGCTCCAGTACCCGACCTGACAGATGTAGTTTTACAATAATGGAAATTTCCCCAAGAGTCCCCAGGGTTTTTCTTGATCTCTCCTAATGTAGCACAGAACAATGTGAGTGTCGTAGAATTCCACAAATATAGCAAGCGTATCACTCACCGAATATTTCCACAGCACCTATTTATGTACTTCAAAACGAACACTCCAAAACGACCCCCGTTTGTTATTTCATAAAAGAACAACACACATATAAAATCCACCTCATGGTGCAGTAGAGATGTTAGACAGGCCGGAGGGAGACGGCGCATGAATTATGGATAAGGCTACAGAGTGGTGTGTAGAGCAAAGGCTCATGGGTAAAATTATTGAGTTGCACATCTTCTGTAAAGAGAGCCAGGTGTGGTTTTGCTTATGTATTTGTGTAAATATGTCAAGCTGCTCAATACCTCTCAATGCCATCCCATAAACCCTCGGTTACTGTTAAAGTCATACACTTACATAATGTTGGAACGGACTGAAAGCACATTTAGTGATCGTGACCTCATGTTTAAGCAACAGCTCAGTCAAAACTTTCTTCTATGGAACATGATGGAGTCAAAACTTCAAGAACTGAGGTAAAAAAGTGGTCCGTACAACTTCTTCAAAATCTTGTTTGAGATGCTGAAAGAATTCATTCACTAATAATCTTCACCTGCTGTGAAACGTTTCAAAATTAATTCATGTGTTTTCAAATGTCATTATCACAATGAAGCATTTGGCACATGAAGACGTGTCGCAGATGATTCAACATCATTGGTAAAGACCGTCTGCCTCGCTCGTGTCCAGACGTGCCAGGTTTGAGTGTGCAGAAGTGTTTATGAGATTGGAGAGCTGAGGCAGATGGGAAGCTTATCGGTAGATATCAATTCAGATCTCAGTTCCTCCTTCACACTAAGAAGATGTGGAATATTGAACAGGTCATATGCAAGGTTATTTTAGTTGACCAAAATACAACATTTCTGTTCATTGAAATCAAATATTGACCTAAAAATTATTAGAAAATCTGAAGTAAAGGAAAAATGAAGTAAAAAAGAAATTAGTTTAAAGCACTAAAATTATAATAATAAATAAAAACTATAATAAAAAAAGATTATCTTTATATAGCAACATAATCAATTATAAAATGATAAATGCATATACCAGATTAGTAAAACTTGAACTTAAATGAACACAAAAATCTAAAAATAAAAGCAATTTAAAATATGAATAAAACTAAATGAAACTAAAATCTAAACTATAATTACTAGTCATATGGACTGAGAGATGAGAAATTAGACACAATTATATTTTTAGTTTTTTATATTTCATTTATTTCATCATAAATAATATTTATTTATGAATTAGGCACATAATTTATTATTTTATATTTACATTTTTTATATATATTTTTTTCTTTATTTTATTATAAATATGTATTTGTAATTTATTTAATACTTGATTTATTTAACTTTTAATTTTTTTACAAACAAATTTAAATCTTTTCTCAAATATGACAGTATATTTTATTTTATCTACACCCAGAGGAAAATGTTATTGCTCTGTGCTTTAGGCGGTCTGATGGTGTTCTCGGTTGTGTTTCATCGATATATCAACATAGTCTGAGATGTTTCACCAAAAATTGCTTGTCGGAGAAATTAAAACATAACCAAATGAGGCCGTAATTGTTCAAATGCATGAAGAGTATGGAGGTGTAAACTGAATGAAGATGGTAGAGGTGAAATAATCTGGATTTGGGTCAATTTGATGAGAAATGTTTGAGTTCATATTGAGATCTTCATTGATATTGACTCAAATGTCACACAAATCTGAGCTCAGTTTGACACATTGTTGACATCTCTTCTGACAGAGACATACTTGTGAGATTTCGGATTCTTTGATTCTCAGGAGAAATATCCGAGACGTAGATGAGATTTAAGCCAAAGTTTCTATATTTGCTCTCCATCGAATGTCATCGATGTCTTGGAGAAACACTGCATGCAAACATGACCCAACAGTTTGTCCCCCTCGAACACTTTGCGAGCTGATTTTAATTGCCTTTCTTTCCGACTTCAGCCATCCCTCGCATTACCTCATCGATTTCTCCTGTTACCCAAACCTTACAAGAGTTGGAAGGGGGGAGGACTTGTGCTTGCAGCAGATGCTGCGTTTGTCTAAACCTCACAAAAGCTTTTTTCCCTCCGTTTCCTTAAGTATGTTCCTGAAGCCCTGAGGGAGCCGCCCGTGACCCTCACCTCTTGTGTTTCTATCGCGCTGTGTATGGATCGCTCTCGACTGTCTCTCTCTCTCTAGTGATTCATTAGATGCAGAAGAGAGCGCGCTGAGACAATCGACGGCTAATGCGTTTCCCAGAGCTCCTGCTCAACAATCCCTTCATCTTTTCTTATACGCGTTTTTTTTCAGCTCATGAGCATTTGGAGAGTTGAGCAGTGGTCGGATGCGAGGATATTAACGGGCTGTCGGGTAGTGAGAGTCCCGGTTTCTTGCGCGGAGGTGGTGTCTCCCCATGGGTCCGTGCCAGGGCGGTGGGCCCCGCTGGCAGGTGCCCGATATGGGCCACATAATATGCCTGGAAGTAAGAGGCTAAATGTCAGCTGATGAGTGCCAGACTGCGGGGGAGGGAATCCAGGGATGTTGGACTCACTGTTGGACTTTGTCCACTTGTTTTGAGAGTGAGTCAATTCGTGTACATGCATCTCGGTAAAAAAAGAACTTTAAAGCTGTTTTATTGTATGGATGGTATATTGCGTAGGCTGTGTGCCATTTTGAAAAAGGAGTTCGCTGCTCTGGGAACAAAAAGTCACAGATGGTATATATATATATATTTAGTTAGTACGACATTTGTGACATCACAACACATTGTTTCATACGCAAAAATATTAAGTATGCAACATATCAGCTACAAAGTGTCAAAAGCTACACTTTGTTGAAAATAGTTAAGCTACTTTCACGTTACTGCAGAACATACAAAGTTAAGATTAGCTGTAGCTGACAAAATTTGATTTGTCGGAGAGAGTAATGAAGCTAAATGAAAAAGTTCGTTATTTTGACGCAAAAACTTTTGTTTTTGGAGTGTCTTCACGCGTCCGGACCTTTCAAACAGTAGGTGTCAAATGATATGATAAAGTTAAGATTACCTGTAGCTAAAAATTGTATTTGTCGGAGAGAGTAATGAAGCTAAATGAAAAACAAGTCGAGGAATTTCCATGAAGTCTTATGCTGTGTTCACACCAAACACGAAGCATCGCGTTCCTTGCTCTTTATTACGGGAAAAGTGTTATTTTCGCGCAAGTGACAAAACATTGCACAGCGTGGAGTGTCTTCACGCGTCCGGACCTTTCAAACAGTAGGTGTCAAAGGATATGATAAAGTTAAGATTACTTGTAGCTTACAACATTTGATTTGTCGGAGAGAGTAATGAAGCTAAATTAATAACAAGTCGAGGAATTTCTATGAAGTCTTATGCTGTGTTCACACCAAACACAAAACATTTTCTCTTTATTACTCGCAGGAAAAGTTCGTTGTTGACAAAAACATTATGCGGCGGGGAGTGTCTTCATGCGTCCGGACGTGTCAATCAGTAGGTGTAAATGTGCTCTTCGCGTAAATTTCTCGCTCGAGTATTTCCAACTTGCGCGTAAGCCCCGCCCGATTCGCATTATCCATGTCGCCCTGCGCGAGTTTGCGTCTATTCGTGTCTTTGCATTGACTTTGTATGTAATTTACTCTTAATTTGCTTAATTCGCGTTTGGTGTAAACGCAGAGTTACTGAAGTGTGTTCGATGTGTTGATGTAATTCCACTAAGACAGGAAGTTAGGGCGGGACATATTGAGTGGCCCCTCCCGTATTAAAATATAAGAAGGTTTAGTTTACCTCACAACTTGAAATCCGATGAGAAGCTGAGGTGAAGATTGCTGTCATAAAAATAGTTGATCCATATCGGCGGATATGCTTATATTTGTGAATTGTGCCAATCATCTTGGACTATATCTTATTTATAGATGTCCTTAAAGGGATAGTTATCCTAAATATGAAAATCCTGTCATTTATTTACCCTGATGTCATTCCAAACATGTTTGACTTTCTTTCTTCTGCAAAGCACAAAAGAAGATATTTTGAAGAACGCTGATAACCAAACAACATTTGACCCCCATTGACCCAAAACCACTGAGACATTTCTCAAAATGTCTTCTTTTGTGTTCCACTGAAGGAAGAGTCACATGCAGGTTTTGAACAACCGGAGCCTGTTTTTTTCTGATCAAAACCTTATCTACAGATCCCTTACAACCAACTACGAACCATAATGCTTCTCTATTCCACCGAATAACATCATAAACCCACCCCAAAGTTGCAGCGCAGCAGGTTTTTGTGGACCAGATGACTTCATTGCCGCGTGGAGATGCCGTTTTAACGGCCCGGGGCTCTCGGAGGCTCATGAGATCGCTGAATCTCTCCAGGAGCTGTAAAGCCACATTACCAGCAGACTCGATTTGTCATAAAAATAAGCCGTTGCCTTTAGCAGTCATGTGTTTTCTCTGGCAGTGCCATTATAGCCTTGGCCGTCTGCCCGTGCTCATTTAAAGCTCCTTGTTGTGTAAGCCGTCCCTTCAGCGATTGAACAGAGACGCCGATAGCAGGACGACACGCTTCAGACTTACCATTGCACACGTATGTATGCCGACATGTGAGCAGAACACTTGCATGTAGACCAGAAGTTCTTCAGTGGTTGCCGCTTTCAAACCAGAATCATGTTTATGTGAAGTTACGCGATGCATTTGGCAAACACGCCACCAAAAACCTCATCCGAAATGTCACTTGGTTCAGATTAAAAAATGATGGATCAATAAATAAAAGGATGATTATTTATTTGGGTAATCATATTTCTATGTTAATGTTCTCCTATGGCATAAGGATAAACAGTGTAACTCGGTGTATGTTTAGAGGAACCCAAATCAACGCGGTTCGACATTTCGTCCTGCCATGACAGCAAGTTTGTTCCTCTAATTCAAAACTCACCCTTGTCATAAAACATAATAAGCGAGTGAAGAAAGAACCGTTTCGCTGTTTTATGGGAACGTTAATGACTTCCATGCCATTACAAATAAAAACACAATACTTCCAATGTCTGCACAAGCTGTGTATGTCATTTTGACCATTAAATATGTTGTGGAGGTTTAACATGTTTTGACTGGCTCAGACAGTTGAGTTCAGCCATGTCAACTGTTCATGTCCTGTTAACACCCGGTTAATAATAATAATATAACATGTTTATATAATTCATTAGAATGTTCATCTGTCAGCTCATTATCATTGAGTTCATTTGTCTTGAATGTCCCGAGACGTGCGTGTCTTTCACTTTAGCGTTTCTAGTTTTCTTTTCCGCTCTCGTAGTCAAAGTTTGAACCGTCATTAAATTAATCACACGGGGAATCACGAGTGCTGCTTTTCTCAGACTCAAGTGAGTCTTTATTCTTGACTGTCGAAAGGAGATCTTCAATGATATTCATAATTTAACCTGGATTTTAATGTAAGACGCGATCCGTGCTCGACAGCCAGACTTCACAGTGGTTTCCTTTTTAATAGATTTGATCTTTTCTGTTTTATTCTCTTATAATGCATGTATACTTGAGAGAGTCTAATGTCGGACGTGTGTGTGAATTTAGCAGCTTTTAGGGATTACTTCACAGTTTGACAGTGTGTGTCATAAATTCTTAAATTCATCAAAATTCACATTGAGTTATGTAAACGTAATATCTGTTTTGCCTAAACTTTTCTGTCATTTAACATTTTTCTAATTCATTTTCTAAGTAAAGGTAGAACTCTCGAAGGACGAAGCGAAAAAGCGAAACGAATACCCGACGAACCAAGATTTCATATCAACGACGAAACGAATTTCGCTTTCTTCTATTTGACGTCCGCGCGGTAGATGGCACTGATGGAGAATACATTTCACGTCTAAACATTAGGTGGCGCTCGACCGCTATTCAGGCTTCGGCTGCTGAGAAGAAGAAAAGCTTAGCACGTAGCGATACTAGTACCGGCAACTAGTACCGTTTGCTTTACGTACTTACGTACTTACAAGCAGAATAAGAAATGGATTTCTCCAGCAGCAGCGAAGATGAGTTTATTGTTTTTTGCCTGAATGAGCAAAGGAAGAGAGATTTTATTTACTAAATTTAGTGTATTTTGGGCTTAGATTTGATTCATTTAACATTAAATAGTAATTGATGTAAAAGCCACTTTTAAATATTGTATAAAAACTCTTTATGTCAAGTCAACAGTTTTGACAACATCATAGCTAGATTTGTTGTCTTTTCAGAACCCTTAAGCGACTTTTTGTTGTATATATTAAGCTCCTGGCCACAAATCAAGTTGTTAGCGTCTTATGCTGCGTTTACACCAAACGTAAATTAAGCGATTTCGCGAGAGTAAATTACATACAAAGTCAATGCAAAGATGTGACGCGAACACGGCGACGTGAATGATGCGAGTCTTCCGTGCAAGTGCAAGTCTAAAAAGAGCCTAAGAAGAGCTCATTGACACATGTCCGGACGTATGAAGACACTCCCCGCCACGTGTTGTTTTCCGAGTCAAGCGTGCGAAAATAACAAACTATTCCCGCAAGTAATAAAGAGCGAGGAATGCGACGCTTCGCTTTTGGTGTGAACCCAGCATTAAATTGTAGCGCTATACCCCCCATGAAAAAGTGGCTAATGCAAACATGATGGCCTCATTGACATGCTTTTTTTAAATGCATTGAAAATAGTTGGAAATGCTGAAAACCTAATGCAAATGTAATCTTAAAAATATACAAAATAATTATACAGTGGTTTTTGATGGTGTGTCATTCACCACGTGTTATGTTTTCAAACATTCTTGGTTGGCCGAACAGGAAGTCCTAATGTTATTGGCTATGCCAATGTTAGAAGATTGTACATGTTGGAATGCTCAAACAAACGGAAGCATTTTTTGCAAGCGCCACAGTGTTACAGCTATAAATGCATTACATATAAATATAACGAGAAAGGATATTAACATAATAAACCTACAAATTAAAAAAAAAAATCAGTCCGTCTGCAATCTTTAGTGATTTCAAAGCATGCAGTCATTGCTGATAAATAATAAAATCTCCCTGCTGTCTTGTGTAGTCATGACAGTATTTCATCATATCAGTCACGTTATACATCAGCAAAGACGTTCACTACAATGCGATATGAATATGTAAATGTGTCCCACCCGTCATCCCTTTAAATGCATGCAAACAATATTTCCAGATTACAAAGCTTTCATTATACCTCTAGTTCAACTCTCAAAGGTTATACATTTCATTGGGATGGTTAATGACCTGCGGAGATGTAAAAAAAATGGCATGACGTTGCAATCCCTCCTGTCTATCTAAAAACGAAGCCATTTGAGTCATCATGCCAGCCATTCCAGCTTCAGCACTTCTATCCCAAAATGAAATCTGTTACCAAACGCTGCAGGGAAAGTCAAATCTTATTTGCATTTTCCTCGAGAACTTTGTTTTCCGAGCTTTAATAGTCCAGAGGTGGGGCGCCGATCGGTATCGCACGCAAACGGTTTTCGAGCCATTCCCTTTCGGTCTGGCTTTTTGTACCTTTCCCCTTTCAATTGAATTTTCAAGCCACTCGCTCTGATTCGATTTGGAACGTTAAGCGGGCCGTGGGCACTTCCATTCTCCTCCCCCTGCAGCGAGAACCTCCCGCTTAGCCTTTAATCTGTAATCAATTTGTTTGCGGTGTGCGCGGCGCTCCTCGCGTGTGTATGTTTCACAGTGGTAATTGTGGCACGGGGGTCGCCGAGCTCCAGATTAATGCACGAATTAAACAAACAAGACTCACGGACCAATTACGTAGGCAGAGAAAACGAGATGGGAGCCCCCATTTCCATTCGACTCAACATCTACTTTGTCTTTCACCTCCTATTCAGTCTTTTCCTTCTTATTTGTCTCGGATTTGAACATACACCCCCCTCCTCGTCCTTTCATTTATTTATTCTCGCTTTTTCTGCCTTTTTTTCAAGAGGGCCAATTCCATTTGTACGCCCACACGTTCGTATCCCATGAATCCCCTCGGCGGCACAGAGTGTTTGGTACTGAGAGTGGCTGCATTAGTCACATTTGCACATGCTTACTAAGAGACATCTGTACATTTTAAAAGAGTGAATGACTGGTGACCAGCCGTAACCTCTCTTAACTTTTCTTTTCAAAGTGCAACTTCTGCTTCAGACTTTAATTGACTAATCTGTATCTGTCTGTCTGTCTATTCATCTATCTGTCCATCACTCCGTCCATCTAAAATCCAGTCTGTCTGTCTGTCTGTCTGTATCTGTCTATTCATCTATCTGTCCACCACTGTCTGTCTGTCTATCTGTCTTCATCTATCTGTCGTCTGTCTGTCTCTGTCCATCATTCCGTCCATCTGTCTGTCTGTCTGTCTGTCTGTATCTGTCTATTCATCTATCTGTCCATCATTCCGTCCATCTAACATCCAGTCTGTCTGTCTGTATCTGTCTATTCATCTATCTGTCCACCACTCCATCCATCTAAAATCCAGTCTGTCTGTCTGTCTGTCTGTATCTGTCTATTCATCTATCTGTCCACCACTCCATCCATCTAAAATCCAGTCTGTCTGTCTGTCTGTATCTGTCTATTCATCTATATGTCCATCATTCCGTCCATCTAACCATCCTGTCTGTCTGTCTGTCTGTCTGTATCTGTCTATTCATCTATCTGTCCACCACTCCATCCATCTAAAATCCAGTCTGTCTGTCTGTCTGTCTGTATCTGTCTATTCATCTATCTGTCCATCACTCCGTCCATCTAACCATCCTGTCTGTCTGTCTGTCAAACTGTCTGTCAAACTGTCTGTCTTACTGTCTGTCTGTCTGTCTGTCTGTCTGTCGTGTCTGTCTGTCTGTCTGTCTGTCTGTCTGCCTGTCTCTCTGTCGTCTATCTGTCCATCACTCCGTCCATCTAACCATCCTGTCTGTCTGTCTGTCAAACTGTCTGTCTTACTGTCTGTCTGTCTCTGTCTGTCTGTCTGTCTGTCTGTCTGTCTGTCTGTCTGCCTGTCTCTCTGTCGTCCATATGTCCATCACTCCGTCAAACTAACCTTCCTGTCTGTCTGTCTGTCAAACTGTCTGTCTTACTGTCTGTCTGTCTGTCTGTCTGCCTGTCTCTCTGTCGTCTATATGTCCATCACTCCGTCCATCTAACTATCCTGTCTTCTTGTCTGTCTGTATGTCTGACTATTCATCTATTTGTCCATCACTCCGTCCATCTGACCATCCTGTCTGTCTGTCTGTCAAACTGTCTGTCAAACTGTCTGTCTTACTGTCTGTCTGTCTGTCTGCCTGTCTGTCTGTCGTCTATATGTCCATCCATCCATCCGTCCATCCAACTATCTATCATTCCACCCAGTCAGTCAGTCTGTCTGTCTAACTTCTATCTGTCCATAATGCAAGCATACCCACATTGTGATGTGTTTTTGTGCTGTGCCAAAGAAGCTTGGTACAATAAAATAAATAAAAAATAAAATGATTTGCTGCTATGATATTGCCGGTATCAAACTGAGAGAGATTGATGAGGTTTCTCTGGCAAACAGCACTCGAAGCACTTATAACTCACTTCAGTGAATGTGTTCATGATGCAGCACTGAAGAAGAAACTGCACCCTGCAGAGAGACAGAGAGAGAGACAGACGTGGACAGTGTCGGAGGGTCCCACAGTTCCATGTGTTTGTCACATGTCATCAGATGTCCTATCTTGTACATTTAGGTCACACACTTAAAAATGTATGAAGATATCTCTATTGGATATAACAAAATACAAAACCATATTGCATCTGCAAGAAGCGACTAATACTGAACCTATTCTTAGGATTAACTTCAGTCATTTTATTGATCATTTCTCTGTTTGTCTCACATTGTACTTGTGAGCTATAGAACCAGGATACTACAGTATGTAGTACTCACAGACCAGCAGAGTGATGACATTCCATTGGCGAGCAAAAATAAACAATGTAGCTAACGCAATATGTCTTCTTATTAAGTCTGACTGTTAAAAGAATGGCTGTATAACATGTGTAACATTGCCCTCGTGTAGTATAAACCTTTTATCAGACCAGTGGCATCCCTTACACAGGGTTTCCTTTACTATACCCCCACTAAAACAATTTCCATCTGGCCGAACCCCAGCAAGACAGCCTTACAATTACCACACTCCAATTCACAAGAAAGAGAGAGAGAGAGAGAGAGACAACTCCACCATCTCAAACCGAAAACACACCTGCACTCGCACAGAGAGAGAGAAATATACATGTCTCACTGATGGATCTGGCTCGTCCACCCACACAAACTCTTCAAACACTCGGTCAAACAGCACACAGAGAGAGTGAACAAATAAAAAGTGAGCTATAGACGTTCCCGCTCACGTCTGGAGATTTTTCTGGACCGAGGCGACTCCCCCACACCATCTTCCCCGGAGCTTATAAAAGACCGGGATGTTTATGCGTCTGACTGCGCTCTCCCTTCTCTCGACAGCCGTTCTTTGCTTTCAAAACCATTAACCCTGCCAGCTAATGTCATGATGGATTTCATAAGCCAACGCTGTTAGGGCTGCCAGTCCAGACATCAGACACCGGCTGACAAAAGCTCCTATAGCTTGAGCAAGAAGGGTAGGAACATAAACACCATCCTTGAAAACTGCTCCAAAAATTCCACACTGTGGAAACATGGAAATAAGATTCTCTTCTTTATTCATAAACATTTATATATGTTACATAATGTAAGCCTGATGATTCGATGTTTACAATATAAGCCTTTGCTCTCAGAATGATATTGAACTTTGTTATTTTATCTCGGGATGAACATCTCTGCTACATCATGTTTCAAAACGATATGTGTATGAAGGGAACATGAATGTAGGTTGATAATACCCTACACTTGATAAGAGACAGCCAGCTAACAATAAACAAACCCCACTTTATTTGTTTTTTGACTGTGATTTATGATGGCTTATGTGTTTCCCATGGCCTGGTTGCACACTTCAGAATCGCAGCAGTTTGTGTTCGGGTAGTGTTTCATGAATACTGCATATCACACATACTGCTCACTTGTTGTACTATTTTTGTATTGTACTTGGTAAAGCTATGCATTTACAAACATGGGGCATTATTAAAAGCATTTTGTTCAGATCAAATGGAGAAAGTCCAAACAAGCAGTTTGGTATTTCGAGAATCTGCCTTAAAATATGTTTGCACGATTAATAATATTCAGGTATGCAAGGTTAGTGTTTTACACTTTGTTTGTGGTTATAGTGGTTGATTTTGTTCAACATCTTTCTAGAAAATAAAACAAAATGATGAACCCAACATGAACTTAAAGATTACTAAACGCGTATCTAAAACGAAGACGGATCTGTTTGAAATCTCAGACATCCTTTTTTGTCATTGATTTGTCATATAAAAGAAAAGATGCTATTCTGGGATGTTGTTTTGTCTGGGCACGGACAGCTGGTCAGGCTGATCTGATGAAAGGAGTGGCAGAGCACCTGATGCCCACTGCCCGCCTCTGCCAAAAGAGACAAATGTCCACCCTGTGACCCCGGGAGAGATAACACAATGAACTTTTACAGCGTGTTGTGTTGAGTTTCACCCTACACTTTCAAGTTCTGTTATGTCGAAAGGACCCACTTATAAAAACTAGAATTTTTTCGATTTAAACCATTATTAACTCAAAAACATACAGCTAACTAACACAATGAAACAATAAAAACATGATAATAATAAAAAAACATATTAGTTATCCCATTAGTTATATTATTTGGAACCAAACTCTTAAAATATACAACAATATATAATCATAAAAATGACACACTATATATAAGTAACTTTTTTAACAGTTTTTCCACGTGTAATGTAAAAAAAACTATGATTTATGGAATTTTACGTTTTTACAAAATGTGCATGTATTTAAAGAAAACGGTCCAAAAACATAAATTTACAGGACAAATTGTGAAGACGTGTATTTTTTTGTTAATACAGTGTAAGTTCTTGGTTTTACATTATAGGTTCTTCAGATCAACTTATTGGTTTGTTCAGAAAACACGAAAAACACAATAAATATACACTAAATATACAATATACACAATAAAATTGTAAAATGTAAATAATAAAAACATAGGATCATGAATAACTTTCAAACTCAGTTTGATTCTGTAGATACTTCTGCTTATTTTAGAACCTGGTTGAGTTGTCACTTGAGAACCGGAGAACCACAGTTTTAACGCACCAATACAGCGAAGACGAGGACATTTAAAGTTCTTTGTTGAGAGTTAGCAGGTTTCTGGCATGAGTTTGCGAAAGCCTGTTTGATCGAACGGAAGCTTTGTTTGCTGAAGCACAGATGGAAGAGTTGAGAGAGAATGAGAGTTTAAGGAGAACTGACGGACGTGATGTGAAATGGTGCTAACTCATCCCTCTACCTTCCGTCTCAGTCCTCTCTTCTCACTCTTTCATCAGGGTCTTGGTGGGGTTTCGTGCCTGTGTGCTCTTCATTACGCTGCGAGGTGTTGTTGTGTTGTCTGGAGATATTGATCTAACCGTGACAAAGGGACTTTTTAAAGGGCCGCTTTGACTGCGAACTCTGTGAGTGACAATTTCATTACGTTCCCTTGCCGTCGGCTTCGAACGTTCCAAACTGCGTCTCTTACAACTCGTACAGTAACCTCCAAAGTCTGGCTGTCAGTGGGCGTACGGCGAATACAGACACCCTCGCTGGTGCCAAGTGGATGTTTCTGCCAGAGAATGTCCAACTTTTTAGTGCCTTTATTCAAATGATGTGATTTGGCAAAAGCCAATTTTTGGATGGCAAAATTAACTTTCAGTCGTCCAAATTCAGCTTCACGTTAATGATTGTTTTTATCCTTCACGGTGTAAAAGAACACAAAACAAGTGCATTATAAAGCAAGTACAACGGATAGAAACCCGGCTTTTGTTTTTGTTTGGTGTGTATTGTTCTGGCAGATTGCTTTTAAACAAAGTGGTTACAAAATGTTTTGCTTTTTGTTGCCTTTTCATAGTCATTTTGGTGTGTGTATATGCAGACTTGTTTACTACAAATTTTGGTACATTTATTGGGTCACCTAACAGAAAGTTTCCATGCATGGGAACCGTATTTTTATATTATCTAAATATAATTTATTTTCTCATTCTGAATGATTGGGTTTAAATAGTAATGACAAACCAACGAACAAACATGGACATCAAATTTGAAACAAAACAACAGAGAAACCCTAAAAATAAGACACTCTCTATGGACAAGTATGAAAATGTTAACCTATAAAAGCCCAAATCTAATGTAAAAGGTGTGCTGTGTTCAATAGTTACGGTCCTACTTCGCTCCAGTCAGCCATTCTGTTTTGACCAAAACAACATCTTTGCCATTACTTTGAATACGGTGTTCAATATTATGCAGTAATTGATGCACTGAAGCATTAGCGTGGCCTTTCCTTTAACTATTACCTCAATGCCACATGTTTCTATCTGTTTGAAACAACAACATTTTAAAATGACAGGGAGGTTAGTGGAGAATTGTGACCCTCCAACATTTGTCTGATTCATAACATGTATGATTCATGAGAAATACTTCAAAGCCAAACACCTGGACGCGCACACACTGTAATACAGTGGTTCATAAACTGGGCGCTGTGGGCCTCTGGGGGGGCACCACGATGGATCCAGAGGGGCCACAGATTTTGTGGCATTTTACGAAATATTGAAATTGATCTATTGACATGTTTTTCTGTGATGTTAAATTTGTGGTTAATTTATGTTTAAGACAGTTCTTGAATAGAGACAACCAGAATCAAACCCGTCAACATTTCAACACAATCCTATACTGCAATTTGAAACTATTTTAGAGGAGGTTCATTCATATTCATATTTGTACGTTTCGTACGGTTAACATCGTACAAATTCACATGAAATAGTAACGAATTTCAGTGAGATCTGGGTGAACATTTGGTGCCGGTAGCTGCTCACAATGAATACGACTCGAATTTGATCAATGCATGTTTTTAACATTATTACTTTTATGGTCAATGTTTTTATTCATGAAAGATTTAATCGAAATCGTTAAATATGTTTCTATCATTTAAATGGATTTTTATAAAATAGTACCATGAAAATAATACAACTAAAAACAATCAAAAAATGAGTTAATTCATGTTTATTATCTATCTGTCGTGATAGATTTTGTTCACACAAGTGTGTCAGCAACATGACTAATAACAAAACGCTACATTTTGGCTGACAGAATGACCCACAGCTCCATAGGAAGAGGGTGGGTGGTCACAGACTTGTTTCTCCTTTGAAGCCGAGCCAGATTCATGACTCAGTTTTCCTACTTTATTCATTTTTGACCTGTGGGGATCAAAATATAAAGACTGAGGATTGCATTTCACTTTACATTTTATATTTTATATTTATACAGCAAATAAGAATCCACCTTCAACAAAAAACGGATTCATGCTTCATATTTTGGTAACCTTAGGTCTCATCAGTCAAGCCCATAAATATAAATAAAGATGACATTTCAGTTTTAAAAGAAGGTGATGGAGTTGGAGTAAGTTATTTTCCTCTGCTGCCGGGCTGTGATCTTTATAATGACTTTGAGTTGGACGGTCTGGGATCAGGGGCGCAACTGTGAGCAGTTTTTCCTGCTTTTTAATGACGCTGAACAGCCAGAAGTGCAAATCCACCCTAAACTGCGGCAATCGTGTCGAGCGCCCCCTTCTGGCGTCCGTGCGTACTGCGGCCTTCTCGTGAACAGCTGCACGTCAAACAGTAAACATCCCGCAGCACTATTTAACCTGACATTCTGGAGCGTATTCAGATCATGAATGTGTGCGTGCGCGTGTGTGGGAAACTAAATTCAGATCTGCTGAGTGGACAAAACAAAAGATGGGCAAGAGGCTTTGCTGGATTTGTTTTAAAGACGGTTCCCTCATCGGGACTGTATGGGAGCAAGTCAGTCACTGTGATCAGATAGCAGAGCTAAAGAAATAACCAGAAGTTGAGAACAGGGCCTGCATTCAGAGAGAGCTCTTCCTCTGCGCAGCGCTGCTCTACTGCGCTGCGCATGCGCGCGCGCTCCCTTACGGCCTGGGCCGTCTTCCAAGCGGCAATCAATGCAGCCTGGAGTCAACTTCAAATCGGATTCCCGTTTGTCCACCTCAAGACTCTCCCTAAAACACAGCAACTTTCCTGTTATCCCGGGGAAGCGCAGAATACTCCGTTTCGCTGCTTAAATGAATCCAGCTGACGCGAAATTGCTGCTCATTTGGTCCGAAACTGACTAAATTGAGCGGTCGACCCAATTCTGTGTAGAAACAGCGTGTTATTATTGACATGATACGTCTGAGAAAGTCCCAGCTCGCAGTAGATTCGTTTATTGTGCGTTAACGTAAAGTTGACACTCCCAAACAAAGCTGCGGGAGCGCGAGCCGTGAACTTTGCCCCACTGACTGACATTACTTTTTCCGAAACGCTGAATGGTTTTTCCGCACTTCAGGAGTGAAAATGGTCCCGGATTCATTTATTTTGAACTGCAAAGACATAAATAATTGTGGTGTGAAGGTCTAAGTGTTGCTGTTGGAAGGATTTCGCCCAGAAACGAAAGTTCCGTCGTCATTTAGGCCTAAACTCACCCTTGTGTATTTCCAGACCCGTCTGTTGTTCTTTCTCTGCGAAACACCCGAAAGGGATTTCTGGCCAAATGCTGAGAGCTCCAGTCACCACTTTTTATTTATTATTGTTTTCATATTTAAAGAAGGCGACACGTTCGTTATACTGTTTTGTGGATAACATGTTAACACGGTGTCTTAAAGGGACAGTTGATCCAAAAATAAAAAAATGCATAATTTATGTATGACTCTGAAGAAGATATTTTGAGAAATGTCTCAGTGGGTTTGTTCATAGAATGGAAGTCAATGCGGTCCAAAGTTACCAACATTCTTCAAAATATTTTCTTCTACGTTCTGCAGATTTGGATTGACACGAGTGTGAGTAAATTTCATCTTTTTCAAGTGAACACTTTTAAGGTGGTGTAACCAAGTTTTTTTACCAAACTGTGTGTTTAAAAATTATGATCCGGGTGCCATTTGTCCCCAACAGCCTCAGTGATGAGTTCTTCCATCACTTCCATCTTGCTGCTTCATTTAAAGCGATTACTCAGGCCTGACGTAGCGGGCCTTTACTCATGAACTGACAAAGCCTTGCAGCAGTTTTCCTCATATCGGGCTCTGGAAACCCCTCGTCTCCCCTGTAGTTTGTGGTGGAGTTGGATCCTTTTGTAACCAATCCCATCCCGGGCACCAGAAGTTGGCACGGCTGGCATCTAACCCACTGACCATCATGCAGCCGGGCACGGCCGCTGGACTGCCTCTCGTTTCCATCTGCAACCATTTCCTTCCCTGAACTTATTTACGTAACACGTTCGAAACCGACGCAGCACGACAAATATAACCGCTGATCCAGACTCCGAGCCTGTGCTTTTTCGCACCTATTGTTTATTATTTAAGCGACAGGCACAGGCTTCCCCTATTCTCGCCGTCTGACAAGCAGAGAATAGTCAGACGCCGTTATTCAGAGAGGCTTATACAGCATCCCAAGTGTTCTGATGGCGGGAGGGGCAGAGCACGGAGGCAGCGTGGATTAGGAGGGCCCGGGTGGGAAGGGGGGGAGTGGTGCATTGTGGGGGAGCAGCCCCAGCTGTCCTGCCGCTGCGCTCGGCTCTGCTGCATGCTTCTTCTCCAGCCGTCTGGCAGGCAGCCAATGGGAGGAGGCGAATCAGTGGCACTCGAGTTCAGTGTGTCAGTCTGCGAAGGGATGGGCCAATATAAACACACACACACTGCACCACTGCAGCACTGCCCTACTTTACCTTTCCCACTACCTCACCGATGCGTATTTCGGAATCAAATGATTTTCACAAATGGATGCTGTTTGGTTCACGGTATCCATTCATAACAGATGAAGCACAGGTGAAGGGTTTTACTGCAGTCAGCGACGTGAAGCCGTATAAAACGTACTCAATTACGCACCCGTACTCGCAGCGCGGGGCGAAAGGGAGGGGTGCGGTTATAGCGTTCAATAAATCGCAAAATACACAAATGTGGACCGCGAGCGCAATGCAAAACACAAACACATGCACACAAAGAGCTCATAGAAGAAAATGGTGATCTCAGAGTCGGTCATCTCGAACGTTTCCTGTGACCTCTGGTACTACTCTAATTCCTGCCCATGCCACCCCCCCGTCTCCTCTCTCTCTTTTTTCCGTTCAGACGGCAGGGACCGGCGGCTAGCTTATTAGCTAGCTCGCGGGCGTGCTGCGCTCAGACAGGTCTGGGTCATGCCAAGCTAAGCCCCTCTTCCTCTCATTAAAGAGCAGCCGGGTAATCGCGGTTAAGCAGCTGCTTGACTCGAAATGCAAAACAGCAAACATCACGGGCGTTCAAGCCACCTCTTACAGACGCCAAAGGTGAATGTGCAGGAAGGCATCAGGTCCCACTTTGCGCGTTGACAATTATTGTAACCTTAAATGCACCGAGCAAAACACACAACCCACTTACACTTGAAAGAAATTTGCAACATTGCTCGTGAAGTTTAAATATGAGAAGAGGATGCCGTTTCTTCTCAGAAGCAAAAATCTTTTTTTGGGTCTCCATTCATCTCATTGCTTTTTAGAAACAACGTAAGTGTTACCGAGGTGTCACTTCAGACTTTTATTCACTACCTAATGCTGAATGAGGATGGCCGACTATCCGAGCAAGATTTTCTTTCACGTGAACAGAAGCGTGGCTGTGTTTTACTCAGTGTGACATGTTCATACCTGACTTCAAACCCCTGACGTCTTGGGAAATGCTGTCATTTGTTTTCCTATTATTCAAATTGTTTTCTGGTCAGGGTACGGTCATAATATTTCACACACGAAGAACCACCAGCACGTGTTTAATAAGTTGTCTTATTTCACTGGATGTAACCAAACGTGCAAGCTGTCTTAAGGAGCGTCTAACAGGAAAAATGTATGCTTGTAAAAGTCATGTCGTGACGGCGATCTTCTGTCTGTCACTCCATCTGGACAGCAGAGATCACGTCCATCACATTCACAGATCTGGAAAGAAAGAGAAATGGTGGTTTTAGCACACGCTCTGGGGCGCTGGACCTCTGGCGTGTGTATGGAGCCAGCACCTACCACACTCTTTGTTCTCCACAGTCCCATTATATCCCATTGAGTCCCGTGTCCAATGCATTTCAGTATTAAATTAATATTTTTTTATAGGCTTGTGTATTTCTGTCTGCATTTAATATCGCAATAAACCAAAGAGAAAGATTTATGCTAATAGACTTGCATAAGCGCATACATAAAATGTACTTGCAGCTCCTGCATGTTCCCCCCTCCAGATGTTTCTAAATGCACCTTTTGATTGTGAGCTTACCACTTGTGGTGGGTATTAAAGAAAGAGGTGAATATGAACAAAAAAGCCCCTGGCTCACATTCTCAGGTTTGGGGGCAGTTAATATTAGCATACCTATTGTTCCTCAGGAGTGGGGTGACAAAGAAAGTGCTTCTCGTTTCAATGCCCCTGAATTGGTTGGAAATTTTCTTTGTGTAAAAAGAAGCAGATTTCCCCGCCTCGCCGCCAGGGCCACAAAAGACGCATTTGCCTGTAGATGTGTGGGGATCCATTGGGAGATCACCAATAAGCACTTCGATCACGCTCTTTAACATAGTCTACGGGTGGACGGCAGAGTGCTTGAGAGCATTGTTAATAGCTAAATGGCCATTAACGGCGATAATATTGATTAGCAACCTACTGGTGCTTGTACACAAACAAATAATTGTGAAGAAATGTTTGTTGGTATGGCGAATGAGAATCGATGAGGGTGAAGCTCACCTTTGTTGTGGCGTTGAACAGGACAACACACAACCTCAGACTGTATGGTGACTATCGTCTGTCATAAACTAAATCCATATGCATTTATATTGACCAATTCTTACTGATCTAGGTGTAAACATGCTGCCATCTCAAGGAAATGAGATGTTTTAACACATTTGAACATCGTTCCTTCCTACATGTTTGAATGATGCTCTGTGAGAGAGTGGCAGCTAATGTCTTTTGTGAGTGTTTTTTGAATAAATGCATAAAATTACACAAATCTTGCCGTTCACGTGCCGAAATGTGAATGAGAGAGAGAGAGAGAGAGAGAGAGGGGGGCGAGAGAGAGCGTGCATGTCTTGGCATGTTGAACCGCACATGTTAAAGTCACTCAACACCAAAAATATGAATAATATTAAATCATTATAGTTATAGCTTGTTTTGCTGACTCTGTGTTGGTGCTTGACTGATACGGGTTATTCAAAATTGATTTCACCAAGCGGAGGTTAATGTGGTTGTTATAATGCTGGTGTATGTGATGCAATTCAGTTACAAAACTAATACACTCAAATTATTATTATGTTTTCACACAAAATTGAGAAATATCTAAAAACAGGAAGGATGCATTATTCATTGTCAAGACTGTGGAACGGCTTTTTCTTTGATGCTTTAAAAAATCCACAATAGCAAAACAGAAAGCAACCTGGTTATTATTATTAGTGTCATAATACATTTATATGGGGGTAAGAGACGACCTAAATGTCCAATCCATAAATGTGCCAAACCTTTATCATAAAATGTTAGATTGACTATTATATTGATACTTATTTTGTGCAAAACAATCACTAGTGAGGACAACGGTGACAAATAATAGACCGCACTGTCCCCGAGTATAATTACATAAATCAACACGTGTACATTAATGCACATCTCACCCACTTTGTCGTTTTAAGCATCATAAAGAAACAATAACTTTAATTCACTTAAATCGCGCGTTGCCCCCCTTCAACGAGACCACAAAAAGAAAAGGGCGGGCCGCGCATGAACTCAATCACCTCCCCTTCCATCCAGAATCCGTCCAATCCGCGCGTCGTATGCAAATCGAAACGCAGCGCCGCACCGCTCACGCCCCGGCCGTCCGGGGGTGACGTCATGTGCACATATTCCCCGGTAGCGGCGCGTCTGGCTGCGGCTAGTCAGTCAGACGGAAAAGAGCCGAGCGAGTGCACGAGCAGCAAGTGAGGGTGCGCGCTCGAACGGGAATATCGCCACCGCCGGCATTTCAATAACTTCGGGAATAACGCGCATTCCGCGCTCCGGGATTGCACTGATTTCTTTTTCATGCCCATCGTTTGACCTGGGGAGAGGAAAAGCGCTGCGGTGGGGCTTCGAAACCGGCTCGAGATCCCACCCTCTTTCCGTAAGTTTTCCCCTCTTTGTTTGGAGACCTTCCCAAGATGCCCAGCTCGGTGTTCGCGGACATGGAGCGCAACGGCGTCGGGCAGGGGGACGCCCTGGACGACCAGAGAGCCCTGCAGATCGCGCTGGACCAGCTCTCGTCGCTCGGACTGGATAACGATGAAAATTTCTTGTACGACAACGAGCCCAGGAAGAAGAGCGTCAACATGACCGAGTGCGTCCCCGTTCCCAGCTCCGAGCACGTTGCGGAGATCGTCGGGAGGCAAGGTAACGTCGCTTTAAACCAAAATACCGAATCGGTTCGTGTGCGCACGCGGTTGTATAAGCATGCACGGTGTCACCGTGATAATGTTGCCATGTAACGTTACGTGATGCATGTGGCGCGCGTAATGTAGGTTATAGCCTATTTTCAGCTGTGCTGCCCTCCTTGCGTCTGACAAACCCGAGGCAAGTAGTTACATCATTGGCGTAAAACAAGCTTATCTGTTTGCCCTTTAATACATCATCACGTTACATGCACAACATCCCCTTTTGTCAATGATGCAGGGCCGTTTCCTTAGGCAATGCGTATTTCTTTGTCTCCACGGGCTTTGTTTACACTCCCTCGCCCTGCGTGTCGGGGATATACTTAACCAGGAAACAGTCAGCATTATTATCTTCTATATCGATTTGTATCTGACGCGTAACGGTCTAAGTCAAGTTGTGGACAGCATGATTTGGGCGTTTTGTTGGTCCAACTCTTATTTGGCAAAGCTACGGAAAATCAGGAGATCTGCATGCGTTTTTTCCTGTGCTATTTTTGACCCTGTATGTCAAGTAGCCGAGCACGTGGTTTGAATTTATGCCGCACCAGAAAAGAAAAGTGAATTGTTGCCCCCCATGTTATTGCACACTGTGCGTAGAACGCATGCCAGCATATTTCGTTTTGTACCCAAAGTTGTTTATCCATCTGTCTTATTTTTCTTTTCCTTTTTATTTCTGGCCATTATAGGTTGCAAAATTAAAGCCCTGCGAGCAAAGACCAATACGTATATCAAAACTCCGGTGCGGGGAGAGGAGCCGGTCTTTGTTGTAACGGGCAGGCGGGAGGACGTAGCCATGGCTAGGAGGGAGATCATCTCTGCAGCCGAGCACTTCTCCATGATCAGAGCGTCGCGGAACAAAAACAGCAGTCTGAACGGGACCGCCGCCGTACCCGGTCCGCCCAATCTGCCCGGGCAGACCACCATTCAGGTGCGGGTTCCCTACCGGGTGGTGGGGCTGGTGGTGGGACCCAAGGGGGCCACCATCAAGCGCATCCAGCAGCAGACACACACCTACATCGTCACGCCCAGCCGGGACAAAGAGCCCGTGTTTGAGGTGACGGGCATGCCCGAGAACGTGGACCGGGCCAGGGAGGAGATCGAAGCACACATCGCCATGCGCACAGGCGGCCTGATCGAATTCACGGACGAGAACGACTTCCACGCCAACGGCACGGATGTGGGTTTCGACCTGCACGGGAACGCCAGTCTGTGGAGCAAGCCCAACTCCAGCGTCACGCCCACCTCGGGTCGCAAGCCTTTCTCCAACTACCGCAACGACAGCTCCAGTTCTCTGGGGAGTGCCTCTACCGATTCCTACTTTGGCAACAACAGCAGCCCCCGGCTGGCCGATTACAGCCCCCCAAGCCCCACCCTCAGCTACACTGCCTCCAGCAATGGCAACAACAACAACAATAACAACATCAACGCGAACGGCAACGGGTTCGTCTATGGCAGCGAGGCCATCTCGCCCGATTGCGCAGATCTGCCCTTCGAGTCCTCGCCGGGATTCGACCCCTCCCCCACGCCACCGGGCCTGATGTGGTCGCAGTACGAGCGCGGCACCGCCACCACGTCTGCCATTTTCTCTGCCAACGCTTCCACCAATGCCAACGGGCTGATGGCCAGCCAGCGGAGGGCCAACGGCACCAGGTTGTCCCCGCCTCTGCACCAAGCCAACGACGTCTCGGAGCATCCGCTGGCACGCCGGGTGCGCAGCGATCCGGGCGGGGGCACCCTCAGCTTCCCCGGCTACTCCCCGACCGGGCTGTCCAACGGCGTCCTCTCGGGGTCCCATCATCGGGGTGTGCCCTCTGACTCCTCCATCTCCTCATCCTCTTCGTCCTCCTCTTCCTCCTCATCCGGGACGAGCCGCAAAGGCAGCCGGGACTGCTCGGTGTGTTTCGAAAGCGAGGTGATCGCGGCCCTGGTGCCCTGCGGCCACAACCTGTTCTGCATGGAGTGTGCCAACCGCATCTGCGAGAGGAACGAGCCCAAATGCCCCGTCTGCCACGCTGCAGTTACTCAGGCTATACGTATATTTTCTTAAAATGGACACGCCCCCCCTCCTTCCTCGACAGCGACGGAGCGAGCGAGTCCTCTCATGGCTTTATGAAACTCTTATAACGTGTGTTATTATACGTGTATATACGTATGTATGTAGAGCTGCGGTATCCAAAAAGGGAGAGCCCATCCGGGGCTATGTACTGTAGCTCGGGACAAATATTTTCAACATCTAATGCATGTTTTAAATATTCAAGCCTAGTATTCAATAGTTTTAGTAAACCGTACACATGAAGTTAAGGACAGCGGCGTCGCCCGGGGTAACCTGGTCGACTGTTAGTAAAAACAAGCCTTTTGATGGAATGTAGTGGTAGCAGACCCCGAGGTTCTGAAATCTCTTCTGGCAGGAACAAAGACCACAGCTTACGATCAAACATATGGGAGGGAACGGCAACATATCCTACACGTATATGTATAGATAAACCGACGAGAAATTCCACACAAGTTTTAAATATTCATGACTCATTAATACAGATTGAAGTATTTTATTCTTTTTTGACTTGAAAGATTATATTTCGTATTGCAAAGATGTTTACAGATATTTTAATTTAAGTTCAGTGAACTTTTTTGTAGCTGGGTTCAAATATCTTTTTATTTTTTAGTATGGCCTTACGGCAACGAACACTGTATTGTTTTAATATCGACGATTGAAACGTGGATGGCAGGCAACTCAGACCACCAACCGTGTATTTGCATTTGAACAGTATTCTGTCGGGATGGAGGACTTCTAGGTTCAGCAAAAAAACGAACGAAAACCCACCGTCTTTCGAATCCGTTTCACCCAGCATATTTTCTATTCAGTAATATAAAGCATATTTTATTCTATATTATTACGAAATGTCGAAATGTATAAATCTTAGTACGTTGGGACAAAAAGGAACCGTTTAAGCTTTCTAAAAATTTGTATGAATTAGATTCCAGTGGGTATCACAGAGTTCTGTTGCGCCACTATACGTTTAGGATTTCTATTTTAATACATTTGTTTACCACTTGTTTATGTATATGTAGGTGAAGTTACTTGAGCGTATATGTACTTTATTGAGCAAAGTTTAAAAACAAAGTATATTTTATTTTATGATAAAAGGCCTTTAACCTCATGGTCAAATACTAATATTATATTTGCTGAAACAAGATTTGAAATGTATCAAGAGTTTTATTTTTCTGACATTTAAAGTTCTACATGATAAAGTAAAACTTAAGTAATGGTGCTACTTCATGTTTTTTTTAAGTATTTCTATATAAGTCCAATAAAATGGTACATGAACGATTGGTGTCGCTTGGGTTATTACCAAATTCTGTATTTACCTGCTGTTGTTTTCTTCTGGTGGAACGTGTCTTGGTATGCCAGGTTTCTTTCTCTTAAAGAGGAGAAAACGCTGCCGTCATATGCAGCCTGGGGAAAAGTTCTGTCTCATCACACCATATTTTCAGCATTCATATCATATCTGTTGTTTTATTACGGCATTAAAAACAAAAAGCTTACCTCAAATAACTGCACCGCCTCGTCCAGGATTTCACAAAAGTGCAGTTATGATGAAAACATCAACATCTGGGGTCTTACGTTATGTAAATACTGTCTGACAGAGGGATTTACTATAAATGATTCTATCTCCAAACGTCGAGGTCAAAGGTTACGCTAAAATCACAGCGATTTAAAAGTCCCAACCAATTTTTTGCGTTTTCTCAATCCAGGGTTTATTCTTTACTGCTTCAAGAAGGATTTGCAGTGTCATGTTTTTGTGTGTGGAAAGACTGACTTGGAACGTTTAATGATCAGTTTAAAATTGGAAACATTCTGGCTTCACAAACCGGTCCTCATAAACCATACTATTAGGAAACAATTCCTGTGTTAGACGAAACGAGCTGACAAGTGTTAAACTCAGAACACACGCCCTGGGTTATATTCACAGTTTGACTTCTTAAAGAGTAAATATTCCTCGATTTTTAAGGTCCTACTTTGGTTCATGGAGTGTCCAACAACAAGTTTACGTACATACGAGGTGTAAAAACACTCTTGTTTTGTTATAATAGGCAGTTTTTCTAACCTTGCTTCTTGACTGACTCTCAAATGATTCGTTCGCCGAATCATCCGTCTAATCCCCTCTGCCAACCTACTCTAATCTGATTGGTCAGATGGTCTAGTCTGGTGTGATTGGCCTACCGCGAAGGAGGCTCACAAGCTACATTGTTTGGGGGAGAAGAGTGAAGTTTTCGGGGGCAGTCTTAGCAAACCGTAGGCGGGGACTATATGTAGTGACGTAAATTGAATCGGTTTGTGAATCGGACTGTGGACGACTCGTTTGCGTGATTCAGAGTCGACTCCCTTTTTGCCAAGCCAATAACTTTTTTCATTCACCTTCGGCTTTACGACTTGGCAGACTGCTTACATTCACACACGGCAACATTACACACCGCGTGAAATGTAATTCACATGATCTCGTAATATGACAAAATTGGAATTGATAGGAAGCAAATATTTTTGTCAGGCCTATTGAAATGAGTCATAGGTTGAATACATGTTTTTGTGTCATGTATAGGGGTGATGTCACATCAATGGAGTGTTTACAGGGAGTGTTTGCCTCCATGATGATGAAAATCTACATTAATGTTCAGACGTTTAGAGTCACTTGACAGAAATGTTCTGAAGGTGGTATCCCTAGTTGATTGAAATTAATTTTGTAAACAACATCATTAATTTTTTTGTAAAACTAACATTTAACAACGACAAAAAAGATGTAGCATATATCTAAACAACTTAAATAATGTTGTAAAAAGCGTCTTAGGATGAGATCTCAAAAAAGCTGCTTAATAAAACGACGAGAACATTTCTGCAAATTCTCTGATTTACTTTTATTATTTATTTATTTAAAAAATATATTTATAAATATTTGTATATATTTAATATTTCCTCAATTTCAAAACGTTGAAAGATGGTGTTTAAATGATGCCTTCTGTATAACGTCATGTAGCCTATGAAAAAGTGGGAGTGAGGCTGGTTAAGATTTGAATTAAATCGCACATCTGAACATTCGAATGATGTAAAGGGTCAAAAAGACCATAAAACACTTTAAAAGGTATAAAAGAGAAGAATAAAAAAAATTCAAAACGTGTATACATCACGCGACGCGACACGACAAAGACAAACCCATTAAGGACAAGCAGGTTGTCATGTTGCGTCGCGTCCGGTGTAGGCACGGTGTTCATTTGAATAGTTAGTGACGTTCCCTTACAGAGAAGCCACATACATTCCACGTGTACAAAAATGATTGTTTCTAAAACACACACGTTTTTGTGTTTTCCCATGTGATCGCATGTAAAAAAAGTGATATTCGTGTGGTTTAAAGCATAAAAGTGTCAGCTTTGGAAAATTCTTGAAAAACTGTATCCACCGACCATAATGTACCCTAGTTTTTCATAAGCTCTGGCACAGGCCGGATGTTATTTTGTGAAAGTGTCAGAATCCAGGAAAAATCCAGAATACCAGGCCAAAAAAATCTCTCGGCGGCATCGTGTTCCCATCCCTCTGCTCCCCTAGCTAATCAAACCGCTGGATCTAAGAAGGAAACGGAGACGGAGAATACATGTGGCCGTATCTCCCAGCAGCCCGCGCTGGATGTGACGCTGACGGTTTTGTAGGAAGGAGGTCATTATCTATTTTTAAATCTCCAACTTGAGCCGTTTGAGTCGGGAGCGTGTCCAGACCGCCGTTTCACTGCTCTGCCTCGCATCTGCCATCCGCGACCAAAAAAATCAGTTTTGTTTATTATTCGACCTTGCCGGTTTAAGAGGAAGGGATTGATCGTCTTTATCTTCATTGATGCTTGGCTCTTTATTCAGTCATCTTTAATTCATGAGACACAGTGGTTGTCATTGTGTGCTGGAGTGGCTTGGCTCTCATTTGATTTGACTCCTAGCACCTGACAGCGCGCCGCCGCTTGCTAACTAGCATCCAGGATTTCTGTCAATGTGTGGCATCTCGCGAGACCGCCAGACGCAGCAGTTCCTGTTAACGGGCCTCCTTCATAAACATACCGTGTTGATGAGCCTATACATCCAACCACTGTCAACTTAAACAACTTAATGGTCCCTAAATGACCTCTCGGAGTCCCCGGAAAGCTTTTGAAATCAAAAGAGCAATTGGTCACAACTCCACGAGGTTAACGCTGAAAGAAAAACTATTCAAATGGCACCAATTAGCCTTCGGGGACCATGCAGGATGACTGGTGATGTGGTAAGCATCTGGTGGATGACCAATAAAAACAGGACAAGTTGTAAAAGTGAAAACACCAGTGCAGTTGGTTCTAGATCGAATGCATTGCATTTCCCCATATTTGTGTATGTCGAGTGTGTGTTTATGGACATTTTTGACATAACTGTATTGAGTCATGGGAGGTGTGGAATCACTGGCACAGCACATGGCATCGTAGACTCAAAACCTAGTGAGCGCCTACATAGATCGTATTTTAAGACACCCTAGCTTTGCTTCTGACACAAAACCATTACCAAAAGACACCCTCTTTTGATCCAATTCCAAGCATTGCATGCATCATTACCAAAGAACAAAAAATCCCATAATGCATTGCAACAAACTGAGTAAAAACATCCACGTTGTGGAACAAAGAGACGAGGATGTCGGTTACAAATGTAGCCTACTTAAATGTTAAAATAGCCTTTCGAAAAACTCCAAAAGTGGGTTGTAAACGTTTATCAGTGTGGTTTCGTGCACACCAAAAACAAGTCCATAGTTGGCTTTCGTGTTTGTTTATTGCAAATACAAAGCGAGGGATTTTTTAATAATTGATTTATGTTTAAGTGCACAGCTCGAGTGTATAATGGTGGTGTAGCATGACTGCGACCTTACAAAAGGTCCAGATGCCCCTCACTCACATCACTGAGCGTTTGCCGTGATGCGTTTACCATTGATTTCCTTCAGGTTAGTCAAGTCAAAGTGTTTTATTGGTTAAAATATATGCTGGGTTGTACAGCATATATGATATATGACATAACTGATGCTGTGTGTTAATATATACCTGTAAGAAAGGACATTTCTTCTCGAAAATAATCAAATATCCAACAGCTTGAGATTTTTAAATATATACTGTACACTTAATTTTAATTATATGTTATTACACATACTGTATATTCTCTCATAATTTGTTCACCATCGTGCCATCCCAGATACAATTTCTCCATGAGGTTCATAAATTTCTTCTGAAGCGAAACAATACATTTGTGAGACAAAATCATTTATATTTCGATCTTTTTTCCACTAAATGTAACCAAGCAGACCTGAGCGCTAAATTCAAATATGGCGGCATGTTAATAAGATTTAGCCAGGAATGAAAAACGAATAAAATGCTGTCATGTTTGGATATTAATTGTATATGTTTTAATATAACATTTATAATAAAATGCAATACATTTTTTTTTTTAATTTTTGGTGAGCTATTCTTTTCAGTCTCTCTGACATCGTCCAGACGTGACATGCAAAAAACATTACTCATGTAGAATCAATTGTAGTTCGTCGCATATTGGCATTGTGGCCGGTGTGCAAAAACTCTATAACATGGAAACGATAGCTTTTACATTTTTTTTCCTGATGGTGTGGTTGTCCTCTTGTTATCTTATGCAGAAACACACATAATGAATAAAATATGCCAATTGATCATAAAGCTTTTTATTTCATATTTTTTCAGCTAATTGAATTCAAGTCTCTTTTTCACTAATGCGGGAAGGGTTCTCAAGATCTCTTTCTTTTATCCCCTTTATTTTAATGACCTGTTACCTGTTGGTAAGGTGATCCATGCCCTTTGCTTGGCCTGGGGGTTTCTAGAGCATCATACGTTTCAGCTTGTTCCCTGGCCAATGTGAAGAAATGTGTCTTTTCGATTCGTATGCTTTAGACATGAAAAGCAGTATTTGGGTGGGCACCTTGAATCCTGTAATTTGATGTCTGAGGCCTGTCTTTATGGACCCCACACCTCGGAGCGACAGACCTGATGGTGTGTTTCTCATTGTTTTACGACTGGGGGTTTTTCACGTTTGATTAGAATGTAAGAAAGCGCTCGCAGGAGCGAGCGGGCAGGTAGATTTGGCTTGTCACACCAACTTGAGTGTGTTTTGACAGTTTGCAAACAAAATTTTACCGCTTAAAGTGGAAAACGAACACAAAGACGCATGGGCTCTGATCCTAACACTTGTGAGTTCCCAACGTAGATAGCATGCTAGCACATCAAAGGCAGAACTGGCATGAAGGCTGTTGTCTTTTAAGGTTCCTTATTGTGGCCAACATCTAATGCAGCATTGCATGTAATCCCTATGGCAAAGAGCAATCCCATAATGCATTGCAATGACCTCAGTAAAAATCAATGCATTTCAATTCCACATCAAACGAAAACTGATCATGGTATCCAATTTATCTGTGTGCATATATTAGCAACATGCTAACGCTAAGCTATTGAAATCAATCTCCTGTGCGTTATGCGGTTGTATAACGCATAGACTTGCTGCAACGCAGCTCACTGGGCTCCGGTCGTGCAATTTGACTTTTAAGAAGTCTTATTACCGCAGCACAGTTGAAATCGTCCCTGACTGAATCCTTAATAAACCCGGATAGTCGGATTTAGAACAGACATCCGACCCCTCTGAGAGAGTAAGATTGCCCTAAATCTAGGGGAAAATGAGTGCGGTTTTGCTAATTTCTTTGTCAGCACGGTCCAACGCACTCTAAATTAATTGTGTTTGCTCTGCGGAGGCCGCACAGGCGGAGATAAAGCTGCTCTTATGCTTTTCCTCCAGGTTAGCGGAGCCGGGAGCCTTAAGACAAAAGCGTTTCCCCCACGCACCGAAGATTAAGGAAGGTTTCTCCACACAGAATGGCTCATTGCATGGAATTAAACGCCACGCAAGGTTTCGGACGTTACGAAGCTTCCTTCAAAAATCAATGCCGCCATGCTCCTGCATTACGGAAAGTGGCAGGGCCAACTTGAAAACAGATGAACCCTCCATTAGGTCATATGAAACTCCTCCATTTCCTTGAATTAGCCAGATGCAATTGTGTGACAGAGGGCATCGTGGGTCAGTAGAAGAAGACGTGCTCTTATCCTTTAATCAGTTGAAGTCATCTCTGAGCAGATAAGCTCTTGCACTCCGCGGCAAAGTGCTTCCCAGGAAATATGATTAGATCCAAGCACATGTAGCTCGCAGCGCTAAGGTTGGTTTATTTGAGCTCTTATGTAATGCTGTACGCGCGTCAGCTGTGCGGCGAAGAAGGCCGTTAATAACTAGGAATGAGATGCAGGGACGAGACAAAAGAAGCTAATGGAATATAAGTCTAGCTGCTGGGCGTGTTTTTCACACCGAAGGCTTTTGTTACTCTTGCTGAGGGATTTTTATGCAAAAAGTGCAATTAGGTAGGCGTCATAACTCTCTAGATTAGTAATTACTGCCTCATTTCTCCAGAGGACCTGGAAATTAAACGGGGGAGAAAAAATCTTTTGTTTTGCTACATTTCGCCTCGGGCTACTCCAACTCTTTCGAAGCTTTTCATCTTTGCCTATTACGTGGCATTTTATCCGCTTTGTACACTATTTTGGTAGAGTATTTCAAGAGATGTTCGGCAATGTTTCCGCGCTGGATGCGTCGCAATATATTAGAAATAATAGTGACCGTGTTTAAGGCTCTCGATGCTGTAGCTGTGCTTTAATATGATTCTGTCTAAATGTGTTGCGCTTACCAAACTGAGGTCATTTTCTCTTGTCTGTGGCGTTTCAGTCTTCAGGTTTGAGCTGGAATGAGAATTTCTTTTCTCTTTTAAAGCCAACATTAAATTGACCCTACTTTCTCAATGTACGATTCGTCGTTTTTTCAAATGAAAAGCTTCTCGATTCCGGACCGAATCCTTCTTTCAAAACGTTCCCTCCAACCGCCGGTGTTCCATGTATTTTTTAAGTTCTCAGTTGGTCATTCGCCCTAATATTTTTTGTGATCTTCTCTCCTCTACTAGACCACTCACTGTAAAAAATGTAAGCCTGCACAACAAAAAAATCCCCTTGCTTTCTCTTGTTCACTCAACTTTTTGGAATAGAAGTTGTGCTGACTTAAAATGACTAATTGGAGATACAAAAAAAATACACAATTGAGGTAATTTAGGATTATTCGTTTTCTTGAGAGGTACAAAAAAATTACGCATAAGTCATATGTTGTCACAACATAGTCAAGTTTACAAAATGAACAGCATAACAAAGTATTTTTGTTGGCTGAACATAAATAAAGAATATAAATTGGTTATTTAATAATAAACAAATATTTTTGTCTTTTACTTACTGTAGATCAAGTAACTGTTTAAACAGTTGAGTGCATTTGTACCGGTTGTGATGTTGGGTCATGCACTTACACCTCAACATTGAACACACAAACCTCAACCATGGTAACAATCAAAAACCATCATTCATTAAAAAAACGGTAAACACAACAGATAGCTAACAGTAACAACAACATTAAAGCATAAATAAATCCAGCAAGAACTAAAACACTCATCTTTAAAAGAAAAACAAATAAGAAACACAGAATTGAACATGCTGCAGTGCATCTTGGCAACTTTCAAACTCTTGCCTTATTGTTTGTTCATTGTACATTGACGTAACTACATTTTTTACATTTATAGAGGTCTTTTTGAGTGAAGTTGCAAAGAATTTTTCACACAACTCTTTTACAATGAATGAACTCATTAAAACTTTTGCATGGACATTTGCTCAACCAACACAACAAATGAGTTGTTTGAACTTTTTTTGAGTTGGGTTATTTGCAGTGTTTGGTATGTGAGCAAATGCGTTTAAAAAGAACAAAGTGCATTTGCTTCTGTATGACCTACGTTTTGGAACAAGCCATTTGATAGTTGGAAATCTTCTTTAAACACACCATTATTCTTTACCTTTGAACATATTTAACCATTTATCTGTCACACAGATACGCATGAAAATGCACAACCAAATGGTTGTAATTTAATTTATGAATGACAGAGTCGGTCTTGTATGAATGAAGATTACAGCAGATTATTGCTAACAAAAAACACTTACAGTATAAACACTTATTTTATAAAAGTTATTTTGGACGAATGACTTTTTCTACATAATGTCTATCTTTGTATTTGAGAGGCTTACACCTGTCCAATGATCTATAGTTTGTCATGAATAGATTAGAAATGAATTTTAAAAAATTAACTAAAACTTAAGTGTTCCACTGAGAGAACAGTGTGATTTCACATCTGAACTGACACATAGACATACCACAAAACTTTTGCTCGCAAACATATTTTAGTTTTATTGCCACCGTGAATTGTCTTAAATTGATGTTTCTACCATCCGCCTGGCATCTGAATCATGTTATCGGTCTGACGGTGCATGTTTAAATCCAGAGGCAGTGTTTTGCTGGGACAACAATCCCAGCGATCCCTTAAACTCTCTGTTAACTGATGACAAGAGTCACTGTGTTTGACACGTCACCCAGAATTCTCTTATTAATCCCCATCACAATGGCACGATGCTCTGGAGATAAGCCTCTGAGCTTCAGTAATGACTTTCATCCCCAAACACACACTGATTACATTAACTCATTGTTACAGGGATAAAGTGGCAGATTATTGACCGGCTTTATATAAAGTCAACTGCATTTGGTTTCCATTGCGCAATATGAGCATTAAACTAAAGAAGCTTCATCGGGGCCATCCGTATCGGTTTCTGTTTGATTGGCTCTCGGATGTGCTATACTGTTCTGCATTTTTAATATTCAATATGTTTTGGTAGTTGCCCCCCGAAGATGGGATTTTGGCATGCTGAATCTTAATCAGCTTTTATATAATACAAAAAGTTACATAGCACTATACCAGATTTTGCTGTCAGGTTGCTGTGCCCTATTTCTAATTTAAGCACAAAACTCATCCCAAAATCTTGTGCCACAGATATGAAGCCACTGTGGCTTGTGGAAGACCAACGTGCATTTACTTTTCTAAGCATTCATACTTATTTTCACCCGGCGGATGAAAAATCATCTATAGACTTTGAGCCAGCAGAATATCACAGAAATCGACTTGGACCATTAAGGGCCATTCCACCGAATCAGTGACATTTCGGTCCCCGGGCCATAAATGTATAAAAACGAATAAAAACCTGCATTTGTTATATTTCCCCAGGCTCCCCACTATCTGTCATTATACGTTACCCTGAAATATAAAGGATAAATCCTTCAAAAATCTTTTGGGTTTTTGCATTTTTGTGTAATTTCATATTCCGTCTATGCTTAAAATAGTTTTTCATAAAAAGTGCTTAATATCTTAGATATGTGTTCCCTTGTTCTCAGTCAGTCCTGTTACCCTAACACATCCGGAAACCCTTAAAATGCTCTACAAGACATATTCAGAGCAGAAAGTTTCATCATCTTGGTCTCCTAAAGGCCATGTGAAAAACTTTATTTTATTTGATAATATTTTAGCTATGACTGGAAAATCACTAGAATTTGCTCAATGTCCTCATCTTATTGACATGTTCGACCACGTGGCTTTATTTCATGTATTTGTTAACTTTATGCTAAAAATCCAACCATCTTCCATTTTAAAAACGTAAAAAATGAAAATGAAAACAAAGAACGGAGATCATTCAGCAAATACCTTTGCAACCACCTACAGCCCCTCAACACACCAACACTGCGCACTATATCTAATTCAGTGTTGCTTTAAGCGCAGTTTATAGTCGAGCGTCGTGTGTCCGCGGTAAGAGACGAGCACCCTACGCCGTACCCTATGGCGTAGCCTGACGCGCACCTCTCCAAAAATGTAACAGAGCGTCAATGCGACAGTGAAAAAGACAGAGAGAGAAAACAAATACTCTGCAGATAGCAGACAGGCTGTGGAAGTGTCAGAAGTGTTTGGTGTGTGTGTGTCATTCACACCTCAAGCTGTCTTCAGCTCGCTGTGGCCTATCAGATCAAAAGCAGGTCTGTGTGTGGCTACACATCCCATCGCCTGTTTCCCCTCCAGCCTGTCGCTTCTCACCGCTGTCTCACTGCTCATCTGGCCATACGGGTGTTCATGACACCAGCGTTCATCTGCTTAAAATAATCAAATAAATAATAAAACATTAAGTGGCTGTGGCATTTTACCTGAACACAGTTGTGTTGACATCTGACATTTAAATGTCTTTGGGATGTTCCTCACAACATATTTTTGACATGAAATTATACATAGCACCAAAAGAGCACTTTGGGAATTGGACTTTAAGAGCATTTTAATGCTGCTTATGATTTAAGGGGATTCAATTTACCTGGTCTCTCCCTAGTACAGCTGCTAATGATCTTAAGAAAGAAACAAGGACGCTATCGCTTCTGTGAGTGCAAATAAATCTCTTTAGCTTATAAAGCAACATTTAATGGACTGAAATCCATCACAGCAGATGCTTTTATTCAAATCATTAACTCTTTGTGTCCTCAAACGGCGGCTACATCATTGCTTAATGATACAGAAATGAGAAAGCGTTTGTGAATCATGCGTAACTCTGACTGGCCTGTTTCTCTGGTCAATGCCAATCATTAGTGTCATTTGAAAAGCAATGCATTTTGTTGTTGTTGTTTTGTAAGATTTTGCACTCCTTGAGGTTTTTTTCATCAAGGTTTGCCGTATTTTTGTATATAGACCACTTAAAGGAATTGTTCACTTTCGACATACATTTTCATAATGATTTACTCACTCCCACGTCATCCAAGATGTTTTTGTATTTGTTTCTTCAGTCGAAAGAGAAATTAAGGTTTTTGATGAAAACATTCCAGGATTATTCTTCATGTAGTGGACTTCAATGGACTCCAACGGTTTCAGTGCAGCTTCAAAGGGCTTTACACGATACCAGATGATGAATAAGGGTCTTATCTAGTGAATCCATCGGTCATTCTAAAAAAAAAAAATGTATAAGCTTCATAAACACAAATGCTTGCCTTGCGATGTTCTGTGAAGCGCGTTCATGACTTCACGTAATACGTAACTAGGTCGAAAAGGTCACGCTTGTCGGAGCCGATAGCCTTGTGGTTAGTGGCGCGGCTGCGGTCCGGGCGACCCGAGTTGGAATCCCGGCTCGTGGTCCTTTCCCAACACTGTTCTAGATCTGTTTCAGTTTTTAAACACATGTTTCAATTCAATTCAATTCACATTTATTAATATAGCACTTTTCACAATGTGCATTGTTCCAAAGCAGCTTTACAGGAGCAAATAAGAAAACACAGAGGTAAAACACAGCACAGTGTATAGTGTTTATAGAACAAGCAAGATCATTCTTATAGATAATAGATAATATCTAATAAATAAATAGATTTATTTACATTGTTAAACATTTAAACAGAATATAACCCACAGAACATTTATAAATGATTTATAGCTAACTAAAATGTTCAACTAATATATAAGATTTAATTATAAATGGAAGATTGAAAAAATAAATAAAAATAATAAAAACTGGAAGTGCTTTTTATATCTTCCAATGTGGTCTATAGAGGAGTGTGTCCTTTATTGTCATGTTAAAAAATACCTTCTACAAGTTAGGTGTCAATCTTTGGGCAGACAGCGAATCGATTTCGATTCAACCGGTTTTCAAACGATTCGATTCAGAATTAAAATCGATTCAATTCAATTTAAAAAAATCTATTTAAATTCAAAAGATTGTTTCAGAACAAACAAAAAATTGCTTGTATAATAAGACACACTAAGAACAGAAAATAGAACACATTGTAAATTATACGCAAATTTTGACAAAACAACAAATTCAGAAAGCCCAAATAAACACAATTTTTGATCAAGGCATTTTGTCAATAGCTGATTTGTAATATTATGTAATATCTATTTAATATTTATTTATGTCGTTTTAACAATATTTTTATACTGTAAATCATTATCTATATTCGCCAAGTAAATAAAATAACAATGTAGCAATGAACAGATCACGTGATATGTGAACTGACAGCGTGTATTTATTGAAAACACATTCTCATGTCATCTGGTAAGTGAAGCACACAAATCTGTCCTCTCTCTCACTAATTAAAGGATTGGACGCTTTTAATAAACCTGAAACGTTAATGTGAAATCCTCTCACCGGCTGTGTGTACGTGGATTAAGTTAAGGTGAGAAATAACTTTGTTCTTGAAAGACAGAATGCACGAATGCAGGCGGATGATCCCGGCGAATCCCGGCTGACCTTCAAACCGCTCTCATTCTTGAAGGAAGATGAATAATTCTGCTCTGATAATTAGTTTACTCAAATGACTTTTCCTGCCTTCATCTGAAAAGCTTTCTTTTCATTTACCATTAGCCCCAAAAGCAAAAGGTCATCTTCAGCAATGGAAGTGTTTACTCCAAATATTTTATCTCTTCAATGCATTGAAGGACTCGTTTTAACAAGAACTCTCCAGTTCCCATGGGGTTCTCGAATCGACTCTAGAATTGTTGCAAATGATAAATTATAGAAACTTTGGTTTATGGGTTTCTGGGAATTTTGTGAGATATCTGTCTTTTTCTCATGAGATGTGAGACGCAGATGAGACTTAAAGGGACACTCCACCCAAAAATGAAGATTCTGTCTTCATTTACCCCCCAAGGTGTTCCAATAAGTTTCTTTGTTCTGTTCAACACAAAGAAAGATATTTTGAAGAATGTCGACTACCATTAGGAACAATTATTTACATTTTTAAAGCAAATAGAGGAGGCACATCTTAAACTAGCATTTCATTTTCCCTACGAATGATGTCCCAGCACTGAAAAGTGCCAACATTCTTCCAAATATCTTCCTGTGTGTTCAGCAGAATGAAGGCATTTATACAGGTTTGGACCTCATCTGTGATTTTTCTTTCTTAAGTCTTCAGTGTTTTGTCCATGGAGCAATAGATGATGCAAAGATCTGCCTAAACCAAATCGGTCACTTTTGAGATGTTGAATTTCAGTGAGGATCATCTGCCTTAACTCTCTTGATAGACAGAGGACAAAGTCTCTATCTCATGTGATGCCCATGTATGTCCCTGTTCCCTTTATCTGTAACAAATGTTACTCCATCTACACTCCTTTAAGATGTCAGCTGTCACAGATACTCGCTCCATCACCCCTTTCTTCTCATGGAGCACTAATCTAGCCTTTCACCCTCCTTCCTGTGCTGTTAAAACACTGCAGTCGTTTCTTTGATCTAACGGTGCTATTTGCCTGACAATAGTCCTCAGTCCCGGGCCATCTCTTGTGTTTACGGCTCTTTGTGTGATCAACCCCCGCTTCGGTCTTCAGTTGAGTTCAGTTAAGGATCGCTGTGTACACGTTCATGATCTGAAGAATTCCAAGAAAATCTACAAACTAAGATGAAAATCCGCTATTTATACTAATACAAACGTTTTAACTTACTAGCATTAGGTCTTCACAATGACAGTGTTTCCACACAATGAAGCCATTATTAAATGAATAGCCAACCCTGAGGCTTAGCAACACTCGTGCATCCAGACTTTAGTCAATATATAAACAACAAAGTTTACTTTCTATGTTTGATATATAATGAAAAGTAACTAAAACATCTCAAATACATCTGAGAGAAATTGTTTGTATGCTTTTCTCTCCATTTAGTTTTTTTGTGATTTTAGTGGAAATCCAAGACTTTTTTAAATCAAAGTACAAGTAGATATGAGACACATGGGACACATTTGACTACCAATGACAAACATATTACCGCTAATATTCAGAAACTGGCATTGGCTATTTTGTCCTTATACAGCCGTGGACTTTTTTTCTGAATTGACAATAGGTATGTGTTTAGGTAAAATTATCTGGTAAGATGATTTGTTTCATTCAACCGCTAACAATATTTCTCCCAAATTTCAAATAAAAATATTGTTTCTATTTGCATTTATTTGCAGAAAATGAAAACTTGAGAAACAGGTGAAAATAACAAAAAAGATGCTCTGTATTTCTTCAGACCTCAAATACTGCAAAGAAAACAAGTTCATATTCACTTTTAAGCAAAACATATTTCATATTTCTACATGTATTTAGGAAAAGTTCTTTTTTAAGATTTTTATGACAGTTTTCATGTGTCTTGTAGTGTACTACAGTACTTATACTAGTATATGTATGTACTACTGTAAATACTATACTATTTTAGTTAATTGTATACTACACTATGTTGGGTTAGTGAACAACATAGAAAAATATAAAAAAAACATTTTGGTACTTCTTAAAATGACAAAAAACATGAAAAGGACTTCCATCCCTATTAATGAAAAGCATTAGATAAATGTAACGTATTAATAAAATCATTTTATTAAAATAATATTACATTTTAGTAAAAATTGCCCAGAGGTGTTTGTAAAGTTAAGTGTGTTGTAATGATCTTTGCCTGTCAATACTGAATTTGAATGTTTTTTGTGCTTTTGTCTCTTTCTAGCATGTGTGCTGGAATGAGACATATTTACACGCACAGAATCATACTACACACACTATGCGCTTATTGATTTCCCCCTGTTTTCTTTTACATAAGCCCCGACTCGCAGCTCCAGGCAGACCGACTGATGTAAATATAGATCGAAATCTTGGCTGTATCCGAGCCAGAGAAAGCGCACCGTTGACTCCTGACAAGCGTCTTCTCTGAGTTCTGCTTACAGCATTTATACAGCTGACATCCGTGAGTTCACAAACAATCTGTGCCAAGTCTGAAGCTGGAGGCATGAAAGGTGACATCTGGTGAACGCCAGCAGTGAGTTTCGAGCACGGTGGAGGAGTTTGGAGAACTCGGGAGAACTTTACAGAAGTGGAAGGCCTTCAGCGGCGCAGGGCAGTGCAGCTGCAGGCGATGGATGTTTGGAACAGATACTTTTTGATGCCTCCTGTGAATGCTTCACAAGAAGGTGTTTCTGTTTTCTGCTCGCTGAGACGTTGCTCTCGCTCTATTGACTCCATATCTTTACATAAACCGCTCTAACAAATATCACACGATGATACTCCAAATAGCAAAGATGTTTGATTGAGTGTTGAATTAATAAGCAATTAACATTGAATTATAAGAATAATGTTTATTTATGAAAAAAAAATACAACATACACAATGTTTTTGTAAATATAAGGGCTGTCAATGAATGTGATTCATATTTAATGCTTTTGTGTCTATTGCTCTTTAAGAGTCCATGATGACCAGAGTGTTCTGGTAGACACAGGGTTAAAAATAATAACATAATACAATGATACGCATCCACCCATGTATTTCCTCCTGGCATGCGATTATAAACATCTTCCTGAGAAATGGAGCCTCCGTTTAAACGGACATGTTGGTGCCAGCGAAGGTTGCCAGTATTTAGGCTGGTGATGTTTTGCATTCCAGTCGTCAGGCTGTTGTTCGACCTCAGCTTGCAGGGCTGTAATGCGTGAAAGCTAATGAGTTCACTGCCGGAGAGGTCTTGATCAATTATTAACGGCGCTTCGAGTATCACTGTCATAACTCTACTCAGCTTTACTTCCGTTTGCTATAGAGCACATCTGCTGCCATTTGATAGAGCAGAGACTCACCTTTCCTGTCATGCCCTCACCACTCCCTGTCCTGTCCTTCATATCCCATCTTCTTCTCACTGTAATCGGTTCCTGTCCTGTTCTTCCTCTCACTGTTAACATTCCCTGCCCGGTTCCTCCCCCATTCCACGTTCTTCCTCTCACTGTAAAAATGTCATGTCCCTTTCTTTATTTCACTGTAAACATTTCCTGCCCTGTTCCTACTCCTATCCCAGGTTCCACGTTCTTCCTCTCGCTGTAAACATTTTCTGCCACGTTCTTCCTCTCACTGTAAACATTTCCTGTCATGTTCCTCCTCCTATTCCACGTTCTTCCTCTCACTGTTAACATTCCCTGCCCGGTTCCTCCCCCTATTCCACGTTCTTCCTCTCACTGTAAACATTTCATGTCCCGTTCTTTATTTCACTGTAAACATTTCCTGCCCTGTTCCTACTCCTATCCCAGGTTCCCCGTTCTTCCTCTCACTGTAAACATTTTCTGCCATGTTCCTCCTCCTATTCCACATTCTTCCTCTCACTGTCACTGAAAATGTTTCCTGCCACGTTCTTCCTCTCACTGTAAACGTTTCCTGTCCCCTTCTTTCTCTTACTGAAAACGTTTCCTGTCCCCTTCTTTCTCTTACTGTAAAATGTCCTTCCTTCTCTCACTGTAAACATTCATGTCCCGTTCTTTATTTCACTGTAAACATTTCCTGCCCTGTTCCTACTCTATCCCAGGTTCCACGTTCTTCTCTCACTGTAAACATTTCATGTCCCGTTCTTTATTTCACTGTAAATTTTGCCCTGTTCCTACTCCTATCCCAGGTTCCACGTTCTTTCTCTCACTGTAAACATTTCATGTCCCGTTCTTTATTTCACTGTAAACATTTCCTGCCCTGTTCCTACTCCTATCCCAGGTTCCACGTTCTTTCTCTCACTGTAAACATTTCATGTCCCGTTCTTTATTTCACTGTAAACATTTCCTGCCCTGTTCCTACTCCTATCCCAGGTTCCACGTTCTTTCTCTCACTGTAAAATTTCATGTCCCGTTCTTTATTTCACTGTAAACATTTCCTGCCCTGTTCCTACTCCTATCCCAGGTTCCACGTTCTTTCTCTCACTGTAAACATTTCCTGTCATGTTCCTCCCCCTATTCCACGTTCTTCCTCTCACTGTAAACATTTCATGTCCCGTTCTTTATTTCACTGTAAACATTTCCTGCCCTGTTCCTACTCCTATCCCAGGTTCCACGTTCTTTCTCTCACTGTAAACATTTCACTGTAAACATTTCCTGCCCCGTTCTTCCTCTCACTGTAAACATTTTCTGCCATGTTCCTCCTCCTATTCCACATTCTTCCTCTCACTGTCACTGAAAATGTTTCCTGCCACGTTCTTCCTCTCACTGTAAGCGTTTCCTGTCCCCTTCTTTCTCTTACTGAAAACGTTTCCTGTCCCCTTCTTTCTCTTACTGTAAACATTTCATGTCCCGTTCCTTCTCTCACTGTAAACATGTCATGTCCCGTTCTTTATTTCACTGTAAACATTTCCTGCCCTGTTCCTACTCCTATCCCAGGTTCCACGTTCTTTCTCTCACTGTAAACATTTCATGTCCCGTTTTTTATTTCACTGTAAACATTTCCTGCCCTGTTCCTACTCCTATCCCAGGTTCCACGTTCTTTCTCTCACTGTAAACATTTCATGTCCCGTTCTTTATTTCACTGTAAACATTTCCTGCCCTGTTCCTACTCCTATCCCAGGTTCCACGTTCTTTCTCTCACTGTAAACATTTCATGTCCCGTTCTTTATTTCACTGTAAACATTTCCTGCCCTGTTCCTACTCCTATCCCAGGTTCCACGTTCTTTCTCTCACTGTAAACATTTCATGTCCCGTTCTTTATTTCACTGTAAACATTTCCTGCCCTGTTCCTACTCCTATCCCAGGTTCCACGTTCTTCCTCTCGCTGTAAACATTTTCTGCCACGTTCTTCCTCTCACTGTAAACATTTCCTGTCATGTTCCTCCTCCTATTCCACGTTCTTCCTCTCACTGTTAACATTCCCTGCCCGGTTCCTCCCCCTATTCCACGTTCTTCCTCTCACTGTAAACATTTCATGTCCCGTTCCTTCTCTCACTGTAAACATGTCATGTCCCGTTCTTTATTTCACTGTAAACATTTCCTGCCCTGTTCCTACTCCTATCCCAGGTTCCACGTTCTTCCTCTCACTGTAAACATTTCCTGCCGCCTTCTTTCTCTCACTGTAAACATTTCCTGCCCGTTCTGTAAACATTTCTGTTCCTCCTCCTATTCCACATTCTTCCTCTCACTGTCACTGAAAATGTTTCCTGCCACGTTCTTCCTCTCACTGTAAACGTTTCCTGTCCCCTTCTTTCTCTTACTGAAAACGTTTCCTGTCCCCTTCTTTCTCTTACTGTAAACATTTCATGTCCCGTTCCTTCTCTCACTGTAAACATGTCATGTCCCGTTCTTTATTTCACTGTAAACATTTCCTGCCCTGTTCCTACTCCTATCCCAGGTTCCACGTTCTTTCTCTCACTGTAAACATTTCATGTCCCGTTCTTTATTTCACTGTAAACATTTCCTGCCCTGTTCCTACTCCTATCCCAGGTTCCACGTTCTTTCTCTCACTGTAAACATTTCATGTCCCGTTCTTTATTTCACAGTAAACATTTCCTGCCCTGTTCCTACTCCTATCTCAGGTTCCACGTTCTTTCTCTCACTGTAAACATTTCATGTCCCGTTCTTTATTTCACTGTAAACATTTCCTGCCCTGTTCCTACTCCTATCCCAGGTTCCACGTTCTTTCTCTCACTGTAAACATTTAATGTCCCGTTCTTTATTTCACTGTAAACATTTCCTGCCCTGTTCCTACTCCTATCCCAGGTTCCACATTCTTTCTCTCACTGTAAACATTTCATGTCCCGTTCTTTCTCTCACTGTAATTCTTTCATGTCCCGTTTTTCCTCTCACTGTAAACATTTCATGTCCCGTTCTTCCTCTCACTGTAAACGTTTCCTGCCATGTTCCTCCTCCTATTCCAAGTTCTTCCTCTCACTGTCACTGTAAACGTTTCCTGCCGTGTTCTTCCTCTCACTGTAAACATTTCCTGCCGCATTCTTCTTCTCACTGTTAACATTTCCTGCCCTGTTCCTACTCCTTTCCCACGTTCCCCGTTCTTCCTCTCACTGTTAACATTTTCTGCCATGTTCCTCCTCCTATTCCACATTCTTCCTCTCACTGTCACTGTAAACGTTTCCTATCCCCTTCTTTCTCTCACTGTAAACATTTCATGTCCCATTCTTTCTCTCACTGTAAACATTTCATGTCCCGTTCTTGCTCTCATTTTTAAACATTTTCTGTACATTCTTCTTCTGACTGTAAACAATTCCTGCCCTGATCTTCCTGTCCCATATACTTTTCACTTTACTACTTTTCTTACTCCTCCCATTTCGTCCTGTCATCTCCACCATATTCTATATTCCTCTCACTCTAAACACTTCATGTAAGGTAGCTTTCTGTCCTCATCCCATATACTTTTTACTTTACTAATTTCTGGTCTTTTCCTGCATGTTTCTTCCTGTCCTGTCCACCCTATTCCATATTCCTCCCACTGTAAACTCATTTCCTGTCCTGTTTTTCCTATCCCATATTACCCCGACTGCCATTATATGTTTCCTGTCCTGTTCTCAACCCATTTTCCTCTTGATGTTCTTATTTTGTCCATGTCCTGTCCTCTAGGGTCCTTTCTTCTCTATTTCATATCCTCCTTGTTGTGCTGATGTTCTTTCATGTCATGTACTGTTGTGTTCTGTCCTCATCCCATATTACTCTCACTGTTTGTGTTTTCTACATTTCTATTCTTGCACTGTCCTGTAGTGTCTGGTCCTCCCTATTCCATATTATTTTTACTGAACTCATCTCCTGTCATATTCATATCTTGTCATGTTCTGTAGTGTTCTGTGGTGTCATTTCCTGTCCTATAGTTTAATGTCCTCCCTATTTCATATTTCTCTCACTGTATTTGTATCCCGTTCTGTCCTGTCATCTCTGTTCCATACTCTTCTCACTGTTCTTGTGTTATTTTCTGACCTGTCCCCTACAGACCTGTCATGCCCTCTCTATCCCATATTCTTCTCACTGTACTCATTTCCTTTCCTTTACACTCACTGAACTCCCTTCCTCATCCTCACCCCTCCCCACTCCTCCAATTATCATATTCCAACACGCTCTGAGTCCAATAAAACGATTGATACAGATGATGTGTGGGTTGAGTGATATGCTTCTGGTGTGAAAGAGAGGAGGAGAGAGCTTGTGTAGTGTGCAATTAGAAGGGGCTTTTTCAGCATGTTTCTACCCTTTCAGAGAATATGATATCACTCACTGAGAATTTCCTGCTGCCTGTATTTTTGGACACAATGTACCCAGGAGAGCATGGCAGACTGTGAAAACTGTGAGGATTCTGGCTTCTTCTAAAGAACAACATTTCAATGTCACATCAATCCGCCTGGCCACCGCACAACACAGATTCACACTGGCTTTGATGAGCAGACTGACTGGTGGAATACGTCGCTATGCATTCTGGGAGACAGTACACTTTCATGAAATCACTACATGGCCTCTGAGCCTCGGCCTGAGACTGTAACAAACCAAAGCAAGATGCCGGCAGTGATTGCTGAACACAGAGAAATGATGCACAGAATCAAGTCAATTCATATTTCTTTTCATTAGATTTTCAAGGTGATATTTCATTGCTTTCATTGAAGCGTTCTTAAATCACAACAGGAAAAGATGGATCATCAGGTTTTGCACAAACTTGTGGAGTCCGTGCCAGCTGCATGCTGTTATAAAGCTATAGCGGACAAAAAAAATCTGAAAGTCATGTTAATTTTTCTAGAAAAACTTTCCATTTTAATTGCTATGTCGATAAGATAACAAGGCAACATTTTGGCATCAAATGGTCTAAAGTAGTGGTAGCAAAATTGATTGTAATGCAATAAAGTCTAGATTAATAGCTGATTTTTATAGTTATAAAACCATCGTCTATCTTATAAGTAAAGCATCTATGTGAATGTGATGTCACTAAGAGGCCTTGCATTTATGATTTTGGCAGATGCTTCATTCTCATAATTGGAGATACAGTTCAGTTGTTGGTTTTATTTCAACAGTTTAAACCTTGTCTGCCTTTGGCTGTTCAGTTTTTGTCCTCAATATATGGATACTTTTCTCTTTGTTTTCACTCTCTCTCTCTCTCTCTCTCTCTCTCTCTCTCTCTCTCTCTCTCTCTCTCTCTCTCTCTCTGTCTGTCTCTCTGACCTCCGATTATGTGAGTGCATTGAATATGGAAATATGGAGTCCACCCACTCCTGTGTTCGGCTGCTCTCAGCTGGGATTTATCAAACTGCAGCTGGACTTCACAGAAGTGCACACAGGTGCTACTGGAAACAAACAAAGCACAAACATTTGCTTTTTCTCCACCTGGCATTTATTCACTCTCTCGCACACAGAAGCGCACACACATTTGCCCGAATCATGTACTCAAATAATGGAGCTGTTTCCTACATGACTAGAACGACACCATATATAATGAAAAATATCCATCAATTATACTCTTCTTACATGACTCATCGCACCTCGTAAACGACTACTTATATACTGTATATAACATTTATAAGTTTATGGTTTATATACCATAAAGGCAAGGCGTACCATTTTCATTCATTGTGTGGTTTTTTGCTAATTCGATTGATTTTATACGTCAGAAGTCGGTTAGAATGTAGATTGTAGAGGTCAAATAATCTGGATTTGAATCAATTTGATCCAAAGCGTCTTACAGAGAGTTAAGCAATAAGCGATATGTCAAACAGGAGCAATAATACAATAGGTGCTAATACAAAGTTACTAGTTTCAACAAAAGCCAGAACCATTCCTGTTGAGAGAAAGAGAGATTTACAATGTTTTCCTCAGGAGAAATATCCGAGACTCAGATGAGACCTAAGAAGTTTCCATTTGCTTTCTGGCTTTTATCTGGTTGACATCTAGAAGAAATACATGAGATATTAAAGAGCTCTGATCTGTGATTTATACTCCTTACGGTTAGTCATATTTTTCCACAGGAAAAAGAAAAGCATTAAAATTAGGCATTAAAATGTCCTGTAATGTTTTCCTATGAGGCAGTTGAGCCGTACCATTCTAAAGCTTATTTGGTGTATTTTCCAGGCATGCCCTTTTGCAATGATCCAAGTCCAGTTCAATAAATACTGGTGTTTTAATAAACAGAAGGATGTGATGAGCGGCAAACTGATCTAGGATCAGCAACGCTCAGAGTCAGCGGGCGTGCAACATGCCCAGACATGAATAAGAGGGCAGGTGGTTGCATAGCTGAGCTACCAACCGCCCAAGCGCTCATATATTAATTTTCACTGCAGAGATGTTAGGCCAGAACCGAATACCTTATAATGCTCGCCGCGTGAATTATCCAAAACACACAGTTGTATCACAGCTTATCATCTGAACAAAGAATTTCACTTGAAATTTCCCAAATAGCCTACCCAAGCCACCAAAAGAAGCCCATTTCCAAAATACGTCATCACGTAAACATGTTAAAGACGTGTTGACAAAACTCTACACAGATGTGCTTAAAGAAACAAGTGAACTCAATGCGCTCATCTGGAAAGCGTTGATGCTCATGAAAATGCCATTGCAACCCAATAAACGCGTTGATTCTCAAACACTAACCAGCACATCACTGAATGCAAGTGTTCACACACCAATGTGAAAAATCAACAAGAGATCCAAACAAAGGAGAGGTTTACATTTACGAGTTTAAAGAAAGAGAAAGAGGAAATTACCGTATATTTTCTGTACACGATGTTTACAGCTTAGTTGTACAAAGAGTAAATGACCCAGTAAGTATCATGCACCAATAAACATCTAAGAGACACAAGCCACACCCTTTTCACGTGACATGTTAGCATATTTAGCATATTTAGTGTATTAAATTTAGCACCATCTAGCGGTGAGGCAGTGAATTGCAACCAATGGCCAAACCGCTCAAACCGGCCAAAGGTTTTTTGTGGGGAAAGCTATTACTTTAACACATCATATCTGCTGGCATGCCTCAATGGTCATGCTTCAAAAGAATGAGCCAGAGCAACCACAGAAGGCCCGCTACGTCAACATTTGGGACAACGTCAGTTTCCACTGCATTGCTGTGGTGCGCTGCTACTTTTAAGAATTTTATATTCTCCAGGCGGGCCGCAAGGTGATGGAAGCAACCTGTTAAATCATTACAAATGGAAAAACCTTCTCCGGGCAATGGAAGAGGTTTGGGGGCACATGACCTCAGAATCGTGCCGGTGATGGGCGAAGCGGTCAAAATGCTCAAAATGACATTGGCATCACACTGGCAGTAACGTAGATGAGATTCTGCATCCGGACCCACTTAAATTTGCATTTCACAGCTCTCCTGTTTGTTACGACCTGATCGGAATGGTTTTAGCACTACTGTGAGAATAGCTGAGTGGGACAGAATTGAAAGTGGTTTGATAGGGCGTGATGCCAACTAGTTGGTTGAAAAACAAGTGTTGAACATTTCTGATTTCTAAACTCTTTCCGTAGCCAAATGTCAGTACAGTTTTTGTTTCCTTGCATCTGTACAGGTCAGGATGGGAAAGCTGTTTTCCCATTGGTTCTGTGGGATTCCAATGACATGACATCAACGTGACCTCTGTTTGCTCATTGTGTTGATGCCCGTTTCTTAAGCACACACACTTTGTGACAGGCAGCTGGTGTGAGGAATGCACATGATGAGTTGGCACATAACCAGTGATTCAAATGGACTAAAATTAACAGCTTATTGTTGAGCTCTGCATTCAACAGAGGAAACGCCTGGCTCATTTCAAATGTGTGTAATGTATTGCAGGGATCAATGCTCGATAAAATAATGTATGTTAGGTATCTAGCTAACAGGGATCTAAGAACTCGGAACTCCGACTAAGGTATCAAAAAACCTCCCAGACAGCAAAGATAATTGATTGAATGTTGAATCTTTGCTATCTTAGATTCTTGCAGTAATGACAAAAGAGCATTTTAGTAACATTATGTCCAAAAAAGTACTCGCAGTAACATTGTAAGAGCATTTTATTTACATTTACATTTACGCATTTGGCAGACGCTTTTATCCAAAGCGACTTACATTGCATTATCCTATACATTTATACATTTGCAATCCCCTGGGATCGATTCCACAACCTTGCGTTGCGCAATGCTCTTACCACTGAGCTGCAGGAACGATTTTATCAACATTATATGCAAAAAAGTTCTCGCAGAAACATTTATTAATATTTATTAATATTATGACAAAAAAAACATTCTTGCAGTAACCTTAAAAGAGCATTTTAGTATCATCATTGTCGGAAGATTTCTCGCATTAACGTTAAAAGAGCATTTTAGCAACATTGTCTGAAAATTTCTCGCAGTAACGTTAAAAAAGTATTTTAGCAACATTGTCTGAAAATTTACCGTCACAGTGTCTGAAAATTTCTCGCAGTTAAAAAGAGTATTTTAGCAACAGTGTCTGAAAATTTCTCGCAGTAACGTTAAAAGAGTATTTTAGCAACAGTGTCTGAAAATGTCTCGCAGTAACGTTAAAAGAGTATTTTAGCAACATTGTCTGAAAATTTCTTGCAGTACCGTTAAAAGAGTATTTTAGCAACAGTGTCTGAAAATTTCTCGCAGTAACATTAAAAGAGTATTTTAGCAACATTGTCTGAAAATGTCTCGCAGTAACATTAAAAGAGTATTTTAGCAACATTGTCTGAAAATTTCTCGCAGTACCGTTAAAAGAGTATTTTAGCAACAGTGTCGGAAAATTTCTCGCAGTAACGTTAAAAGAGTATTTTAGCAACATTGTCTGAAAATTTCTCGCAGTTACGTTAAAACAGCATTTTATTAACATTATATGTCAAAAACGTTATCTCAGTAACGTTTAAAGAGCATTTTATCAACATTATGCATCAAAAAAGTTCTTGCAGTTACCTTAAAAGAACATTTTAGCAACATTATGTCAAAAACCTTCTTGCAGTAACATTAAAAGAGTATTTTAGCAAAATTGTCGGAAGATTTCTTGCAGTAACATTAAAATAGCACTTTATTAATAGTATGTCTAAAATACATTCTTCCAGTAACGTTAAAAGAGCATTTTATCAACATTATATGCCATAGCTAATGTTGTAAAAATTTGTATTCTTACATCGTCAGAGAAACTTTTAACACACGGGTTAATGAAAAATGTTAGCAAAAGATTTCTAGAACTTTTTTTGTTAGCTGGGTGTGTTTCTGTTTACTTGTGTGTTTATATTTGTGAGGGCCAACGTTTGCAAAATGTCATGCACGCAAATATAGTGTACATTTTATAATTTCACTACTAAACTTTCACCCAATAATGTAAATAATGTGACAGCTGCTTCTTGTAGAATATAACTAGAAACACACTGAGAAAAAGAACACAGTTTCTCCTTGACTTGAAAAGATCTGATAAGCGAGAAGAGGTGATGTTTTCTCTCCTCAGTCACATAAAGAAGAAGTTTTGTTAGAGCACCACCCACCTCAAACCTGAACTGCACTGAAACACCAGCACGAGCATCTATCTGTGGGTGCTTACAGACAACAGCCAACAGCTTGACCCCGCAGACAAGAGAAAATGACCTGGGATCAGTGAAACACGTACAGACAGAAAGATTTGAAAACATTCAAATAGAGCAGATGAGACGTTCAGACCACCTTCTGGCCAATTCTAAGCCGGACGACTTAAGCTGACCTTACTCCCACAAGGTACAGCGAGCGGAACAGAGATCTTAAAGAAACAGTACAGACACAATTCTTTTTATTCTGCAAAAAGGCTAATGTCCAATTCAGAAACAAACCATTCTTCTCTATTTTGTATTAATTGAGCAAAAAAAGATAAAATGTTTTGTAAATGTGTTTGGCTTTCTTTGTGAATCCTGAAAGCTTTGCTCCCCTTTCGTTGCATTTTAAAGTTTGTCCCTTTATGTTCTGCAGAAGAAAGAAAGTCTTGCGGGTTCGGAGGGACATGAGGGTGATTTAATGATTTCCATTTAGTCTGTTCCGTCTCGCTTGCGTGTTTACATGCGTGCACGTTTGAAAACTCACACATTGCCTTCTTCTATCGAGACACACTCCATTTAGGAACGCCACCCTGGGTAAGAAGCTCATCACTCATTTCCTCTAAGCCGTTTAAGAGTGTCACTTGAGTCCCACTCGCTCCGCGGCCCACCTCCAGCACTTTGATCAAGCCGTCAACTAACGCCTTCTCATGCTTTTAATATACAAGAAATATTGACGGTTATTAAATGTTTTACGAACAGACGACTCATGCTCTCCCAGGCTCATATGAACTTCATTAGGGCCACGGTTGATTCTCAAGAACACGTGTGTGACCTGACATTATAGCGTGCTCATGATATCAGGCTCAAAGCTGGAGTGATGAAGTGGTCACCTGTGCCCGCGCGGCTCAGCAGCTTCGTGTGGCTCCGAAGGGCTGAATTATGACATCGGTAACGTTGGACTCTTGACAACAGGCAACTCGAGCCAGCTCTTCTCAGTGTGGGACGAAATAATTAGGCTTTTAAAGTCAAAATGGGCCATACGGTGTCTCGTCACCCTGCGTGATCCCTGCCTGTTTGATCGGCGTAATTGAACCGCTGAACTGGGAGAATTCCCAGAATTCACTTTTCGTTTAACGTGACGCGACAGAGGAAATATTTACATTCACAGTCCTGTTGCCGGATTTCACAGCTCTGTTAACTGCGGAGGAAGTCTTTAATTGATCGCAATAATGTGGTTTTACTTAAACACATGGTGGATTGGCTTTGTTCAGTGCCTTTTCTTAAAATATCTGAACACTTATTGGTGTGTTTACAGGGAATATTGACCACTCCTTCATAATTTAGCGAGCTGTCTCTATACATTTTTTTTTTAAATGCTTCTAAACTGTTTATTTTTATATAATTATTTTTTTTTCTTATATTTTATAATTTAATAATAAAATAATATGTAATTAATAAAATAATAGAGCATTAATACAATAATTGTATTTTCTTTATTAATTATTAAGTATTTTATTAATTATAATTTAGATATTTATATTTATAATTCGAGATTAATCGCATCCAGGATAAAAATGTGTATTTACATAATATGTGTCCGTGTATTGTGCATATTCATTTTGTATTTATAAATACAAAAACATACACATAAATGTATACATATTTAGATTAATATAATCTAATTATTGTAATCTAGTAATTTAAATATTGATATTTACCAATAATTTAAATTACATATAAACGTTTATTAATTTGTATACTTTATATGTTTCTTAAATATATGGATGTATGTGTATGTGTTAATAAACACAAAGGTAATATGCACAGTACACAGACATATATTATGTAAACACAAACTTTTATTCTGTGATATATATTTTTTTATTTGATAATTTGATAATTAAATAGTATGTAATCAATAAAAGAATAGGTCATTAATTCAATAATTGCATTTACTTTATTAATGATTAAGTATTTTATTAATTATAATTTTGATATTTATATGTACAATATTTATTATAATTATACATTATTTTATATGATATATTTATATATATTTTATTTTATTTTGTTTTACACCATTGTATCAGGATCAAAATAGTGTTAAAACAATTAATTGGTTAAATAAACATATAAAGAATAAACAATATTATTTTGGCCAAATTCTAGGGCTTTGCCCACAGGGGAATCCCATGATGCATTGCGGCGCTCACTTTGTGATAAAATAAATGAAATGTGACCAATGAAGCATAGCAAGAAAGAGCAAGGAAGCATGGTATGACAAACACATGATGTCCAAACCGATTTTTAAGCATGTTTAAGTTTATGAGTTTAAATGCATGTGTCTGTTTGTTTATGTGGGCAGGTGTGAATGTGACAACACCTGTGCAGCTGCATCTGCAAACTACATGTCTGTAAAGAACATTAGTGTATGTGTTTCTAAACAGGCCCAAACAAGTCTTCCAGCGTGTCCATACCCTCCTGTGCACAAGCAAGCGCGCTACACAGCGGGACCTACGCAACAAGTGTGAGCTCAAACGTACCGTTGTCTCCCTGGTGTACAGGATTCTCCGGCCGCGGGGGAGATTGTTCTGGGAACAGTGAACGCTTACAGTAGGACCTGGGAGAAGGAAAACAAACCTTGGCTCCGTCGTCAACATGTTGCGGGTGGGGACCGGTGACGTCTATAAATAAATCTCTCTGGGTTGGCTGTGAATCTGTGCTGTTGGCACAAAGTGGATGATGTCATTGTTAGCAGGCCTGAAAGAGAGACGATGCACATCTGCAAGGGGACAAAAGGTACAGGAGGAAAGTCCCAATGCACGACACAGTGGAGCTTTAATTATAAATAAAACAGGCCACGGTTCTGCAGGTGTAGAGAAGGAAAATTGTAGTTTCTAAAAGCTTAACTGTGTAACAATAGTTAAATTGGAAACTGGCACTTTAAATTAAATAAAGAAAATAATGTCTGTTTGTCAGTGTTTCATCTGATTGAAAACATATTTTATACGACCTGACGATCTATAAATGTTGGTCTGTCTTAGTGAATTGCGAATTAATGAAAATGTTTGTGATGGTATTCATATTTGTGTATTACATCATATATATACATCATTAGCAATGTTCAGTTTTTTGTTTTTTTAATCAAATTATTATTATATTGTGACAAAAAGACATATTATTGGTGAGAAACGTTCTTTTATATACACACCAGAAGAGCGTGCATTGTCTTTTAAATTCTAAGTGTTTTACACTGTGTTGCAGTGATTATTATAAATGACTTATCCGTGCACACCACTATTTTTTCAAAATTCATTTGCACTGTAATCTTTAACCATGGCCCAACTTACAACGAACCAATCAAAAAGGGAAAGGCAAAATAAAGCCCCGCCCTGCAAGCCGTTTCACTCGGATTTACGTCACGATATGGAAAAGAAGTTAATCACAACTTCCGTTTCATGGTGACTTTAAAGATGTTTAAATGGTTTTGGTACTAGTTTCAGCAAATGCTGTTAAGGAAAATTATATTGTTCCATTGAGGAAACAACCAACGCGCGTTTGTGAGACAACAACATGGTCGGATTTAAGCCTTGTACTGCTTAATGAAGTCTTGTTCAACACTGACTTCAAATTCTCAAGAGCGACACTGAAAAACAAAGATTCCTCGAGCGGGGTTGTGCTTCTCCGTGATGAAAGCAAAGGCTTTGTTGCTTTTCCTCCAAATCCGAGTCAAAGTAAATCCCTTTGTGCGCTTAGAAACACAACATCTCTCTCACACAGACAGGAAATTACAGCATTCCAATTACTTTTCTTTCAGATCATTTCTCGATGTGGCATACACATTGAGAAACTAGACAAAACTACATGTAAAGATTTGAAGAAGATTGTTACAAATAATTAACTGCACCACTGCTGATAAGTAGTTGTGCATTAAGGCTGAAGTATAGTTCCCTTTTTACGCGTACGCAAGGACAGCGTACAGTACGCATGACGCAAATATCAGAATACTACACGTGTACTTTACGTGCTCCACTTTATAAATATAGTGCAGTATTTTATATTGTATTCTTGCAGTATTTAATATAACCACCAGGTGGCAACCGTGTCCTGGGAGCATCGATTCAAGGTAGTAGAAGAAAACCTGACCCCTGTAGGCCCGGAGAGGTATTGCAATATGTCGTAATGCGCATGCGTCAAAACCCGTGTGTACGCGTATGAGTCGAAAGCAGTATACTTTGCAAGGCTGTGCGTTTGGCTATAGGCGTACGCTCACGTACACATAAAAAAAGAAGTATGCCACAGGCTATATAGCGTGTAACTATTTCACGAGGTGTCTAAGTCCTAATAATTCACAAAGATACTGTAAACCATACAAAAGTGGGTAGCACTTTATTTTACAGTCCTGTTTCCCATGTATATACTGTGTACTTATTACAGTAAATATAATAACTGGGTAATAACTAGGTACTAACCCTGAACCTACCTAAGTACACTGTAAGTATGTAAACTGCAACCCAAAAGTGTATGATTATTAGAAAAAAAATTAAGAATGTAGTCCCACATCTAAACCAAACATCACTGAGCATGATTGAATTAGCCACCTTGTAAAGCAGCTATGAATTGCTATGAGATTGTGTCACGATACGTGGTGAGACACGGACAGAGGACCCAGGCGCAGACAGCGGGTAAGGAGCTAACAAACAGCACAAGAAAGAAACATCAGGGCATTATAAAGGGATCAAATCAAGAGGGGAACAGGTCAAGGGCATGAAATAACTAACAATCAATATTGAGAAAACGAGGGGACGGGGACAAAGACGAGACCAGAGAGAGCGCATAATACGTCATGACAACAATAATATGCCTTTCTCCACACAAAACACGAGGCTCTGTCATGATCCTGCCACTAGATCAAGCGAAACATGACATGATGGGGCAGAATCATGACAGATTGTGTTGTACAGTGCCTTATTCGATAGCTTCTTCGGAATAGTTGATTGTGATTGGCCTGCCGGGCATTTTGCAAACCTATTTTATTGTATAATGAGCGTTAAAAGTCGCAACATACGCCCTACACATTCTGCTCTAGCTTTTTGTCTCTCATATCAATTAATATTGTTCTGAAACAAAAAATATCTCAAATTAAAATTTGGCATACATTCATTAACCAAAACTAGCAATAATCCGTGGTTTATGTGGTATAATCAAAGACAATTTAATGCAGAAATGTCCCCTTATAACAAAAAGTTGGTGAAATCCAACATCTGCTCGTGTAAGTCTTAAAGGAATAACATTAATGGTTTCTCTCGCACACCAGGAAAAATGTATAAACCCATTTGGATTTTTGTGTTGGATATTTCTTCAACAAGTTCAACAAGGTGGGATCTATACATGGACATAAAGTGATAGATATTTTTTCATTAAAATACATGGTTTTTATACAGTTTATGGTTGTGTTTAAATGAAAGAAGGGAGGACTCTGAGATCTGGGATGAGTTATGAGAGAATGTTCATTTCCAATGAACTGTTCCTTTAAGAGGCCCTTTAGTATAATGTACAGTACTGCAAAATAAACTTTCCAAAATTTCAACAAAGCGCCTGTGAGAATATCCCAGCAGATTGTGTGATTATGAATGATTGACAGTATGTGTGTGTGGTCTAATGGGATCCAACAGTCAGGCCTGATGCAGACTAACTGCAAACAGGTCAATAGTATTGAATGATTGTTGATCGTGGTTACATACACGCTCACAGATGCAGAATGTGATTCGATGTCCTTCCCTCTTTGCACATGCTGTTGTTGTTTATAGACTTCCTGAGGGTTGTGAATTCTTTTTTTCCCTTGCTGTCTCTCTGTGTTCTCTCATGAAAACAAAGCTCCGCCCATTTCCCCCTTACGCAAAACACTGTGGGGTGAGAGCTAGCGTTCCTCCACACGCGGCACTAGAATCACACTCATGCGCCCAGAAATCAAAATTCTGTCATCATTAACTCACCCCCTTTATTAAAACCTGTATGACTTTCTTTCTTTTGCAGAACACAAAAGAACCTTTTGAAGAATGTTGGTAACCAACTACACCCTTATTGACCTCCACCGAGACATTTCTCAAAATATCTTTTGAGTTCCATAGAAGTGTCATTCAGGTTTATAACCACATGAGCGTGAATAAGTGCCTTAAAACTTTGCGATACACTGTGGATTTGTGGACACGTTTATGAATACTGTGTCTGTATCCTCCGATTCATCTGAATTTGTTATATTGTGTTTTGCATCAGTGCGTTTCTCAATTTAACTCAAATCCAAAAATGGAAATTATTGAATGCAACAGAGGGATATTGAGCAAGATTTTTTTTGGTGGGGTTTGATTTAAATCTATTGGCTACGTTCAAGGTGCATGGGGGGTAGGGGCTGGAAAACGTAAAAGTCCTCGAGACTAAAAACTAAAACAAGCCTTTGTTTTGTTATATATACATGCATTGGGGTAAAGAACCTTTCCCCTTAAATCTTTAATGCCCACGAAAGCATCATTTACGATTTTCTGCATTTGTTACAGCTATATTGGCACAACGATTGTGCCGTCACTAGTTTATCTCTTACTTACATGGTGCAGACGCGGATGACCGGGAGTGATGTGCTGAGGACGTAATGGCCTGTTTCATAGTTTAAGATGCATTAGAGATGATAAAGCAGGCGCTATAAAAGTGTATGGCAGAAAAAAAACTAATTGACAGAAGCAGAGAAATGTCCAGTACCGCAAGTCTATGGATAATACAGACACAATTTAATAAACAATAAACACCAATTTAATGACACGTGAGGGAATTCATGTGTGTTGAACTAATGATGCTAGTTTTGAAAAACAAGGAAGATGAAAAGAGTTTTATAAAGACAATGCTTCATAAAGCAACAATAAAAGTGCTACTAACTTTTATTTGGCTTCATCCAGACCGTTCCAACATCTTTTTCTGCAACAGAACAAACTACAAATGACATTTGACTGGCGTTGATAACTAAAGGATGAACACCAAAGACTGTTGGTCTTACCCTGTTGAAAAAAGCAGCACATGCTGGTTGGGTAGGTTTTGAAGCATGGTAGCTGGTTTGTGCTGGTTTAAGCTGGTCCTGGGGTGGTTTAAGATGGTCCTAGACCAGCTCAGGACCAGCTTAAACCAGCATCTGCTGTTATTTTCAACAGGGTAGTTAGTTATGATACACAACCAATACATACTTAAAGATCTCATTCTTGAAACACGACTCAACCAAAGCAACGTTTCAACATTTGTCTTCTTTTAACAGCCAAATATAAAGCTGACCAAACACAGGAAAGAGACAATAAAAGTGGAGCGGCACGCTCACCGGAGTGTTTGTGGAGAGTCGAGAGAAGTAGTGCAGTTAAAGTGGTAAAAACACAAATGAGAGCAGAGAACTTTGATGTCCACCAGAGCCAGAGGGCCAAGAGCGCATTACAGCGTACAAACACACGCAGAGCCGCTTGCTCCCACACCTGCAAGCTGTTAAATATTACAGCCGTCCCGTTTATAAAGAACCACCTCACTTGTTAATGCGGTGCACTCAGGCATATCCGAGTAAGAGAACACTCCTTTTCTTCTTATTTGTAGGCTTTGCTCTGAGGTCCTTTTAAGGTTTCCATGAGAATGTCCACCTGTAAAGGATTTAGTTTGCTTTCGTAGGGAAGACTTGTATTTCCCCCCTCTCTCTCTCGCTCTCTCACACGCACAAAAGTCACTGAACTGTTGGTTTGCAACTAACTTCACCTAATTTTATTTTAAATGAAAAAATGTATTTCTTCACAGTCAAGTCTTTCCTCAGGAGGGAGTCACACATCTGTCGACTGCAGGAGAGGAAGACCTTGGAGCATCACAACTTTTACACTGCCATAAAAAACACTGACAAATAAAGAGGTCATGTAGATACACGGGTAAAGTATTTGAACAGCGACAGCAACATTAATCCGACCCTGAGAAGGAAAAAACACAGATCTCTTTAATGTCTCATCTGTTTCTCCTAGACGAGATGAAGCGAAGAGCAAATGGAAACGTGCTTAAAGGGATAGTTCACCCAAAAATGAAATATAATAACAAAATGATCATTTATTCACCTTCGAGTTGTTCCAAATCTGTATACATTTCTTTGTTCTGATGAACACAGAGAAAGATATTTGGAAGAATGCTTATAACCAGACAGGTCTTGCCCCCCCTGACTCCCATAGTAGGAAAAATACTTTTGTTGAACACAAAAGAAGACATTTTGAAGAATGTAGGACAGCAAACAGTTCTGGGAAACTTTTGACTATTGTATTTTTTCATACTATGGGAGTCAATGGGGGGGAAACATGTCTGGTTATGAGCATTCTTCCAAATATCTTTCTCTGTGTTCCTCAGAACAAAGAAATGTATACAGATTTGGAACAACTCGAAGGTGAGTAATGATACAGAATTCTCATTTTTGGGTGAACTATCCCATTAAGTCTCATTTGCGTCTCAGATATTTCTCATGAGTCAGAAATCTCAAAAACGTCTCCATTATGGTTTCAGAAGACATCTCAACAATGTGCTGAGCTCAGATTTGTCAACTGGGATCAAAAGTCAATATTATTGAAGATCTCAACATGAACTCAAAGATTTAATCAAATTAACCCAAATCCAGGTTATTTTACCTCTACAATCTACATTCATTTCACACCTCCATACTATGACATCAATGACAACAAATATGTTGTTTTTGCATGAAAGCCCACAGTTTACCAGAGATAAACTTTGTAAAGACTCCAATAGTTTAAAAATCAAAAATCTGTCGGTGATAAAAGCCGTTCTTTCTCAGTGTGAATGGGCCTCAAACCCTCTATAATCCATTGGCTCTGAATCATGAATATTCGTGCTTCTGAATGCACGCTGACAGGAATTGTCCTCCTATGAGATGATGAGTAAATACAGAGAAAAGTCCACAACAAACAGACTTAAACCTCCCCCACGTTTTTCGGTAAACCAAAACATTATGCTAAGTAGCGTCAGTATCTGGCCTCAGCTGGAGAAGGAGGGACACATGGTGCTTGCTGGGTCATGAACAATGTCTTGGCTTCGGTTGGTCTCCCCGCTGGGCTGCGAATCAGCAGGCCTGCTGTGAGACTGAGATGGAAGATTCTAGACCTTCAGCGCAGGCCTTTAGATGGGCGGTCAGATGCCATGAAGCACGTCGTCCCTCTTTCATATCTGTTCCGCTCAATTGCGTTTTATAAACTCTGTGTTCCTTTTATATCCCAGTGAGCATAACAACGTTGCGATGTCCTTTAGCATGATGCTGTTGTTGATGTTGTTAGCATGGTTTCATTGTATTTCCTAAAAAATGGGCTATTATTGTAAAAATTCGTACAATGTAAGACCATGTCCAAATAACTACGTTTTCGTGTTAAAAACGCTCTTCATCCACACTAGCGCGTTTATGCATTTTCTAGGTTCTGTCCATCCACACTTAAACGTCCTGAATACCTTTTTTGCTTTTTTGTCTTATTATAATGTCGCGCTTTCAAAAACCTCCATTGTCATGACAAATACGCCGTCTCAGTGTGCACGGCAGGCCAAAACGGAAAGAAAATGATTCGTATGAAACGTATTCATGGGGACAGGTTCTAAATCATACGAAAATGTATGATCATTAAAAACCACTACGGAAGCCTCGCGTCTAAAACTAACCACCAGTTGCGCAAAAGAAGGTTGTACGTATAAATGAATTACCTCGTAAAAAAAGTAATCATGTAATTCATCTACTGAACATCCAAAAGACTGGACTATTACTAGTATTCATGTTTGCTACATAAAATGTATATTTTGGCTAAACTGTTTTGTAAATTTGGACTTAGTTGCAACGGGGAACATGCACACGGGATGATGACGTACATCCGCTAAAATCTTAGCCAGCTGTGTTACATCCGGCGCAGGTAGCGTCCATAAGGAACAATGAAGTTTTTCATGCGGTCATTTCAAGATGCACCTCAGATGACGGTTAATGACTTAAGTCAAATTCTCCAAACACTACGTCATACATAGACATCCAAAAACAAAAAATGCTTCAAGCTAAGCTGGCTGAGATTTTAGTGGAAGTATGTCAACGCCTCGTGAATATACCCCAATTGGCTACAAATGTATTTATAAATTGTACTGAACATAATTGATTTTTTACAATATAATTCGTAATTCACAAGTATTTTAAGCTGATTTTTTCGTAATCAAAATCAAAAAGTGATGGAAAATGATATACTGGTCACTTTTTAGTTTTGTTTAAAAAAATATAAAACTGTAACATCGTCTGACTACAAATATTTCTGAATTGCTATAAGCTCATTACCTTACTGTAAACACAACGTCGACCAAGTTTTGCATATTAAATAAAATCTCAAAGGGCTTCGCACAATTGGCTAATCCATTGGATGCATTGGGTGATCTCCACAATGAAGTTTACTTCCATTGTCCACCTCTGTCAATTGTTATATAGCTTTTGAAAAGCAAATGGCCCTTGTTCGGCATTAATCGAGTCACTCCCCCTCTTAAACCCCCTTTAGTGTCAGCGCAAACTCGCATAAACTGAAGAGGAGATTTGACTCATGCGGCCGGCTAGAAGAAAGCCAGACTTACTGATTCGAATGGCCGAGAAAGGCCTTTTGAGCCCCAGGAGTGCATGCGGACAGCGCTGGCTGGGAATAGATTGATGAGGCAGCTAAGTGGGCCTCAATGAGCCGGTGAAAGAAGGTGAAAAGCCCACACGTAATCACAGCCCAACGCCACTCACCGCCATTTCCATAATGTGCCACTCGCTGATGGCGCCTGATGTAAGATTGAATATGTTCTGTGTGATGTTCAATGCATTCTAATGATGTACTTGAAAACAGATTCACTTGAGGAATGGAGTTGAATGGAGATGGTTAGTGAATATATGAATCACAGTACGTTCGACTGCGTTCTCTGTCCCCATATGGAAGACCAATGTTTTTGCAGTGAATGAAAATCCTGTTCTAGCATTTTGTCTCATTTTCCCAGCAAAATGTCAAAGACTATGACCTCGTAGCCTAAATAAATTTTTGTAAAGTTTATACCTAAAAAAGAAACTTCTCAGCAACAGGGAAAAAAGATTAACTTCATTAAATCAAGATGCACTTTCTGAAAACACATATAATTTTTGATGTATATATCTCAATATTGTGTTTCAATGTAGTTCTATTTTTTAATAAGTTTTTTTTTTTTAGATTTTATAGATAGACAAGATTTGGTAGATGGTGACCAATGGGAGAAACAATGTTAACTCATTGTGTAGATTATCTAAATACTGATCAAGACGAAAAAAGATGTACTCTTTTTTCATAGAAACCTACCCATGAGAAAGTTAAATCACAGATTAGATTTGTTCAATATCTCAGTTACACTTTAAGAAAAAACATAATTTTATAGAATTTTACAGTTTTTTCATGTATTATGTCATAAAAACTGTAATTTTGAAATGTTCTATTGTTTTTCAGAAATACGGTAAAAACCGTCATATTACAGAAAAGACCACAAATTTACAAGAAAAATAAGGGAAAGTGTATTTTCACAGGAAGGGAAAGTGTATTTTTACAGGAAGAACAAACTTATTTCATAGAATATTTCTGGCGCCCCATGTCTGTTTTTAGGGGATTTTAAAAAAGTGTATTTCTTCTAGATATCAACAAGATTACATGGACAACAAATGGAAACTTCTGCTTAGGTCTTAGGTGCATCACAGATATTTCTCCTGATAAAAAGAGTCAGAAATCTTACAAATGTCTCTGTCATAAGAGTTTCAAAAGAGATGTCAAGAATGTCTCAAACTAAGCTCAGATTTGTCAAATCTGCAATCAAAAGTCAAAATTATTGAAGATCTCAACATGAACATGGACGAAACATTTCTCCCCAAATTGACCCACAACCACATTATTTTACCCCTACAAACTGCAATCATTTTACACCTCCATACACATATTTTAATCCCATTTTTAGTTGTGTGTCATGTATGTCTGTATAAACTGTGAATGAAAACAGTATGCTGCAAATCTTCTTTGCTTTCCAGCCTGATGAAATCCATAAACATCAAAAGATCAAATCTGTCGACTCCATTTGAAACTAAAGTTCCCCTCTGTGACCATCCGTTTTTTAGTAGCTGGCTGATAATGGACTGTACAAGCACTACAATAGCATTAGCATACTTTAGAGTTTTATATAAGCAGAATAATTGGACGGATTCTAATTTCCAGTCAGTTGAGAGGAACCTACAGTGAACCTTCTCCCTTAAAATCGCTCCACATGAGAATAATCACACGAAAGCCAGAAATGGCAAACAGGACAGTTACCTTTAACATCAAAATAAAAGACCCCAAACCCATTACGCTAAAGAACATAAGCATTGAACTAACACATGAAAAAAGAACAAAAGGTACTGAACATGTGCTGTCAGTTGTAGTGAATTACAGGAAGTCACAGACGTGTCATTCTTTAAGCCACACATGTGTTAAAGACATAATTGCGGATGTTATTATTTGCTTTAATAGACATATGTGAAACACACTTCACTGTTGCGGCGGATGGATAACAGATCTCAATAATGACACGATTAATTTATTCAAAGTTCCCACACTATTTGACCGATAAATTATCCTTAACGTATGATCTGGCCTGGCATTTGTGATAGTTGGATACAGATTTCTTTAAATTAAAATTCATAGTAATTCTATAATAAATCATTCACACTAGTTTGTGAACCAATTCATGAGCAAGATTACCTTTACACAAGCAATATCTAGGCCTTGTTGGTTTATAGAGCAGACTACTTCTTTAAGTATTTTTTCTATTATTTACATCAACGAGGGGCACAGTATCAATTCATTCATTCATTCATATAACCATGCATTTTGTTGCATTTCTCAAAAAAGTAGTCAACCCCTTTCAGAAAATGAGTGCACTTCAAGTTCATATGATAAAAATATACTTAAGTATAGTTTTTGTTGTAAGTATACCAGTGGTATACTTGTTTCACTACTGCTTTGGACTAAATTGGTCCACTTTTTAAAGGATCCAGTCTTTTGCTGTTTATGAGGCTTTGATTGTGTTTTTTGGGTGTTTAACAATAGATGTTCATATTTCTAATTTAAAAAAACGATTATATTTCACATATTTCAAGTCTATTGCTCACTGCTGTCCCTTTTCTAACAAAACGACAGGATTTCTTCCGGTCTATATAAAGTCCCTCCTTCCGAAACGCTCTGATTGGTAAAGCTGACCAGATCTGTCGTGATTGGTTCTCCGCTTAGACTGTGTGTGTGAAGATGTCCCACCCATACCATATCAGCGAGCTTCCGCTTCTCAGGCTGTTGTGATTGGTCGGTGCCCCTCTCATGGCACGTGTATTCATAAGCTTTGGCTTTTAGCAATAAACAGTAACAATGGCGTCAACTTCACTTTATCAGATAAAAACATGCGGATTGATCGAAGTGTAACAGAGGTCTGCTTAGTCCATGTGCAAACGTCAATCTTTCTTAGAGATCACACATTTCTACTATGGTGAGGGAAATGACACCGGACCGAATGGCGTCAGATATATTAATTAACACTAAGAACAGAAGCGTTAGTTTTGCCTTTTTATATTGGACCCGAATTGGATAATAAAACAAGCAGATTGACCAGGAGACATTTGCAAGCAGGACTTCAAAGGACGTTTCATAGAAGTGCACAATATCAGTGTATTACACAGAACAGCTTTCACAGCCGATGTTAAAGTCATGGAAGCTGTTATTTGACCGCTGGTTATCTTAGAATGTGTGTAGCTGAATTCTTATGACCAGCTGAAGGACTTTGTTGAAAGTGAAAGTAGTTTAGCGCATAGCTCAGTCAAATGTTTACAATCTCTGATAACCAAACACTACTCCAAACACTGTTTTAGTGTTCCTCTTCTCAAAGGAAGACCTCGCCCCTCTTTTGGCGTTATTTTTAAGGTTATTAAAAGCACTCGGAAAAGTGACGTCATGTACCCGGGAAGTAGAGGGATGTAGTAGTAGAGGGCTGTATTCCGATCCAGCCGTTCTCTGTAGTCCATAAAAAGCGAATTCTCTTAAACACAATATCTTACTTGGCACTGAACTTTGAGCTTTATCATTTTGCAGGTATTGTTTATGCTCTAACAGCAACATTGCACACTAACTAAAGGTTGAAAAATGCGATCGCGGGGAATGGGACCTTTAAGGGTATAAAAGTACACTTAGTAGATACAGTAGAAAACGTTGAGTACACTATTAGTTTACAACTATGTTTTTGTGAGCACTGCAACTATACTATATGTGAACTGGGTATAGGCATTTTAAGTATATTCTTGACTGAAAGTATCCCTTCTTATTTTTTGTTTAAAAGACATGTACTAATAGCTCACAGGCAACTCACTTTTTCAGCTTTTAGCAACATTGGCCGGCTAACACACAATGCCTGTTAGCAGAACTTTGATATCAGCTGAAGCTGACAGAGACAGAACGACGTTTGATACACAGCATGGGCTAAAACGGCTAACAACAAATTATGAGGCGCCACAGCTAACCACACGGCGTGTAGCGTTCAGAGCGCTGTCTCTTGCACGGAGATAAACAATGATACGCAAACGCATTAGCACTTACTTGCTGGCATCCCCTGTGGGGGATCATTTCATTAGTCTGCCTATAAAGAGCATTCATTTTCATGAGTATGGAGACACACCCGTCCAATACCAAAAAAGTGACACAAAACCAAACAAACAAAAGGGGTCCAGTTAAATCAGTAAAATATTTCATTGATTATTTACATATCATGGGTGCCAATTATGGCAACCTGGACATTTGCCTTTTGGAGGGTCTGTGAAGAAAATGCCCGCCATCGTAAATAAAATATGTATATTTATTCTCATGTCAACTTGGAGGTAGAGTTTTCAGAGATCTGGGTCAATAAATTATAGATGATGTCTTATCTAAGAGAAAAAAGTGTGTGGTGTGTTTCTAAACAGAGATCGTTTCATCTTGCTCTCGATTTAGCCTGTTTCATCCGTCTGGATAAATATCTCCGACCATTTCATGACTGACCCTGTTTTTATATGCTGAATCGAAAAGTATTTTTGATCTGTGCTGTATGTCTTTCTCAAGCACAAAAAATAGACTTTGCACTTTTGACCCTTCACAGTTTTAAAGACACTGCAGACTTGATCGGAAGTCTGATTATACATTCATAATTTTCTATGTTTACACACTGTACATCAAGGCTGAAAACTATAATGACAAATGGAACATCCAATAGGCTTTATTCAAGGCAATAATGGGTTTAATATGTAGTTGTTGAGTGCCACTGTAATGGTGGTTTGTGGGTTGGCTGTTAAGGATCCTTCATGCTAGATTAAAACCGTATTTAAAAAATGGCTGCATGTTGCAAAATGTCTCTATTAATCCAATCAATTGCAAACATTTGACAGAAATGGCAAAACGTATATAAAACAGCATATACAAAATGCTTTGATGGCTTTGATCCATCAATGCTTTGATGTATTTTCATTAACTGACTTTTTATCTGCTTTTAATACAGTTAACATATTAATTATTGAATTTCCTTCAGAACCTACAAGTCAACACTTGTTTTAGGAGTAACCTAAAAGAGTAAATTGTTTTAAATTGAGTAATATTATTCTAAATGCTGGTGCCCCACAGGGCTGTGTCTTGCCACCTGTTTGAGTTTCTATTGCTTGTTTTTTATCACTAATCACCATTTATACAAATGTTTTAAAGACATTACTGTTAAATCTTGTTAAATCCTGATGATTTCTACAGTGTTCAATGTGTTAACACTGCTCATTGAGGGGAAGCATTTAGTTTGTTCCCCCTTTGCTTCTTGTTATGCAAGAACAGACAGACGGCCTCCATTAAAGATGTATGGCTTTGAGCTTAAAACAGTCCCTGTTCATTAATTAATTGACTATTATGTAATATTAGTGAATGATTAATATAGTGCATGATGAGACATAATCACTGCTAAATAAATGATTTGGTTAGTTTCATTTTACAATAATAGCTTAAGCAAAGTGTACATATGTTTATCAGTTGTTAAATACAGTGCACTACGTGAATAAACTAAATTCTGGTATAATTTACCAATGGAAAGCCACATATTCAACCAAGGATTTTACATCTGCCTAGAGATGTTACGGTGAGTGTTTTGAATGGGTTGACTGCTATTGGACAACTCTTCATTTACTGTATTCATTTACATCTTATTTGCTGTCTTAAAACTAGGGAACCAGGGGGTTTAAAACGGATAGTCTTCCTAATTTTATTTTTATAATGTTCACTCAAAATAGAAAATGTCGTCATCACTTTAGAATATTCATTTTTGGGTGAACAATGTCTTTAAGAATATTATAGCTCATGCCAAGCCTGCGTTCTGTATATGTTTGTCTAACACTATGTGCTGAACATCACGTATTACAATAGACTTGTTGTTTATGGTGTCAAGCACACAGTAGCAGGCAAACTCAGTTTCTTTTATTATTATGTATATAAACTTTCAATTTTGCATTTATTTCTTCATTAAATCCTTGTATATTCTCCTGTAACCGCACTACTTAAGTGCACTGGACTAAATGAAGTGTAATCAATTGTAAATAATTTGAATTGAGTGAAGTTGCTCAAAATGATGTTGGTTCAGTCCAGCTGTAGATATGATTTTGTTTTTTTTATAGGGCTGTCAATTTAACATTGATATAGTCATAATTAATGCGATTAATCAAGCCACTGACCTGACTATAATTGTTGTGATTTGCGAGTCAATAAGCCTCTCCATATACACACATAGAATGTATCAACGAAAAGGTAATATTACCAACAATACTTTATACCAATATTCAACAATACTTTAGGATTAGGTATTGGTTCAGGGTTAGTAGAATGTTATTATGCTTAACTTTTTTACATTCATGCGTTTGGCAGATGCTTTCATCCAAAGTGATTTGCAGTGCATTCAGGTTATACATTTTTTCCAGTATATGTGTTCCCTGGGATTCGAGCCCACAACCTGAATGACAAGAACGTCTCGGTTACGTATGTAACCTCGGTTCCCTGATGGAGGGAACGAGACGTTGTGTTGAGAGACGACTGGGGTTTGATCTTGAGAACCTATCATCTCCGAGAGGAATTTCTAAACGCCAATAGGATTGGCGAATGGCCCGCCCACGCCAGTCTCCGCCCCGTGCATACGGGTATAAAAGGAAGATGGCGGCGGTCATTCACTCACCTTTGTGCTGAGGAACCTGAGAGAGAGTTCTCGGTCACTGCAGCGGGTCGGCGCAGTGATGTGGCATGAAGACACAACGTCTCGTTCCATCAGGGAACCGAGGTTACATACGTAACCGAGACGTTCCCCTTCAGTCGGTCTCTCGACGTTGTGTTGAGAGACGACTGGGGAAGTATCTACACACGCCACGGCACTAAGCCGCATTACGACCTCCAGCGGAGCGACAGTGACTGGTCTAGCGAGTCAACTGAGTGCTATCGCGAGATGTAATCTTCCAGTGGATTCAGTATCAGACATACTAAGAAGCTTCTACTGACGGTCATCACGGAAGGTGGCGTTACCCCTGTAACGAGGTCCCTTCCGGGCCGCACTGGGAAAAAACACTACTCTCCCATGAAGAGTGTGTTGCGGAGACCACATCCTACCACGTGGGGAGGTATATGTGGAGGTATAAGGCATGGTCTTCCCATGGGGAGAGCGCATGCAGGAATGTGTCAACCCGACTCGGGGGACAGTATACTCGGTGGAGAGCCACCGGAGGGGAGGTCACAGATTCGCCTATAGGGGAAAACGTGAAGAAGAATCTACATACGGGACTACCCTGTAGGGGAGTCACTACGTATGGGGCATTAGTCCAAGTATAGGGGTCCGCCTGACTAGGGGTGACTCTACCAGTACTGGACTTGGTTCAAACAGATCGCTCCGCCCGATCTATTACCAAATGCCATGCTAATGATGGATGGAAGCCTATACTTCACCCTAAGGGGGGAATAGTAGGGAGGCTGATAGCGCACGCTACTCGCCTGAAGAGGGGAGAAGGCGCTTTCGCAGGCGTACGTCCAGGCCAGATGCCGGCCCCTATCCTTGTCGGACGCGGGCTGACACCTGTTCCACTCAGAGGTTGCAAAACCTCATGAAGGTACTGGGCGTAGCCCAACCCGCAGCACTGCATATGTCTGCCAGAGTGGCGCTCTTGGTCAATGTCCACGAGGAGGCACGCTCCGTGAGGAGTTGGCTCTCACTACAAGTAGGCATTGACCAGGGGATTGGTACGCCAAACGGCATTCACAATCCAGCGCGCCAACTCTGTTTGGAGACAGTCCTCCCCTGGGGCTGTCTCTGGAACAGACAACGGCTGCTCAGAGCTCTAAGGGCTCTGTGTGCGGTCATGAACAACGCGGTATGCGCGTAGGACACAGCACGTAGAGGTTGGGTCTTTCTCCCGGAGGGGAGCGCCTGCAGGCTCACCATCTGACGGAAAGAATGATGGGAACCTTGGGCACGTAACTGGGCCTGGGTCTCAGGATCCCGTGAGAGTTACCAGGGCCAATTCTAGGCACCCCGAGGACACGGAAGCCTGAAGGTTCCCCATCCTCTTGATGAAGCGAGCGCCGTCAGGAGCGCGCAGTCTTCATCGTACCCGAGGAAGAGAGGCGTCTCCGAGGGGCTCGAACGCTCAAGTGGGTGTGCGAGGTGGATTTACCCTCCTCGCACCTAGAGGAACCTAGTGACCAGGTCGAGCTGACCGAGAAACTTACCCTCCACATGATAGTGCTGAGCGGCTAAGCGGCTACACACACTTCAATGTGGACGAGGAGAGGTTACTCTCCAGTCTCTGTTGTAAAAATGTCAACACTAACCTGATCTGCAACTCCGTGGGTTCTCTCCTTGGGAGGAACACCCGGATGAGAAGAGACGCCACTCGTAAGCCCTAAGCTGCATGGCGGGGGGCTCTAGCCAGCTGGATGGTCTTAGGACCATCGGCGGCAAGCCGCTCAAACTCTCCTCGTCCCGTCCAAGGACCAGGCATGGAGGATCCAGAGGCCTGGAAAGGGGGCCATACCGTGCCCTTCCCCTGCGGACGATCGTCAGGGGAATCGGTCAGGGGGGGGCTGTCATCAGAGCCATCAGGTCTGGGAACCAAGTCTGGTTGGGCCAGGACGGCGCAACTCGTAGGACTTGGTGCCACTCCTCCCTGACCCTGCACGGTCTGTGCAGGGAGGCTCACTGGGGGGGGGTTCTTCTCTTGTCTCGCGGTCAGCTGTGCGCTAGGGCGTCCTTGCCGAGGGAACCCTCGGTCAGGTAGGCCCAAGCGAGGATGGGTGGGGTTCAGGCAGTGTCCTGCCGAACCGCTCCCATCAAGCCGAACTGCGCGGAGATGGAGTCGCCATTCTCCACGGGGAGTTTCCTGCCGAGAGAGCGCATAGGCTGTCCGGTACAGGTTCTCCAGCATGAATGTGCTTGCAGAGACTTGTTGACTCCATAGGGGGAGGCGTCGGGCGGGTTGCGACTTTCGCCGTGAGCGTGTGCCGCCCTCGAATGAGTACGCCACGGCAAAAAATGTGCTGTCCGACCGGACTAGCATGTATGTCCTGCACTAGGGGCAAAGCCTCCTCAGTGCCAGAGGACAGTCGACAACTCCAGGCACTATGTGCCGTCACAGTTGGGACCCGTCCCAGTCCGCTACTGCGTGCCCGTTGCACACTGCCCCTCATCCCTTCAGGGGTCAGCCGTACCACGACGCGCCTCGACCTGCCCGCGGAACCCCTGCTCGGAAGGGTCAAATCTGACCAGGAATGAGGGTACACCAGCACTGAGGCGTAACCGTCATCCGCCTAGCGTTGGGGTGCTACACCGTTCCCGGAACCCGACTCTGAAGCCAGTGCTGAAGCGGTCATATGGACATCAACCCGAGCAGGATACCCCTGCCGAGGATGTCATGCCCAGGAGCCTCCGAAGTGTTTTCGGTGGGACCGCTGGACCCTACCTGATCCGTGTCAGGTAGTGCAGCACTAACTGTGCGTGCTCGCAGTGAGCCTGGTATCCAATACAGAGTCTAGTTCCATACCGAGAGAAGAGGTGCTCAGCGTTGGGTGAGCAGGCTCTTATCCCAGTTGACCTGAGGCCCGAGACGGTCTAGGTGCCGAAGCACGAGGTCCCTCGCGTGCCCAACATCTCACGAGTGTGCCCAAGGCAACAGTCGCCGAGACAGCTGAGAATTCGCACGCCTGTACCCAGAGGGGACAAGGCGGCCTCACTGAGTTTATACAAACCCGAGGAGGCAGGGCCAGACCGAAGGGTTGGATGCTGTATTGCCACGCTCTTCCCTCGAGCACGAACCGCATAACGGCCGGTGTCGAGGGAGGATGACATACGCATCCTTCAGGTCGATTGCCACGAACCAATCCTGGCCAAGATGTGCACCTGCGTCAAGATCCTAAACTGCAGCCGGAGGTGCCTGTTAGGAGATGCAGATCCAAGATGGGGCGCTGCCCCGCCCCCCTTTTTTCAGGCACTATGAAGTATAGGTGTAACCCCAAGGACATCTCGGTTATCAGGACGGAATCGACCACATGTTCGCCGCGGGGCGGCGACCTCCTCCCGAAGTGCGGGGGCATTCCATCCTCGCACCGAGGTGAACGGAATGCCCCGAGACTTCGGTGGGCGCATGGCGAACTGGATCGTATAACCGAGATGGATCGTCCTCTCCAGCCACCGAGACGGGCTGATGCACCGTGACAACGGGGTCAGAGAGGCGATCTCCTTCACCATACCTGGGAGGGCTGGTTCGATGGCTGACAGAACGGTCACCTCGCACCATGGGGGAGGTTGACGGTTCTGTTGACTTACCTGCTTTGTGGCGCTGGTCGACCAACGTCACGTGGAGGTTGTGTTCGGCCGCGCTATCCATCCTCACCACCGTCTGCTTGAGGGTGCTGTGGAGGAAGGGAACCCAGGGAAGACAACTCTCTTAATGAGGAGGTGGGTGCTGGGCCTTGGAAAAGGCCCGGACTTGATGGAGACGCAGCAGGTAGCGTCTCGTCCCGACCCCGCGAAGAATGGCAGAGTCGGACCCGATGTTTCCCCCGGGTTCGTCCCGTCAGGGCCGCTTGGGGTCCTCCCTTGCGGGCTGCTGACGGGGGGGGGTCGCTCTCCTCCGCGTTGGTCTGCGTCTCGGGCGGGCTGCCCTCTGGGAGAGCCCTGCGCCGGAGGCACCACTGCGGAGGGGCGGGGCTGTCGGGAAGCAGGCTGCGCTCGGGGACGTGACGACCTGTGGGTGGTCATGCCGCGGCGAGGCAATATCTGCGGTATTGCCCTAGTCTGCTTCTGCACCGCGGAGAACTAATGACGTCCTCCACGGTGTCTCCAAACAGCCTGGCTTGCGAGATAGGCGTGTCCAGAAGGCGGGCCTTCTGGACGTTACCTATCTGTGCAAGGCTTAGCCACAGATGCCTTCCTTAGGCCACCATAGTGGGCATCGACCGACCCAGTGCTCCTGCCGTGGCCTTCGTCGCACGGGGCACGAGGTCTGAGGCAGTGTGCAACTCACTCATGCGAGTGGGGTCAGGCTTCCCTTCATCCAGGTCCTTCAGGGCTTTAGCCCGAAAGACATGGAGGATCGCAATGGCGCGGAGGGCGGAAGCAGCCTGTCCAGCAGCGTTATAAGCCCTCGACCCAAATATCGAGGAGAGCCTACACGCTCTGGACGGGAGTCTAGGTCGACGCCCCCAGGTGGCAGCCGTCTGCGGGCACAGGTGCACCGCTACAGCACGCTCCACCTGGGGGACGTCAACATAGGCTCGGGCAGCTCCGCCCTCCAGGGAAGTCACAGCTGTAGAGCTCACAAGTGTGGACGCACCGAAAGGGGCACATTCCACGACCTCGTGAGTTCCTCATTTGATTTGATTCAATTTATTGTCATTACACATATAACAAGTACAGTGTAACGAAATGGATTTAAGAAGAAAAATACAGCAAAACATGAGGTAAGTGGGGAGAAAAAAAAACACAGATACAATAATACACCATAGACAAGACTTGCAACAGGGTAAGATAATCCAGCTCCGAAAGCAGCCATCCGATCCAGTGCCATTATAGCGCCGCTCAACGAATCTGTTTTCCAGGCTGGCGGTTCAAAGCATGCGGAGGGTTGGGAGTGATAAGTCTGTATGTGTGTGTGTGTGATAGTTCTAAGTCTTTGGTTGGGGAGGAACGCAAGAGCGTCTCGCTGCAGTGCTCCCACAGGGTTAAATTTTCCAGCTGCCTTGTCCAAGGCCGTTTCTGGATCCGGGGAGTCGAAAGATAAGATTGTGATTTGTTTAGTCGGGAAACCGTATTCCAATATGTCACGGCAACCCTCATAGTCCAAGTGGTTCAATGGTGATTCTGACCTCCGATATTATCAATTTTCCTTCCCAGAGCTGTTAGGGTTTCCCTGATGGCAACCATATTTCGGTTAATAGTCTCAGTCTCAATGCTGACCGCTCTTCCAACAGCTTCAATCAAAACGGGCAGCCTTATGACAGATTTTCCCGTTTTATGAATTTTTCGATAACCCAGGGCAAAGCCTAATCCAATCAGCACAAGACCTGTTATCATGGTTCCAAATAGGTAAATATCCTCGATATCCTCGACTGAAAGAGAGCCAGACACACGATCCGCCATCTCTCCCAGCCGTCCATCGTGTAGCCAGCTGCGTACGTTCCGTCAGGACAAGCGGGTTCCCCCGAACCCAATTTTCTCATCGAGAAAATGGTGTCAATTGCGTTGAGAGACCAGTTGATCACTTCCATAATTTTCCAAGTTTGGAGAGCAGTGCAGAGAGAGTCTCTCAGTAGATGAGACGAGACAAGACAGGAGACAAAGCAGGGAAAATATGGGCAGGACGGGGAGTGAGAAAATGCGACCGCCTCCGCTGAGAGCCAAACGAGAAAGTGCACCTCCGGGAGAACGTCACCTGGGTGGTTCGCGGTTTTTCACCACGCCCCGCCCCCAGAAACCGTTCGTTCAGCCGCGAGCGCTTCAGGGAGGGCGTGACGCACCTCAACCCGATGCTCGCGGCCGCCCGGGTTAGCACGGCCGACATCTCCGCGTCGGTTCCCATCACGAGCTCTACCGCTTGTGGGCGGGAGCTCGGAGAGATCGTCCGCGTCAGATGCCAGTAGGCAGCTGTCCGATGCCGCGACAGAGATTTCGTCCTCATCCCGTTTACGAGCCTTCCCGCTATGGAACGGTCAACCGCCGCCCATCGGGGACGCACCAGGTGCGCGAACTGGGGTATGGGCGGTCCGCCAAGCCGGAGCTGGCGGAGCGACATCCATAGAGATCCCCATATCACCCCCGCTGCTCGTCGAGGCGGTCGACTTCGCCGAAGCGGCAGTCAGACTCGCCTGACAAGCGAGCGAGTTGCCGGCAACAGTCCCGAAGAACGTCGCCAGCCGTGACCGCAACACCTTGATAGACATGTCCTCGCAGACAGAACATATCATATCAACAAAACCGGCTTCAGCATGCTTGTTGCCCAAACATGTGATGCGGGTTTCATGGCCGTCTGACTCGGGGATGAGTCTGCCGCACCTAAGGACACAGCTGCGAGACATGCTCAACAACTGGAGAAATATGCTCTTTTAGAATAGGCTCTGTGGTAAACTGCCGAATGTCGAGTGGAAGGCCGTCACGAGAAGGGATCCGCTGCTTCCGCGTCGCGCCGGCAGGAGAAGAAACACTCTCGAAGAAAATAACATGCAACATAAATTGCACTAGTTCCGAAGAACAAAAGGTGAGTGAATGACCGCCGCCATCTTCCTTTTATACCCGTATGCACGGGGCGGAGACTGGCGTGGGCGGGCCATTCGCCAATCCTATTGGCGTTTAGAAATTCCTCTCGGAGATGATAGGTTCTCAAGATCAAACCCCAGTCGTCTCTCAACACAACGTCGAGAGACCGACTGAAGGGGAACAGTGTATTAGTACTATAGTAAGATGCTAAAATAAAATGTTTGTTTCTTTTAATGTCTAAACAGACATTAAAGAACTAGATTTGAGCCATTTTCCCAATTAGAATTTTATTGCAAATATTACCATAATATGCAATCATATTTACAATGTAAAAAAAATATTTTTTACATTTAAATGTTTTATAAATGTTTTTCTTAATTTTGAAGTACAATGCAAATTTTGTTCTCTGGTAATTTGCTGTAAAAATACAGTGTAGTAATTTGACAAATTACAAAGGCAAATAACATCAACAACAATGCTACTACTACTACTACTACTTTTATTATTATTATTATTATTGAAATTTACGCAATTTACAGACCTATTCTAATAACAATACAATTAACATGTGCACATGAACATTTTTATGTGGATTCAATGTAAAGTCCCATGTGAAACACATGGCATTACATGTGAAAAACTGTTCATTTGTTTTTCCTGCCTGTGTATTTATTTACCTTTGAAATGAAATAATGTAAGAATAACATCTGTGTTTTCAATCTGTCTCACACTTGACCTATGTGTCTGTGACCGCAAGAAACGTCACCTTTGAGAATGACTTCTCTATAAACTTCATAGAGGCAGAACCACCCAAACAGAGAATTGTTAGTTTTATTTTCCTTTGATATCAGGAACAGTTTGAAAAGGCCACATTTATACTGAGAAGAATATGAATATGTGCCCTCAGAGTCAAGTCCTCCAGACAGATGATGAATAGCGGCCGCTTTCGGTTTATCCGACTTTTGTGGGTTTTCTGAAGGGAAAAGTTGAGTGTTCCGAAGTGAACCGGTCGGGTTATAAATATGCCAAGCTACAGCTTCCAGTCAGTACGAACATCCGCTTATGAAAGATCTTCTCTTTCTTAGATGAGTCGTAGAGGTCCAGGAGATGTGAATACTCCAACAGATGGTGATGTTAATACGAAACAGATACAAAAGACATATTTTGCCAAAATGTCACAGCCTGCTAACTCCACCAACAGTGAATTTTCCTGAGCAGTGTCGTCAAAACCATCTGCGTTCCCGAAAAACATGTCTCTACAACTTACACTAGCAAGTCTCTCAAAAATGTTTTTTGTTTTGGAGACACGCATCATAATATAAAAAAGGGGGCTTTCAATACACACATGCTCTTAGTTTTCATCCTTGACAGACACTTTACTGAAAACTGGCTAAATGGCTTAAAAAGCACAACCTGAGAAATTTCCACAAGACTGATTCTCCACCTCTGTGACCCAGACACAACAAACAGTTTATGTTGCGTGAGCTTCATAAAATGGAACTTTCAGACACGACTGCCATTTGTAAGGCACTTTTATCCAAGGTCGATGTAAAAAGATGCATAACGCACTACAGGGAATACATCAATCTCCTTCACTGACCTTCCGATGCATATCGAACACAAAAATGTAAAAAAAATCATGTTATTTACCGTCCACCTGGAAACCAAATTGGGTTTATTTACCTGGTCGTTGAGATGTCTCACGATGTACAAACGCCATCGAACTTTGTTGGATGTTATGAAGTTCACGAAACACACAAAGTTCCTCTTCACTTCTTTATCTAGAGAATTTTTGTTTTGGAAGAACACCACAAAATTTCTAATGTTTCAACATCCGTAGGACTGCTGTTGTTTTGGACGACCCATGATTTCCGAGTCCTGTTTTGGTTACTGTCATTCTCATGCGTGCCCATTTTATTAGAATTTGGAATTGTTGTGCTAAAGGAGCATTATCATTTTTGCGGGAAAATACTTCCGGCGATATGAGTGTTATGAGTGTCTCTGCCCATATGCAGGGATAAAACAATTCACCGGTAACGCTTCTCATAATCATTTTCCCCTCCAGACTGTTCACATTTAGCAGCAAGAAAACATAATCTTTCCTAAAATTGTATTTTTATAACAGCTAATACATATTGTTCAAGTCAGTCGAGCATACAGCTATAAAAATATGAATAAATATTATCAATGACATAAAGTGTGTAAATATAATAAAATAATATCAGTCCAAAGTTCAACGTCACTGTTTATCGATCAATGTTCCTTTAGATCTGAAGGCTTATATGTACATCGCAGAAACTGAAGATTTGTAGGCGAAGCATAACTGTACCACCATTTTATTCTATAACAGATTTATTTATTATAAACTTTAACTTTAAGTAGTGAGGAGAATGCGTCCTATAGCTTTGGTTGCATAGAAACAGAAGCTCATGCGAAAATGATTAATACAAATAATATAAACACAGTGTTTAGGCTAGTGAAACACACTTTTGCTGTTGTGTTTTGCAAGTTGTAATTTTGAACAGTTCCGTTTCATAAAAAAATATCATTGTCTTGGTACCTCAATGGGCGAAACCATGGCGGGATCTAAACCAATCAACTTATCGCTCGTGCGGTTTTGTTCTCTTTTTATGCCTCATTCACTGTTCTCCCTCATTTATACTGACATGAACATTGGCCACAACATTTCCCAAGCATTACTGAGAGCCGTTTAGACTCCACGAGTCTTTGTGAATGACTCAGTTTTACTGCCTAATTTCCCAGCAACAGCCGTCTTAATGAAGTACATTAGGATCACATTTAATGAAAGCACTGCAGCGGCCTTAATTCAATTTCAACCCTGAGTGTTTGTAGTCCAATTACATCAATTATGCAGCCGCCAAACACGGCCACAGGCTAAATCTGCAAGGCATTGTTCAAATTCGCATGTTCGGGGCCAATAACAAGGGCAATTAAACTGCAATTCTACATATTCTGAAGATTTCAAGCAGTAAAGTCGTGCTTAAATGTACAGAATGTAAAACTGAAAACATATTCTGTTAAAGGCTACCAGAGGAATTTTTAGAAACGTTTTAGTGTGGAATTAGGGGTGTCACAATATACCTGCATTGACAAGGAACCATTAATATCGATACAATTTCGACTTAGCAACAATAGCTATACATTTTCTCTCCATGTCTCTATACTCATATTGTGAGTGTGATTTATTACCCCCCCAAAAAATGAGAAAACACAAAATAAAGTTTAAGATGTATTTGACTGAAAGCATACTTTTTTTAAATAAATGCAATAGATACCGTGATAATACAGTAATCGTGATTTATTTTGGCCACAATAAGTTTGATATCATGAGACCCCAGCGAACTTGAGCTATTGCATCCTTAACCCATGAACTGTTGTGTGATAAACAATTTTCGATTTTCCAACCTGATCCCGTTCTCATGGGAATTCGTAACTATTTTACAAGGTGGCTTATTCGTATGAATTCGTATGTTGTGAATAGTACAAAAACTTACGATTACTAGAAAAAAGCAATACTGAAGCGCCACCTCTGACCCGGCCTATAACCTTAACGGCGCTAACGCGAAAGCAAATCGTACGAAAATATACGAATGCGATCGTACAAATTAGTAAAAATTGCGCACATAGTAAAACAGTTGTTTTTTAACTATATAACAATTATTGCGGTTAAAATCACGGTAATGATATTAGCACGGTATCTTGACTTTTTTTATGAATATGACATAAAATATGAACTGTAATATATTAAATTATATAACACAATAAAATATTATACAACACAATATAATAGAAAACAACTTAGGAGTTGGGTAATAGTAAATTGTGTGGATTTTATTTACATTTCAATGGCGTTTGTTGCGCTCATGTTGTGTAAGAGTTTTCTGCTTTGCTTTGCGCATAAAAACATTATGAATCGAAAAATAAAAAAATTAAGAAATTTGGCACACTTACACAAAGCATTCACAGATATGAATGCGCGTTAACTCTGTCTATATTACACACATCAATACAGAAAATATGTTAATAATTAAATTATAGAAAATTAACCAAGGACTGCCTCTTAACAGGACAGTCAATGACTTTTTACTTGCCATTTTCACCCATATACTGTATGTACAATAGATTTCCTCCCTTTTGAGGCTTGAACTGATACCTTCTGGTTACCAGCCAACATCTTCAACCACTGAGCCACGTCGGCCACCAAAAGAGTGCCGAGCATTGTTTGGAAAGTCATTTCAAGTTGTCACTCTCATCCAATCCTGGTGAGCGGTGCCAGGCAGATGTCATGGAAAGTTGGAATACAAAGCGGTTCGCTCAGCATGACTCAGATCTACAACCTCCCCCAGAGAAGAAGAGCAGGAGATCTGGCTACTGTTCGCTTCCCTCGAAAACAACAGAGGATTCCAAGATCCCGCTGGAAACCATTCTGACAGTAGACTATGATGGCCGAGTAGGCATGGGATACAAAACACTTTTCTCTTGAGTACTTTGATTTATACCATCCTACCAGGGTGAGGTGATGGACCACAGCACTAATATCCATTTGCTCCACACAGATCAATTTGTACCATGACCAGGAGGTTCAGAATGGACTACTTGCACATATTTTGGATTGGTAAAATAGTTAAACAACTGAGATTCCATCAGGGAAATGCTGAGTGGATCTGGCAGATTTGAGTTGCCGAAAAGCTGCCTAGTAGCAGTTTACTGAAAACAAGATGCTATTGTTAGTGTTCTAAACTTTCTGACAAAAGAAACAGGAAAATAAGTGGAATATGAATCTCACCAGTTTTGTGCTCTGTGTTTATTAAAATCATTTACAATCTTCTGTAAAAGTTAAAAAGACGATCACCTTTGGCACATTCAACATGGTCTCCAAACGGATTTACAACATGTAAATTAAAAGTAATGTATAATATATGCGTTGGCCTATATATAGCCTACATATATCTACATTTGAGTAAACCTTAAATGCTGTCAATTCAATATTGTGTATTGTATCGTAGGCTGTGTTTTTACCCTATTTGAGGAAATAAACCTGTGCTCACCAAAGTACATTATTTACATTGTCGAACATCTTACACCCAACACCGACTCAAGATTTATGGGCGGTGGCATAACACCGCTGTGTTAGACCAGGGTAAGTCTTAATGAGGAGAGCCTGACATTTTAATACACCTCCGTCCTCTGCCAGAACAGCCAGCCGTTACTCTAATGAGAATTATATAGTGCAGAGTTAGCAGAAAAATTGACGTCTGCATGTTTTCGTTAAAAACACATTCATATTCTCTCCTCCTCAACGCTTTACATAACCAACAGTCGCTCTGGGGTTGAGAGAATAGTGTTTAATATGTGACATGCTGAAAAATAGGCCACACCCACTTCTTATATCATCATCTTGGATCAATGTCACTCAGGTGTTTAACAGGTGGTATGAAGTTTTCCTAAAGGTTTTCGCTGAAAGGTTTTGTGCTACTGCAACATATTCATTTCATTTTTTTACAAAGATTTTGTTAGAAATAGAAAGTAGAAGATGTAAAGCTGCAATTCCTAACTTTGGTTTCTCCGTCTTTACTTTAGTTTCTCTCTGTCGCCATCTCTGTTAGAAACATATCACTGCAGGTTACTTTACTCCATGAAGAAACATGCTGGTAATGACATATTTTTATATATACTTAATCAATTAATTTAATGAAGGGTTATTCTTTACAATCTTTGTCTGCTAATGCATAAATGTAAACTTTACTTTATAAATACAGTACTCTCATATATTTCCACAGTTTACCTTTCTCTTGGTCGTCTGCATTTTTTACACATTTGACCAAACGAAAAAAAGAAAGTATGACATTTGTGGGAATGCTTTGTACGTCCGACAATATTCTCAATGAGAAATACGTTCAAACTTTTTTAATGTGTATTCAACAGCAAAATCCCGCTGCAAGATCTGCAGATTCTGTAGCCATCTTTAAGAATCGTCTGAAAACGCATCTCTTCCGTCAACACCTGACCGATCAGATCTGACTTCGCTGAAGAACTTCTATGAAGCACTTAAAGTGGTTCCCCTATGATTAAGAACCAATAACCATTTTGTGTGTACAAAGCCAAAAGGGATGTCCAAATGGGATATTTTCACAATATTTGTTTTAGTGACCCTACAGGTTCTTTTAAACATCAAAATAGGAAATTATGAAAGTTAATGAAAAACTTAACTTGGCTAAGGCAAGGATTTAACAAAATTACTTTGCAGTCATTCTTCTGACTCGTCATTCAAGCTTTGCTCATGTGATTTGTGTTTCTGTTTGTGTCAAACCTCTTCAAGCGTTTGTCTTCACACTCCAAACCCAACTACACACACCACACACATGAAATCGTCAATACATCGTTAACAATATATTTGAATAAAAAGCAAATTCGTCAATTTTCTAAAGTTAGACATAACTTTTGGCCACTGCTATGAATGTTTTTATCTATGAGGTTTCACAGATGTCATCTAAAGGACGTCAGCTTGAACAAACCCCAAAATATTCCCTTAAGTAAGTTGAGAGCCACAGTCCGGTCTCCATTAATTTAACCCGGTGTATTCTCATATACTGACCGACACTTCTCTTAGCATGACCCTTTCGAGCTCCAGAAGCCTGAGAAGATGAAAACGCTTTGTTCACGAGCGATTCTTCCCGCGGCATTCAGCTTCAAATCAATTGTAGTGTTGAACAAAGAGCGAGCCCCGGGTTTGATATTCAACAGACTCCGAGTATCAATACTCGCTGGCCTTCTCCCACCCATCCCCCCGTTCTCATCTGCGATGGTGCACGTTCGGTGCGCGCGGAAGACCTCACGTTCCCACTGGCCGTCAGCGCGAGCTCTGAGGACCAGAGGTCAAAGGTCACGGGGTCCTATGGTGTGACATCATGAAAGACCTCGAAGGTCGTGAGGTCACGCCAGAGGGGGGAGGAGACACAACAATGACTAAGTGACACATGGACGGACACAGAATTCCATCACATGACGGCGACTAACCGAGCGAGAGATAGGGAGATGGATCTGGGTTGAGGCTATTGACGTTCCCGTTTCACGAGGTTAATTGTGTGAATTTAATGTGGAATTGTTAGTCTCGTGAGTGCTCTTAGACATCTAGAGGAAAACGTTTGGAGAGGAGAACTCGTTCAGTTTCAACGTCTCAGAGAGGGGGTGAAAATGATGACAGAATTTTCATTTTTGGGTGAACTATCACTTTAAACCAATAATAAGTACAAATGAGAAAGATCCTGTAAATGTTGCTTTCTTTCACCGGCCGGTTTATTGACATTCATGTAAACCATGCGTTCATCATTTTAAGAGAATTTATTAACATTTTATGAGCAGACTGAAATGAGGAGCCATTGAAATTGTGTCCAATTAAACGGCTGGAATGCAAATGTGAAGTTGTTTTGGTTTGTTAAATGCAACATTAGTGCACTTACTCCACTAGACTGATCTCTTGAACAGATTGATTCACTTCAGCTCAGATTCAGTCGTTTCGAGGTTCATGTGAAGTGCGACACTGCAAATAAAGAACAGAATATGACTCATACGAACACAACAGCACTTCTGGTGTTAATGGACGTCTTCTGTATGTCACTTGACTTTGGTGAATTTTACTGTCTGCTTCGAAAAAATTGGCTGTGATTATGAGCGCCGGACATAATAGCCTACGATTTATGACTAATCGCTGGTAATTAAAATCCTTTAAATGTGCCTACTTTCAGTAAGGGAGTGTAGAGGAATCTTTAGTAAAGCAGTAATGATATTCCATTACCGAAATCTTGAAATCCGTTCCTGCCTAATGATCCGCTGTAATGGATTGTTTTCCTCCCGGGTCAAATTAAAAACAGATTTTAACAAATTTGCAAAGATTCATAAATATATGTTTCCATTCAAATAAATATAAATATAGAAAAGATTTGTTTTTTCCCAATGTGCCTACTCAATAAACGCTTAGGATAGTTCACCTAAAATACAATTCTGTCATCTGTGGAACTCAAAGGAAGATATTTTGAGAAATGGTTTTGCGGTTTTGTGTTCATGGGTTTCAATGCTGTTTTGTATACTAACATTCTTCAAAATATCTTCTTTTGTTGTCTGTAGATGAAAGAAACCGATCCGGGTCGGAACGACATGAGAGGGCGTAACTGATTTTGCGAGCTGGTTAAGCCGATGTACTGAAAAATCGGATTGAAAAACGAAAAACCCAAACTGTAAATGACCATTCATACTGTATTCTGTTTTATCCAATTTTGTGATTCACAAAAAATAAATGTCATACGGGTTTAAGAGTGACTGAACCATTCATTAAAAACGTGTTTTTCGTTCAACAATTTGCAGTCACAGTGCAGATCATCCAGCAAGACATAATATTCTCTGATCAAACAGACTGTTGGGTCTGATCTGACAGTCAGACTGTCTCTTTAAATAAATGGTTAGAAATGAGAAGGAACTAGACACTCATCGGCTCCATCTGTGTGGCGTCTAGCGCCTACATATGACACATGCCATCATTTCAGTCTGTGACTCACCAGCCCCGCAGGAAAAGCACTTTAACATCCACTGCGCTTTCACTCCACTCACACAATGTCAAACAGATTTTTTCAGCGAAGTGTTGCGTACATATTCTCTTTGCATTTTTGCCAACCTTTTTTGCCAAATTAAACTCAATTTCCTCAAAAAAGGTCAATCCTATCATGCAGTACATTTTAAAACATTAACTTAAAGAAAGAAATGAATGAATAAGAAATAAATCATTTATTTAAAACCATTCCTACAGAATCCTCTCGGCCCAGCTCCTAAATTTGTGAACTTTTTAACCCTTTTATGCTGACAAACTCGTTCAGGATTTTCTTTCGGTATTTTTATTTAGTTTTTGTTTGAAGAGATACTGTTACCCTTTGCTTTAGTGACATGTGTGATAGAGTTCATTATAACTTTTTTATGTTAGTTATATGTTAATTAAAACTAGAATGCGACACGGTGAAATTAAAGAGTTAATATTAGATCTGAAATGTAGAAATGATTTTCCATAAAAAATTGAGGTACATCAAATCTTGTGACATCTTTATATCACCATCATAGGAAGTTGAACCACAATAATACCACAAACTAATAATCAATGAATACACAAAATTTGACAGATTTCAATAAACCTGGACATAACGTCATTTTAAAAGAACAGTTCACCCATAAAAGAAATATCTCCCATCATTTACTTACCCTCATATCTGTATATATTTCTTTGTTCTGATGAACACAGACAAAGACATTTGGAAGAATGCTTGTAACCAAACAGAAAACAGACATTTTCTTTTGTAATTTTCCCTGTTATAGTTCTCACTGTTTTTCTCGTAAATTGAATTCCGTAAAATTACAGTTTTTGTTTCTTTGTTTCTTTGTTTTTGTGTCTTTGTTATGTTGTACACAAAAGAAGATATTTTAAAGAATGAAAGCAAACAGTTCTTGGGCACTTTTGACTAGGCCTATTGTCATTTTAGTCACTATGGTGTGTGACATTATGAAGTTAATTTGAGATTGACAGTGAATAACAATTTCATTTCCAATTGTGTGTTAAAAAAAGAAAGAAAATACCATTAAATCATTCATAAAAATGACAGTACTCATACCGCTGATATTCTAAAGCTACATCAATATCACAGTCTGCCAAAAAGCTGCTTGTTTTTGATTCAACACACACACATCAGGATTAACCTTTTGCTTGGACGCTTTACAGTGAAAACCACCGACTGTTGATGGAGGTTACATTTCTGTTCAAGGTGAAATGACAGAAGGCATCTCTACAGAGCAAGTGCTGTTTGGAAGATGAGTACAGGGTACCATTTTATAGATGCTGTACACAAAAAAGTGTGTGTGTGTGTGTGTGTGTCAGTCAGGCAGTGGGGGTGTGTGTGCGATATTTCTAAATATGCAACCAGACAGCACATATGCGTCATAACTTGTGTCAAAATGACCACAGCTGTCTCTCACAGGCTGTGACGGAGATGTAAAGCTACTTGGTTTATTGAGTAATATCAGTATAAAGGATAAAGTCGACATGCTGGACAGACCCGTTTGACTTGAGTTTCTTATTATCCTAGAGATCAAATGGAGAGAAAATGTGAATTTTTCAGACCTGTAAAGTCTCAGATATTTCTCCCGAGGAAGAGTCCGAAATCTCACAGACACTGTCTGTGTCAAGTCTGGAAACAAACGTCAATATGATTGAAGAACACAATATGAAATCAAACATTTCTCACCAAATTTACCCAAATACAGATTAATTTATTTTTATTTTACATCTATGTTCTCGTAAAAAACTGAAATTTTCTGTCAGCTGTAGCTGTAAAATTACAGGATATATAATATTTTGTTTCCCCCGTTTTTCTTGTAAATGTGCTGTCTTTTTCTGTAATTTTACAGTTCTAACTGTATTTGAAAACATACATGAAAAATATGTAAAAAAAATTTTTACATTTTATGTGTAATTTTTTAACAGTGTTCATTTGAACACGTATTTTTATTTCTCCTAAGCAATTTTAGGAGAAACATCTTAAGTTGATACTTCAACTGAGAACTTTTTTTTTTCTTTCTCTCATAGAAGCAATGTGGAGATTTAAGCGCCATCTAGCGGTGAGGTTGTGAACTGCAACCAACGGCTAACTCCCCCCACTACCACACCTCAATCCCCGCCCCCGCTTTCGATGCACTACGATGGCTGACAAAGGACTAAGATGACGTCACGTTTTCGCTTGTTTGCCGGAGGAGATAACGTATTAATGAAACACGCTCCGTAGAGCAGTTTGTCCGTTTAGGGCTACAGTAAAAACTGGTGATTCCATGTAAGGGGACCCGCGGTGTAAGTAGACAGAAATAGGTCATTCTAAGGTAATAAAACACAACCCTTCGTTATGTAAGGTTTTTAAACACCTCTGAAGACAAGGTTATGTATATTATTTTGAATTTCTGTCAATAGATCCTCCAAAAAAATGACACACTGGACCTTTAAGAAAAAGCATTATGCTCAGAAGACATTACTCAACTATGTTTCATTAAAACCTGCATTGATGAGAATTCTCCAATTAATCTCAGTGGCTTTGTGGAGAAACAATTGAGACACTAATGATACTGAGGCCATTTAATGCACATCTTGAATTGTACTGCCGTGCATATAAATGATTCCGTCGTCTATGTGAGGATAAAGCTCTCATCCATTCATACAGATGGGCTCCACGCTTTAACCTTTCTGTGTACGTCTGTGTCGGAGAGAGACGGAGAAAGCTCAAGCCTCGTTTCACAGCCCACGCAAAAGACACGCTAACCTTTCCTTTCAAACACGACCCGCTTCACTTCCACCTGTCCCACGCATGCTTCCTCTGAACGCGGCCGTCCTGCATTCAGTACTTGTTGATGTAGAAAGATGACAAGAGAGAAAGTGATGGCGGCGCCTGCAGGGACTTAAATTGAGATGTAATGTTGGTTTTATAATTAGCGTACGGAGGAAGTGTAGATTACAGCAGATGCTGGTTGGTGCTGACCTATTTTACGCCGAATTGGGGCAGACACTTACACATAACCGGTTATACTTGGCCACAGGTGCCGTGTAGTTTTTTCTGAGCTCAGCAATGTAATGTGCTGAATACTGGTTACACAAGCCATGAGGAACAGTTACGATGTTTCTTAAACGTTACATTGCATTGATTAGTGTTAAAGACAAGATTATTTTAAACATTTTTCTTATATTGTGCAGTTGTAAGTTACCAACACTTGAGCCAACATTGCTTTTCTTATCAGAACCAAGTATTAAAGGCACCCCCCCAAAGAAAATAACAATTCTGACATCATTCATCCCTATATACATTTTCTTTCTGTGCACAAAAATGAACATATTTTGAAGATTGTTTGCAACAAACAGTTCTGGGGCACAATTGACTTCCATTGTAGAAAAAAAAACTGCTATTGTAGTCAGCGGTGCCCCGACATTCTTCAAAATATCTTCCTTTGTCTTCAACAGAACAAATGCATTTATACACTGTAGCTTTGGAACACTTTCAGGGTGAGTAAATGATGACATATTTTTTTGGGGGGTTGAACTATCCCTTTAAGTGTCTATGTGTTGTTGAAAGCGATGCTTGTTGTGTGCAGCTAGCCTGTGTTTAGCCGTGAGCTCGGGGAATACAGAGATCAGCAGATGGAGCGAGAGAGGAGGAGAGAGGTGTGAGGCTGTGCTAATTCTCAACAGCACCAGCGGCGGGGTGCAGCCAAAACCAACACCAGGCAAACGGGACAAGGGCACCATTTTGGCACCGAACCAGCTAATGCAGTGTGGGCGCTGTGAAATGGAGGGCAGACTGCATCCTGAAAACATGTACTTGTGTTAGGTTTAAAAAGCTATTTCTACCTGATCCGACAATTAAAATCATGTTCATTTGCGCACCTTTAATGCCTAATGTGTATATGTTTGGAGAAGAAAGACGCAAAAACGTAACAACGAAGTGCTTTGAAAGGGGGAGGGAACCTTTAGTTGCGATTCCCAACCTCACCGCTAGATGCCGCTTAATTTCATAAACTCGGTGGTATAAATAACATAGTCAATGGGCAACCAAAAGTAATAGAGGTAAACCAAAAATAAATACTGAAAAATTGTATGAATACAAAGCGGCTTTGTAAGTCGCTTTGGATAAAAGCGTCTGCTAAATGTCTAAATGGATAAAACTTTCGGCAATTTGCTAAAAAGGAATGTTTTGATTCATTGAACATGAGCAAACCACTGGACTAAGACCACTAAAGCTAAACTCGTAGATCTTAAATCTTATTGACTTCACCCATGCAAATACAAATTCTTTTTTCAATTTCTTTCTTTTTATTCACCCTCATGTGGTTCAAAACCCATATTTGACTCAAAAGAAGATATTTTGAGAAATGTCTCAGTGGTTTTGTGTTCATACAACGGAAGTCAACGGGGGTCCGTGTTGTTTGGTCACCGACACCCCCAAAATATCTGCTTTTGTGTCCCGAAAAAGAAAGAAAGTTAGAAATGACATGATAAATAAATGATGACACTGTCCCTTTAAGGACACTGTCCCTTTAAGGACCGTATGCACAGAACCTGTCTTGGCATTCTGGTGTAATTGTTGGTTAATTACATATTACAGATTGAAATGACATAAAATGTATATTTGAATAAAGGTTAAATACGGAATAAACACATGATGGTGGTATGAAGGAATTCACGGTAGACAGTCTGCATGCTTCAATGTGTGTGTTGGAGAGGTAAAATGGCAGAGCGAGGTTTTGATATCTCAGGCTGCGCGTGAGCTGCATGAGTAGATCACCGCTGTGTGCGCGTGTGTATGTGTGTGCGTGTTAAGCCTGCGGGGTGAATCCAGAAGGTGTGTGTATCTCCTCCGCTCTCTCTTCCTTCTCTCCGGTCCATTCACTCATTTACAGTTTTCCCGTCCCTCGTCCGCCCCCGCGTCTCTCTCTCTCTCTGACCTCTGCTGTTGGACATGCAGGTGTCTGGTTGGCAGAGAGAAGCTCTGATGGGCCGCTAACATGCAGGGGCTGCCTCTGTCATTGCTTTGATTAAATTCAGTCTGCTTGCTCCACCTGTTCGCCCACCTGTCAGTATCTCTTATGACTGCGACACCTCATGCATTACTGTCAGCGCGGCTTTAAAAAGCGCTTAATGCGAAGTGACATCGCCGACTCCACCTTGAGCTGGTACAGTGGGTTTTCTGCGAGAGATGCACCCGTTGTACTTTCTTTGAAGACAAGCGAACAAATTTGACATATTAAAGGGACAGTTCAAAAGAAGATATTTTGAGGAATGTCTCCGTGGTTTGTGTCCTTACAATGGAAACCAATGCGGGTCAATGTTGGTGCTTACCAACGTTCTTCAAAATATCTTCTTTTGCATTTTACAGAAGAAAGAAAGTCATAGGGCAACAAATAATTTCCTCTGGAAATTTGTATATCCGTCTATCACAGTGGGGAAAATGGCAATTTGGCATGCAAACCACAGATGGACTCAAGATGCTTCTTGTTGCCGAGTGACGTCTCTGAGGCGCGGGCGTCCCACTGTTCTGAGATCAGGAGTGTAAACTCTGTACACAAACTCAGTCTTGCATACACATTCAAGTTTACACGTAAAGCCCTGCTCCTCTTCAACAGCGTGTTGTTATTCCGTCTTACCTCATACTCCCTCATATTTCATGATGCTCGGATGCGTCATCCTTTATCATAGATACAAAGAGAAGCTATAATACACAGTCTGCATTCTGAGAAACTATAGAGATCTGACTTGTCGATAAGTGATCCCCTAGTTTTATTTTGTTTTATAGCACTGCAGAGTAAACCCACACGAAAAGTACAACTGTGTTGAATCATCTATCGCTTTTTGACATTTTTAAGCTGCAGCTTTGTTGCTAATAGTGTAAATAGTTTTTAAAATGTGTCTCGGGTCTGCTGCATGTCATTTTAGTTAAAAATGTTAAATTGTAAATGTACGTCAACATAAGAGCATGCAAGCTTATTAAGTTAAATCTGTTCAAAACTTGAATATTATTGAATCATTTCATTTAGATTTTTCTCTGCGCAGGTCTGTATTTTACTATGGCATGAAAATAAAACAGAATTTTGCAAAGTTTGCATTTACACTGTTTGCGATCTAACCTTTTCTAATCATTAAAGGGATAATTCACCTAAAAATGAACTCGCCCTCAGGTTGTTCCAAACCAGTATACATTTATTTGTTCTGCTAAACACAAAGGAGGATATTTGGAAGAATGTCAGTAACAGATCGCATCCCCCATTGACTCCCATTGTATTTATTTTCCCTATGTCTGTAAATGGGGGATGAGAACAGTTTGGTTACTGACATTCTTCCAAATATCTTCCTTTGAATTTCAATTAATATCAATTAAAGACATTTTTACAGGTTTGAAATGACAAGAGGGTGAGTAAAGGATGGCAGAATTTTCCCTTTTGGGTGAACTATCACTTTAAATATGCATTTCTCTTATTTCCATAAGACTTAATTGTCAAACAAATGTCTAAAGGAATTCACACATAAAATAAATATTTCATTATTGATTTGTCTGAAATTCTGGTGCGGCAGCCATAAAATGATCTGATGAAGGTTTTTGTCGTTTGTCATCCACAACTGATTCTTAAAAACAAAGTAAATCCATTCTAACATTTCTAGCACAATGTTTTAAAGCAGGGTTATAATCATGTTCATAATTATGATTCATAGTTCATCATCATAATTTTATATCATTGCAACGCAATGCATCTGAACACCTGCAATTACATGCATTTCAGTCAACAATGACAGATGACAACCATACATACATATTCTGATTTGTCAAGAAACTTTGCACAACAATAAACATAAATGATCGCAGCTTTGGTGCAGTATGTTTTCAATGAAATCCAAACTTTACTCTCGCAGCACAGCAGCCGAACCACATAACTCAGGCTGACTGTCAAGCCCTTAAACTTTTGACAGGATTAAAAAACTAAGTTTAGCTAAATAAAATGCGCACGAACACAACTGAGCGGAGCACGAATGAAGAGAAGTGTGTGTTTTATTTATCATTATTGATTTATAATGGCGGGTGGTGACATCCTTTTGATTTCACATAGTGCATCTATTGTGAAAAGAGTTTTTCATTGTTTGTCAAAAACAGCCGGTCTGACAGATATTGTGGTCGATGACTAAGAAATATTTAAATGTTTGCAGATGTAAAAGATACTTGAATGTTATTGTGTTGGAGATGTTGGCTTGTAACGTCACATATTGTAAGCGCAAAACGCTTTTATAATATTGTTAAAGGTGACATGTAAAATGATTACTAGTCCTCTATCACGAAATCGTTCTGACTCAGCAACAGTTGTAACGTTTGCCCCGCCTTCGTCAGCCACGCCCCCTGTACAAAAGCCCCTTCCCCGTCACGCATGATCACTATCACCGGACTTTTAACCCCAGGACTACATTTCCCATCATGCACTGCACCCCTCTGACCTCATTGATTACCCCGCACCTGATGCTCATCATTACACTCCACATGAACCCAAACCCATGGACTCTATTTAATCCCTGTTTTGTCACGTTTATTGTCCAGTCTTGTTGTATTTTGACCTTGGGCTTTAACTACTCGTGGACTCTCTTTGTTGCTAGACTCCGTGGATTATATATTTTGGACTGTTTATTAAATGTACTTCCACCTGTTTAAAGAAGAACATTAAACCTACTAAAATGTAATATTAACAGAATGATCCACAAAGACGACGTTATAGTTGATTTATATATTACTTTTATAATTACAATACGATTCCTAGCGTAACCTGTAAAGTCATAGCAACTCCCACCCCTAAAAGTTAGATAACTAGACAAAGTTAAACATTTCGAGTCAAAGCGTCGTAATTCCAAGCAAATTGCAGTTTCCACTCGGTGTATCCTCAGATAACCAAACGTCTGAACAAAAGACAGATGTGTATGAAGCTGTGATTTATATGTATTATGTGTTTAGCTCTATTGGTGGTCGTATCGTTTTCCACCGTGCTGCATGTTTAGATGTTGATGTCAGTCTTTTGATGCGCTGCCAGACAGCGCGCTTTCATCCCAGTGTTTATTCTGGAGTCGCCTTTGTGTGCAGTTCAAATGAGGTGGAATTAAAAATGCATATCGCCTTGCCAGCATAATATGTTTCTGAGTCATAACATAAGCATTTTCCGCTTATACCAGAGCAAAGGAGTACAGGATAACCTTGATTCCGTCCACGTCTTTGAACAACAAACACATGCTCCGGGAAACCTTCTGTTCATTTCAGTCAATCACTTCATTGGATGAACGGGATAGTTTCCCAAAATGCACATTTTGATCATATGACATTGTATAGGATGTGCCGTTTTTGTTGGTTTCATTCACTTTTGTGTCATGGAAAAGAACCACATGGGCATTCTGCAAAAATCTCCACTTTCGTAAACCGTACAAATGAGAGAACATCATTAAAATTGGTTAACCAAGCAAATTCTTCGAGAATAAAACGAGCGATCTAAGCCCGTAATTGATTCCCAAAACAATTCCCAGAACGTGGAGTTCGGTTTCATGTGGCATGCACTAGGAAAAAAGGTTCGCCCTTGAAGTCTGGGGCTTCCAGCTCAATTATTGAGAAAAGTAGGCTAAAGGCAGGAGGAATCTGGATTTGGCGTGAGGACGTGGGATGGTGTCACAGTCTGATGGATGTTCTGTGGTCCAGAAGAAGACGAGTGAAGGTATCAGCCAGCCCTCAGTATGGCCTTAAGTTGTGAATGGTAACAAGTTTATTGCCACATAGGATGCTTGACGTGTTTCCTACAAATGAAAAATGTTCCACATATTTACTTTCAGACATTGCTGGGGTTATTGCACGAATCATCAGTGCGCGTTTTTGCACAAAATGATCAATTCTTCACCAGAAATTCCTGGAGGAGCTTGTCCTTTGTAGCTGTCTTTTTTATTTCTTGAGCACAAAGTGTCACAACAATAGAATGGTATCTGGGGACTTGTAATGCTTTTTCTACACAGACAAAGACAAAGGATGACTTCCAGGGCACTTCCTTCTTTTAATCCGCGTCGTCGCTATTCAGTTAACATGTACCGATAACCTTTACACGGTTATCCTCCTGCAGGGCACAGCAAACGTTCCACATCTCGCACTGCGACCAACCAATGGCGAAACAGAGACCAAAATCAATTGGGATAGACTTGTATCTCTCACACTCTTTAAAGCAGTGGTTCTCAAACTGGGGGCCCTGCCCCCTGGGGGGGCCCCAAGATGGATCCAGGGGGGCCACAGATTTTTCGGCATTTATGAAATATGGAAATGTATCTCAAATTTTGTGCAATCAAGCATGAGAAAAATCAACCAAAAGAATCGATGCTCCAGCATTGTATAGCTGAATATGTTTTTGGTTAAATTAAAATTCTACGTTTGAGATTATTCTTCATTTGGGGGGCGCAAAGCGATGCACAGTACAAAGAGGGGGCCTAACAACAAAACAATTTGGGAACCACTGATTTAAAGGATGTTCTCTGAACGTTCTTTTAACTATTACTTGGAGAGAACGTCAATATTTCTGCTGTGGAAATCACATCAGGTATTGTCCCTTTTGAAAAAACTTTTGACGAAACATCATCAACGATTATTTTACTCAAGTTCCTTACGAATTTGCTAACAGGATTTTTGCGAGTATAAGGAAACATGATGAGATAATTTTAACATACCATAAGAGATTCCAAAATAAATGTCATTTGTAAAGCAGACTTCAGATCAGATTGACTGTATGTTTTGGTATTATCTGCTTTCGCACCAATTAAAGGTGGGGTGGGGTTAGGGTTTGGGGCTTTATTATTGCTTTTACGATAGTCGTAAATTTTGTTAGGATTGATGCCGGTCAAATTTGATGCAAATGATAAAATAGTAATGCAATACGAAATGTAAAATAGTTCAAATTCCCAAAAGATCAGGCTGGAATTCTGGCTTTTGATGGGAAACCAGTATCCTGGCTTATATGAGAATATGCTGTGATATTTTGTAAAACTTAAACTAAAAAACTAAAAAGAAAGACACTTAAAGGTGCAGTTTGTAACAATTTTGCAGTAAAATATAAAAAAACCACTAGGCCAGTGTTATATACTTTGTTCAGCTGAGTACTAACTATAAATCAAATGTTTCCAACTACTTGTAAATCGTGAGAAAATCGCCATTCTAACCAGTGACACGGGGCTGTGCAGTCGCCTGTCAATGGCGTTTATCTGCGTTCCCCTTTGTTACCGCCTTTACTGACGTAGAAACCGCATGACAACAGTGTCGTGGACAAATGTGGAAGTAGTGTCTGGTCTAGCAAGCCACTAACTTGTTTCGAGCAGTCACTTATTTATGGTCCACAATTATACGCAACATTTATCAAACTTTATTACTTTACCTCATCCGCTGACATGATTTCTCGTTCCCATCTGATTGATGTCCATCAGCGGTGGCGTTGAAGACAACAGATCCCATCATTCCTCGCTCCTTCACAGCGTCATCAAGCTACGCCATTGTTGTGGTTTTGATCGTGCGCCCCCTAGCGGCGGTCTTTACAAACTGTAGCTTTAAATATATCGATGAGAAAAAATGAAAATAAAAATAATTAAATTAATAATTAAAAAATTAAAAGTTATGTCGTCCTACTAAATCCTATCATGATCCGTAATGTTTACGCTTATTTATAATTTATGTTTGACATAAACAAACACTCACATACACACGCCTTCAAACTTCTACAAAAGAGACGGATGAGCACTGTCTTTCCAAGGTCATGATCTACTTTTGTGTGTGTGTGTGCGTGCGCGCAGAGCCATCTTCTCTAACCCAGAGCTCCCCTGTGATGTGTCCTCATTGTCATTTTGGCTTGAGCCCGGAAAGAAGAGAGAGATTCTGATCACAGGACACGGTTTTCAAAAAGGGGTCAACAACCTGTCATTTTCATTTGCTTGCCGGTCTTAATAAAGTCCCACAGGCACTCGGGCGTTCTGTTAATCACGGCAGATCATGCAGTAGCACAGCAGCCGTATATTAACAACGCTGAAATACAATTTAAAGTACAGTACTCAAGTATCGCATCTCATCCAGATATTTTAAAAGATGCATGCTTGTGAATGTCAAACATTCCATACATATTCTATTTGTGGCATCATTTATAAAACTTTTTCTCATTGCAATTTATTTCGTTGTTTGAAAATTTGATGTATTGATAAAATAATTTGAATATGCTATCGATCAAATAAATAATTTGTTGACACTGACTATATGCAACTTAATTTGATCCTAATAATAATAATACTCATAACAATTAAGAATATTTTTTTTGTTAAATTGAATGTATTATTTATGTTATTATTAGGACCCGCATTAATGTGCCGTACAGCACTAAACAGATTTCATAAAATCTCAATACAGTGTCCCAAACTGTAAGGATGACATCATCGCTCCTAATTAGCCAATGAGCTGGCCAACAGCACAGCGACAGGAAGTGAAGATAAGCCCAGAATTGTGCCATCAATCCTTCACATCCTCCCTCATCCATCTGTCCCCTAACCAAAGCCATTCAGCATCCCAGCACGCCAAGCTCAACGTTCTGCACCGGAGCAGGTTCTGCATTGGTGTGTTTCAGAGAGAATTACGTCAGACACTTTCCTGCAAATGCTGTCTGCGAATGAGGTGATCTCTGGATGCTTTGTGACTTTTTGCGTCAGACGTTGGGCTGCTTTCTTAGCTCAACCTATAATTGACGTGAAACTTACCACTTACACCGCTGGCTAAATAAAGCATTGCAGAACTATTATGATGCATGTAAACTGTACAATCTTCATATAAGACAGTTGAAACAATACGTATCTTGTATTATAGATCTGTTACGTTCATCCTGGACACTGGGGTGTCCTCAAAAGGCAAACCTCCTCCATCTCCTGCAACTCTCTATCCTTCAGGGGTAGATAAGGACATTTTTGCAGATGTACCTTTGAGTGACAAGCTGAAGCAATACATTTTGCACATTTTTTCTGACAGTGTATAAGCCATCGTTCCTAGAGCAGGAATTGCCCTGAGTGGGTGGACACACACACACGCACGCACGCACACCACACAAACACAACTGAGAGCTTGCATGCGGTGAGAAGACAGCTCTCAAACAAAGGAGTCCTGGCCATGTGGAGAAAAACAAAGACGCACACACAGACAGAGCGATTCAGTAGTGCTGTTTGCTAAGGCAAGCATCACAATCTCTAGAATTAAAATCGGAGAGATGAACTTTAAGTGTTAAACTAGTGTGTGTAAATCATCATGCTACGGACACAAGTGGTTCGTCATATAATTTTTACATTTATATCCACGCGTGTGGCAGGAAATTGTATCCAAAGCGACCTTCAGTGCATTAATGCTAGCGTATGCAACGCCTGGGGCTCAAACCCGTGACCTTGGCGTTGCTGACGTGCACGCTCTGCCAAGCTCCAGGAAAGCTTTCACCTAGCAGATGATAAAACGGGTGACAAAAACATTAAATGAAGGACCGACCTGAAGACTACCATAGAGATCTGGGGATGGACTCTTGGGGGTCAGCAGGCAACCAGCAAATTCCTTAGCAACTGCATCACAGCACTCATGACACCCTAGCAACCACCAAAAAGTGCTAGTGATGCATCCTAAAATGTCTTGCCATGGATCACGTTTTAAGTAAATTTCCATGGTTTTACTAAAGTACACATAGTTTATCTTAAACATCACTTCTCTAAAATCTGTAAAAAAATTATCTGAATGGATCATTATCTAATCTTTGTTTTGCTCTGACAACCAGCGCATCATAGTGTAAGTCCTTGGACATGGAGAATTCTTTCCCTGCATTGTGCATTTCAGCTCAAAACCTTTCTGAAGACATTTCGACCGCCCCCGCAACCAAATCTATTAGGAAACGCGTGAATCTGAACGTCTGCGACACGAAATTATGTCATTAGCGATGCGGCAGGTACCTTTTATTGGCTTTGTTTTGGTCAGGACACGGCGCAGCTTTTTACTTCTTATTCCATCTCTTTGTTCTGCTCTCTAATGGGGTCTGCTAGAAGAGCTCTCGCCCTCCCACACACGCACAATATGTGCTTCAGAACAGAGAAACACGAGTGCACACGCTGTACAGACATTCACACAAATGTTTGCATGCATCCAGACTGGAACCAAAGACTGGAACATTTTCTGCCCTCTCTCTCGTTCTGAGTATAGACAGTCGAGGTACTCGCCCTCCCCCATCAGACAACGTGCACATCATGCCAATATGCAACCATCTGATTTCTATACACATACTACAACATATCAATGATGAAAGAGAGGGACACATATTGAACATGCTTGTTTTGTTTGTATTTACTGTCATTTGAGCTTTGGGGAAAGGGGGACTTCATTGTTTGGTCTCAATGTAAACTGCTTTGTTTTCAATGTCCTGGACTGAGCGATAAGTGTGTCTGAGAAAAGGATTTACATATATATCTAGACATAGTACTTATTACTGTACCGACATAAACATTGTACGGAATAAAATAATGTACTGTATGTTAAAATGTGTATGTTGCTTATAATAAGTATCTAATGTCCAGTAATTTATGCAATATAGCTTATACAGTATGTCTCACAATTTCCCAGGCAAAAGACAGAAAGATAGAAAAATAGGAAGGAAGCAAGGAAAGAAGGACCAATCCGAAGGAAGTATAAAAAGGAAGGAAAGAAGGACGAAAGGACAGAAGGAAGGACGGAAGAAAAACGAGAAAAAGAAAGAACAGAAGAAAGAAAGAAAGAACCGATGAAAGAAATAATAGACGAAAGAACAGAAGAAAGAAAGAAAAGAACAGACAAAATAATGAATGAACAGAAGAAAGAAAGAATGAACTCCGAAGAAGGATGAAAAGGAAGGAAAGAAGGATGAAAGGACAGAAGGAAGGATGGAAGAAATAAGAGAGAAAGAAAGGTCAGACGAAAGAAAGAAAGGAATCGCAAAGGACAGAAGGAATGACGGAAGAGGGAGAGAGAAAGAAAGAACAGAAGAAAAAACAGAAGAATAATCTGACGGAAGGGAAGAAGATTATCCCTGAACAGAAGGAAGGATGGAAGAAATAAGAAAGAAAGAAAGAAAGAACAGACGAAAGAAATAAGACGAAAGAAAGAACCCAAGGAAGGATGAAAAATGAAGGAAAGAAAGAAGAAAGAAAGAAAGAAAGAAAGAAAGAAAGAAAGAAAGAAAGAAGAGATAGCTCCACCCCAAACTAATACAATGGATTTTGTTCATATGCAACAGCAGCACAAATCCACACATTTCTGGTGAACTGCACAGATGAAGGATGACAGACACATGCAGGCAAATGGCAGTGAAACATCACTTTTACAGGTAAACTCCAGAAGACAACATAGATTTTGGAAGTGTTGCGGTTGGGCCGCAGAATAATGGAGGTCTTGAAAAGCCTGTGTAATTATACCACATGGGTACCACAGCCCTGATGAGTCTCCACGTGTGTGTGTGTGTGTGCGTGTGCGTGTGTGTGTGTGTGTGTGTACGTGTCTCAGTGAGACAATGGGAATTATCTGGGAGAGGCAGTGCTGTGTCTGTGTAAATTCACATCGCCTACCGCTGGACACTGACGGAACTGCAGCCGTACTGTATTTATTTCTCTCTCCAATCCTTTTGTTTCACACACATCTTTTATATTTTGTTCCAATGTCATTTCTTTGTCTTTTGTTCGTTTTTCTCCTCGCCTTGCTGTTGCACAGTTGGACATTCTCACATGGCTGTGATACTCTGTGTGTATGTGTGTGCGTGAGTGTGTGGCACACTGTAGCTCTTCTACCCTTAATTTTTATGATTTTTATAATGGTGTTGTTATGAAACCTGAGTGTGAGATCTCCTCATGTTGCAGTGATTTGCAACACAGGCTGGCAGATTCATCCACATCAGACCAATCAAAACGGCTATAAAAGACTTTCTCTCAAGGTGGTGGGTGGTTAAGTCACAGTTATGGTTTATATCACAATATCCTTATGTTTGTTTTGAACATTTAACTGCAGAATGTTTTATATATCACACAGCTAAAATGTGAAATGCTCTTTCATTTGTAAGTCACTTTGTATAACAGCATCTGCTGTATGAATAAAAATTATTTAGTAATGTTTATATAATTAATAATCTGTTTTAAGAAGTTCATACTTTTTTGAAAATCAATGAATATAAGGGATTTTTAGCGATTAATCGTGATTAATCACATCCAGAATAAAAGTCTGTGTTTACATGATTTATGTCTGTGCATGTATATATTTAGAAAATGTTTATAAATTATGTAAATTCTATATAATTTTAATCCTAAATATAAACATGTATGTGTTTATAAAGACAAAATTAATGTGCACAGACATCAACTTTTATTGTGGATGTGATTAATCACGATTAATTGCAATTAATCGTTGAACAGGCCTAATGAACATATACTAAAGCAACAATAAAATAAACAAATAATTGGTATTATTACAGAAGCTTCACATTATGTAAGTATTAAGTACAAAAACCTAAGTCATATTTCAAAATATGATTGTCTAGTCAGGTTAATAAAATAGCCAAAATAGGCACATTTGCACACCTGTGACCACACATATAAACATTCATAAAACAAATAACTTTATGTTATAATTTGATGGGCCAAATTGAAACGTTTGAATACAGATTGGCAAAACGACGTACTGAAAGAAACAAAGCAAAGATTCAATCACAAGTTAAAGAGAGCAAGTCATTAAAACAAAGAAAGTGAAAGAGAGAGAGACAAAGAAGACCAGCGAGTGAGCGAGCGAGCGAGAGAGAGGGAGGGAGGTAAAAACAGATGTGTTTTTCGGTGAAATGTCGAACAAAGAGTGGGAGGGGCGCCCATTACACCTCTCAAGACTGCAGCTCACGCTCTGAAGCTCAGCCCGAGACAAAGAGCCCAACCCTCACGACTACCGCCGTCCCGGAGCTCTCGCTGCATCTTAATAGACCGCACCTGATTTATTTATTTATAATTAACGTGTTGTAGCTACTGTACGTTTTATATTTTTTAAGCCTATTAGTGAACTGGATCTCTTTTTTCTCCTCTTATTAGTGCTGTGTGCTGAAAGGAACTACCCTGTTTTTGCTCATATGCAAGGTTATGGATGTCAACAAACTCCCCTTAGTATAAAATAAGTAGTAAATTTAAGTGCCAAACTCACACTTGGTTTGTCGAGCCTCAAATCATGCAGTGGGTGTATATGACAACTGGCATAAGCACAAAAAAATGAACATTTCCAACATGTAAGGCTTCCTTTCTTCTGTGGAAGATGAAAAGAACCTCTGATACATTTCTCAAAATATCTTCTTTTGTGTTCCACAGAAGAAATGAAGTACAATAGACAATACTATTAACATTAAATATGGAGAGGTCAACAGATATCACAGAGGGCAAATTCAGTTGAATAAATGTCTGGATTGTATTGTTAACAAAAGCTCCAATCTCAAACACCAAATGTATCTGATGATCAGACCGCATTACTGTGTCCTAGAAAGCCGGCAAGTCTCCTGGGACCATTTAATCGTCTCGTAATGATCTTCAGAACGGCGGCGATTGTGCAGCTAGATTGAGAAGTTAAAAGCATTAGGGACGTAAAACAAAATAACACCAGCCCACACTCCTATTAGAAGCACCGGCTCTGCAAAAGCCTCCGAGCCGTCATATCTGAAGATGAAACCCCCCGGAGGGACAATTCTAGCTAAATGATCCCCCGCAGAAAACCCAACAAAAACATTAATACTTGAGCATTAATCTTATTTGTAGCCCTGGGAAATTAAAATGAGAAAATGATGATGGAAAACGATTAGAAGGTGAACGATGGAAGACTACGGATGTCCTGAGGAATCCTCAGAAGTTAGACAGGAGCTTGTCTTTCATAACATGAGTTTTTCAACCGAAATGAGTAAATAAGGAAAATTCATATTAAACTTTAGAGAGTTTATTACTAATACGCTAAAGTATGGGTCAAACAGCTTTACCTTATTGTACTATTTTCTTCTGGTCACTGTGGTTTATTCTAAATGCTTTCCAGATTGTTGAGCATCAGATTACTTAGGTATGGCAGCAGAGAAGTGCAAAACAAAACAACAAATTGCAAAACGCATAACAAAACAAAAATGCAAAATCAAAATTACAAAACTAAAAATGTAGCATCAAATCTAGAAACAAAATAAACAATATTTTATTTTTAAACAATAAAAAAACTAAGTAAAAGACAATAAAACACAACAACAACTCCGGAAACAAAATATCAAACAACAAAACACAACAACAAACTCTGAAAACAAAGTAACAAACAACGAAACACAGCAACAACTACGGAAATAAAATAGCAAACAACAATCAAACAGAAAAAACAACAATCGATCAGAAAACTAAATAAACCAGAAAAACACAGCCACAAATCTGACAAACAGAAAAAAAACGTGTTATGTTGGAAAGGGACAGAAACTGCTGCTTGGACAAAACTTTTAAATTACTAGCAACATGCAGTGCATTCCATACCCATCATTCTTAATATATACAAATTCAAGTTGACATCTTTTAGTTTGTCAAGAAAATCGAAGCGCCGTTTTTTGAAAAGTGGAAAGACCCCACGTGCTCTAGGACCCTGGGGAATCCCTGGGCGGAATGACTAGGACACTTATCAAACATGCATTAAATATCGTGAAATAAAACAACAGATAACAAAAAGAGGATAACAAGAGTAGACCTTAAATGCAACGTATGTTACTTACAGCAAGAATTTGACATTAATGCGATCTGAACGTATTTATTAGTAGATGTCATTACTCCATTACATATGTGGCGCCATTAACTAGACTGCTGAACCAACTTGGTTCAAACAATTGATCTCCGACAGAGTTACTACAGTTTCGGAAAACAGTTGTAACTACATTCTTGTTTTCCTGAACGATGCATCATATTACTATGGCGGTTAACCAGCGAGTTATGTCGTTATTGGGGAAACGCACCCCAGAACTGGTCATGTTATAAGGTTAGGACCAAACAGTTGTAGCACAAGTATAAATCGACTGTTGTCAACGTTAAAAAAATGGGTGCAGCTCATCACATGAGTAGGCAGGTAACTGACAATGGACATTCGTGTTACATGGATAAATTAAAGCCATATATTATTTTAAGTTCCTTGTTTTTATTTTTTTTAATATTAGTCCACATAAATTACTGTAGTATATTATAGTATTTACTATAGTAAACTGCAGTAAAATTCCTAGATCCTACAGTGTTTTTGAACCTTACTATAGTATAATACACTGTTTACTATAGTTTATCAATTTACTACAAGGGTACTTTCATTTGCTGCAGCAAACAGCCTACTATAGTACACTACAGTATTTTATCATCTAAATGTTCAGGATAAGGGGACTTTTATTTTGACAGGTTGTTAGGAAGGCGCTTGAGTTTCAGTGTGTGTTTGACAATAGCTTTACTTTAACAGTAGAATGCACGTAAAGTAAACTCTCAGATATGTATTATTTATGACGCACTGTACAGCCCTGCTGTTGATAATTGGGGATTTTTTATATACTTGCCCACCTAAAGATATGTTTACATTACGTTTACGCAACATTTAAAGCTTAAATAAAATAACTTTTTAATAAAAATGTTGCCACTTTAATAAAGGCATTTAGTACATGCCATGCCATGGTATATATTAAGGAATGTGGGATACTTTCACATACTTTATTGGTTCTATAGTTATTTTAGTTTTACACCCTTATGTGCCATAACATAAAATAAATGAGATTTCGTTTTCTTTGATTTTGAAGCTTTCTGTTTTTAAGGCTCCTGCGACCTTCACTTTCTCTTGATCCTCAGATGTGATGGCCTGAGGATCTCCTCCAGCGTTTACCGTAAGCAAAAGACAGACAATCGCATGAAAATTTACATTAAATGTAATGATCAAAAAACTCATGGTTCATGCAACACTGTGAAGTGTAACATAAGATCGCGTGACATGTTATAACAATCAAATAATACAAATATAATTAAATGAATTGTTACATAACAATTCGTCAACATGAAATAAAATACACCCTATTTCATTTCTTAATGTACATGACATCAGTGCAAATCATTTTGAATGTTTTTCATAATCTTATATCAAAATGTAATAATAATATTCAAGTATAATGTAAAACATTAAAACCCCATTAATGTAAATATCTCATTTTAATCTTAGAAAAGTTGCATCATCTGTATTTTACAGAGGAGCGGCAATGCCACACACCCATGTTTGGTGATTATACATGTAGCGCACGCTTATAAAAACATTCCATTGCAACGTTATGAAAGTTTTAGAACTAATTTTTCACCTAAATTGCTTCTCCCTCTGAATACACTAGACGTAATCCAAACAGGACACAGTCATCTGCGTGGCAGAAACCTGCACTTAATCCACCTCTCCTTCCTTTCATGTATATATTCATGTCATCTGGTTTTGATTCAAGCGCATCAGTAACATGCCATGTTAAAGCCTGCTCTTGCCAAGAAACACTTTTGCTGCTCGTTTTACTTCCGTGAGCAAACATCAAGACTTCAGGCTTCAAGAGGAAAAAGAAGGAAGAGAGTCGAAGGATGAAGGGAGAGACCCGGAGAAAACCCGGTGAAAGCGAGCGCTGCTTTTCGTAAACTCCTGATGTTAAACGCCGGGGCGAGGGCACTTGGTTTAGATTTCGGCCTGGATGTCATCAAGGATGCTCTGATGAGCTCAGCACATCTCCAGGAGTATTCGATTGCACGGAAACAAATCAAAGACACTAACCTGCTCGCTGTTTTATCTGTTCTGTCTGTCTTTTCATGAGAGTATTGTGTTTTCCCTCACCGAGGGACAGTGCACGAGTAAAGACTGCCAGGAAAAATAAAGCAGCCGGCTGGATTTGGAATGTTGGAAATGAGTCTGCTGCCAGCGAACAAAGCGGGCCGAGATGTTGGGATGACCTTGTTGGTGATCATCGAAACGGCCTCAGACTCCAGCAGGGCCGTAGACGGTTCAACAGCACCCGTCATGTAAGGCAACCTTTAGCTCTGACTGTGTAGGATAACATGACCTTGAGAACGTCATGGTGGTGAAAGCTTTTGATCAGATGACACGTTTAATTTGTTATGCAGTTGGTTAAAAATGCGTCTTTCCACAAATTTCAAGAGTTGTGAAGCTTAAAGTCCATATGAACCGGAAGTTGTGATCGTTTTTACTTTCGTATTTTGATGCATTTTTGATTAAAATAGTGGGCGTGTCTTTTGTCTTTCTCTGCGAATGATGGATGTATAAGAACAGCAGTTGCATTTTGAAATGGAACTGGCAGCAGCCTGACATTTGAAGGGGAGGAGTTAACAGATGCTCCGCCCAAGCCGTCTAACATACAATAACATGACCATTGTAATTGTTTATTTCACTGGGAATTTGAACGTGATTTTGGTATGCGCAAAGTATGCAAATGGAGATGAGAAAGAACAAAACTTTGTTCACACTGACTGCACATATAAATCCAATTTGGATACCAAATTAATTTTTTTTAGCTTATTGTAACGCATTTCTTGCAAGTGATGAAATCCCATCCGTTTGTTCAGATTTTCAGAAGACTTACTAATGCAATCACTGTCAGTGTTAAAGACATTTCGCATAACCCAATGGTGCTGAACTCACAAATTTTACACATTCATGCATACATTATAATGTGTCCAAACAGCTGACTGAGTTTCTCATTGGCTATTTACGTCATAGAGAATATCACAGTTTGCAAAGATTTATGAGCCAAACCATTTGAAAACCATTTTGTCTTTTCAGACTGAGACTTCAACTCTGTTTTATTAAACTTTTAATGTAAAAAAAAGTTTTATAAAAATGTGAAATCATTGATAATAATAATGTAAAATGCACATATAGTACTCTAAGGTTTAAGGCTAGTCTCAGACTAACATTAGGCAATTTTATAAAAGCGACATAAATATCTTAATTTAACTAAGGCCTAAGAATAGCAAAATAAAGGGCAAATAAGAAACCCGACACGAGACCTTGTATTTTTCTCTTATGTTCCAGAACATATATCTGAAAAAAACTGTTTCTCGACACAATGAACTTGATGAACTACTCTAAAATCTAAATAGATTTTAATCAACATAATTTGCCTTGTTTCACAGACGAGGCTTAAAGGACCATTGTCTATTTAGCGACATCTAGCGGTGATGTTGCGAATTTCAACCAACGGCTCACTCCCCCCCTCCCTTTCGAAGCACTACGGCGGCCGACAGTGAACTAAGATGTGGTCACTTTTGAACTTTTTTCCTGAATGAGTTAACATACTTACGAAACGCATTCTGTAGAGTAGTTTGTCCGTTTAGGGCTACTGTAGAAACAACATGGTGGATTCCATGTAAGGGGACCCGCGGTGTATGTAGATAGAAATATATCATTCTAAGGTCATAAAAACATAACGCTTCATTATGTAAGGTCTTCATACACCTCTGAAGACATAGTTACCTATATTATATTGCATTTCTGTCAATAGATCCTCCAAAAGCTACACACTGGACCTTTAAGTCTAATCCCTAAAATAAAGGAGCTGTCTGAACTGTGAGAAATTTACAGAAATATCTTCTTCACAATGTTAAACGTGCTGTCTTCTCATGCTTAACATGGTCAACTTAAAAAAACGAATAGGGCGTATTACGTAGTATTTCTTTGCTCGATACACTCCCCCAGCCATCGAACAGGTTTTGGAAAGTTTTTTTCAAACATATAAAACTGTTTCGTAACAATTGTGCTTTGGTTCAGCCTACCCCTCCCCCCCGCAAGTGCCGTATGATTTCGGTAACAATCGTAAAGCTGTATCTATCTTTTATAAATGTGATCAAACTAAATACTCTTCGAAGATACAAAATATGCAATACTACTCTATAGGTACTCAAGACTAATATGAGATTGGCAGAAACCCTGTGTGTTAGGGCCACTTTAAAATAAGTCAGCGCTGTTGTTTTGTCTTTAGACTCAGACCAGTAATGTTTTATTTTCTAAGGTATTTTTTAAATATCCGACTAAACCCTGTCTGTGAAACCAGGCTATAGATTTGTAAGTCTGAAATATACGCCACATTATACCATAAGCTATTGTTGTGTTGGATAGCTGTAAATGACAGTATACCAACATTTTGTATAAGCAATTTGGCAGACTTGCAGACCTATTTGATTGATTTATGGTGTCTGAGAATGGCTTTATCGGTTGAGTTGCAGGATAATAATGAACACGTTCAATTATGTTCATTTATTTCAGGTTTATAGGAGAATTATGTGAACTGGAGAAAACATGATTGTATTTTTGTAATGCTTGTATAGTTTCCATTTTATTTTAAGAACAAGGCGACATTCAGCTTAACAAAGAGCTTTTAAAAAAAATTCACAAATGCAATAACAGAAACATATGAAGTATATTTAAATGCTGTTAATTACTACCTGTGATGAAAGAGAGAGGAAAGAATAGACCAAACGAAAACTGAAGCTACTGACTCTGTCAGGAATCACTGCAAGGAGAAATAAAGTGTTTACTTTAACTGGAATAAAACTTTATTCAAATTTAATGGAGAATAATACCCAGAGTAAAATGGTGTTACTCAGATGTTGCTTTCATAGCTCAGGAGAGTTCTCAGTCGTCACTGAAGGATCAACTTGGTCTCTCCTAAAAACGTATATAAAAGCAATGAAAATGTGACAATTGTTGAAATATGGAGGTGGAAATGAATGTAGATTGTAGAGGTAAAATAATCTGGATTTGGGCAAATATTGAGATCTTCAATAATATTGACTTTTGATTACTTGACAAATCTGAGCTCAGTTTGACACATTGTTGACTGAAACTGCACTGAACTTCTGAAACTCTAATGGCATTTGTGAGATTTCTGACAAAAATATCTGGAGAAATATCCGAGATGCAAATGAGACTTAAAATAAAGTTTGAATGTGCTCTTCGTTTAGTTCGCTCAAACAAAGCTGCATTCACTACTTCTACACGCATGACACTCTTCTTTAATATTTTTTATGAATAACACATTAAATACTTTTTAAAAAACTACCATGATAAATTAATGTCATTTTGTAGGAAGTGGTCTGTAAGATTTCCTATGTTCAGCCAAAGTATTGTTATCCGATTTTTGTGCCTATGCAGCATTTGTGTGTTGTTCGAAAGCACCCTTGAGAAGAATATACGATCATAATGGCTCATGCCTTATTAAAAATGAACACATTCTGGCCTAATGTTGAATACCTGCTACGTCTCAAATTTAAAATGACAAAAATACGCAATTTTATATACGCGAATAGATTACAAATGTAACTATAGTGTCATTCTTAACTTAAAGTTAAGTCCTGTTTCAATATAACGCGTGTGTATTTTAATGCTGTCCGATGTGTACCTGACACGTTTGACTGTACAGGCACTCGTCTAGTAGAGCAAGTCCTTGTAAACACATACTTGTCAAATGCATAAATAGAAACATATTAGTACAAGTCACATGTCATACTATTACAGTGCTCTTGTGGATACACAATTAAATCTCACTGACTGCATTTATTAAAGATGGGGTAACACATGCAGTTTATGCCAATATCACATTAATCTATGGTACCTATAAAGTTGTATTGCACACTTCGTATCTTCTAAGAGTGTTTTTTTTTTTAATCAAATTTATAAAGACAGCTGTATGATTATTTCCGGAAAAAGACGAGCTGCTGGCGCCGTGCGGTTTGGGGGCGGAGCTACAGCACGAGCATACAATGCATCATCGTATTATCCCTTCATGTTATTTACATTATGCACGTACTCAGCCAAAACACAGACATACGACAGGAATAAGTCATAAGTTCAACTCGTTTTTTTACAAGTTGAACTTGTTAAGCTTGAGAAGCCAGGAGGTTTAACAGTGTGAAGAAGTCAGGATGCATGAAATAGCATGTTACCTGCTTTAAAATCATTTTAATGACACACCTACCTAACGCCGTGATAGCACACGGAGTCTTATATGGACAAACCTGGTTCTTTAGCATGCAGGCGGCTGAATTCTGTGTTTTTCAGGCCCTGTGGGGGGAAGCGGTTAATGAAGGAGGATCCTAATTACAGCTGCTCCAAGAAACCAGACCGAGATTTCTCCAATCCTATCAGCTTCAACCTGCCAGCCGCAGCAGACTCTTGCCCAATTACGAGGCACAATTTCGATAGAAGCAGGTGTCTGGAAAGAAGCCCCAATGCGGACAATGAGTTCCTGTTGTACGCTGGAAATATGACATCATCTCACAGCCGACGCTGGTGACCCGAGAGAACACGGAGGAGATGTTTACCTGGTAACACCGAGGACACACTTAGCTTTTTACACACTTAGAAAAATCCAAGTATATGAGATTACAATCTGATCGTGTTATGACAAATATAAATGACTTTGCACGGTATTATTATGTCTTTTTATTGACCAAAGCGAAACATGCATTTAATCAAATATCGTCCAAATGATTCAAAGCATTATGTGAAAAGAGTCCCCTTGAGAATAAGCAGCAGCATTACAAGAATGGAGTTCGTAATAATGAAAAAATGAGTGTAGAATATCAAATATGGCGCCAACAGAAACAGCTGGAGGCCGTGAAACCACATCAAGGATTCACCTCCATAAATATGTTCATTATAAAGGTGTTCATCGAGGGCGCCGTGAGAGGTGTCAACCTGCGGGCGTCCGACAAGAGAGACGCGAGATGTTCGGCATTATCAAACAACTGATGCGAAAATCTTTGAAACTGTGAATATAAATATACAGACCGGTTGTATGGTTTCATGTGCTCTCTGTTATCGTGTGTTTTTGTCTCAAAACAAGCACAAGAGCAGATCACACAGACCAAACTGAATACAATGTAGGCTAACTGTACTAAGAATATAGGTTTGATCGGGCTTATGCGCCTGGTCTGAAGTTAACTTCCGCTCTGTGTTTGCTTATAATATAACAATTTATTTTGTTGTTTTGTTAATTGTATTCCATGATATTAAAACTACTCAACAGCAGGGGCGGTTGTAAGGTGACTGGATATCCGGGGCTTAGCCCACAGACCTCCACATGTGTGTTCGAATACAGTGGCGTAGCAAATCAGTTCAGGGCCCATATGCGAAAACGTTTAACGGCGCCTCCGTCTGTTCGCGACCCCGCTGCGCATTATTGGACATTATTGCCCATTTCAACACAGCAAGGTAAACAAGTTATGTTGTACAATATACATTATACAATAATATTAAGAGTGTAAATGATTATATGTATTAAAATTATTAAATAAATGACAACTAATAAGGCCTCTCTACCCTAAACCACACCATACACTTTATTATAAACTTTATTATTAGCCATTTTCAAATATTTTCTTTATTTTGTTGAAAATAAATGTCTGTATGATCTGATATATGTGATGCTAATGTAGTTCGGCAAAAGTTGGATTTGGTCTTGGGCTCATATGAAACGTCAGGACTGCTTGTGACTACGCCAGAAAAGCTGCTGGGAGAGAAGTGTTGTTTATCCACTTTTAATGTTTTTTCCCAAGAAGAAGGACACACTCACATTTGCCTCAACAGTTATTGATTCTTTGCAGAGGTTTATCGCGAGTTAAGTTTGGTCCACAAAATGTTTGTTTATGGTGTTTGTCGCTGCTGAAACCATCTAAGACGTGCATTCAAACTCAACGCTGATGCTCCAGTAGAACCATGTTGTCTTTGTTGTTCAATCCATCATATCCTGCACTCAAATCGAAACTTGACATCGATTTCATGTTTTGAAAATTCAGCTAGAGTACTGTAACTTTTTTCACATAATTTTTTTGTTCCCAAAGTGCCTCATATTTATTAAACCGGTTTTGATTTATTCTTGTTCCACGACTTTTCTTGTGCCACTAAAACACCACTGTGTAAAATCACATTTGTTTTATTTATAAAAATAGAATGTTTTTGGAAAACATACATTTTTATTGTTTTCATTTGTGGGGACAATTCTAAAACATTGTTTCTGAAGAAGATTTGTACAAACAAATGTATCTTTTACTTGATAATATAAATAAAAAGTATTATTTTTAAAAATGTAATATTATTAATTTTAGTATTATTATTTCGTAATTAAATAATTGAACTAATTAACCAATGAAGTCATTATTAACAAATACTGTATTATTTACTTTAAAATTATTTTATTATTATTTACGACTATTTTCTGACATTTATGAACAACTCTGCAAACATACAGTAAGCCATAGTAAGTGATTCCTGGGAAAATCTTTGCAAAGATTTTCTGTAGAAGTCTACGGCAGGGGGAAATTTTATTTAAGTAATGGTTGGTCTTTCCTTTACATTACAGTGTATAAACAGGACTGTAAAATAAAGTGCTACCTAGAAAACGAGGTTGTTAGAAGGCGTTCCTAGCTTTAGTTGCTCTAAAAAAATGTATAAACAAACTCTTCAGTAACTGCCGCTGCTTTGCTCCTATTGGTAGTCGCTTCCGAAAGTTGCTTATCGTTTGCATAAAGTTGAGCAATTCTCAACTTTGTCGTGTCGCTGGACACGCCCCCTTCCTGTCGCCAACGGTCACTGTCACTCGTGTCGCCAGCTCTTGATTGAAATGAATGGAATCGTGTCTCTTTGGCTCTAGGTGTCGCTGGCGGTGTGAACGTAACACTATTCCTTTTAGGTACAACAAATCTAAATGACAGATCTGTCGAAGGCAGGCAGAAAAGAACTGGCAGACGAAAGTTTGAGTCAAGAATAGTTTCTCGTTTCGCTTATTTCTGTCTCTCGCTCTCTCGTCTTTTCTGTTCGTGTGCACTTTTGATTAAAAACAGACTTTCCTGCGGGCTGAAGTGATTAGCATTGATTGTGAGGTGAGTTTGCATGCGATGCAGTGGCGAAGTGACAGTCCATCACACACACACACACACACACACAGCGATGTTTATCCTGTTGTGACACAAACCAATAATAACAGCAATTATTGCCGCAATCATCTGCGACCATATGCAAGTTGTTCTTTGGCTTTTGTCACTGCACTTCATTTAGATTCATTACTAATGACTCATTGTTTTGGCTCGTAGTGTTCATCATGGCTGCTGTTAGGCCAAAGGGGAACTTTTAGATGAAATCCTCCCAGGATATAATTACAGGCGCAATCTTTCCTCTAAAAAACACAAAGCAGACATCTCAGTTTATCTTCTGTCAAGAAGAGGTTTGGGCTCTAATGCCGATTTTGTTCATAAAAATGGATGACGCGCATCTGAACCTTCGTTCGGAAGACCAGATATTGCGTCCCATGCATTGTGTGTTTTTCCAGTGGAAGATGCAATCTGTAAATGTTGCCTCTCTATCGCCATCTCTGTTTAAATGTAGAATTGCAGGTTCATTTATGTACTTTTGTTTCACATGTTCTGTCAATTTGTACCCGACGGTGTTCAAAATGCTATGGATTGCAGCTTTTAATTGTCTGCCGAATAAAAAGTGAGATTAAACGGTCTAGTGCTTATATGAGCCGAGCTGGCCAGTTTCACTACAAGTACTTAAATGCAAATGTTCTGTTCCACTTGGATGCGTTTTCTCCATACGCCTGCCGCTGAAAGTGTCTGTAACTCAGATGTAAGCGTCACTTGCTCTCATTTATCTCTCACTTTAAACATTCGCCATCACCCCCCGTCTCACGTGAACTGACGTGAACCCGTGCGAGCAGGTAAACGTTAACTTCCCTCATCCGGCGTACGCATCCGTGTGATGAATGGAGCCAGAGACAGATTTACATTCGGCAGCTGTGCACCGCGTCGAAAGATCTTCCCAGGAGCGAAGCGTGTAGGATGAAGATGGGAGGAGAGAAGAAAGCAATTTTAGAATTAGCCCGCTCGGTGTGGATTGTGCGGAATATTGTTAACAAAAGCGTTTATGTTAGTCCTGGAGTCATTGTATCGTGGCTTCGGGGAAAATATATACAGTACAGCATTTTGATGCTTTTAAAACAGCGCACGGATAACACTTGCAGACATGTAACTTCCAAGAAAATGTCAAGTAAAGCAAACAAAATATTTTATTTTTACCCCTCACTAAATGAAACCTGAGTTTCCAGACATCAACACATCAGACACACAGAAAGCAATTTTGGATTAAAGGATGAAAATCCACCAAACACGCACAAATGAAGTATGGGGCCTATCAAAAATCCTCTGTGGTCTGTAAATAAAAATGTTGTTTTGACATGGACCCTTATAAGGGTCCAGGGGTCGCTCACACAAGAAATATCACATCCATCCTGTTACGCAACCTGAATTATTGCTGGCTTTCTCAGACGACGGGAGGGAAAAAATCAAGGCAACGCTATAGGTGAGTGAATCTGAATAAAATGTGATAGACGTGGAAGAAAGCCAAGAGAGGGAGGACATGCAAGAGGAAATATGTGCTTTTTTTGTTCCTGGAGCCGACGCACCAGTGTTACGGCCCGTCTCGATTCTCCAGCGTTCAACCCCTGAGGGTTTTGGCTTTGCTTCTAACAAGTCCAGGACCAATCACATCACTGCTGAGCTGCTTAAATCTTTGTGTGTTATGTCACCGGGTGCATGCTAAGGATGCTCTGTGCCTATCATCCCAAGAACAGACCGAAATAAGCCGACGGGAACAAAAGCGCAGAAAACATTCGTGGACATCATACAGCAGCTACTTGTTCGACTCTGAACTTTGACTCTGATGTGAGGGGTGTTCCTCTGGATCCCATTGGACAGAAAAAGTTGATACGAAAATACAAATTTGTTATCATTTAGTCACCCCGTGTTGTTTGTACCCCATACTTGTAACTTTTTCATCTCTATCGCCATCTCTGTTTGAAATATCAAATTGCGGTTTACTTTATTTTCTTGTAGTACTTCTACAGTACTAGCGGTTTCTTACCAAAAGAAAAAAATATCTCATGCAATACTTCTGATGAAATTGACCCATGGCTATAACTTTCACTTCTGTTCTGTTATATTTTCCCTTGGACAAATGAAATAGAAACACTGCTTTATTCGCACATTGTTTTGGTGGTAGTCCATTTTTTTGCATGAAATTTGCAAGTGGAACGTCAGCAGGTAACATTGTGCTTGAGTACTTTAAAAGAACAAAGATATCGAATCTAACCAAAAGATATTTACATTTTTAACCCCTTATCATAAAGGCATTTCCATGAATTGAATTGAATTGAATGATTCTCTTGATCTAGTGGCAGGATCATGACAGAGCCTCATGTTTTTTGTGGAGAGAGGAAATTTGGCCCTTTTGGCCTTCCATACTCTCCGGTCTCGTCTTTGTCCCCGCAAAATAAATGTAAATAGCTTTAAATAGCTTTTCAATGTGGGTCATTCTCTTTTAAAAAATAGTGTGCCTTCTTAGTCTTTGGCCTTGTTACAATCTGAAAATGCACTTCCGTCCTACCGCCCTTTTCTCATTCACTTGAAAATGCGTCATAATACAGAAGTAAAAATGATCGCAACTTCCTCTTCACGGGGACTTTAATGTTGTGATAGATGTTGTTTGCATACGATTTCTAGAAATTTGTGAAATTGTTGCATGAAGATGGTTCGATAATATTTTATATTTGTTTGATTTGTTCAGGTAAGTGACAAAATGTCAATTGTTAGACATACGCCCGCGATGCATCTAGTAAGCCATACTTTTTCTAATAATGAATTATAACGTATGGCAGTAGTATTTATTAGTGCATTGAATGTTGCCACAGGTTTGTATAACATTAAACAGTGATCCAGTGGGAAACTTAAACTTATAACCATTTTATTATAGCCTACCTAAATGGCATATATTTGTATTTATTTTTACTGTGAGCCTTATTACTGCAATGAGCAATAAATGGCACCAGCAGTACTTAGTGCTATTTTCACTTCTTATTACACAATTTATTTGTAAATATTCTTTGTTTTCAGTAGATCTGCACTTCACTGTTACTTTTTTGAGTGTGTGTTCGTAAATAAAATAAAAAATGTTCCTCAATAAAAAAAAAAATCTTCCCAAATAAAAGTAAAATGTTCATAAATAAATATTAAAATAAGTTTATGTTTTATGCTTTTATTTATATTTTATAAACGTGTCTTATATTTTAAATATATATAATTTTTACGAAAAAATGACCATATACCGGCAAGGAACCATATATGGTAACGTCATTGACCTTGATTTTCAAAAAATCTATATATATATATTTTAAGTCACAAAAGTTCAAATGTCTTGTAATAACCTCAAATAACACTCCAGGGTTGATATTTTTAAGTATTTCAACGAGGTTAAAAACATTTGGCTTTACCCGCTTACATCTTCTGACATGTTAAAATTGACGCTATTCTGGATAAATTGTAATATCTGGTCACTCTGTTATATATAGAATTATTATTATAAACGTTATATATGTGTCTTGCATATTGATTTTTGTCATTTGCATTTCGCTTTGCATTCCTCTCGTTGCTGTGCTTGTGATTATTGAGAATGAATCTGCATGCTGAAGCAGTTCATGTGAAAGCTTTTCTCCCTGACTGACGTCTTCCCATTTGCACAGTGATCATCTGGGCGTGTTTTCTCTGCGCAGAGGATGGCATGAAATGCCAAAACATGTTCACTCTCCGCCAGGCGTATCCCACTCTGTGTCTATATACAGTAAAGTGATGACGTGAAAAAGGCTGCACCAGCTCACAGGACAAATAAGGGGATGACTTCAACTTAGACTTTGAAGCATGTTAATGATTTTAATGGTTATTTTAAGTCTATTTCATATGAAGGTACTGTGTACAGATACCAACTTGCACCAAATCTGAATCGACAGACTTGTTTACCCTGTTTTGCTTTGCTCCTAACTAATGCATCTTTCTCAATGAAAATACGTGTGGTGTGAAATCATGGAAATGCAGAAAACACTTTTACAGAGTAATATATTTATACATACTTTATGTGTAGCCAAACTGAAATGTTTTCACAGCTGAACGTTTCGCAGGAGAAATTACCTGTAAGTGGTTTGACTGTGAGTCCCACCCGCACTGCTTTCATTTATAACTGTGACATAATACTGAAGACCACTCTCTGAGGTCCCAGGGTTTGAATGATGGTTAAAGTGTTTACACAGAACTAACCTTGCAGAATCTTTTAGAGACTTTGAGAAGTGTAATTTTACCCGATGCGCTTGAAATGCTCAATGCCAACTGAAACTTTTTTTTAAAGTAGTCTATAGAGCAATGCAAAGGTCACGGTTTTGATCATCAGTGAAACTGAATGCGCGGCGTTTACACGATGAAAAACTGAAACGTTTTTTGAGACCCATTTTTTAAAGGTTGCGCTTCAGTTCCCCAAAACGCTGTTTTGTCTGCCAAATGCATACACGTAAATGAATGTTCAGCGGGTTTGTACACTTTTTACATTTGCATTGAAAGAGACTTTTCGATATTGCTGAATGTAAATAGAACTAGAATGCAACAACAGTCAAATATATGTATTTTTATTTGATTGTTTGCTTGAACACAAAGAAAGATATTTGGAAGAATGTTAGCAACTGAAATTTGTGGGGCACCATTGACTACCATAGTACAAAGTTTAATCTTATAATTATTTGTTCTGTTGAACGCAAAATAAAATATTTTGAAGAATTTGGGAAAAAACACTGTTCTGCGGCACCATTGACAACCCTTTTTGACCACCCCAGAAATCTCAGCTGCTAACATTCTTCTAAATATCTTTCTTTGTGGTCAACAGAACAAAGTTATTTATCCAGGGTTGGAACAACTTGAGGGTGGGTAAATGATGACAGAATTTTTATTTTTGGGTGAACTGTCCCTTAAACACATATTTTCACAGTTATTGTCAATACCCTTAATGCAATTATTTTCCTTTAAACAGAGATGGCGACGGAGAGCCAGATGAAGGATTGCAGCATTAATTGGCATGTCGAAATAACTTATTGAAAAGGTAAACCGCTCTGCCGCACTCATTAATTTAACTTGAAGGATTAAGACGAGGTAATAAAGACTAAACAGCTGGCATTGAAACTCTCCATCTATCACAGAAATTAACATCTGAGCAATCGTATTACTGTCATACGTTACCTTAATCTTATTGATGAATGGAGACGGATGGGGAATTTCAGGAGGGTCTTTTCCTGAATCAGTCAGGAAGGATCTGCATTACGACACAGTTACTAATAATTTGTGTTGCTTAGATATCACCGTTTGCTATGAAACGTTCAACGACCTTCCACCCCCCCTTTAACATCCACACCGATGCCATGCTAAAGGATTCCAAACCTCTCGGTGCCTTTGTCTCACAGTTCATTTTTAGCAATGATGGTTTGCTGACCTAATTCTGAGGCAGACAGCTCAAGAACAACAAAGAAGGCATGTCTGTAAAGAAGCGAGACGAGATGGAAACGTTCAGAAAGAGTCTCTGGGGCCGCCTCTGATGTTTATTTGGGATGTTGGACGTGTTTTGCCGTGCCAGAATGTCGTCAGGAAATAAGCCAGACGGCTTTGCGGGCCTGGTTTGTGACCTCCCGTGACCCTTCCAGTTTCTATTGTGTGATAGCGACATCCAAGCAGCCTGGCGAGCGTGAGGCGATAGCTCCGCCGATGAAATTTCTTGGCAGTTGAGGTCTTATCTAAAGGAGGGTTTAATACCGGGTTAATGGCTGTTCAGCCACCGTGTGACTTCATGACGGTGCCAGCTGTCCGTCCACATTTGCACCGATATTATGTTGCATTGGCGCTGTTAAGATGTGCATATCGACAACACCTCATTTGTTTCAACGCAAACGGGACAAAAATGTTGGACACCTTTGCATGTTATTAAAAGATAGCTTGCGTGAAATATGCATCCGCTGTCTAAATAACTCGCATAAAATTGCAATTGGCATTTCTTTCCTCAAACTGAACAGAACACATCTCGCTTAATAGGAAAACCTGTGGGGCCAATCACAAGTTGGCCACGTGGTTTCATTCCAGCTGTCGGGGTGTTAAAGAAGAAAACGGAGAAGAAAATCCAGACTTATTTGAGATAACAGTTTCCAGCAGACGAAGAGACATCGCTATGCAAAGTACTACTTTATTACTACCCAGGGAACAGGATGAAAAGGAAACAAGGAAGAGATAAATGAGGATCAAATGAGATAATTACATCCATGTGGTGGTCCGTGCACGTCTCGCTTGACTGATTTCAAACCAGCGCTATTAAACCTCCACCTAATACCTAAAATCAGGCATGGTTTATAAATGCAGCACAACTGAAGTGGGCTCTCTGCACTCACACTGGGTTTTTGAATGAAGTGAGTGGTGAAAGGAGGAAGAGGAAGTCTGTCTGTCAGCGTCGTAGCGCCCCAGACTGCAACTCAATCCAGACGTTTGCCAGGAATAAGATGTGTGAACTACTGGAACTCCTACTGTAAACGAGTTTACTGTTTTACCGTAAGCCTGATCTCACAGGAATCGTAACTGTCTTGGGTGGGTGGGTAATTCGTGTGAACTTACACAATGTAAATCGTGTAAAAACGTACGATCATTAGAAAAATGTAACTACGAAGCCCAAACCTTAACCCCTAAACCTAAATCTAACATTACTGGTGTGAAAGAAGATCGTACTACAACTAAAAAAAGCCGGTTCGCAAAGTAGTGGCGCTAGTGGTCTTTGAATATTTGGAATCATTTTATCATATTTAAAAAAGAAAATATGTGTTCAAAAGACAACATTGACCTCATTCAACTTTTTAATACTAATGAATATTTTGTAGTGTTGTCGCGCACAATTCTTTCAAAGTTGAAAGTATGCAGTATTTCTGTTGATGAAACCAATGCCAATGTTGTGCCAAAAATGTTATATTCTAGCCTATGTTATTGATGTCATTGTCTGCTTTTTTTGTCCAAAACCTTGAACTGTCTTTAGAAATGTAAGTTGGTCGTAATTTCCAAATGCAAATTTTCTGCGCTGAGCGTGAAAATGCACTACTACTCACGTATGCAGGGGCGGGCTGGGATGCAAAAATGGCCCCGGATTATTCGGCCCACATCGGCGCTCCACCGTTTCTGTTGACGGGAGGGGGGTTTGATGCCAGCTGCCCCCCACCATTTCTGTTGACAAGGGGGAGGGGTGTTTAATCGCGTTTATAATACATCCGTCTGTCCGGCCCATGTGTCCATTACGGCCCCAAACGTTAGCGGCCCACCGGAAAAGTTACGGTACTACAGATGGTCACGGCCGTAGGCCTTCGGTGGGGCGGCCATTTTGGACTTTGAAAAAATGTCCTACTGGTCAGTCCGCCCCTGCACGTGTGGATAAATCGTCGCGACCGAAGCGTGCAATACACATGAAAAATCGCTATGAACGTGCACATATGCTTTCTTACAGTTTTCCTTGTACCAATCTGAGTATTTGACACATATTATTGGATTAGAAACGTGAGGCTTTCTTGTAATCGATAAAAAGATTCACAGAGAGCGTGTCAGTGAGGAATGTATTTAACTGCCAAATGAATAAATGTTTTGTGTCTTTTCCCTCTGAATGGTTCTGTTGACTAATGGTGGGGAATGGTGAGATCATTACAGTCAGTTGCTGAGCAAGCACTTCCTCTCTTATTTAAGTCCTCGATCCCTCAGTGTCAGGTTTTCCGCTCATTAAAATCCCAGAGGGGTTCTTCGAGAGATGGAGACATGTTAATGGTTCTAGTCTAAAGGGCCGGTCCTGTATCAGCTGTGGGAATGAATGATTGTTCATGTTTCATTTTTGTTCGTAGTACAGACTGGGGTCAAACAGTTCGCTCACAAAGCTTTTTGGGTACTTGTGTGAAAAGCGAATGAAGAAAATCATGTTTTTGTTATGCAAGCCAGTCGGGTTCCGTTACATGAACAACGACCTGTCGGAACCGACCACTTTTAACTGGGAGCCCGGAGTAGATCTAGAGATGTGTGTTTGTGTTGGTGAGACAGCTGTCTGTCTCTGAGGAGACTAAAGCTGCTAATGTGCATCTGACAGAATGAAAACCGAGTGATGGTCTCAATAAAAGGATGGAGACGTTCTCCACTGGGATCAATCTACTTTGATGCTTGTAAATGTCCATCATATGTCATGGCGCTAAGTCATTTGTTGCCTTTCGGAGGGCTGTCTGAGTTTTACTTGTGCGTCTCTGGAGGTGCCATAGCAACAAATTCAAGAATACTGTATATGAAGAGTTCAGTTCCAAAATGAGATAACTCATGTTTGAAAAATCATGTTTTTTATTATGTAATCATGTTCTTATTGGTTTTTGTTGTGTTTGTTAGGTGTATTTTTTTATTTATTATGGCTCAAATCAAAACAAACAACTGCAGTTTGATTGATATTAATTGGAATGCACAATACAAAAACTTGCTTTTTAAACATTTTTTATTTAGAGTTATTTCATTTGGGAACCAAACTCTTCATATGTATATAAAGGTAATTTGTGTATTTTTGTTTCATTCTATGAGCTACAAACAATATTTCTCCCAAATAAAAATATTGTTTCTATTTGCATTTATTTGCAGAAAACGAAAACTGGAGAAACATGTGAAAATAACAGAAAAGATGCTCTGTATTTTTTCAGACCTCAAATACTTCAAAGAAAACAAGTTAATATTCACTTTCGAGCGATACGACAGTAATATTTCTACATGTATTTAGGAAAAGTTCAATAAATATTGTCATGCTGTCAGTCTTTCACATTGTTGCTGGATGACTTTATGCCACTCCCGAGGTTTTGATTTAGTAGAAATTCAGCAGACACTGGACTGGAATGACAACAATACATTATAATTATATATAATTATTATTAAATACTGATTAAATAAAACATTTGGAGTGGTCTCTTACATATGCATGTACAATTTTATTAAGCTTTAAAAAATGTGTTCAGATGTGATTCAATAAAATGATCGTTGCTTTTTTTGGAAATGTAGATACTGTACTCTTTCAGAAGATGAGTAACAGCGCCCCCTACTGTATAACAGTGAATTCAGAATGTTCATGTGTGTTCAGAATTAAACTGAATGTGACCAATAGCTAGTCACGAACCACGTTCACACGAGCAACTACAAATCAGCTTAAATCTAACCCCTTTAACAGATGCCAGTGTCCTTTCTCGCCTGGATGAGTGCATAGAATCTCATTCTGAGCGCTCATCGGCTCATTCTGTGTAGGGTTCAGCCTCTTCTGTCTGCGGATACATTCCTGCAAGCCTTTTAATAACAGCTTGTCACAGATCCGAGGGCCGGTCTGATCGAGACAATGATCACCTAAGCTCGTTCCCAGCTTGCAAAGATGTTAAAGGAGGGATAAGAGGAAAAAAGGCAGATTTATTCTTCGCCGATGTCTCCTTCGCTATGCCACAATGCCTCCTGTTTGCCCAACATACGCAAGATTTATGAGCCTCTGTCCGTAACCGACAGACAATAAGAGCCGTTCAGAGCAAAGCCCACTGATGCACGTCCCGGGGCTCAAGGAGGTCAGAGGTCATGAACTTTAACCTGCAGAATCTGAATTGGCATGACTTTGTGCATTCAGACTGAATGGGTCTGAGATGATCCCAGCGAAATGGGTCAGTGTTTTCTTCTCGAATGTCTTCATTGGGGAAAAAAAGCACGAGAGAGAAGAGTGATGCTTTGAAGGATCAGAAATGAGAAACAGATAGTGTGGCTGGGAGAAGATGGTCAATTTATAGGACATGCATGGGTAGGTGCGCGGCTGAATGCTGGTGCCAGAGAAACAAGGCTTTAAAGGGTACAGAGCACAAAATTGAATTGGATCAGTGGATAAATTCGTTGAAAAACGCATAAATGGGGATCATACTGAGGTCTGACTAGGATTTGTGGGTGCTTTTTGTGTGAGGTTTTTTTGTCTTGTTTAAAAACGGCGATTTTAGGAACATCTAAATACGTTATCTCCCTTGGCAAAAAAGCGAAGAAGTGACGAGTCGGCCACCGTTGTGCTTCGAAAGAGAGGGACGGAGTGAGCCGTTGAATGCAACTCGCAACCTCACCACTAGATGCTATTTTATACACTGGACCTTTAATACATTTTTATACACATACTGTATATGATAGAGATGTTGTGTACACTATACAAACAGAACTGTAGAGAAAAGAAAAAAGATCCTGAAATATGATTTATTTATATTTTCTTTATAATTGTCATTAAAATCTTGCAAAAGCTACAGATTTCTTGTTAAGCATATTTTCACGATGTAAGAAAATGTCATCTGTCATCATTTTACTTTTACTTACTGTATGCTTTTATAGGAGCAGACAGGAAAAATATAAGTTAACTATACGCCCTCGTAAAAGGCAAGGGTAAACCAACTGCTAAAATGTGCTGAAATATTTGGAATTGCTTGCTAAATTTAGTCTATCAAAATAAACGTCGACCTCGCAGTTGCCATCCACGTTTTTTCAAAGTCGCAAAAAAATATTTTTTACACAGTGTGTTGGATACACTTTCTGTCACCATTTACTCAAGTTCATATCATTTCAAACCTGTAAACACAAAGAAAGACAATTGAAAGACGGTCAGTAACTGAGATTTTTTGGGGCACCGTTGACTACCATAATTCAAATGGGTCAACTGTTTGTTTTCCCAAATTCCTAGAAATATCTTATTTTGTGTTTAACAGAACAAATGGAAAATTCTACCATGGCAGTCACAGGTGCCCCAGAATTCCTTCAAATGTCTTATTTTGTGAATATCAGAGAAAAATACAATATTCTTTTCTTCTATGGTAGTCAATGGTGCCCCAGAAATGTCAATTGCTAACATTCTTCCAAATATCTTTCTTTGTGTTCAACCAAACAAAGAGTGGTATAAAGGTAAGCAACGACTTGAGGTTGAGAAATTCATGACAATAATAGTGAACTATCCCTTTAAAATGTTCCTGTGGGTCAATTTTCTTTTTATGTAGATGTATCTCAATTTGAGAATGTTTAGATTTTGTACCGGACAACATTTTCTTTTGCTGTGCAGTTTCTAAATCTGCTGCATGGGGTGGTTGCTGAAGGTCTCTGAGGCTGTTGCCCTCTATATTCATGCTATGAAGGGTCCAGACGTTGTGTTATTCTGGTCTGTTTCAGGGAATTAACCGCAGTAGTTAAAGCTTTGTGCCGTAGGCTGCTGAATGATCTTTTCGTCTCATTAGCTCTCATCACTTCTGTAGCTCCACTGCTGAACTCAAGCTGGGCGCTTTGTGCACCAACCACTACTACTTTTCTGTTGTCATATTGTTTTGTAGCATTTTTGGGGAATATCATTTTTGCACAGCTAACAGTCAGGTGTTGAAGCAGTAAATAATAAATAATTGAGAGAGGCAGAATCGTCAGGCTTTTACAGTTTTCTCCAAACATGTGTATCCGCCGAGGACGTCTCTCTCAGCGTCTCATTCACCATTAGCTCTCATCACTTCTGTCGGCCGATGTGTGCATGTGCTTTCATCGCTCGTAACCTTGTTCATGTGTTTTTGTTTAATGTCTTGCCAAACAGTAATTAACGAAGGCATTCTGAACTAAATGGCTCTCAAATCTGGTGTCGAACGATGGTTTTGATAACCTGTGACTATAACTGCGAATCAATAACTTAAATCTACAACATAAACAAACGTTATGTGGCCCAACCATGTAGACCTCCATGAAAAATCAATAACTGTTGAGTAGTTTTAAATAAATTCAATTCAATTAATATACAATAAAATATGAATAAACATTACTATTATTATAAATTAAATATAAAATAAATTGTTTTATTATACCGGAAATTAATTTCGGGCCAGTGCGACTTTATTGTGACAGAGTGATATAAAACTGTAAAATGTAATCCCTTACAAAATATAAGTATGCTTAAGATCAGCAATGCTTAAATATGCTTAAGTATAATTATGTTCACATATATTTGTAAGTAACATCAATGTAATAGTAATTTCAAAACAGCTTAATTAAATTAGCCCACTTTTCAATTTGTAAAAATTTTGAGTGCACAACTATAGTTTACAACTACGATTTTCATTTTGCCTGCAAATATAGGCCTTCTACAAGTGCTCTTATAAAGATAATGATAGTTTAGGCTACTAGTTCAAAACTTGTTGTCATGGTTTCACCTCTCCTTGTCAGGTATTTCTTGGTTTAGAGGTGGAATCATACAGAATCCTTTGTTTCATGTGGGGAGAGATGTTTTTGACCATGTGGCCTTCCATACTCTCCCCGAGTCGCGTCATCGTTCCTACCCTCCTGTTTCCTAGTTTGTGTTAATTAGCTTCCCCTTAGTGTTTGCTCTGTGTCACCTGGTCCCTATTTAATTATCCTGTGTTTGTCTCCCTATAAAGAGTCCTCATGTTTCATTGTCCTGTGCGCGTTCATTGTAAGTGTTACCTTACCTGTAGTTGTATGCTGTTCCTGTGAAAGTCTTACTGTTTCAAAGTCCTTGTCTCCCGAGTTCCTGTTTCCCTTGTCATAGTAAGTGTTAGTTTAGTGTTTGTTTCCAGTGTTTGTTTTCTTAGTCTAGTGAGTCAGTGTCCTTGTTTTAGTTTTAGTTTTCCAGTCTTGTTTTCCCCCTTGTGGGTTTTGTTTTGCCTGTTTTGTTGTCTTGTGTTATAATAAATCCTTGTTACCCCTACCATCTCGTCTGAGTCCTGCCTGCACTTGGGTTCTCCTGCCTTGTCTCTCTGTGCAATCCATGACACTTGTAGCACATTTTTGTGTAGTTGATGGAAGTACACTTTGAAGTATACACTCCTAGTGAAGTATTTCCTAAGATTGAACGCAACTACACAACATGTATACTTAGAATATTTTATTGTAATTTCAACATTTTAAGTATAGGCCAAGTACACTTTTCAGTCATTATAAGTAGGGATTCATTTATTATGAGAAATAATAAAAGGGCAGATGTTAATTTCAAATTAGTTTTAACTCAAGTTGTAAAAAAATATTGTATCGTGAGATCACTATCGTGAATCGCATCATGAGCGAATCGTTACATCCCTTATTATTAGTTAAGTATACTTAGTCTGTGTAATTTTAAAATTTCTAAGCAGTGCATTAAAAGTAGACTGAAAGAATACTTTGTTTTTTAGTTAAATTAAGTATGTTTGTATGAGTCATTTCAATAATTAAGGCCCAAACGGCTCCTGATATAATATCATTTTTGTAAAGCCTCCTGTCCAACCGGATTTAAGGATTTGAAATAATACAAATTTATATTTTACCTAAACTGTAAAACATTAAGTTGTTTCAACTAATTATTATTTCACAGAAATTTTACGTCCACTCAATTTCTGTTTCCAAAGTGTTACTTGAATTGTTATTTTTCAGTTTGCCCAAACTTGACTCAAACATTAAAAAGTACGTTTGCTCAACTAGTTTATAGTTCATTCAACTAAAATGCAAATTCAGCTAAAGTTTTAGCATTAATTCAATGTGTTTAATGTTATTTAAACTAACATTTATAATTGGATTATCATAACAAAGACAAATGAACACATAATCGTATTTAATTTTAAATAATCTGCATTTAGTCAAGTATACCCAGAGATATTGTATATACTGTATCCCCGTAACTGGGTGGGGGGGTCACACTTGATTCACCCCATATGTTTGATAAAACAGAATAGATTTTTTCGCTCAGTATGAGAGCTGTATCTGAGAATGGGTCGCCCCGTCTGAAACGTCTGCTTTTATGTGCGTTAACTTCTGTGTGAAAGGATCAGTATGACTCCTTGAAGGACCTTCAGCTGAAAACCGACATTTTTTTCACTTTCTCCTTTCAGCGTCGCACATGTTCTTGGCCATTACGTTCATTTCAAAGACAGCTGGTGAAAGGAGGCCATTGCAGCGTTCAGTGCTTTGTTCCTCCAAAGCCGTGAGCTATTAACATTAAATGACTTACTACACCTCTTTTACCTTCAAAAGCAAACCGCTCTCCTTCAGGTATCTTGCTGTCACGGCTTGTGAAAAGCCAAATTTGGTCTGTTGGTGTTTGTCAAGAGTTGTATTTAGTTGTATTAGTCTTTGGTGAACGTCTTTGCAAATGGGATCTTTCGGTGAGCGCGAATGTTTCGGGTTAGAAGATACATCTGTTGATGATGGAACGATGACGAGAGATGCATGTCAAGCAGAAATTTAAGAAAACGCATCAAAAAGGCCAAATCAAAATAAATTCAAGCGCTCCTTGTCTTGATCAAATGCACTTATGCATTAGGATGAGCAGTAGGAGGTTATATGAATGGACTCTTTGTTCTCCACATGTTGTTATAGGACTGCAGTCCCTGAATCCCTTTCGGCCCGCTGGATTTCCGCCAGCTCCGCTCTGTTTGACAGAAATCTAGACAAACCAGCCATGTGAATAACCGACATAAATTAAAAGCAAACTTTAATGGAAATCACATGCAGCGGCGACTAGCGAATGCTGACCGCTCTCATTAGTTCCCCTCGTAATGCAGTGTGTCAAACATAAGACCTGTGTTAACATGCACCCTTTCTAGTTTATATAAGTTATCAAGATATATCAAAGGTCTAAAGATATATCAAATATGGCCCTTTAAGAGGTTGGCTCTTGTAAAGCCTAAGCAGAGCGATGCAGATTTCAGATGAGATGATGAACGAGGTTCACCTGAAGTTTAAGACGGTACTGTACGTCCAGACTGAAGTTGGATGTATTTTAAAAGCTTGTTTTAATGATTTCATGCCCATAGGCATGCTGCATAATGTGCATCGCACTCCTACTGTATTTAGTCCTTTTAGTTTATTTTGGGCATTTGATGATCTAGTGCATTAGTCAACCGTAGAGTCGTGTTTTTGCCCTGTGGTGAATTGATTAAAAACTTGTGCGGTAAGCAAAAGAAGAATAACAGAAGTTGGTGCAGATGCTTCTCCTAGTGTCTTAGCAAGCAGTATGGTATAGTCTATTTGACTGTTGTTAAAGGTTAATGGACGGAGCAAGCTGAATAAATGTGTGTTTCGTCGGTGTTTTAAATGAATCATTTAATTGACCAGACGAACAGAAATGCATAATTGATCCGTGCGGTTGGTTCTAAAAGCACCGTTCGCTGCCAGGTAAAAAAAAAAAAAGAATTTGAAAATATTTCTCATTCTAATTATTGAAATTAAATACAAATATTGGCCTAAAAATTATTGGGAAAACTTGAAAAAAAAATATTTTAAACTAATAATTATTTCAGTTAAAGAAATCATAATACTAAATAAAATAAAAATATATGAATCTTATAGCTACATAAAAAATAAATAAATACACAATAAAATCACAAAAGCATATAACACAATTGCTAAAAGTTGAACTTAAATGAACATATAAACAAAAAAATCTAAAAATAAAAGCGAATTTAAAATATTAATGAAATTAAAAACAAACTATAATAACTTTTTCCGAAACCTTGGATGTCCACATTCGCTGTTTTTCAGTAAATGTAAATAACTCTATACATTTTAGATGATTAAATAATGTTTTGTCAAAGAATCTGTGCGTAATCATTTTTATTGGATATATATTTTCAAAACCAACAAACTAATTGGGTGACTAATTATATGAAGATACAAGGTTTCAAAAGGATAGCAGGGATGTAAACCTCATGTAAAAAAATGACCTTTGTATTACCAAAGCTAATAGTCCAGAAAATTTGAAATGATATTTGTGAGAGTTATTGTAAACACATCTTGATGTAAGACACATTGACACAAATTTAATTTTTCACATTGTAAGTTCTAGAGAAAAAAAACACTTTTCAGCATCCTACAGTGGATATATTTTTTATTTGTTAATTGATCTTGGGTTAAATTCCCTGGGAACACACATGACAATGTATACCTTTTATATATTATACGTTTCAGCCTAGCCTAGCATAAAAACTAAAGCAAAGCATTTATGAACCACCTTATAACATTTTGCCTGGCAAATATCTGCTAATTCACTCAACAATAAAAAAGCTTATTTTTGTCCAATTTGGGGTTTTTTGTTGGATTATAAATGAACCTATTCTGGGTTGTTTCAGCCCCAAATCTTGTGGTTTTATTGTTGGATCAAATATCAACCCAACGGTTGGGTTCGTCCCTTTGTGACCCAGCCATGTGTCGAAAATAATTCCGCATTTTTACTCCCCAACAAAGTGAATTCTTGCTTGACATAGACAAGCTGTGCTGTATTCAAAGTCAAATAACACTGAATTTGCCAACGTGCCAGATGTTTAAACAATAGACCCTAACAAATGAACCTGACTCCCCTATACTGTAACGTCTGGCCTAAGGATGGTTGTCCTTAAATAAGGTTAGTGATATAAAACAATTGTTCGTTGATGATGTATACGGGGAAGGTTAACATACTGTATGTGTAATTCATCTCTTTCGCTCGCAGGGACTGTTATTCCTCATGAAGTTTGTGAAATTATTGAGATGCTGTACAGTTGTAGATTACAGTATGTGGCTCTGTCCAAATAGGCTACTCCAGTAACATAAGCAAACACATACAGCATGAGGGTGGTGCTGATGCTGTCTAATAGAATATGACAGTGGGAAAACAAGACACCATGTTAACCTCACTCACATCTGCTGCATTTTTTTTTTTTTTTTTTGAGGAAGTTAATTTCATGGGCTGATTAATGACTGAATTCTGTCCACAATACAGTTGCTCCCAAGACTGAAAGTGGTTTAACTTGGATTTATTTTTGAAATGTGGTAAAAATATGGGTTGTGTAAAGCTGCTTTCACTTATAAAAACTCTGAGGGATTTCATATTTACTGTTATCAGTCATATTTATTCAAGTCTGTCACCGTTGATGCTGCAATTGTGGCATTGTATGGCAAGACTGTGTGTCAATTCTGAGAAAAGTAGGGAAACTAATTGCTTTGTAATTGAATTATTTTGTATCATTACATTCACGGTTTATAGTCAGCAGACATAACCAGGACCCACGTGTTTTCCAACATAAGAATGCTTTATTTATCAGAAAAGAAAGCAGAAACAGAGTTCTCAACCTTTTTGACTCCAAGGCCCCGTATTGTATTCAACAATATTTAAAGGCCCCCTTCTCACTTGCAAATACTTTAGAGCTTGTCTTTAAAAAAGGAAAAAGTACAGTATTCTTTTTTATTTAACTGTCAATAGAGAGTATTTACAAATCTGGCCATGAAACAAAATTTAAGAAAGTCGAGGTTATTTTGTTCACATCTTACAGTCTAACAGCATCTTTCACAAAAGCGTTAAGACAAAGCGATAGCTTTGCACTTTTACATGGAGGTTTACTTTCACATTTTCAATGTACTTTGCATCTTAAACAAAACTATGTATTTTTTTTATAAATGGCAAGATTTATTTTAACTGCCAAGGGCTAGTAAACATCATTCCTACGTTGTGATAGGTCCAGGTCTAGTCTGAGGGCGCGGCCTCTGAGGTTAACCTGTGATTGGCCGTATATTAAAAAGGTGGTGAGCAACCGATTCAGGTTGATCTGTGTCAAAAAAGAAAGAACAAACAAAACTATTGCATGTATGCATTATTTATCATTACCATTGTTGTGGTTTAATGAGCCAAACAGCAGCTGTAAGCATTATTTATGGCCAATTATTTCCATTTGTTTCCATAGCTGCCTGTTTAATATGAGTAATCATACCGTCGAGCCCACATTCATGATTCATTGGCTCTTGATCTCTCAAAACAAACAAACCACATGAAAACAATCTTTTCAGAATCGTAAAAGTGTTACGTCTCTAAAACTGACATGACAAGTTAGTGCATTCTGGATGTTTGCTTGCCTTTCGCCATGACAGACTCGGCACAGTTTGTCTGGGAGTATTCGATTTGACGTTAATTCACTTACACGAATCACAAAATGGCTTTGTGGTGTTTGTCCCAGCACTTGCTTGAGTATAGGCGTAGTGTGTGACTGTATAATGGTTACGTGTTTACTCGGCCCTCAGAGACCCACTGTAGGCAAATTGCTTGTTCAAAGCAATTCAAAACTAGATATTTATCACTAAATATGGGTTTAAAGAACATAAAATAGCAGCTCGCGCTCAGAAATGTATCGTAGCAACAGTTCTGGCTGGCAAATGTTTATTATTTGAAAGTCTCTGCAATGTTACGCAAGGCCACTGGCCGCTGAACCCAATTGAAAAATCCTTTAGTAAAAGTATTTGAAAAATTAGCAATATACATTGGGATAGATGTAACAGTGGAAAAACAGACTGTAAACTTTGTGCGTTAAGGTATTGTGGTTGTTTAGCTTATTTTACATATTTAACTCCAAACTTAAACAATATCGTACTAGATAAGTTATATTTATGAAAATTGTATGTATACTTTTGTTGTGCTAGAACAATACACTGGACATTTTTTTATAGTAGTTTTGTACATGTTTCTTTTTGTTTTCATATTAATTGAAGTTAATTTATTTTAGAAAAAAGCACATCATTTTAGACTTCGTCATTATTATACTTGACTAGGGCTGCGTTTCCCAAAAGCATCGTAAAAAAGTTCTTAGGTTATCTCTCTTTCACATCAAGTAAACCTTATGTCTGGGGCGTGCAACTGAACCCTCCATTATGGACAGCGAGCCAAATAAGTTTCCCTTCACTCTTATTTAAGGATCTACATGTGAGCTTCTGAAGGCATTTTTTTAAGAGAAAACCCTACAAGTCATTTGAATGCTCTGGTCTCTGGGTGTGACCCAGCTACTGTAAAACTCTCTTAAACTGTGACAGACCTTCAGTGTGTTAAAAAAAATCAAATCAAGTGCAAGATGAAATAACCTGTGACATTGTCCCTTAGCACCCCGTTGGTTATAATGAAATTGCTTATGCCTCCAAACACAAATATTAATTTGGAGGGAGATGGATTTTTGAAGTCTCTAAATCTCACAAATAATAAGGCAGCTGTTCACTGAACAAACGTGGAATATTATTAAATGCAGCAGGTAAGAGAGAGATAGAGAGAGAGAGGGGAGAGAGAGGAATCATGAATTTTTTTGCGAGGGTTTTATTGCAGCGGGAAACAGAAAGAATGAGACATTAGCCGGGTTTTAATTAGATATGGGTCCTCTGCTTTCCCTGAAGTATCTCTCACTGAAGACTGTCTAAAGGGAATAGCTGCCATTCCACCGGCTAGAAATGTAGGCTAATGGACCGTGACACACAGTCACCAATTGGGACAAAACTGGAAACGCAGAGATAGAGAGGAGGGGATGATCAAAGAAATGGTCAGCTTTTCTTTCTCAGGCCACTTTTAGTCTCGCGAAGACAGACGTTTGGCTAAACGGCAAAAAGACTTGCTCACATAACAGCTTGTCGAGAGCCACATAGTTGTAGGAAGAGTCGTCCGATCAAGGTCCTGATTTGGAGTTTATGATCTTTTTTCGGAAATCCAGTAAAAAAAAAAAAAACGTACATTTATACAAATCTCAGCTCCATTTAATTTTTTCGAGCTTGAGCCTTCTCGACCAATCACGTTCCTCGCATGTTGTTATGGAAATGACAGGTCTCTGTCATTGGTTAGCTGTGATTTTTTTTTAAAAATCAACCCCTTTGAATTTTTATTTTAATCATCAGAGTCTGTAATACATATAAAACGTTCAATAAAATTGCATTGAGTCATAACGATTTTAATATTTGTCATTTAATATACAGTAAACATTGAAAATGTGCTGCGGTAAGAGACATGTTGCGGAAATGACACTACATTGTCCACTACATTAGTTTTGACTCTTAGCATCTTAATATACAGTATAAACAGTATATAGTTAAACAGTAATATACATTTATTTTTTAAATGTAGTTCAAAGTACAGAATTACTTAGCCGTGTGATAAGGACACACAATAAATACTGACACAGATGAGATGATATTTACCTTATATTTGGGGATCTTGTGAGGTGGCCCAATCTGTCAGCAATGTGCTCACGTGGTCATTTCTGTTTCTATAGATAGAATTGTTTGTCTTTGATAAAATATCATATTAAAGCCATTTTCATTGTTGTGGTAAGGACTCAAAAGGGTGAGACAGGCACATTTACTTGAAAAAAATCATATGATCAGTAGATGATACAAAAAATGTAAGACGCTGTAAATTAACATGTATATTAAACAATTCCTTTTGAAATAAGGTCAAATTGTAATTCAATTAACTTAACTTATTTTAACATTGTGACCAGAGTTGTGGGACATGAACAAAAAGGGTGTTCGGACCTATAAATGCTTCATAATTTTATATTTAATCACATTAATCATTAACTATATTTTTTGTCGAGGTGTGTAATGACACTGTGACTATATTTATAAAGCGTCATACGACAAATTTGGACATAAATCAAAAATGTCACTGCAGAAACAAATACATTGGCAATTTCATGGGAAATGTCAGTTTGATGTATAAAGTATGTAGAGTTACCTCTAATTTGATGGTTTTAGTCCCTGACGCGGTGAGTAGTTGGTCCCAATGAGTTGGTCACTATTGGATTAAATTTACATCACAGTCCCAACTTACTGTATAATAACAAAACGGACACTTTGTTTGTCATCGTTCGTATTAATAATAAAAGAAAATTAGCGCCATCTAATATTACTGTTGCTGTATCATGTTGTTCCTAACAACACTGACTGCATAACCTGATAATGCAAAGATTTGCCTGTGCTCCATTGTATGGGGACAAAAAAACTAAAAGTACCATCAGAAAAACTGCCAGTGTAATGCTATTATATACCCAGCTGCAAAATTCAAGGGACAGTGCACATAACACAGTAATCCCATAAACCCACGGCCTATTTTCCACTCCAATATTTCATTCCTTTTAGTGTACAGACATGTCATTAAAAGCTCATCAGAAGTTTTGCCCAACTTCTTGGTCGATTGACGCAACTCGAACAGACTTATTACTTGTGGTCCTCTTGTTCCTGCTTTATTTCTCAGCAGACTCCAGACGGATGCCACTGTCTGATACGCACGCATAACATTCATCTCCCAGAACTTCAACAAGCGGTGAGCCTACTGTCCATTTATCCTGCCCCGTTTACATACAAACACAACTTCTTATTGACTCATTTTATGCTCTGTGCGACCTGAATTGAACGCTGACCGGAGTGCAGTTCTCATGGTTTGAATGCCACGGATAGATTCAGATAGGATGCATTTCCAGGGTCAGGAGTCTGACAGCAGTAATCTCATATTGAGCAGATCCGTAATTCACCAGAGAGTGGAATTTTCTAAAAAATCGAGGGAAATGCAAATGTATTTCCAGGGAGAAAATGGGAGACAGTGGGGCACCGGATGCACGCCGCCTCCACTGTAATTTCGCACTCGGCGAGTCTGATTCATCTCCTTTGAGTGTGGTCCACCCCGACACAGCCGATGATGTTATTGCAAAGTGTGCAGATATCGATTTAACATTTGATGCTTTCTACGCACTTATCAGACAGTGTTTTCACCCCTTTCGTGTAGAATATAATCATCCTCAAATCACTGCCATCGTGTCATGTACATATCAATAAACGTTGCACGCTGGGAATTAAAGCAAACAGTGATCCAAAGAGAGACGCCCATAGAGGTAAATGCAACAATGGCGTAATGAATAATTTGAGAAATAATTGAATGGTAGGAGACGAAACATTAGAAGAACAAACACGTAACGGGCAGGACAGGGTCTGGACTTCGACCATCTGATGTCATTTAGGAGCCAAATGTGTGTGCGTTTCACATGTTTTCAATTCTTAAAGTCTGATTTACACTAGTGTTACAATTTGAGTCTCTAAAACCCTGCGGAAATACCTTGGACGTCTGATACGATGTTTTATCCTCACAGATATCGGACTCCTAACTAACCAATTGAACAATCTACCGTATTAACCTCAATTCAACTCGTGCACTTTTGATTTGTTATTGCTTGATAAAAATCTACACGACTCTCACCAACCCTGTGTTAATAATTCAGATATCTAATGCGGCTGGTATCGAGCCGAGTCTAGACTGGATTAAGGAGGCTGTGCGGCCGAATGACAATTAAAGCGCTCATGGCTTTAGTTCATTTAAACGCCGAGCGCTTTCATGTGATGCTGATGAGCAGAGGTGTTTGTCATCTCGACTGGTTCGTGTATTTACGGAGAGCCATGTTCCTGACTGTGGGGGTGGAGAGCTGAACTGCAACATGCTTGAAGGGCTTCCACGACTCTCCTTTGCAGGGTTTTTGCTGCATTGAGAAATTGGAGGCGGCCGCCTCCGTCAAATGTCCTGCCGCCTCAGGCTCTCGCCAAACTTATGTCGTGAGTCTTCACAAGAAATGCTGCGTGCATTCAAAAGAAACTGCAGTTGCGGCATTACGCCACAGTGGCGGCGCTGTTTCGTTATCAGCACACTGAGGCGCTAAAAAGAGTTGCAGAACAAGAGCCAGCCTGTGTTTCACGGCTGTTTGTTTTGCATCCAAGTACGTTTAATTTCTTGAAATTTATTCAATTAACATGACGAACATCATATTAATGTCATTAGCTGTGCAGTTGGATCGTTGAATCAGTTCGCCGGTATGAACGCACATAGTGTTCAGAACGACTCGCACACGAATGACTCATTTGAACCGATTCATTTAAACTATTGAACTTTTCAGTCACTAGCGAATATATGAGATCATTGAATCATTTAAAGTGAACCACAGAGAATGCAAGATGTGAATGAGCTTTGCTCATTTAGTATGTCTGGTTCATTCAGTTGGCTATTATGGGCTGAAAAGTAAGTTGAAAATGATAAAAAAAAGCTTTATTTGATTAAAAAGTCTGTTTGGTTGAATACTTGAAAACTTAATTGTCATTTTTATCAAATATAATAGACCTTTTAATATGTCAAACTCAAAGTCACTTGGTTAAGCCACTTAAAGGTACGGTAGGCCTTACGTGTGTGTGTACAAGATCAGGATGGCACCACCTCCGCCTCATTTTGAGCCAGGAAAAACCCTGCTTTGTTTCGGCTAATCTTTTATTCCTGCTTTCGACAATACATCGAGTATGGAAGAGAGAGAGAGAGAGAGAGAGAGAGAAAGCCGTAAGGCGGGGAGAAGAAAGAGGAGATGCTGCTGGGGATCGACGGCTAGACACTCGTCATGTTATCCAGCTGTGCTGAATTACAAACATATGATAAGCATGTAAAAGTCAACATGAAATCAGATGCATGATGTATGCCAATGAAATAAAACCTTTTATCAAAATAGAACAACTTGCTCTAGGTTAAAAAAAAACGTAATTTTATGAAATTGTACTTTTTTCACAAACTTGTCTCATACATTTGTGAAATACAGTCAAAAACCATAAAATGACAAGCAAAAAGACTGCAAAATGTACGATGGAAAAACATTTACTACTTTTACACAGGAAAAAAAATGATCTACTTTTGAAATACGGTTAAAAAACTTAAAATTACAGAAAAAGACCTCAAAGTTACAAGAACTAATATGCGTGTCAAAGTCAACATGAAATCAGATGCATGATTCATTATGACTAAATAAAATGTAATATTTTATCAAAATAGATTAACTTGCTCTGCCTCTTAAACATCACTTAAAAAAATTATTTAATGGAATTTTACTGTTTTTTCAAAGATTTTTCACGTATTCATTTGTGATGATGTGATGTCACTTCACATCATCACAGATTAGAAGAAAATTGAACAGAAATTTGAATATCTTGTTTCACTGTAAATACACAGTATGTCAAAATCACAGAAGTTAAACCGGTTACGTATGCATTTCATGTTGACTTTGGGTATCGCAATGGTTAATAGGCCACTGAACCAAAACCCGATACAAAACTCGACAAGTGTCAAAAGGCGATATAACAGAGGACTCTCCAGTTGGCCGGTAGTTTTATAAGGAACTGCCAAACGATACATGTTTTATATTGTAGGAATGATACTTTATCCTTCGCTGATGTAAATGACATGTGATTCGATTCAAAGCCATGCAAACCGTTTAAAAAACATAAGCAAAACATCCGCCGCAATTTGCTAAATGTTAAGAACTCCCCCTCATTGGAAACGTGTCCAGAGCTAAAAAATATTCTGTATTATCCCTCACGTAAATCCTTCAACATTGAAATTAGTCGTACAAAGTCACGGCATTTATTTCCCAACAACATCACATTTGTATCTTTAGTAGACAGTTACACTTGTATAACCTTTTGACTCGTAACCTACAAATAAAACTATATGAAACACATTTACAATCTTAAACAGGTGCCTGCTTTTCTGGCACAATTACACATAAATGTAGTTTGTAGTTTAGAGGCTCAAAGTGAAAATATTTAGTGCAGAAGAGCTGTAAACTCCACAAGTAGACAAATATCACAACATGTAACTAACATGTAACAGTATTAGTGAGACGTTGGTGAGTCCTAAAAAAAGTTCCCAAGACACAGAACCTTTAGACAGGCCAGTGTCTGTCAACTAGAAAGCGTGATGGTTGATTTTGCGGGGGTCCCAGAAGGGACAAAATAAAGTTTCACGAGGGTCTAAATTGTTTCCCATATTATGCATCTTAAATGATTTAGAGATAAAAAATGAATCCCAAATGCAAACTCTCTTTTTACTATGATACTGGTACTAGTGTTTTCAGAATGAAGTACAGACAAACAAAGCCAAGAGACAAATAAAAATATCTCATCATCGCCTTCATTACAGTCTAATCTGATCTATGAATTGAACGTTTGAAAGGAAGAACAAAACTTTTGATGCACAATTACTATCCTAAATACATTCCTCTTTACACAACATGCACCTCTCTTTGGCACACCGCATGCGGCCCAATGCAAGCCATCCAACTCGTGTCTTTATGAATCTGCAGTCGACCTCATTACAGCACACACTTGGCGAGGTGAGAAGAACCATCATCAATAATGCTCTTTGATCTGGGCCAAAGCGCGGCCACGCCGCTCTCATACAGACAGCTACACTATGGCTGAATCCGGCCTGCACAACATCATCCTAAAACCCCGAGCCGACTCTGTTAACGCAGCGTTATTATGAAGCAATTACCCGAATCGCTTTCACCATCTCCAGTATTTCGGCATGAATCAGGGTCTGCTGTTGAAACGAAGAAGGCCGACTGTTATTCTGAATTACAGGCGAGCTGTCTATTTCAGGATGGTGGTTTGGTTTCCCTACAGCATAATGAACAGCAATCATTCATAACACGCCGGCGGATGCTTATGCAACGCTTTTCGTGAATCAGACCTGAAGCAGGTGGGCCGAGGCTGTGTCACAAATAACCGCCCGGAATGATGGGTGGGCACATACAGACACGTTTTTTTCCTTTCGTTTTGTAGGCAACAATACATAGTCAAGAAATGCATTAATGAATTATTTGCATATTTCTTGAAATATTAATGCCTGCTTGTTGCCGTGCAACAGCCACTTAGCTCCGAATTGATTTAAAGGTCTCTTTGAATGAACACGTAAGTGGGTGTTGTAAGGAGGGTGGAGATGTCAAGACGGAGGAAATACAGTATTAGGAACAAGAGACCCAACAAAGGACCAGAAAAAATGCACAATTTTGTTCTTTTAGACTGCCCCCAAGTGGCCGGATCGTGCGTGGCAGGCTTACGGTGAATAAACATGTAAAGACAGTTATTAGGGAAATTTGCCTTGCTAAGAAAGAAAGTTTTTACTTTGTTTCTCAAGCATGCATTTCTTTAAAGGAATATGAAAGACATAAAAAAAACGATTTGATAAAACAATAAGAAAATCAACCCCACTAATGGCACTTCAATCTCACCGTCAAAAGAGAAGTTTTATTTCTTTCTTTCTTTGATGGTTAAAAGACGGCAATTTCCTCCGATTCACAAAATGTCTTTGTGTCACTCACAGATCAGCACGCTTTTAAGCTCACTTAAAACAATATACACACAAGCCATTATAAGGTTACATAGCAACAAGGTAAAAGGCCGAAACAAAACCTCCTCAGTTTTAAAACTCAGCGAGGCAGCTACACTAAAAGAGAAATGAATCGTTTTGAAGAATCCGTCTGACGTTTAGAGGTCTTTATAGGGGAGAATAACACGTGTGTCATTATTCAAGTGTAGAGCACATAGGCTCATTTGTGCGTCTGTGTGGAAGTGGTTGAAGAGAAGCCCAGCGGTGGGTAAAACCTGGGACTTTTTGACACAGAGACCACTTGTTTTGGGGGTCTGAGGGTCTGAGTCTGGGTTCTGCGGATGGGTGGGGCAGTTTTACAGGGGCAGGGGAGGTTCCCAGAGGCTTTCAAATCAGAGACACGATCCAGAGGCTCCGACTGTTATTACTATGTGCCAAGGGAGCTGAGGTTAGGGTGGCGAGAAACGTCTTGCAGATGTTGTGACTGTGTTACACTGACATAATAGATCTGCACAATGAATCCTTAAAATGTGGCGATCTTAATTTAAAGTCTACACAACATCGATTTAGTAAAGTCTATTAAAGTTCTCGTGCCGTGCCTTTTAATAGCTCGACTATAACAGAGAAATCTTATATGCTATACACTTTTTTCACAGGTCGTACAAACCTGCTTAAGTAAATGTACAGTAAAGGCAAATGTATTGTCCAATAACGCTCATGCTGTATTGCATTCACTGAAAACACAACTTTACAGAATTTCACTGTTCTTTTTTTTAAAGATTTTACACATTATTTCTTAAATGCTTCACGTTTCTTTGTATAATAAAATTATGTTTTATTTCAAATAACAAAACTAAACTGCAATTTTAAAACAAATGAATAATAGAAAAAGTCTCTTTAATATAAACAAACTTATACTGTCTGTGCTTTTCTTGGATTTTTTTGCATTTAAGAAATATCAGCATGTCCACCTTTAGGCTTGCAGTGAACATGGCGACCCCTGCTGTTCAAAAAATGTATTGCGATTCAGTTCACACCTCAACCGATATGAATCGATTTTCAACCGGCTCACGGTGAGTCGTTACATCCCTTGTAATGTCCAAAAACTGTACAACATCGTACTGTTTTTTTCACAATTTTTTCACGTATTTCACGGTCAAAAACCATCAAATTACATAGAAAGACTGAAAATATACCAGAAAACAGGAGGATTTTTTTTTTACGGGTAACAAAACTGCTAACTTTATGGTATATTTCTGCCACCCCAGCTGCTGGAAAAAAATAGGTCTGCTTTTGAAATAGGGTAAAAAAACATCAGATTACAGTGAAAAAGACTGCAAATACAAGAAAAATAGGGTAAAATGTTATGGAATATTATTTTAATATTTGTATTGTTATATATTATTATAATATTTAATATTTGTTACAGTATCAAACTTCTCCTCAATAAATGTAATGTTTTTAGGAATTATTAATATATTACTAGCAAAAATAAATCACCACATTCGATTGTAGTTTAACATTTAAAATTATATATTTTACTTTATTTCTTTTCACTTTTTTATTTCAACTATAACTCTTTTACACGGTAGTTAGTATGAATTTGTGCAATGTGAAAAAATATTATATTCTCAAAAATATGAATGAGATTTCAAAAAGAGAAGTCTCGTTTGTGTCTCAGTTATTTCTCATGAGAAAAGGAGTCAGCCATCTCACAAATGTCATTAGAGTTTCAGAAGAGATCTCAACAATGTCTCAAACTGAGCTCAGATTTGTTAAGTGAGTCTGCAATTTTTTTGAAGATCTCAATATGAACATTACTCAAATTGACGAACATCCAGATTATTTAACCTACAGTTCACAATCTACATTCATGCCAATTGAATCTATGCATCAATAACACCACAAGCTGTGTTTCGAAACTTCTTATTTTTCACTTTCGACTGTTTTAGGTCGGGCCACTCAGGTTAAACATCACAGCGGCCAGGTTTTTGATTTATATTAGGTTCAGTATATAATTCCAGATTAGTGGCAAATCCCCTTGTTTACTCAGATGTCTGAAGCATGCAAAAGCACCTCGCCAGCCAGGAATATACGCCTCCATTTCAGAGAGATCAAGGCACAGTCAACCAGGAATGGTTATAGCTGAACATCTGTATGAATTTGATCAAATTCATTCTTATGGTTTGGTGACTGATGCGATTAACACACGTCATTTAAAAAAGCCCTTAAAAGAATGAATCTTCTGCTTGATGTAGATACAGAACAGGCTTGTTGTGTAAACAATGAGGGCTTGGGATCCTCATAGACGGACACTTATCAAGCTAATGTGCATGTGTGGGCATGTGTGTGAATGAAAGACATTATTCTCTGCTGGCTCAAAAAATAGGGTTTGTGCAAACTGCTTAGATGAACCACCTACAAATCCACTGTACAGTTGCACATGTACTGTAGTTTCTTTTTTCTTTTGAGCTTCTGTGTAGCACTATTTTGAATTGTTTGTGTTTTTGGCAAGAATGATCTCACCTAGGAAAGCATACAATGATGTAACAATTTTTCCTTAGCAATTAAACAAAGCTACCGAAGCAAGGCAATAAAGCTGGATACAACTGAAGTAAAGCTAAAACACTGTCCAATTTAAGGCCTTCTTACCATCCTTAAGAAACGAATCAAACACATGAATAAAACCCTTATTTATGTACAATGTGTCCTATTCAAAAATGTTTCAAGATCTTAAAAAACAGAATAATCTGAAAGCTTATATCTCAGTGTTTGAAACTAGTTAGGTGAAGAATATGTGTGCTTGTTTCATTACAAAATTAAAATGAACATGAATCATACAAAATATATGGATGACTTGGACAAAGCTGTGAAGACAAATCTGCCAATATGAGTCCAGAAGAACTCCCTAAATATCGTTTAAAAATCATCTTAAGAAGCTGACAACATTTCTAGACGAATGGTGACGCACTGAAGATAACAATAATATCAAAGTCAATAACACATCAATGTTAAATTCACATAATTCTCATAGATCCATTAGATTTATTCCATAGTTGTTAAATGTTTACTATTATTTTAAAATTTGTTAAAAATAAGAGGAGGACATGACCCAAAACTCACAATTTTCTCACAAATCTTTCTGAAGAATTTGTTCTGTCCACTAGATGTCAGCACTGCACTGTGACTCATTTAACTTTCAATCTATGCCCGTCTCTGGGTGGCCAAATGAGCTTTTTTTAAACTCTGCACCCACCGTACAATTATCTATTGATATTTGTGTGCATCAAGATGACAAAGGCAAAAGGAGTGATCAAGCACATTTTACATCAACTTTCTCATCAGGAGGAAGGGAATAGCACCAAAGCAAATGAAAATCTGTGCTGCGCTCTCATCGTTCATCTATACTGAACTTGCAACGTCTATCTAAATCTAGTTAAAACGACCAGAACTTAACTATAACAACATATGAGACTATGGAAAGTACAACTATATGTCATTGGTCCTGCTCGCCCCGTTCCGAGCGGGCTTCGAACCTGCGTCGGTCCGTTCCGGGAGACTGGCGCTCTAACGAGGAGGTTAAACAACGCAGCCTCTGGCTATTTAATACTAAACTTCATACTAGAGTTTCGAGCCACAGCACGTGAGCTTCAGACGGGTATTTTGGTGTTTAACATTGAACTACAGTACGCACGGAGCACCCGTTTCCCCACGGCGCACCGCTATTTTACTTTTGGTCTATTTTGCGAGCGTTTGAGCATTGAGTCCATAACTAGATGCGGACTTGTGGACACCGAATCCTGTTATTTAAACATGCCATCGCGTCTGCGCGGTATGAGGACATGAACTTCATCTCCTTTCAGAACATTTTACTGAGAGAAGCTAACACACACTAAATAATAAGCGTTTTCCGATGACCTGCCAAAATAAAAGTCCGGTTAACTACGGTAGTTTCACTTTTTTTTGCCAGGGACAGAAATGTATAAATTCATTACAACTAAATTCATTAAAAATCGCACTATATTACCACCTAGTGGTGTAACTTGGTAACTACTAAATTACATGTGTTACAAACAGTCTTATAGTCATTTAAAGGTTACATATATTTTGCGGCTCCAGACAAATTGTTTTTGGTGGGAGATGGCCCAAAATGGCTCTTTTGGTCGCAAAGGTTGCCGACCCCTGAGCCAGATCAGGAGGGCTAACTGTGGGTCGTCTGCTACGATGGAGGAAGAGATCTGCGCATTGACCCACAAACAGGTGTGTGAGTTTGTAAAAGTCTTTGCCATGTGAATGTGTTGCTGAGTGTAAATTAACTATGCTAAAGTTAAATATTGAGACCATTTTTTGGGATTTTTATTTTTTTAGGCACCCAACTGCAGACAGTGAAGCTTTTTTGTATTATAATTGCATCAAATGAAGGATTTGTCTTAATTTGTTGTATGTTCATTTTACTAATTGTGTGTGAATGGGTCCTGTAGTTTGGGCGCATTTAAAGATTTGATTGCTGGCTGGTCTTCCAGCTCGTACAACCTGACCTCTACAGATGATCCACTATGCAGCCACAAGAGCCGAAGATAGCGCACGTCACTCCTCTTAAGGTTGCACTGGCTCCCAGTAGTCGCTCCATCCAATTCAAATCTTTGCTCATGGCCTACAAAACCACCACCGGTTCGGCACCCCCATATCTTCACTCGCTAATTCAGACTTCTGTACCCGCCAGATCCCTGTGCTCTGCAATCGAACATCGTCTTGCGGGGCCGTCCCACAAAGGGAAAAAATCACTCACGCACTTTCTCCGGATGTGTTCCACAACTCTGGAACGATCTCCCTCTTGCCACAAGATCAGCGGATTCTGTAGCTGTCTTTAAGAATCGGCTTAAAACACATCTCTTCCGTCAACATCTGACCCATTAGTACAGTCTTCTACTTCTTTTCTACTTTCCTATCCCCCCCAAAAATGTATAAAATATTTTTATATAGATGCTGTGATAGGCTAACTGAGACCATTGACATCTAGTGGTTGAGCTTGGCATCGCAGTCTAAATAAAAAATATTGGAGAGGCAAGTTTAGCCAAGTAACGGTTCTTCTCGGTTTCTTTTGCTTTTTATCAGAAATAGTCAACTGGCACTCTATTGTTTGTGAATGTGTTAAGGGCAGTCCACGAACGCGCGTGGGCAGTCATGTTTGTTCATGTTGTCACTTTGAAACATTATTTAATCCATATATCCTTTGTTTATACCCAGTGGCGGTTCTAGACTATTGTAACTGGGGGGGGGCAGGCAAGGGCCACTTATGCTTTTAGGGGGCACACTAACATTTGCTGTCATGATTATTTTTCAGTCATTTTTCATTTGAAAACAAGTTCAGCTCAAAACTGCTCTGTTTTGGTGAAATATCATTTCAGATTTAGGGGGGCAGGGGGGTGGCCAAGTGTGCTGACACGGAGGCACTGGCCCCCCCTAGAACCGCCCCTGTTTATACCTCCTCGTCTCGACTGCTAGCGTCCCTCACCGTGCATTGCAAGGTCTTTCTGCAGGTGATATGAAGTACTTGTAGTTCAGATAAACCGAAGGAGCATGCAATTACTTTTTCCATTGAACTCAGTGGCTCGTTTGAGCAGGACTGATTGATTCTCAGAGCTGCAGACGTCATGTTTGTTCTATATAGCTGCTGAATCACCCAGTCTTGTGAATACTGCTCCTTCATAAAACTATAATGACATTGTGTGTGGGAATACCGTGTAAAGAATTGAACGATTGATATGTGTGAACGTGACCTAGGTCTTAACCTGAGGTCAGTGTCCGCGCCGAAAATTGCGTACGATGGGCTCTTTTGACTTGGGCAACAGCACTTTACAGTAATAGTATTTATATCATTTCATAGCCGAGTTCATAGAAGATGGTTGAAAACTGAATACATTTGTACGTCTGTACTATGATTCATTTAGTAAAGGATATTGTTTGCATTTCTTGGTATGATAACTGATATTATAATGAGATGGTAATGATGACTGATGCGATGTTTTGGGTAAAATCATGTTACATGTCTGTTTCAGGAAAGCTGTAATGCAATCGATAGGCCCCATAGATTTCTTTTTATTGGGTTAAACGTTCGATTGAAACCTGCCGCCCGGGAATATATTTGTCATGCGTTTCATGGCTCAAGATAGGACACTCTATTGTAAAAAGCAAACAAAATGGCTGTAAATGTGAATCGGACGAATGAACACTTTTAGAGGAATGTTGGGACTTACTGTAACCTCTGTGCATTATGTTCTGAAACGTCAAGACCGTTTTGACGTGTACAGAATGAGAGAACGTTAACAAAGGCCTATTAAAACTGTGCTCAAAGGATTGAGCCATTGCCTTTCATTTATTTAATGTCTGTTTGAACAAAAGGTTTGACTCCTTTTGGGTGAAGGTGTGTGTGTGTGCACAACGCGAGACATTGGCCAACTTTTAATGTGCTAATAAAATCCGCTCACTGTAGAGGTCTGAAGGGCGTTTAGTGCTGTAAGATTTCTCAAATAATTACTTTTCCCTGGACTCGCATGGCCTTCTGAGGTATAAGATGAGCTCGAGACATGCTGAGTGGCCTATAAGCTGTTCGTTTTAATCAGTAAAACGCATTTGCTTTCCATGTACGTAAATCTCTTTTGGCTGGCACAGGTTTTTCTGAGATGTCATATAAATGAGATTAAATGAGACTCCTGTTCATTGAATTCAATCTGGTGCCATTTGTCTCTATGGACCGTCTGCTTTATTTCCAGAGATGGCATAGTGTTACATCTGGCACATTATCATACCGAGGCGCTCCGGCCACTTTTTCGTTTTCGCGTGGGAACATTTACTTTCTTTGTACGTGACAATGTCCTGTAGGTTTAATGCACCCTGAGCCCCAGTTTTGGGGACAACTGGAAATTTGCCCACATATACTTACTTAAAAATTCATCAGACGCTGTTATCGGGTATATTATCTGTCTTTTTATTACCGTTTAGACAAAATCTCAGAGTGCATTAAAATGATTGATCGCAGAACGTCAGCTACTGTCCAAAGAAGTAACAGTTGTGTGTATGAGGGATCGCGGACGGATTTCTTGAGAAAGTGTACGGAAACAGTTCAGTAACATAAGGCTGTGTTCACATTTGACTTCCTTTTTGAAGCTGCTGGCATCGGTTTTACATTATAATCCTATGGAGTAAACCGTGTTTTCAAAAAAGTCCAGAGCGCTTTTTTGGGCGCCAGCGTCTTTTTCTGCAGCGCAGAAGATCAGCTTTCCTGAAATAAAACGCCCTACTTCAAGAACCTTTTTTATTGCCAACCATTGACAAGCGAGAAGCGAGACCTGTCGTTTCCATAACAACATGCGAGGAAGGTGATTGGTCGAGTAGGATCAAGAATGGAAAGGTGGCCGAAACGCCAATTGGAGCATAGTTTTGTATAAATGTCAATTTTACGAGATTGCTTATTTGTATGATCTCTTTCATGCGTCTTTAATACGATCTACTTTTGCACCAATCACAGTTAGCGTCGGGCTTCATGATTGCTTTTTTACTATGATTCACACTGTACAAATGTATTAAAATGAGCTACGTCTTTAAAAAATTGTTACGAGCTCAGGCTGTCTGTCTGTACATATGATTTTACATGAAATGTATTGCACAGATCATAAGGACTATTTGGTTCCATTGTGAAAAGAATTTTGAATGATTTTTGGACAACCCATATTTTGTTGTGAAATGTTGTATTTAGATAAATTCTCTCACTTCAGAGCCACTTTGTACAGGGAACAGCTTTCGTCGCCTGTTGTTCCAGGTTGCAGATCTTCGACGCTGTTCCTTTAAGAGTCCGTTCATCTTTGGGAGCTGGTGGAGGGGCTTAGTGCAGATTCAGTGCAGGATTCATTCAGGATCAGACTCCTCAGCATCACAGAGGAACTTCTGCAAAACACCGCTGAAACTTTCACAGCTGGACATGAGTGTGACATGACTGAACCGGCCACTATAACCAGACCCCTGATATCCTCCAAACGCCACAAAAGCATAAGGAAGAATTCCAGAAGGATTTATTCCCCATACCAGGATGAAAACGGGTGAGCTTGATTTTCCAACAACTCGTACAGAAGTCTGCCTGTTTTAATACTAGAGATAAATTGAAAGATTTCTCACCAGACTCACATAGCCTTTGGTGTTTTCGGACATTTTTATGAGGAATATTTATGACGTGCTGCATCTAGTGAGCATCCAGCTTTTGGGCAGCAGAAAAGGAACGTTGTATTTTTGGCACTCGTTTAAAACTCAATCTTTGATGTAAAACTTCTGTCAATTCTTCTATTTCTTCAAATTTTGAGTCAAGTTGCCGTCGCAAAATGACTTTAAATGATGTATATTATGAACATAAACTGCGCATGATCTCTTTTAAATGAATCAGTTGTTTTGCGTGTACAGTGTATATTTCTTTTTTATATATTAAATCACTTACTGGCTTTTTTTCAAGGCAAGGCGAGTTGATTTTTTATTTGTCGTTTTTTATATAAAGACAGACAGTATATGAGATGCAGATTACATCAGCCGTCTATACTTACACAATTAGCCACATTCAAAAAACAATGACAGCAATTCCATAATAAACAAATTTCATTCCCATCGTCATTTTTTCATCTAATCTTTGTGAAGCATCTTGATATGCAAATGAAAATCCACACATGTTGATCCTGCATAGGAGTTTTACAGTGAAGCGATGTGTGTTTTTGATTGTTTTTCAGACCGTCTGATGATGAGGATAAAGATGGAGAGCGGGTGGACAGTAATGATCCAGAGGAGCTGTTCCAGAACATTCAGCTTCAGAAGGAGACCATCGCCAACATCCGTACCAAACCCTGGCCGATACGACGCAAGCTGAAAGTGCTGAAGTAGGAACCAGCCGAGTCCACATTTTAAGACAATGTCAACAGAATTTCATGAGCACTAAAATGCTGACTAAAATACACCGAACCGTAGTCGGCTGATACGAAAATAAGTTGATGCGTTTATAAGATTTATAAACGCATGTGCACTTTTTGGAAGATTTATAAATGTATGAGGCCAGATGTGGTCGTATTTACATTACACTCGTGATTTTTGAGCCAAGGCCAATTTTTTGTACAGCGTTTCAGGTAGATAGATAAATCTGAGCATTATTTCTTTCTATCGTGATAATTCAACTCCATCACCGAAATGATCGTGCCTAGAAAAAAGCTTTGAGAAATGATGATAATGGAGGAAAGCATCCACGCATTAAGCCCATTGTGTAAATAACAATTTATATTCAGTGCTTAAAACCGGCCACCGTGTTTACAACACAACGCCTGGAGAGCAAACTAAATTAGCTGAGTAATTATTTCATTAGCCTGACCGGCTCTTTCTCATTTCGCCGGGTGCCATTCGACTCTCCATTTGAGTGGGGGGGTCAAAGATCTACCCACAATGCCTAGTGAAGCCTTGATTGTTTTAGGTGGCGTGTTCAAGCAAACACACAGTGTTAAAAGGTGAATCGTTAGGTCACCTCGACTTCTGCATGTGAATGTTTGCATCCTCCCTGATGTTCGGAGAAGACGGCGGCCCGACTAATGCTTTTATTAGCACATTTATTTATGAGGTTATGTGCGATGGTGCGTCAAAGATGGCTCACGCTACATTTTACGAGCATTCCAATAATCTCCGGGTGACCGCCCGTGATTACATACACCCACCTTTGGAAAAAAATCAATTTTCCATCCGTATTTGTTTGATTTCTCTATTAGGTTGGCGTTAGATTTTTATTACTTCATTACTTTTTTTTATGTCGGCTTTGCTTTTTCATTTGTGCTCATTAGAAGATATAGAAAACCTCAAAGGTAGAGTGTGAAGTCCACTTCTATTTACCCGACTGAAAAGACCATCTAAGACCAGCAGGACTTTGGTCCAGCTGGTTTATCCCGGTTTGATGATGGTCTACCATTATTACCGATATTATCTGCCACATCCATAGCAGAAAATATTGCGAAATTGTCCAGATGACTGAAGTTGGTTTGGTTTCAGGCAAGCTAGAGAGGTTGTCCTGAAGTTTGAAGGCAGACTGACCAGGACGCGAGGTTACCAGGCGGCCGGTGCCGATGTAAGTTGAACAAATGTTTTGTCAGGTAACAAACCGTGCTTGCATCTAACTTGTTTCATTCAGGTTAAAAACAATCGCTGTGACCAAAATCGCATACTATGACATTACGTACTGATTTTAATGAAGTACCCACCTATCGACGTTAAAACAGTACGTTAAATAGTAGGGTTGTCACGGTACTATAAACATGTCTTCCGATACTATACCAGCTGAAGTATCGCGATACCAAGTAGTGGGACAAATTTCATTGATACAGCAGTCTTTATAAAGGGGAAATATTAGGCTTACTTTAAATGCAGAACTAAGTCGGCCAGTAGGTGGCGTCAATTTAGGTTTCCTTTATTAATTTTCCACTGAGTTAGTGAATCATTTAACCTGCTCGTTCAAAACGCCAATTTGAATCATTAACTCGTTCGAGTCGTTCAAAACACACATTAATTTAGGAGATAAACACCGCAAAAAGGCAGATATAAGTGTTCAAATGAATATTAATGCGTATATGCAACATTAACCACGGTACTGCGATACTACCGTTTTAAAAAATAGAGAGGCATCGCAAGTATTTTGAAGCATTAGCATCGCGATGCTACGGTAGCACCGGTACACCGTGCAACCCTACTACATAATACATGTTGTGCCCCGTATGCTCTTTGACCTATGACGTACTAACATCAACCTGGATGTAGGCGTCGGTACAAACACAATCTATCTACTTGCATTTAATTACCGGACACCCGCTTTGAATATACTTGACATACTACTCATGACGCATACTCATTTTCGTCTAGTATATAGTATTGAAGTAGGCGATTTGGGACACAGGGAATGTTTCATATTATTGAATATATGCAGCAACTCACCCGCCCATCCTTCACCTTAGCAACTGCATAGCAACCACCTGGCAAACAATTTAGCAGAGTGGTTGTCTTTCCATCCATCAACCCAACCATTCACCTATCCATGTATCTTTCTGTGTAGCCATCCATAAACCGACCAACCCACCCACCCACCCATCCTTCACCTTAGGATGGAAACCACGTGGCAAGCAGTCAAAGAGTTTTGCCACCTGTCAATCCAAGCAGTCATGTATTTATTTTGTCCATCCATCTGAACAGTTTGCGCATTATGAGACTTTTGCCATCCGATTTTGTGCCACCCATTTATCCATCCACCCATTCTTGATTCTTTTGTGATTGCTTCCCGTTTTCCACTTTTCCTTTATTTAATCAGTTTTGTGTTTATGAGAGATTCAAGATCTGCATCTCTCCGCCTCAGCGGCACTCCTCATCTGCTCTCAGACGTTGCTCTCAAATTTATGGCCTGTTGTTATAGGCTGCTTTAATTAAAATGTCCAATGCCATTCGCCCAGGCTGCCCAAGCACCATTAAAATTAATTGACTTTTTAGCAAGTGGATTTGATGGTGAATTATTAATTCTGATTATGGCTTTCGAGGCAGATTGAAAATCAGATGGCCGTACACATTGATTTATCAGATTTATGCTCTCGGATTCCTTAACACAGCTCTTATGAAACGCTCCCTGGATTACATTTATTTGTGAATTCATGCTGTAAAATATCCTTATGGAAAATTAGCTGTTCAATTCAGTTTTTACATGTTGAATTTCATATTTGTTTTCATGTAAATGTACATGTTTGTGTCGCATTTCCAGTTGCTGAAGAAGATTTCAAGAGTTTTATATAACGTTGTTGTTCTCTTCATACCGTGGGAGATGAGGATTAAAAAGATTGAAAGTAAGAACCAAACTAAAATCCGTTCAGTGACTGTTATACTGCAAATGTTGCTATTAATATGTTTGTCATAAACAATATTAATAACTTAGTTAGCCTAAACAAATTTTGATAACCTCTTAGGTCTAATTTATATTACAATGTGAAAAAAAACATTTGATTGTAGTTTTGTTGTAGGTTTATTGATATTTGAATGAGATTTTTTAAATATTTTATTTAAATGAGTGTTTTTTGGCAGCTTTAACATAAAAATATATTTTTTAAATCATATCTAGGGCCATAGCTTTACAGTACATATCTTAATAGCTCAATGATACATTTCTTAATGTTTTTGTATTGCGATATACGATATTTGATACATTGTTACAGCCCTGATTTTAAATTAGTTCAGTTTTTGTTTGTTATTTTTCCATTTAATAATGTTGGTGCCTCAACTTAAACTAAATTAAATGTATTGCTATTTATTTTTTAGGCAAATTATCAAATTTGTGTTTGGTCAACCTGGGTAAAAAGTGTTAATGTATTAGTTTCAATTGCACAGTGTTTTGTCTTAACTGTACATGTTGTTTTCAAAGGTCACTTTGGATCAGGTGTGGCCTCTTACTTCATATTCCTCCGATGGCTGTTTGGCATCAATATTGTTCTCACTATTTTGACCGGAGCCTTTATCGTACTGCCTGAGGTTAGTGTGCGATTTATCCGTCTTAAAAGTACAATTTATACATCTTAAAAGTACATAATAAACTTTACCTTCAAACATGAGCATTTGAAAACATACAAATATCATAACGGACCTAAAAGTTTAGATGCACATTACATACGAAAAATGTTAAATGCCAGCGTGTGCGTTTATTTGTCGAAAAACACCTTTTCCTTAAGCCCAAGGCCATCTCTGCCCTTGTTGGATTTTAATAAAAGATGTTAAAAAATGGAAATAGAGCTTTGATTTATTTCACACTCTAAAGCAAAGACACAAAGCAATTTCTGCTCACATATCATCCGTCGACCTTCATCGCTCTTTCTCTGTGATCTGTGTCGTCCAATCAGCTTCTGGCCGGCGCTCCGTTCGGTACCATTCGCAGCAAGACCATTCCCAAAGAGCACCTCTCTTCTGCACAGGACCTGGACACCATCTGGTCATTGGGGGCAAGGCCATCATTTTCTCTCTTTACTGTTTTTCCAAAGTGACGCGTGTGCCGCGTTTAATCGTGCAAACTTGCCACTAGAGTTTTGTTTTATGTCTGTTTTTAGGGCTATCTACAGTACTCTGTACTTTTCTACGGCTACTACGGCAACGTGCGTAAAATCGGCAGCGCCGGCTACAGACTACCATTGGCCTATTTTCTGGTTGGAATGGCAGTTTTTGCCTACAGTTTCATCACTTTGTTAAGAAAGTAATCACCGAAAGACACTTTGCTTGAAATTTGCTGTATTTACCTGATGAAAAGGCTGGCTGGTTTTTAGGGCAGTTTGATACTGGTCCCATTTCTAGACCAGTAAAGCCACGATTTTTGCCCGATCTTTCATAGCTCGGGAGATTTGATGGAGTTCTTAGTTGTGTTTGAAGTATGAATTTAGTGCTATGCTGCGTTCACACCAAACGTGAATAAAGCGATTTGCGCGAGTAAATTACATACAAAGTCAATGCAAAGACGCGAATAGACGCAAACTCGCGACGAGCATAACGCAAATAGTGCTGCGCGACTGATGCACGTTTATCATCCGCACAAGTGAAAATATTTCAACTGGAGCGAGAAATTCGTTCATTGACACCTACTGTTTCTTTGACACGTCCGGATGCGTGAAGACACCTATTGCGCAATGTTTTTGGCGTCACTCGCGCAGAAAAACCTGCGAATTTCCTGCGAGTAATAAGTGCAAGGAACGCGACGCTTCGCGTTTGGTGTGAACACAGCATTAGATGTTGCTCCTAAATTTCCAATAAAAACCAACAAACGAGACTGTAATTGTTGAAATACATACATGAAAAATAAATGTAGATTAGAGGTTAAACAATCTGGATTTGGGTTCATTTAAAGTGTTTAAGTTCAGCTCTGTGTGTTTTTATGCATCAGAATGGCTAAAAACTCCCGCATGAGTTTAGCGGGAGCTTCTGATGAGAACTTCACCTTCTGCTGGCGGGTCTTCTGCGCGTGGGACTATCTGATCGGAAATCCGGAAGCGGCGGAGAGCAAAGGAGCAGCTATAATCAACAGCATCAGGGTGAGCGTTCGCTATGATGTAACATCCCATAGTGAACACTGCATGATTCAATTCTCAATGATCGTGTAGTTATAAGAGAAGTTCATGTTCCACTTTTAGTGGACAATGTTATTAAACTCTCATCAGTGTCGTGCAAATAAAATACGACCATTTGTTCTATTGGAATATCGATCATCGTGAATACACAAATGTGTTATTGTGAATAACTATAGTAACCATAGTTAAAATAGTGTGCTGGTTGATTAATTGGCCGATAAAGTCAGTGATCAAAAAATACATAAAACCTTTTTTATGTTTTCTTATTTGATTTTCATGAAGAAGCACCGCCCATAGACCTGACCATCACTGGCACAAAAGCAAATCGTATTTATGACAGTGAGATTGTGTTGTACGGTAACAAAAAGCGTAATAACTATTTGGAAGAAACCATGGTTTCCGTGGCAACCGTTAAGGGTTTTATATGCTGATAGTTTTCCTTTTGTGTTTTTTTTGTTCAAGGAAGCCATCGTAGAAGAGCAGGAGAAGAAGAAAGACACAAGCCTGCAAGTGTTTCTCTTTATTTGTGTGTCTGTTATCACCTGAAGTGCTGATTCCGCTCTTTCCTCAGTCTCTCAGAAGTGCATGTTTAACAAAACTGCCGGCGTTTCTGGCTTTTGAGGGAAGGTATGATTGTATCACTAAGTGAATTACAGCGATGTGTTGTTGCTCTCGATCTGGGGCCGTGTCACACCGCCTGATTTATGCACCTCTTCCCCGTCCAATGCAATCGCAGCAGAACATGTGAAACGACGAAGCGTGTCGTCGTATTTTATGCAAACGTCCTTTTACCGCAGACAGATGAGTGTGTCTAAATCGCACACACATTAAGGCAGATTAATATGTGGTGAAACACCACACACACAAGCACGCGGGGACATGCTGCTATTTGTTATCGAAGATATGGATTTTCCATACGTTGTTATGTGCTAACGTTGTGTATATTTAGAGAGTTTTAAGTACGATACACACAACGATAGGTTCCGTCAAGACATCTTCGACTGAATAATATACAGACTTTGGTGACAATTGAAGTTATCTGTTGGTGTTGGCCGTGTCGTTCTGTTCAGTCATGCATGCATGCGCCGAGCCAAGTGAATCAAACCCATCACCACATCATGGAAATACAATATGGCGTACATCGTTTGCATTAAAGACACTTGATATAGTTTAAAGCAAGTCAGTATACTGAGAACAATGTGTAATAACTATTCGATAAATGAACCGTCACAGGAAAAATCTGCCGGCAAATTCTTTCACAGCAGAACAAAATAACAGCATAAAGTGATAGATCGGACTGGATTCACAATTTCACAAGTTTTTCTGATATCCCGACAGAGCCGTACTGATCAGTCTGAGGATTCTGGCAAACATTTTGGTCCTCTTGTCTTTGGCTGGCAGCATTTACATCATTTACTTTGTGGTGGATCGTTCTCAGAAACTGGAGCAGGAGAAACCAGAGTTAACGCTGTGGGAGAAGAACGAGGTATGATTTGATTTAGGATTCTTTTTATACGTTTTCTCGTGTTTCATTTCAGTAGTCTCCGATGTTTCTCCTGGAATTGCTCAGGAGAAATAAACACATAAAAGAGACAATTCGACGCCTTGGAATTATTAAGGTTATGTATTTTCTGTTACATCTGTTAATTTCGTCAAAATCGGGTGAATCGAAAAAAATTACTCTTTGACAACCTATTAACGTTATGTGGTGTGTTTTTCTTTTACGTTGTACATTTTACAATGGCACACTTACAACTCATGCCGGGTGCTATTTTACGTACAAGTGAACGAGAATGTAACGTCTGTAACTTTTCTAGTTGCTTGCGGCTTCCCTCCACATGTATACATACATTAATACGCTGCGTAAGGACGCATCATCACAACCGGACTAGATTCATCTTTATTTACAAAGTAAACACATAGGCTAGGCTACCAATTTCATTTCCACTTTGTTTAAAATTCTTTAAACGTGAAACGTTTTACTAATTATTTTCAGTATGTATTACATGAATTTAAAATTGTGTCATGTGGGGGGGCACAACAACCCTGTGGGGGGCATGGCCCGCGAGTGCCCCCCTTGGCGCCGTCCCTGATGTAGGATATTTTGATCTTAAACATGATCTGGCTCTTATTAGAGTACATAAGTGTGTTTTATGTACATCAGGTCAGTGTGGTTGTGTCTCTCATCACAATGATCGCACCTTCAGCCTTCGAGCTGGTGGCACAGCTGGAGATGTACCACCCCAGAACAAGCCTCCGCTTCCAGCTCGCCAGGTTTGAAAAATAACGTCTTTGCCGATATGGTTTGGTTGTTTCTTTTGGTGCGGTTTATTACTTGATTAAAGTGTAATATTTTAATATTGTGTTGTTTTGTGTGTGTGTGTTTAGAGTACTGGTGTTGTATCTTGGAAACCTGTACAGTTTGATTATTGCACTTTTGGACAAGGTCAACAGCATGAGCTCTGCTGTAAGTCACATTTCTATTCCTCTTTAATGTAAAACTTTTTCTCTAAAACGACAGATTACTTCACACAATATATTTACATACATCTTGAGCTGTGTTGAAGTCAGATGATGTCAAACCGATTCTCAGAGAAATCTGACCCGACAGGTCAAATGAATAAAGATCAATGTTTGCAAAACAGATGAAGACATTTAAAGTAGGGTTGTCAAACAATTAATTGCGATTAATCGCATCCAGAATAAAAGTTTGTGTTGACATTATACTGTATATGTCTGTGTACTGTGCACATCAATTTTGTATTTAAAAACACACACACGTACATGCCTATATTTAAGAAAAAAATAAAAATGAAACATTTATGTATAATTAAAATTATTGGTGAATACATCTAAATATCACAACAACCTTTAACAGATGAAGACATTTAAAGTAGGGCTGTCAAACAATTAATCGTGATTAATCGCATCCAGACTAAAATTTTGTGTTGACATTATACTGTATATGTCTGTGTACTGTGTACTGTGCACATCAATTTTGTATTTAAAAACACACACACGTACATGCATATATTTAAGATTTTTTTTTTAAATGAAACATTTATGTATAATTAAAATGATTGGTAAATGTAAATAAATAGATCTAAATATTTCCAAAATATGTGTTAATAATTACAAATTATTAGTCACAGTACACAGACATATATAATGTAAACACAAACTTTTATTCGGGATGCGATTAATCGCGATTAATCGTTTGACAGCCCTATTTTAAAGTCGGCATGACATTTTTTACGTATCGTGACGTCTACCTGAGTGAAACAACTTCTGGCCGGACTTGATTTCATCCATCGAGAACTGATTGGATCCTTGAAAGATTTGAACACACGTTTGCAATCAGTCAGTCATTGGAGCCCCGCTTTCACACTATTTCTCATGACCGGAAGTGAAATATCCATCACTGACAAAAGCAGATCATGCAAAAACATATGAAGGATATCGTGTTGGAAATTTGCAGATATTCAAAGATTTTATTGATCTCGCATTACACACTGTAGATTCCTGCGGCTCCAGGAAATGTGTCTTCAACATCATACCTAGCGACTATCTCCCAACCCACTGAGGACAACCTGTCCACCATCGTCCCAGATATCACCGAGCGTCAGAACAGCACTCTTACCATGACGCTTTTGGATCTAAACAACAGCGTTACCACTATCAAAAGCACCGCGTCCTACGGACAGCCAATGAGAATGCAGTCTCTGCTGAACCAGACCGTCGTCTACGAGTACAACACCAGATCACAACAGGACCCCTGCTGGGAAACATATGTCGGTCAGGTATGCCTTCATGTGGTGACATCGTTGCTTTCTGCTTTAAACCTCTTTCAGATACCAGCAATAGTTATATGTTCCCCTGATGGTTGTGTGTGAAATTTTAGACAGAAATAGTTAAGCAATTTAACACAGCAGCTTAGCGTCACGTATACCACAACATCGCCTTTGTGCCACCTAATGAACGGTGTCTGATTCTTTCAGCAGCGACCGCACCCCCACAGTTATTTATTAAGGGCATTATTGTAAAATAATTGTTAATTTCTCAAAGAGAAAACAGGCTGTCCGGTGGCAATTGTTTTCCTGTAAGGGACTGAAATATGGATCGGAGACATAGGTTGAAATACGCAGTATATTTAATTAAAGCGCTGTCAGGGTAAGACGGGGCCGTGCATCAATGGTTTCAGTCCAAACGGCTGATTTAATGGGTCGCTTTTAGATGCTAATGGAGTAAAACGGAGTTCTACACGCAGAAGGATTTTGTTTGTCTTTATCACAGGAGATGCTGAAGCTCTCCATCATTGATATGATCTTTACGGTGGCGAGTATCCTGCTCATCGATTTCATCCGAGGGCTGGTGGTGCGATATTTAAGCGACTGCTGCTGTTGGGATTTGGAGAGCAAGTTTGTAAGTCACAAGTTCTGAATTTTACACGAATTCGTAACTATTTCACGATGTAGCTTATTTGTATAAGTTCATACAACGTGAATCACACAGAAATGTTGGATTATATATTATATAGACATAAATATTTTTTTCTTGTACCTATTTTATATTTTTTTAAAGGAAAAAAATGATCTTTTTACTTCTGAAGTAAATGTATCTTGATTTAAGGATTTGTAGCTTTTTTTTTTTATTGGAATTGTTTTATTCGTTAATAAAGTAACAAATACTAAAATAACACATTTAAAACGTTGCGGTGGTCATTTTTTCTAGCCAAATTCTAATTTAAGGAAAAAGTTAGGAATGTTTTGTATCCTGAAAAAACGTCTTAAGAAAGTTTCTTACATGGCATTAGACATTTTATTCTTATGAAAAAATGATGATCTTGAGAAATTATTTGAGAACTTCTTAAGAAGGAATTCTTCCTATAATTTATCTTAAGAACAATCTTATATTTTGTCTTAAGAACAGTTTTGTAAATCCAGCCCCAGAATATTATTTATTATTTTAATAAATTATTATTAAATATTATTATTATTATTATTTTGATTGAGACCAGTAAGAAACCCCCCACACCATCATAGCAACCGTGCAGCATCCCTGTAAAACCCCTCAGATGTTCCTTAGCAACCACATAACAGCATCTACTCGCCACACACTACCCACTGTGTATTGTGTTTAGAAATGTCTCAAGTTTTATTCTGTCAACTTTTCTGTTTCTGTACCAAAAAAAATTATGGCCAAAAAGTGTAATCTACTTTCTTTTCAGCCTGAATATGGGGAATTTAAAATAGCCGAAAATGTTCTGCATCTGATATACAACCAAGGAATGATATGGTAAGTGAGACATGATCTATTTGTATGCGATGTAAATATCATTAATTATAAAAATAATAATAGAAGACATTAGGGCTGTTACTGTCATATTTTCACTATTGTGCCAAAAATAAATAAATATTATAAAAAATTATCAGTCATATTTAATTTTATTTCTTTATTTTGTGTTTTCTCTTTTTTGTTAGATTAAAACAACTGACTATTAGTAACATTATTGTCAATACGGGTATATTGCAATTATTCTTACATGACTTGTGTGACTTACATGAATTCTGATAATAAAGTGATTTTTATATGATACTATTATGCAGTATATTGCCTTCCATATCTATTTGTGCAATAAATGATCGTGTTCCCTCGGCACTCAATGCTCCATCGCCCTCCAGCTTTGTAATCCCACGATATTAACTTGTCCGGAGAAATAAATCTCTTCTCTCCGCCTCTAGGATGGGAGCGTTCTTTTCACCCTGTCTGCCCGCCTTTAACGTCCTGAAGCTCATCGGTTTGATGTACCTGCGCAGCTGGGCCGTGCTGACCTGTAACGTTCCTCATCAGCAGGTCTTCAGGGCCTCCAGGTCAGTCAGGCAGAATGAGGTCATTGGAGGTCGTTCATTAACCGCTGATCTGAGACCAGCCCTGCTGCAGTGGCGATGTCATGTTCGGGTTCACTGTGAGAATGTGACCCCGGACTCTGATATCCGCCACCATGCTAACACACCTGAAGTGATTTCCTCTCCAACCCATTCTGAGGTTACAAGTGCTTCTGAAACCCCTCCAACCCATTCCAGCACGTTTGCTCAGCCGAAGAACAACATTTGCGAAGATCTAAACGGGTGGAGTGTAAATCCCGCGACACTCGATTAGATTCTAAATGAGCCGTGAGAATAATTGAAGAGCAGCGTGCGGATCAGGCACTCCCTGCTTCATTGAATCTGAATCTCTCTAATTTTCCGGCGCGGTGAATACAGAGATAACAATAGATACTTCAGTGCGACGGCACGGGTCAGTCTCTCTTTCAGAGTGCTTTGGGTTTATCAGTCTCTCGCAGGTGTCAGGGGAAATAATTCACATTCAGCCACACCGCAGGCTTTTGTACGATAAAACCAACACTCCACAACGCTGGAGGTGGATTACAACCAGTTTTGGGTGTTACTGGTTACTGTCATTTATTGACTTGAAAAAGTAAAGTAAGGGATTACTCTTATTTTGTCCGTGATTGAATTACAGTTACTTCTGATGTAATTGAACTGAACACTGTGTACACTGCAAAAAATGACATTCTTACTAAGCATTTTTGTCTTGTTTTTAGTAAAAATATCTCAAACTTCTTCAGTCAATATACAATTACTTGACAAGAAAAGTGACTAAGATATTTAGTCTTGTTTTATGAAAAGAGGTTTATGGTACAAACAAGCAAAAAACCTGCCAAGGCGGTGAGAACAAAATCAACTTAGCACCTAATTCAAGTTTCTTTTTTCTCACCCCATTGGCTGATTTTTCTGCTTGTTTTTTACCATAAACGTACTTAATTCTTATATTTTTCTCCTTAAAAAGAAATTTAATAGCTTAGGTCACTTTTCTTTTTTCAATATTTGCACTACAAAACGAGACAAACACTTATTAAGAAAGTCATTTTTTGCAGTGTAATATATTCAACAGTGGAAATGACACGAAAATTTGAAGTCTAACTTTAAATGTGCGCTTTAATGATCAGTTAATAAGAATAATTTATAAAGTTATTTTTTACTTATTTGAATGAATTAAATAAGCCGTTTCGTGTCTGTCCTTGATCAATTCTAATTAAGGTCGACGTAGGATATAGAAAGTAATTAGTAATAAGTAACTAAATACTTTTTGGAGATAGTAATGTGTACAGTAATCTAATTACACAATTGAATATGTCATTAGTAACTAGTAATTCATTACTTTTTCAGAGTAACTTACCCAACACTGATCATCAGATGAGTTACATCAATGTACTTCTATCTTGTTACAGATTTGATCAGTTTTTTCATGGGACTGTTTTACTGTAAATCGAATTTCGTTTCACTCCACAGATCGAATAATTTCTACCTGGCGATGCTTCTCTTCATGCTGTTTCTGTGCATGCTGCCCACCATCTTTGCCATCGTGAGGTACAGGCCGTCGCAGTACTGTGGACCTTTCAGGTAAATACAAAAATAAATCTCAAACGTGAATATGGGGTGGATCCTAATGACAGTTTTTCCAAAAGTAAAGTGTTACCATCTAAATTTGTCTCGTTCGAAATAACATGTTAATGGGTTGTGTAATGGAAACAGACTTTCAAGGTTGGTCATGTGGGATTAATAAAATCACATTTACACATCACAGAATAAATGTCGGGAAATTCAATACGTTTTCCCTTTTACTTCTTAATACGATTCTCCAGTTTGCTGAGAGCTACTTCAGACCGTGAAACAAATTGAAGTTATATCCACTGCTTTTAATGTCATGGGATTATGTACAGTAAGCCGGTCATTTTAGCCAAATAAATCTTGACAGGGCGATCAGGACCCCCAATGCAAAGCAGAAGGTCTCGTATAATACTGAAGGATTTATCTCACGCATTTATTTATGAATGTATATTATCTTCTCATTGCAAGGCTCACTACCAAATAAATAAATATATAGACATGAAGTATTGCTTAAGTTTAAATTCATTATTTGTTTGAGAAGAATGAGAGCATAGAGAGACTAAACTGTCCTGTGACGACCGTCAATTTAGCAGTTTAATTAACCACATAAAATATTTGACCACTCGGTATTTTAACCGATCGTAAGTAATCGTAGTTTGTGTAAGTACACTTCAAAAACATACTCTCGGTAAACTACTAGTTAACTGTTACTAGTAAACTAGTAGTTTACTAGTAACTAGTGTCTACTGTTAATGTTAATTACGTAAAGTGACTTGTAAGTTTTCTTGAAATGAACACAATACTTCTAGTCTACTACTTATTACTTTAAGTACTATATGCTTACTATGTGTACTTGAATGTGTACTAATTGTGTAAATGAAAAGTATTTAATAGACAATTTCAGCTAAGTAAGTACTTTGAATCCTTCGTTATACTTATCAGCATCAAAAAATGAGTACAACGGCAAATGTCACGCATACTTAAGTGTCATATAAAGTATATTTCGACTGTAAAAGGGAAACTGAAAGTGTAAGTATTCTTTTTAGTTTAAGAACGTATACCAAAAGCACACTTTTTTGGTAAAAGTGTGTTTCGTTTTGGAAGAAGCATGCGTTGTCGATCACCAAGTTATGCTGATGTGCAATCTGATTGGCCGGTGTAGATCTCAGACTAGAAACTGAATGAACTACATAAGAAAACGTGTAGTTGATCACCGCCAGCGTTTCTTTACGTGTCTTCTTTGCTGCTCTGTAGTGGTCAGGAGAAGATTTACGACATCCTCTCCGAGACCTTTGCCAATGACTTTCCTCTGTGGTTCAGTAACGTGATGAGCTACGTCACCAGTCCTGTGGTGGTCCTGCCTGCATTGCTTCTGCTGTTGTAAGTGCTTCTCTCAGTCAGCGGCACATTGGCATGAAAGGATGAAGAACGTTTGTTAGAAAAAAGGTTGTATTGATTGATTCTTTTATTGGACTCCACCTTGTGTTGGATTTTGGTGTTGTTTGTCACTGTTCGTTTCAGTATGCTGATCTACCTTCAGTCCATCGCTAGATCCCTCAAAGTCACCAACAGCCAGCTGAGACTGCAGCTCCAGACCGTACGTTTCTCTCACTGAATCTCATTATGATGGATCCCGGTTTGATGGAACATATCGGTTATTTATAAGCAAACCAGGAGAATTTCATCGAATTCACATATTTTCCCATCCGTTTATTTGATTTATTTGTCTTTGTTTTAGGAGCGCACGGACGACAAGAAGAAAGTTTTTCAGCTAGCTGCAGGTATTTTATCCTCTAGTTGCCGAACACGAATGTATATATAACGTCAAATTTGAGCTTGTCACCGGGTGCCCGAACGTTTGCTGTGTGATTTACAGCGCGTCTGCAGGTGCCCGAGGGCGCCGATAAAAAGCCAGAACAGGAAAGTGACATCACAAGCATGGAGTCCTCCGCCCGGTCCACCTCCCCCACGCGCCCCAACGGCAGCGTCGTCAACTTCGAATCTCCCGTTCGCCACGGCAACAGCATCCGGACCATCACCCAGTCGGCATCGCGGGCAGACGTCTCCAGGGCTGCGGGGGCGGCGCGGAGCCCGGCTGCCCCCGTGCGACAGAAACACAAAGCGGAGCACGTTCCCAATAGGTCTGTGATGCCGGACGGTATAAAAGTTGATGTTTCCGTTCATTGCTGCTGGCTGTTACACACATCTGCTGTTCATGAAGCTTCACTGCCCTTCATTTTTGCCTGTGTAGTGCTTACAGAATGTACTGCGGCCCCTCAGTGCCACAAAGACAAGTGCGGCGGGTGGAGTACATACCCATCAGGTTTGGTATTTGATCCTTTGAAAAGCACTGACTGGGTTTAAAATAAGACATTCAAGTCAACATAAAAGCACAATTCACAACCAATAATTTTGTTAAATGTTGTGCAGTTTTATCAATAAAATCATCAGTAGGAATCACCGGATGTGTTAAAAATCCGTGTAAATGGAGCCAGGTGGTTGAGTTTAACATCATTTCTGAGGCAGAGCAAATTATTACATTTTGGAAAGATTTTGAAGACAAATATTTGTTTCTCGGGGATTGTCAAATAACGTTAAAAGAGGAAGTCAAATAACGTCAAATTGACATTTCAAATTGTACGTTACAGCTCCACGTGTTCACCTTTATTATAACTTTACCGTTTTCTTTTTTTTCAGTTTTTCACTCTTTACTATAGACCACTTCGCAAAATGTAAACACTGATCCAGACTCACTTCCGTTTTCATTTTTCATTAAAAAAAATGTTGTCTTTTGTATTTAATTCAATTCTAAATATGTAAGGGATAATCCACTTCTAGCAGTGGAAGTGGAGGGTGGTTGAATCCACGAAGTGTGCTAGGAGTGGATTATCACGCTTATACCATGGTCATTTGCCAAGTTAAAGCTGTTGATGTTTACAGTGTCATTTCTGATCAGACAGGTGAAAATTTTATTTTCGTCAGTTAGCGTAATGCACAACTATGTTGATATAAATCAGTATTATCCGAATTCATTTTCCGTTTTTTCTTTTCCATCTACTTAAACATAAGTATTCAATTGTAAGTTAAAACTAATTTTATGAAAAATCTTTTCCATCCGCATATGCAGCATCACGGAAAACACAGGGCTCTAGGAAACAGTTTTAATCACGGATGTTTTTTTATGTATCTGCTAAATGCGCATGTTTATTTTTTCCCAAACATTATGTATTACAGCTTTAAAATACCACATCTTCCAGCGTTTGTCCATTTCTATTCACAGTCATTCCATCATTTTAGACGTAGAAAAGGAACAACGCTTACATTTTGAAAACAAATTTCACTTCATTTCATTAACTGCAGTGCACATCATTGCAAAAAGTTCACAAGAAGCATGGAAAATGTTTTGTTTCTTGCGTTTATATAAGTCAGAGTAAATACGTATTAACATGTTTTCTTCGTTCCAGGCACTCTGTTTACTTGGGTGGCAGCGGCAGTTCCAGTCGCTCAAAATCCTACCACCACATGGCCTACAACCCTAGTACAAGGTACGCTGAGAGCATCCACTCAGATCCGCTGTTTCGGAAGACCCACCGACCCGTGCACACGGAGCCCGGCGTAATCATGGCCCAGAGCTACGCGGGCCGCCGGGCTCACACGACACGCTACGTCATCGTCAACGAACATGAAGCTCGCAAGAAGATGCGCTCCACCGTGCGCCTGCCGAGACATTACCGCCTAGCGGATGAACCCGCGGAGATCGTTGAGCTCTACCCGCGTAACGTTAAGCGTTACATTCCTCGCACCCCTCACCGGAGCCACCAGCCACACCTCAGTGAGGAAGAGGAGGAGGAAGAAGACCCTAAGAGCAGCACCAGGAGGGGATCGATCCGACAGTCGCAACGTCCACGCTCTCTGTCAGACCTCCACCAATCCGCAAGGTTCTACATCGGTGATACGGTGGACAGTCAGGTGTCTATGGACCGAGGTTTATGCGGTGATGAAGAAGACGACGATCAGGACGAGGACTGGGTAAACGACAGCTCTCACCTTTGCTCTCAAACAAACATCCCAGAGTCGACGCACAGATACGGGGAACCGCACGTCAAGTCCAAGAGCAAGCAAAAAGTGGAGCCCTCGCTGACCGAATCGGATTCGGCGTCGCTGGCGTCCAGCAGCGACCAGCAAAACAGCAGCACGGACCAGTACATCCAGATCATTCACAATAAAGAGAAGTACCTGAAGCCCGGCACCAAGCTGACCAAAAAGAAATCCAAGAACAGCGTTAAACTGAATGTGTCTGCTTCCAATGATCTCGTCTGCTCAAATGTTTGAACTATTTATAGCTCAAATAAAAGATCACGGCTTTGTTCCATGACCTGAGGTGATGCCTAGGCCTAGGTGGCCTTCTAAGATCATTTTTTGCTCAAATGTACCACGCTTAACCATCAGTTGGGAGAATGCAATCCCACAATGCATTGTGATGCGCCAAGTGAAACTGTATTTTAACAAAATATTTGTGTGCCCTTTGTACTTTATCCTATAATATAAGATCATCCTGCCTTTATTTCAGCAACACCTGTTTATGTATTGTAGGCAGATTCTACATACTGTGTGTAAGGAGGACTGTTTTTACGACGCAATGTGTTTAAAATTCACTTATAATCGGTTCCCAGATAGCACAATACATCTGGCTTACGTCTATTTGACGTCTGAATTCACATTTGCAAGACATCTACAAATACATTGTTTGCTCATCTGCAATACGTCTCGGAGACGTCTGAACGTCTGTAATACGTCTACTAAAGATCTGGAGATCTGCTGCGTAAAGACATCTGCTAAACATCTTAGAAAGAGCAGCTTTACATCCATTCTAAATCATGAACATCTTACAGACATCTTCTAGAGGTCTATATGACGTCTGACAGCAGACGTATTGCAGATGAGCAAACTATGTATTGTAGATGTCTTGCAGATGTAAATGCAGACGTCAAATAGACGTAAGCCAGATGTGTGTGTGCTATCAGGGTTACGTTTCAGGATGAAGGCAGCACATTAGGTTGTGGAACACAGCCAATAATTCATAAATGTATATAATATAACGTTTTATCATGTAATAGTATAAAGCACACAGAAATGACCAAATTGCACAAGTGTACTTTGCATGTATTCTTCTATTAAATCCAATATAGCAATAAATGACTTTGGACATTCGTAGTCCCATAGCACCCAACTGAAACCCATAAGTGAAAAAGTAAAAACCCAAATCGACCCGCCTCGCTTATGCACACAGGGTAAATTGGCACACATGTTGATAGTCAATGTAAAATTGACAAATTTTCATGAATTCACCCAAAAAAGCAAAAAAAATGCACTATTATTATTAATTATGCACTATGTGCACTTCATTGTACTGTGACAGAACGAAAAAAAATGAATTATTTAGATCTTTAATAATATTTCGTCATTTTTTTTACCAACGCGTGATACTGTACTGTAGGGCATTGCAGCAGTCGCGCAGCAGGAATATTCCAAAAAAAACTCAATTTCCCAGAATGCAACAACCCACTGACACGTTACACAGTAAGGAAGTGGCCTTTTACTCATTTTTATTCTTTTTCTAGCGCCAGACGACACGTTTTCTATCTTTTTAAAGTCTGTTTTGATCGCGCGTAGATCATCCAAGCGTCGCGTGCATCGCGGTATAACCGTATCGATGATCGCTGTCGCAGCCGTCGGGTCGGGATGAATGGTCATCATCGTTAACTAATGAATGAACCGGACACAACAGCCACCGCAAACTATTAAACACTGTTAGTTTATGTAAATGAACGTATTTGCGCGAATACCGTGGCGGAATCGTTTGTAGATTTTCCCGTATAGGTCGCAGTCGGTCTCCCGCGATATAAAGCTTGAATACATGCGCTGGTAAGGGTCAAATAAAATCCCATTCTTGTGAAAACCGTCATGGATTATATACACGCAGCCAGATCAGTCGAAGACCGTCTGTTGAGCTACAGAAAAGACGAATCCGGATGGAAAATATGTAAGAAGAATGTAAGTATTCAACTGTCTTAGTTTTTAAAGATCTACACAATTTCGATCCGCACACAATTCATGGTTATGTATGTGATATTGTTTCTTTTAAGAATGATGTCGTGGTGTCTTGGAGACCTTCTTGTGAATTTTCAGGATATGTGTAAGTATATGTTTATAAATGTGTCATATAGGTATTGCAACCCAACATTACCTGTATATATATATATATATATAATGAACTGTGTTGTGTTTAAAGAGCATGCTTTTAAATACTTTAATGTTACTAATGAGAAGGAGAATCAGTACAAACTTATGATATATTCATATATGCTTATAATTGTTTATTATGTGTGATTAAAATAAGTAACATTGTGCAGGGTCACACATACATATTATTTGTACATAGTACTTGCATTACATAGTGCAGTTGTATCTTATTCAATTATGACGTGTACATTTACCACATAAATTACGATACAAAACTGTGTTTTAGGTTCGATTTTGATGAGGTTTTTGCAAGTATTGACACACTGTGCACAGTGTACACAACACGAGACATTAACCTTTGTCCTTCATGGTGGGTTTACAGGTATAAGGGGGAGGGGCTTGTCAATGCCAGTCCAGAGAAAGTGTGGGACTGTTTGAAACCTGAAATCAATGGCTTTCGAGTCAAATGGGACGCTAATCTGAAGAAGTTTGAGCTGGTTGAGCAGGTGTCTGCGGTAAGATAAACACACACTTCATATGAATGTATTCTCTTCTGTTTTATTTCACTATTCTTACTTTGAGTTTACATCCTTTGTACATACAGAATATTTGGTAAACAATTTGCAGTATTTGCAGTTATTTTTTTTTATTGTGGTGATTTACTATATAAAGCATTGTTTAGGGCACGACAAAATGGTTGATGTTGCTCTTCTTCTCCTTTGATCATTTTCTAGGACGTCATGATCTGCCGAACTGTCACGCCGTCGGCTGCCATGGGCATTATATCACCTCGAGATTTTGTGGATGTTGTTTCCATCAAGCACGATGAAGATGGCACCGTGTCATCGAACGGTATGGAGGGTCGTGTCTTTGTTCTTCGCACAAACAAAAACAGATCTTAAGACAACTGTATGCCTGAAGAAATTAAAGGAATAAAATGACAAAAAAATGACAATTTACTCGTACACCTGCTTACATTTTTTGCATACAACAGATCAATTTTGGAAGAATATCCTACACACGAATAAGACCGTTCGACAGTTGATGGACACTTGTTTGGTATAACGCTAAAAAATGTATTCAACTATCTTTATATGTATAATACTTATATGTTTATAATATAAGTGTCCAAGCTGTTCTTCAAAAATGCACCTATTTAAGTTAACATGTTAACAACAACACGTTTGCTTTATTATGATGCTGCTTTAGTTTGTAAAGATGGCCGAACTATATTTCCAGCCATGCAATTGTGTTGATCTAATTCACAGGACGTGCATGTCCATAAAGATTATAAAGACGTGCACATTCGATTTGTTATAAAAGAAAAATAATATGTGCTCACCGGGTCATTTCCTTTGGGTCATTAATAGAATTTGTATCTGAAAATGTACTTTTATTGAATTTCAAATTTGTGTCTGAAAATGTACTTTTATTGAATTTCAAATATGTAATCATCCGATTGGATTAGCATGGATGATGTCATTACAGAGAAAAAGAAGTCTGGGCCCGCCCACAGGAAAGAAAAATCTAATCATTTCTAGACATCGATGGAGCGCAAATGGAAACTTTTGCTCTACATCTCAACAATGTCCCAAACTGAGCTCAGATTTGTCACGTCTGCAATCAAAAGTCATAATGATCTGAATATGAACTCATTGAAGTGATCATGTTTTCTTGTTTGATAGCTACCAACGTAAACCATCCCAACTGTCCTCCGCAGTCAGGCTACGTCAGGGGCTTCAATCACACGTGTGGCTGTTTTTGTGTTCCAGTTCCCGGGTACGTTTAACTTTGGTTGCCGTATTTAAAAAATCAGACAGCAGATGGCAGCAAATACATATATTTACTCTCTCTGTCTCTCTGTTTTTAGGGAACCTGGTAAAACGCAGCTGTTCAGTTTCTTTCAGACTGATCTCGGAGGTTTGCTCCCTCGCTCAGTTGTCGATTCATTTTTCCCCACCAGTATGGTGGACTTTTACAACAACCTGAGCAAAGCGACAAAAACGCTCAAATAACACCAGTGGCACTTTGGAGAGATCACAAATACACACATTTTAATGCACTTAATCATGCTTTAGTAAGATTAGTAATGACCTTTAGATATAGTCTCGATTCTTCCAGTAGCCTACATGTGACCAAACAGACTTTGACAGTTTAACAGTTTGACGTGAAATATGAAATAACTCATTCGAAAACCTAGAGATTCATATGAGAACAAATATTTATTCTAGGGGTTTGCAATCCTTAAAGATTTCCTTTCTGTTATTTCAGGCCTGTGTAGTGATAACAGCTTTTGCACCAGAAGTGTGCCTGTGATGCTGACTATATAGGCAGCACACTTTTTTTTAAGCAAAGAGCCGGTGTTTCTAGAGCAGTTTCTAGAATCTCAGTTACATTCCTGTACGTCATTGTCTTTTAAGATCAAAACGTCTTGTTAGATGCTCAGTTTTTGTTTCTCGGGTTTACGCAACAGATTTTATGTACTTTACGCTCAAGACTGACAAAACAATCCTTCGGACATGAATTAAGAATTGAGAAGCGAATAAATAATGTCAAACTCCTGAACTTGAGATGAATTGCGATCATAATTCGTTGTAAAGAATGCCGAATCATAATTTAAAGTAGAAATCAAAGAAATTCATTTGAAACAAAAAACACTGCTAAAAAACGACATTTAAAGCAGCAACGTTTCATTAAATTACATTTGAACATTAAAATGTTGACAAATTAAACAAACAATCGGAATTTTCATCACAAAATGTGATGTTACAAAACATTTCAATCTTTTTTAAATGCAATTTTTTAAGTTTTCATATTTGTATAAAATAAAAGCCCTTTAAAACATTCCAGAAAGCACTTCAACTGGAATGCAGTGAACTTTGCGTACATCTATATTAGTTCAAATTCATCCAGTTTTGTCTCTACATGTCTGCCTTATGGCTGGAATACACTACAAGACTTTTAAAGTCTGAACAGATTTTTGTTCAACTAGACGCCATACACTTGCACACTTCATGAACGTTTCAGATAGAAACACACTAAGTGATCAAATCTGCAGACTGACACAGACTTTCAGCGACAAGTCCAGACTGAAAATCTGGGCCAAATCTGAGCAAAAGTCTTGTAGTGTAGTTTAGCCTTTAGTCTTGTAATCCGTCTACATTGCACAAGGACAAAAGGGCCTGTTTATACCTCAGTAAATGAACCGTCTCATGTGCTGACTGTGATCTCTATTCCCTGTTTTTTGTCCATCCGGTCACATGAGTGTCAAACATTCGGTACCGTGTGTACAGTATTTGAATGCCTGTATGACTATCGTGAAAATGTGAATGCATGTCCATGGCCTTGAGATATGTTCTGTTTTATTTTTTTACATAAAAGAGTCTTATGCTCTATAATGCAAGCATTTCTGATTATTTTAGAGATCTAATGTATGCGTATGTGTGTTTCGTGTGCTTGCTTTTCTTTTGGTATTGTTCTGGTTATAGCCAAGGCATTCGGTTTATGCCAAAACCTCTTATTAATAATAATAATAATAACACATTCATTTACTTTCCATAACTTGATATGAGATTTGTATTTGCCTCTTTATCGGACATTATGGTTTTGGATTATTCTCTGAAGAATCAAATAAATCTTAAAAATAAGATTTTAATTATCTGGAATTGATTGGATGATAAAAAGTGACTCAGGTGTTTGTGGGAAAGGGGTTTCAATTGTTTTCATATTTTAAAACGTTTTTGCTCGTTCTTTGTTCAGTGCAATTTGTTTTTCGTCCATGTGACATCGTTTGCAACTATGGGAAGTAAACTAAGACAATGATTCTCCTTCTAGATGCTGATTTTTGCTGTATTGATATTAAAACTATCGATGATCATCTGCTTGTAATTTGATTTCCTTTCACACGCACGCACACACAATGATATGATATAAAATGCAAAAATAACAACATGCAAAATAACCGCACGATATGTTTTGCCACCAAAGTTTATTTAAACATTACAAATCCTTAAAATGTAACTACAATGTTTTTGTTCCCACACAATTTCAATATATTAAGACTTCTTTTATAGGGGTGCAGATAATGGTCGCTTTCACACATAAAGGCCTTTCTGGAAATGTTGAAACGTCATTTTCCATTTACGGGTCACGAGTGCCCACCAGAGTCCACTGGATGAAAATCCTTTTGATATTTCCTCAGAGTCTGAACAATAGCAGAATACTAGCAATGTTTGGCACAGTAGTTGGTTACTGAACTGTAAGAGGTGAATATTGGCAGTAGATATTTTTTTCACTAAAAACTGATGAAGAGGAATCAGATCAATTCTTTGAGGATACATTAAAATGCTGCATTTCTACGAGAAGCGTTAAAAAAAGGCAAAAAGTAAAGATCATTTTGAAATATTTGAATTAATACTGTATGACGTATTTGTCTCTTGAGAAGGTTTTGTTGCAAACACAAGCAAGGCAATATGTGTTCTTCACATTCAGCTTTGGTAAAATGCCATACAACTAGAACTGAAATATTTATTTACAGGGTTGTGCAAATCTTCGAAACAGGCCAAGAATCATGTTTTTCAATCCCTGATCATGTGAAACAGTACAATACCAACACAACTGATGTGCCACAAAACAACGAACGCAATTTTTCCTGATCACATAGTAGAATATCACACACTGACAGGAGTCAAAGCAAAAACACATCTTAAGGCAACTATGACTGAAGAAATGAAAGGAATAAAATGACAAAAAAATGACAATTTACTCGTACACTTGCTTACATTTTTTGCATACAATAGATCAATTTTGGAAGAATATCCTACATACAAATAAGACCGTTGGACACTTGTTTGGTATTACGCTAAAAAAATAATTCAACTATCTTTATATTTATAATACTTATATTTTTATTGTATTAGTGTCCAAGCTGTTCTTCAAAAATTCACCTATTTAACTTAACATGTTAACAACAACATGGGTGTGAGTAAATGATGACAAAACTTGTATTTTGGGGTGAAGCGTTTCTTTAAGTAAAGATTTGAATATACATTCTGTATTAGGAGGCTCAGAGATGACGTATTTTTGGAAGTGAGTTACCATTTTAGGACTTCCGGTTCCGTGCTCCAAAGTCTTTGGGGTTTTTGAAAGTGTTTTTGGTAAATCGCCCGAAATAAGATCTGTGGTAAACAAAACCTCTAAATATGTTCACGTTTTATTCTATGACATAAAACACACCAATTAAAACCAGCTTGTGATTTTTTAAAGCCTTATTGTGTCTTAAAAACGGCGGCATCACTAGTTGCTAAAAGCGACTACTTCCTTTGGTGATGACGTTGGACGTCATTGCGCAAATAAAGCTCACAAATAATGGACATAAATCTTTTATAACGTAGAAGCGGATTCATTCACGGAGTAGTTATTTACCAGGGAACGCATTTTTAACTAAGTTTGAAAGAGTTGTTGGAGGCTTGGTGGTGGTGACGTTGATATCGATATCTTAAGTGTAGTCTGTTTATAGGCTCGTGTTAGCTTTTCACTTCTGCCGATTGTATTTTGGCTTCATGCATTAATTTGTAAAAATTATCTTATAGACAAACGTGTAGGCATAATAAACCTTTGCTTCCAAAAGTCTGTGGGAAAAATGCAAAGGCTTTCGGTCGAGGGAACCAGCGCTGCGCTTACTTCCGGGTTATCCTACAAAAATCCGTCATCTCTGAGGTACTGGATTACCGTTTTAGCCAGTGAGTCATCTTCCATAAGGCTTTAAATGGTGTGGTTTGCATTGACGGATTCCACATTAAACAGCACGTTTAGCTCTCCTCGCACATTTTTTTCTTAATGATGAGTTTAAACGGTCCTTCGTCGAGACCCTTGATGAACGTCCAGGCTTCGAATCGTGTTAGTCCCTGCAGAGACGAATCCTGAATCTGCAGAACCTCATCACCAGACGTCAGACCCTTTTGCTCAGCATCACTCCCTGGCGCAAAAAGAAACACACATTACAACTTTAAAACAATACTCATTTAATCACAAATATGAAACCGAGATATTAAGTTTAGATGTCAAGGTTATAATTCGATTCAGTGTATTAAAGTGATCAAAGTTCACTTGGCTGTGAAGGGCTAGTATAATAACCAAACAGTGCTGGCACCCATTTAATTCTTCTATATAGACACAAAACCAATGCGAGTCAATTACCAACATTCTTCAAAATATCTTCTTTTGCGTTCTGCGGAAGGAAGAAAGTCCTACAGGTTTGAAATAACAAGACGGTGTATAACAGGCCGCACTGTTTTAAAGGGATAGTCCATGATAGCCTAGTGCACTTGGTCAGGAAATTGAATTTAGAAATGCCTTTAACCTTTACCCCGTCCAAACAATAAATTAAAACAGACAAAGGTCAATAATGACAAAACTGCACAACATAGTAACACATGCAAGATCAAATTTAACATGACATCTGTCCTGATATCTGTACGAGAGCACAGTCAAACGTCTTCACGATTGACATATTCCCGTAATCTCCTGACCTGTAAATACTCTGTTGACAGTCAGTGGTCTGTCTCCCGAAATGGAGCCTTTTCCACCCTCAAGACTAAATCCAATACCACCTGCGTTCTTCTCCAGCTCCAGAGTGACAGCTTCACCTCCATCATCTCCTGGGAGAAACATAATTAATCATCAGAATTAACAAGCATATATTGTTATATTTAGTCCGTGAAGTGCCTATAAGCCTTATTAAGAGGGGATTAACTTTCTCAACACGCAGCCCACCTGTGAAGCTGCTTTCTGCCCCACTGCTCAAGCTAAACTCATTAGCGTTAGCACCTCCTTTCCCTTCCGCGTCTTTATTTTTGGACACCACCACCACCGCCTGCTTCATGCTGCGAGCTTGCCTGAGTATGGCCGTGGCATCGCCGTGCATGATGTTTTTGAGTGTTTGCCCGTTGATGGACAAAACCTCATCGCCTCGCTCTATGGTGCCCTCCTGAGCGGCCAGACCATTGGGGAAAACCCTGTGGACCTGAGGAGAGATGGATTCAAAGATATACAGTGTATAAAATGTGTTCAATAATGTGTGTGGTTTTGTTTTTCATGAGCGGAGTGACATCACGAGGCTCGTGCATTTCCAAACATCATGCATCTCATCATTTGCTAATCGTCTAATCTTTAAGTGGCGTCTCAGTCCTGTTGAAAGGTGAAGCACATTAAAGAAGAAGTGGAGGCATCGCTCACCGTAGTTGCCTTGTTCTCCAGATCGATACCTCCAGCGATGCTGAAACCCAAGCCAGCTCCTTCTTCTTTATGCAGAATCACAACATGGATGTCTTCCAGTTGCTAATGGAAGTCAAGAAAACCAATTCAGTCTCGTTTCTCGAGTAGTTTGTGGTCGGTGGGTTTGAACACACTTTGTAGTGTGGCTTTTCCAAATATATAACGTAAACAGAATATCCATTCTCTAATCCATTTAGAGTAGCAGTCATTATACAACATGTTAGAGAGCGTTCAGCGTTTAGGAAAGCAGGTTTATTGCTTTATAAAGACCAGCTGCCTCTTTAATGGTTTCCAGGTGCGCTTTTGTCTGTGCGTGCTGCTGACCAGGGTCGGCTCTTGGTCCCACGAGGCCGCTGTCAACTAAGGACGATTGGTTTCAAATAATTTAGTAGGCTATAAGACGCAATCAAACGTGGGGTTTTGCTGTAATATTTGAATAATTCAAACAGTCCTCGAATATCAAATCATATACCGTAGTCAGTGAGAGTGAAATTGTGCTATACTGACTGAAGGCCAACCAGCTGAAGCTGTATTCGGAAAGACTCCAGTGTTGAGCCTCAGATGTGTGTCTAGGGGCCTCTGACACTTTGAGGTTCAAGGCATTAAGACCACATGGCCCGGTCTATCCAACCCTGTCGCTTACGTCTTGCCACTACAATAGAGGAATACTATTTTATACAGCCTACAGAAATAATCTGGGATGCCCTTACGGAATTTCAGAAAGATATTGATGCTGTATTGTGTTTGGCTTTTCTCTTATGCCGTACACAAAGGAGATTAAATTGACATTCCTAATGGCATATAAATAAATGGGTATTGCCTCATTCACCCAGAGAAATATTGTAATATGTTTTTATTCTATTCTATTAATGCATTTATTTATATTATATGGGAATTTAATAGTCCACTGACTTTTCAAGCACTTTCAATATGCCGCTACTTCACAGAGAACTGATTGTTCCTCAGTCACACCTCTCATACGCATTCAAGTTTGCGAGCAGGATGTGGAAGTAATGAAAAGCAGACAATAGCCGACAACACGTACATTGTGGTATCGCTTACGGAACCAGAGAGCCACTCACCCTTAGCGTGTCTTCATCCAGATCCTTGACTTCCTGAATCATCTGCTGGATCTCCTCTGGCGGAAGGGCTGAGATCATGGATTGGGCGCAGACTGCCGAGGCTGAAGTGAGGGGTCTTTCGGGGGTCTCATCTTCCTTCACACACTCTCCCCCTCTCTCAATAGTGCGTTCTCTCAGTTCGGCCAGGCTGTAGAGCAGAATAAAATAAGTGTGTTGATTGAAACTAGTCTGAAACCACTCAAACTCAGTTGGGATGCTGCCAAGAGGATGTGGGTTTAAACCATGTGAAGACTTAAGTCTACACTTTCTAGAACTACAAGCTAATTTATGTGTCATTTGCACGTATCTGCCGGATATTTGGGTCAAACGTGTCTCTTTAGTTCCTCACGAAAAGTGATAAGAAATGATGAGGTTATCTACTTACAGAATTGTACTATGAAAGGGTCTGTTGTGTGTGTCTAAAGCAACCAAGCTGAATTTCCTCTTCTTGTTTCATTTAAAAACAGACTCCCAAATGATTCAAAGCTTTTCAATGCTTTTATCGTACAGCCAGCGTTCAACATGAAAGAATGTTGGCTCTTGTCCCTGTGATTGTATCCAAATGCAATTATACCCAAAAGCTTCAATCTGGCAAATGCATTTGTCCTACATCTTTTCACAGATAATAAAATTGGAGAAGACACGTACCTAACAGAGAAACCCCTTTCGTTGTTCTCCAGGGTTTGGGTAGGTGTGGGCTTTTCACTTGATGAGTCCTGTTCTATGGGATTATGCAGAGAGGAACCTGGTGAGGCACTCCAAGGGTTTCCAAATCTTGCACAAGGGGACTGAGGGAGAGACTGCATGGACCGCATCAGAGCACTGGACACCTGGTTGCTAAAAGACAGGATGATCCCCAGACTCTCCCCTTCTAAGCCAAGATTGGGGGCTTCAGAGGAACCGAGGGGCAGACTCCTAGTTCTCAAACTCACGGCGTGACTTCCAGCACCTTCAGATGGCTTTTCTGGAGTGGCCTCTTTTGAGCTGCTTGATCTCCGTGGGACGTGGGTTGAAGGTTCTGGGGAAGGTGTAGATTCTTGCTCGGTCTCAGCGACAGGTGGAAGCTCTTTCGGGATATTCACAGAGTCACCAGTGGTTTCCTCAACAGGGATTGGCTCGCAGGGCTCTGAAATGATACTTGAACCAAGAGAAGTTGAATTCTTATCTTCCTCCACAGAATGGGGGTCTGAAGCGATATTCGAACTGGGGGAAGCTGATGTTTTTTCTTCCGCTGGTGGCTGTGTGGAAGTTGGAATTGTCGGTAGAGACTGGTAGTTATCGTTGATTTCTAAATTGCACATCACAGGACCTACATGGCTGTGGTCTACAGTCTGTGTTTTAGCAGTCTTCTCTGTTAGAGGAAGGGACGTTGTTGGGGCAAGTCGCCTGCTTGGCCTTTCTGCGGCCTCTGCGCTTGAGAAGGTTTCAAATGAGCTGATCTTCTGCCTGATGGACAAATTGGTTCCCGATGAAGCAGATCTCAAACCGATACCAAAGGTTCTGCCAGTATCCTGGTTCCTGCTGTCCGGTTTCAAAGGCTCTCTAACTGGTCTTCCAGCCTTAATGTGTTTTAAGCTTTGACGTACCAATGCAGACTTCGGAGCCACCGGGGGTCCTTTTTTAAGATTTGGTGACTGTTCGGAATGCGAGTCCGAGACGACGTTTGTGGGTTTCCGAAGTTGTGCCGTTAACTTCACTATCCCCATTATGGTCACTCATGGTTTTGAAACAGAACGTCTGGTTCTCCGGGCTGTCTGTCAGCTTTACCCAAGGGTCAAGTTGTTGATCTGTACTGACCTCCACACGAGCCTGGCGTCTCAGACCGAACCGTTTGCTCGGACTGCACACGGTGGAAGAGGAATCGGAACCTGTAATATTATACAATGGTGTTCACATGTATTTCCTGTCAGTGAGCTGCCAAACAGAGAAGTGCAACGTGAAAACCTCTTTGTGTGGACAGACTCCAACATTCAACAACTGTCAAAAAAAAACGTTCATGCATTACTTAATGTAACAGTTTTAAATGCAAAAATATAGATATATGTATATACAGAATATATAAAGTAATTTTTGCTTTTGAAAACGTAAAGTCAGGAAGTGAATAGTCTCAGCATAGGAAGTATGTTTCTGTTCAATTCTTGATCTCCAAAAGAATAACATGAATGAAACCTCTAAATCCAACCGACGTAACATATATTTTCAATTTTATTATGCAAACGAATATACTGTGTATATATATCAACATTAGTATTGATCAAAAATAATTTTCTCTGACATACCTCTGTGTTCTCTGCCTTTTCTGTGTGTTGTCTCAATTGCCACAGCAGGTTTAGGCTCAGAGATACAGACCGAAACTTTAGTTCCGACTTCTGAGCGTTCAACCACTTCCTGTCACCAAAACAGGAAAACGTTGCTTGATTTTAAATGCAAAAAAAATCAAGAGGTGTAGAAATGCATCTGTCATTATTTCACAATGCAGAACTGCAAACACTGACAAGGAGTCATGCCCCATGCAAAACTCTCAAATACGAAGCCACAAACACAAGAATCAACCCAAGAGAAATGACAAAAAAATGCAATTTGAACAACAAGCGCACAAATAAGTAACATACATTAATAAGAAATATTCATACGCAAACGTAAACCAGTTCAGAAAGGGGAAGTATGAATTTCTACGTACACTCTTAAACAGAAGCCTTGAGATCTTTCTCAAAGCCCTGTACAGACTGCAGAAAAACTAGATGCATGTGGAGAGACCAAAGACAGGTGCATGAGGCAACGAAAGCTTTGAATGACTTGAAACAGATATTATACTGTCAATGTTTCACTGCACAGCTCAAGTGTGTCCAACTGTTTGTAGTTTCCTGTAGATGTGTGTTGATGATATCAATGATGTTGCAAAACTCACAAAAAGGCTGACAATAAAAGAGCAAAGGACCACACTTCAGCCAATCACGCTTTGACTAACGCAACTACCATTTATGGGCAATGAAGTGGCCTTAAAGCGACATCCGCCTACTTGGGAGGCAGAGAGCAAAAAAGTAAAATGATCTTTAGTTTGGGATCCGTCTTTTGTGATCTGATATTTAAAGATCTTGTACACACACACACATATATATATATATATTATTTTATTGATATTAAAAGAATACATTTTCTATCTTAAACCTTTTAATGCTGCAATATGTAACTGTTGCCTTTTTAGCGCCATCTCTGTTTGAATCATAAAATTGCAGCTTACTTTCATGCTTTATTTACAACGAATGCAAGCTTTTAATACAAAAATAGAAAAATAGAAAAAAGATTTAAATAGAATAAAGAGAAAAGAAACAGAAGATAGAAATAAAGAACTACATACACAAGGTTTTAACATTTGTTGACATTACAAATGAACAAATAAGTACAAATATAAAGGAAAAAACTGTAAATAAGAACAAAAACAAACACAACAATAAATACTTTAAAAAAGAAATACAAAGAAAATAATACTTTACGTACTTGTCTTTAGGTGGGTTGAACTCACATGACGTCAAACGAATGTTCCCCACAAAACAAATATTATTATAAGCTTACCGTTGTGTATTATCCAAGGTAAGCCAACAGTTTTCCACAATTCTTTATTTTTCCAGTTTTTTTGTAAAGTTACGGATTGCAGCTTTAAAACAAATTTTAAAAATACAAATAGTCAAAAATATCCCTAAGATTCACACTCGGAATTCCCATTCTTTTCAATCATAACAAATATAAAATAGAGATTATATATTCTGATTGTGAACCTCAATGTGAAATTTTCACACTTTTAAGAAAAAATGTCCTTCAGAAAACAAAAAGTGCAATTCATTTGTGAAATGATGTAAACAGTATATAGCTATAATATGAATATGTTTTTTTGTTATAGGGCCTACCTGACAGTTGCTTTGAGATGCCAGTAGAGCTTTCTCTCCGACTGGTGAACCTTGACTGGAGTCACTTGAATCCGTCAGTGTTTCCCGTCCGCTAACGTCTTGTCGTCTGCAGCATCTCTGTTGCCGGGTGGCTGGTCCCACACCTGCAGCCGCATCTACCGGCTGCCGCTGAATGACATTCACCGGACATTTATAGGGAATGTTATAATCGTCGTCCGTGTACGAGGATGGAGACAGTCTGTTAGTGAGGGATGTGTCGCTGTTGGTGGTTAAGGAGACGTCCATGCTGTGCACTTTGGTGACGGGATCCGGCTGTAAGAAGGACTGAGTGCTGACGCTCTCTGGGATACAGCGGTGACTGTAAGCTCCTTCGCTGCAGGAGCGGATCATGGGCTTCTGCGCTCGTCTGCAGGTCAACTGACTCGAGCTCCGGTTCTGTCTGCTGTGAGAACAGCCGTCCGATCTCCTCAGACCTGCACATACAGACATCCCTGAATCAAGAGAACCATTTCTATTTGAGCACGGAACAGAAAAAGAAATCCATGAAATAAGTCGGGGGACGTACTGCTGTTATATCCGTCCATACTCCACTGACTCCTGTCTCTCTTGAGTTTGCTGTGCTCCACTGCCTGAGCGATGGCTTCGTTTAACTGCTGTTCGGAAACCTTCAAACACAATTTATACAACGTTTTCATACACGAGCTTTGCCTTTAAACAAAACGAAATCTAAATGATAAGCAAAACATGTGACTTCCGACACAAACTATTTTATAATGTGTCCTGTGTTTCTCTCTTACAGCACATTACAATACTGAGAGGAATGAAGACCTACTTTCGGGTCGGGGTGTCGACTGATGATGATCTGAACCGGACCCGGACTGCACTGACTCAGAACCGTGTAGACGTCATTCAGCGACATGCTACAAACCACCGTGTCATTAATCTCCATGATCTCGTCGCCACATCTGACAGACGTATCGACACAGAGATATCAAATGTATGAAACAGTGGAATATGACATTGGGTTTGGATGATCTCTACCTTAAACGTCCATCCATGTGAGCCACTGATCCCGGCGACAGCGTATGAATGTAGATTCCTGGACAGCAACCGGCTGAAGGTACGCAGCACAGACCAATACCTAAACCTACACCAAACTCTGAGAAAATACAAAACACACACACTTACTTTGTAATCACAATATGCGTTATGTTTATGCAAGAGCTTTAAAATATATACTGTATATACACTTCACATTTTTTTTCTTCCACCCGAACGTGACAATTCTCTCATCGTTTACTCACACTCGAGTTGAACGCAAAAAAAGATATTTGTAAGAATGTTGACATTTCTGGAACATCATTGACTACCATAGTAGAGTCAAAGGCGCCCTAGAACATTTGCTTTCCTAAATTCTTCAGAACAGAACAAAAAATGATACACTAATTTTCCCTACTATGGTGCCCCAGAAATCTCAGCTGCAAACATTCTTCCAAATATCTTTCTTTGTGTTCAACCAAACAAAGACATTTATACAGGTTTGGAACAACTTGAGGGTGAGTAAATGATAACAGAAGTTTCATTTTCGGGTAGACTATCCCTTTAAGAAATGCTCAAGTATATATGTAACTATACCCTATGTAGTAAGTATACTAAGTCCAAAGTACTAGCGGCACAATGTTTTTAGTTTAGCAAACTTTTTAATTGATAAACGTACGCCAAGTGCAATAGTAGTACACTTTAAGTACACTAGTTCACATTTTTAATTTGTAATGCAACTACACTACATATACAAATACAAAACAGTATACATAGGTATACTGATAGCTTGTAGCACATTTTTTAATGTACAAAAGTGCACTTTGAAGTATTCCCTCAGAAAATCACTAGTTTAGCAGAGTTTAAAAGTATCTACGTGAAAGTATACTTGCAGCTTCTGCAACCGGCCCCAGAACGCAGCTGATCAAATAAGAATGCATACTTTCAGGGTACTTTTTCAGTTTAACCTCGTTTTTCTAAGAGTAATCAACCAGCAGCCCAAGCATCCTTCAAAATTTGCTATGCTTTTAATAGTTGGTATGTGTAATGGAAACCGTAAGAAGTTGTACTCGTTTGTGCGCAGCGCTCCAAAAGAAAGCATTCGATTGATGTGTGAAACATCAGCAACAGCTGTGCATCTCTATCACAGTGTTTATCACATCTTTGAGAGATTGTGTTAGGTCAGAAATAAACAAACACAAACACAGATGCTTGGCCAAGGCATCACAAATTCTCGATCCGAAATGAACTCAAGGGGACAATACTGTAACCCTGCAAGTGTCTGAACCATTCTATTAAAGAGTACATAACATGAGATCATGAAATTTACAATTCATGCAGTGTAATGTTGCACTGTGTGAATGTAAGCAGTCTGCCAAGTCGTAAATCCGAAGGTGAATGAATAACAAAGTTGTAATAACAGAGTCGACTCTGAATCACGTAAACGAGTCGTCCACAGTTCGATTCGACAACCGCCGCGGATTTACGTCACTACATATAGCCCCCGCCTACGTTTTGCTAGGACTGAAAACTTCACTCTTCTCCACCATACACTGTAGCTCGCAAACCTCATTCGCGGCTGACCAATCACAGCAGACTAGACCATCTGACCAATCACAGCAGACTAGGCTAGCGGAAAGGAGGGGATTAGACGGATGAATCGCAGAACGAATCATTTGAGAGTCAGTCAAGAAGTAAGGTTAGAAAAACTCTCTATTATTACGAAATAATAATGTTTTTACACCTTCTAAGTACATGAACTCGATAAACTTAAGTAGGACCTTAAAAATCCCTGGTTAGGTACTCTTTAATGTATTAGTGTCCCAAAAGCTAGCTATAAAACTAATAGCAATTTGAAGCAAGATCCACTTTAAACGGTTCCTCCATAATTGAACCGTTACTTCAGCCCATCGTTGGACTTTGATACTGACCCTTCTGTAGCGTGATCTCCATCATGACTCTGTCCTGAGGTTTTGTTGGGTTACTGAGGCAGTTATATTCTCCCAGGCTTACATCTGTACTGGAGCTCAGAGATCTGGATCGACACAGTTGAGACACCTGACCGTGACTGCCCGGCAGAGCGCCCACCCGCAGACTGGTCCTCACCACCAGAGTCAATAAACCCTTCTTCACTTGCTTCACACACAAAAACACAGATTATAGAGAGTGAACATCGGTGACGTTTACAGCACACGTCTGCGATGACACCGAATGATTAGTCGGTGTTTTGAACATTTGTCGTTTAAATATCGATGCATATTAAAATGTTGCATGAAAAGGAATTGCTCACTTTAAACTTGTGTAAGGCATCTTCGTGGGTCAAACCGTGCAGAGATTCACCGTTCAGTTCCAGGATTTCATCTCCTGTAAAGCAGAAACACTAATACAGTTACCTAATATGAGATTCCTGTCCGCTTCCGCCTAATGCATCATTTCATATCCGGATAGATGGGGATAGACGCATCCGTTATCAATTACAGTGTGATGTGTATGTAACAAGTCCACCTTCCTGTAGTCTTCCATCAGCGGCTGCCGCCCCCCCGGGAAAGATGGTCTTCACATAAATCCCCATCGGTCCGTACATGCTGTCTCTGCCTCCTACTATACTGAAGCCCAGACCCTGTAATACACACGTGCAGTATTCAATTCAGTTTCTGTAGCGCTTTCACAGTTTTGCATTCAGCTTTACAGAAGATTTTTAGGGGCAGATATATAACAAACAGTACACACATGAGGACAGTAAACGAAAACGGTATGAAACCAGGAAAATGATACAACACGTGGTACTAAGATACAGGACATTTTGGGAAATTTGAAGATGTACATTACCCTTACAAAAAAAAGAAGTTTAATGAAGTATGCCATTAGTTTAGTTAAATAAGTTATTTATTTCAAACAAAAAAAATAAGAAAGAATATTTTTTATATAATAAATTATACTCAAATATTCCTGACCAAGTATAAACTTAAGTGTAAACTGACAGAAAAGTCAAAGTATATTCAGTCTATACTTGTCGTATGATATACTTAAAAATGAAGTGTTTTCTGGATACTTGGTTTCTAGTTGTGTTTACTCCTTTGATTGAGTTGTATACTTTTTCACCGAGTTTACATAGCAACAATATAATAAATAATATAAAATAGAGAACTAGGAATGTGATGTTAAGTTCACTTTAAGAAATCTAACTGGTATACTTGCTGTATAATAAACTAGTAACGCGTTTTTATTTGATGAAAGTACACTTTGAAGTATACTTCCAGCACACTACAAGTATTGAATTACTTAACTATCACTATACCTATATGCTTACTTGTGGTATCATTGTAGTGCAAACGAAAAATGTTAACCAGCTGTGTACCACTGTTACACTTGAAGTGTACTGAAAGTAAACTATAAGTGAACCAATTTAGTCCCAAGTTGTATTGAAATAGTACACTTACAAGTATACCGCTAGTGCATTGATACAGTATCAGTACTTACATAAAGTGTACTTGAACTTTGCTTAGCTATACTTCATAAAATAAATTTGAAGTGTACTTTTATTCTGTAAAAGTAGCATACTTATTGTAGAAATAAGAGTCTGTATGATTGTAAGAGATATGGTTGTAAGAAATATGGGCATCACGTTGTTTCATTGCGTTCGAAATTTTAGCCATCTCACTTTTCTCTATTTGTGTAATTTATTTTAAGTTATAAACTTTCCTAAAAGTGAGATGTTTATGCGCTTTAAACAACGGCGGGAGTTTGACATATTTAATGAAGCCACTATATTATGTACAGTAAGTAAATGTCAATGTGTTCAAGTCAAGGAATATATAATCAAAACAAGTGTGGGTGCACATTTTGACATTTTACGTCCTGTGTGCGACACACTGTATTATGTTTCGTTACCTTGCCATGGCCCTTCATGAGGACGATGTTAGAAATGATGAACGCTTGTACGCTGCTGCTGCAGGAGTGAACCAAGTGTGCAGAACTCAGAGAGCGAGACGGTCTGACCACAGCCTGCATAAACAGAGAGCACAAATATAACACAAACCAAATACCATGCGACGCAGGTTAATAGGAACATTCAGTGCCAAAGACAACGAGACACGTTTATCTTTCATGTAATTCAGCGGATGTGAAGAAACTCTGGTTATTTGCCTGAGCAGTGTGAGATTCATTAAAACGGTCACTTGCTGATGGGAACGGGAAAGCACTTTGGAGAGCGCACTTTTAGAGGAACAGAGATGCTTGAGCACTTACTGTAACGACCATTTATTTCATTACCAGTGTAATAATGCCCGTTCAAATAATCTGCAACCGTGAAAGGTACTTGTTCCATCGTCTGGTCAAGACAAGACAAAGAGCCAGAATTCATTAAACAGTTCTTGCACTTTTGCCTGTGGTATGTCACTTTTGCTGTCTTCACTTTTAGGGCCCTATCACACACTCTAGTGTATCACTTGTTGGTTTCCCATCCTGCACCACATTGTTTAAATAGCAAATGCATTTGCGCTCATTTGTGCGCCCATGAGCGTGCTGGTCTGAAAAAGAGGTGTGTTCAGGCGCATTGTTTGCGCGTTGCTATTTTGAGGCAACTGAAATAGACTGCGCCATTGACCAACGGAAACACTTTATTTTTTTGTTATTTAAAGAGCACCTATAAGCTTATTACACACAGAGGGAAACGCAGCAGCACACAGTAATGCCAAATATTTAAAAAAAATGGATAACAATGTTAAAGATTATTATTGTGTACATAAAGATACAAAGTCCTGTAGATGGTCTGCACCAAGCTTCCTCTCTGGAGAAGCGTCCGGCCTTTGCTCTTGCAAATTCCGCCGTTTAAATAGCTAATCCGCCAAGGCGCGAGCGCAACTGGCTCTTAAAGGGAATGGGAGATGAGACTCTGACTGCATGTCTTGCACAAAACACACACATGACTCATTAAGGGAAAAGGAACAACCCTTTTAGACCACGTGCCTGGCGCGACAACCCTTTCTCCATCCTTAAACTAGCAAAAGAGGACTCGGACACGCCCTAGCCGCACTTGCATCCTAGAATAGGGCCCAATATGTCGTAATTCAGTTTATTGTGGTTATCAATAAACCTGGTCAAGGCCCGTTCACAACAAGAACTTTAACTAAAGATAAGCGCAACTGTAGCACACACACCAGTAGACGACAATGTTAAAAAAAAATAAGGTGTGAACTCTTATTGTGCCTCATCACAAATTGAGTGTTATGCTTGTAAATGATGACTACCAAACCACAATAAATGTTTTATGGTCAAAAGTTGCTGATTCCTTAGTTCATGCACGTAGACTAACGTTATCGGTATCTATAGCTACTGTGCTAGGCACTAATCCCATAGCGAGTGTAAGTTATATTGATTGCACCCGTTACACAAAGCACAACGTTGTGTTTTGGGTGACTGCAAATGTGTTATGTAGCTAACGTTAGCTGCTATTTAGCTAGCACGCTATGCGCTAACGGCTAACAGCACACTGCTACCTCAGAATCTAGTTTGAACTATTAGTATAACCCGCGGGAGCCAAAAGAGTGCTTTAGTACATGCACAGTTTATGAAGTGACGTGATGTAACAGCTACTTTTGCCTAGTCAACAAATTCACGTGTGCAAAACGGCTTGTTGTCGTTTTAAATTCAGATGTTGCCATCAATGGCAGATGGAAAAAAACCTCTGGAAGTGTTGTAAATGATCTGCTATGATTGAATATTACCTCAGAATCACTTCTGAAGTAGTGTTAATATGCAAAAGTAGACAGACAGACAGACATTAAGATTGTGATGTCATGACCAACACAACTTCTGATTGGCCTATTTTTACACTTTAATTTCAAGTAATGGTCAAGTGAGCTTTGTGCTGTATGTCAAAATTGAAGTACTTCAGAAAAAAAGAAAAATATTTTTTTCCATGACGTGTCTTCTTTAAAAGCTTCCTGTAACGTCGTTTCAGTTTAGACACATTTTGTAATCTGAAATGTCTCTTGATATAAACGTACGGGTCCCTCTCCCTCACCTGTGGGATGCTATGAGGGAACTCCAGCTGTTGAGAGAGAGACTTTCTGTTGCCGTAAAAGCCTGCGGTGGTGTGGCCGTGACACGGGAACAGCTCTGGCGTCTTCATAATGATGGTGTCCAAGTCTCCGATCCAGTACGGGTGAACGCCTAAAACAACGTGGATTTATGAAGTTATGTAAGACAATGTCCTCAACATGTTGGCCAGCGAGTTAAGTTGGACGGTGTGGGAATGAATCAGCTTACTGTTGTGAAGCAAGAGTGAACACCATATGTGTACTTTCAGAAGGGCAAAAACGTGTTCGCATCTTCTGGGGAAATATTCTCAAAGAGTTTATGAAGTTATGTAAGAAAAATTGTGTGCACAGATGAGAGATTTATACAAAACATGTGTCCATGTCCAGCTCATATTTCACCATCAGAAACCATAAAAAATAATGGTGACTGTATTAGTGTCCTGTAGTGTATATTGTTTATATTATTTTATAACATAATACATAAGAGATTGCTTTATATTTAAAATAGTGAACAAGCAGCAGTATTTTGTATATATTTAATGTAAATAAAACTAATTTACTGTATTTAAGATTCAAGAACTACGTTTAAAACATATACATTTAAATGTATAAATATTTACTGTAAAATGTATTAATTTACTGTAAATAACAAACACACATTTTTTTTTCTCATAATTTTTTGTTGCCGAAAGATGAACCTTTTATCTGCATTTTTGTTTTTATAAATCATTGTAATGGCCTGGTCACCCTTCATGTATGTCTGTGGGTTTTGGTATTTTAACCAAGAGTAGTATTAAAAATAGCTATCTTTTATTTTAAAAACACAATGTTTACTCTTTTTTACTTTTTTAGTTTTGAAGCAGCCACAATTTATTAGAATACTATGTTTTATTACAATGACGTTTTTGCATGCAATAAAGAGCATTTAGGGGGAAGGCATGTAATAAATGTCACGATGAAAATACAAATCTTCATTTCCTATTTTTGGTTTGATTTTAGAAATATGACTGGGACAAGTTCTTGATAGAATGGCTTATTATGTGAGAACCTGATGCCCCCGCCCCCTGTTTGTGCACATGTGGCTCATGTTAGTTTGTCTTACTGGTGGAGTTGGAGCGAGATCTCTTGCAGGACGTCTCTTGACAGTTCAGATCATCGCTCTCTTCCTCACAGTTCTTGCTGTTATCTTCTGACACCTTTATTACTGGCATCTATACAAACATACACACACACACACACACGTGTCTCCGTAAGTTAATTGTGAAGAATTGTGAGTCTTTGAAGAAGCTAAAAGGAAACAGTGGATGTTACTCTCACCTTTACATTATTGTTGTTTCCTAATGTTTCCCTTTCTTCAAACCTGTAGCCAAGCTTGTCCGACTCGTTGACCTTTGTTAACAGAGTTCTGCTTTCACATGGAAAGAAATCCTGCAGCAAAATCACAACAGAACAACTGACTAACATGAATATAATTTCCCTCAAAATGTGAGTGAATCATACTGTAAACTGAGACATATTGTACGATTTTGTGTTTCTTTTTCCATCCTGGATCAAATGAGTTTCTACTAAATCTTGACTGAAAGGATTCTGTTTTGGTCTGACTAAAAACATTCACATTTAACTTGTCCGAACACTACATATATAAATATGCCTCGGTCTGTTCTGCGATGGGCATCCTGACTTCACGTAATATGTAATTACATTGAAAAGGTCACGCTTGACGTAAACGGAAGTACAGAGTCAGTGTTTACAAGTTGAACGTGCAAGTTTTCAATGTAATTACGTATTACGTGAAGTCATGAACGCGCAGAACAGAGCAAGGCGAGCATTTGTGTTTATAAAGCATATACATTTTTTTTAGAATGACCGATGGATTCACTAGATAAGACCCTTATTCATCATCTGGTATCGTTTAAAGCGGCACTGAAACTGCCGTTTTGGCCTTCAACCGTTTGGAGTCCATTGAAGTCCACTATATGGAGAAAAATCCTGGAGTGTTTTCATCAAAAACCTTCATTTTTTTTCGACTAAAGAAACAAATACATAAACATCTTGAATGACATGGGGGCGAGTAAATCATCATGAACATTTATTTTGAAAGTGAACAATTCCTTTAAAATGTGTTTTAACATAAACGTTCTGATACTGCAGATCTTATTCTGACGTGTTTGTCTCAGACATGATGAAGGTCCACTTATATTTTTATTTACAGGACAAATTGTGCCTTAAATATAAATAAAGATAATTGTAAAATAAATGAATGACTAAGAAAATAAACGGAGAAATGCAGAAATAAAATGCAGCGCATGTAAGAATGAAGTACATAAAAAAGTTGACTTTTATTGACTTGCATACTTTAGGACAATGGATTTACTTGTTTTTTTAAGTTCGGTCAACTCATTCAGTCTTACCGTGTTGACAGCGAGTATTTTTGTATCGAGGCTGATTAGAAACATTCTCAACCAGACCACACAACTTCTGCTCGTTTTGTTTTCAATCTAATGAGAACAACACATGTTCTGTCAGGGCCTGTTTTTCGTAGCCATGTCCGCCCACTATCAGAAGCATGTAGGAGTGAAGTTATTTGGCCATCTGACATTTTAAGAACTCTCAGAATAGACATCTGTGCTAATCTACAATCAACTATGCCCAGAGGAAAACACTATTGTATTATTGTCGCCGATATTTTTACTAAATTCCTTTCAAAGCATAAGTAAGTCTATTGTTAACATACATGTATTAAATGACATTCTTACTAAGTGTGTTTGTCTTGTTTTGTAGTACAACTATCTAAACATTCTTCAATCAAAATACAAATACTTAACAAGAAAAGTGACCTAAGATATTTGGTCTTGTTTTATGAAAAATAATATAAAAATTAAGTAAGTTTATTGTAAAAACAAGCAGAAAATCTGTCCAATTCAAGTTTATTTTTCTCACCCCATGGACAGATTTTTTTGCTTGTTTTTACCATAAACTAACTTAATTCTTACATTCTTTTTTATGAAACAAGACTAAATATCTTAGGTCACTTTTCTTGTCAAGTAATTGTATATTGATTTAAGAAGTTGTAGATATTTTCTCTAAAAACAAGACAAAAATGCTTAGTAAGAATGTCATTTTTTGCTGTGTAAGAGTATAGAGCTAAAGAAATATAACCAAATAGATTTGTATTTTTTTCTATTTTATTTGAACAAGTTTAATAGTTTTAATAGTGTAATATTTTTGTAACACAATTTAGTATATTTAATCATTTAATTTAGCTGGTAAATGCATTTTATGTTAAAGATGTTTCGATATTGATTTTACTGGAAAACAACATTGAAATACTGAAGAAAGCCGAGTAAACAATTTACGAGTTTTACATGTTTGAACAAACCATTTCAATCACGATTTTCCTCCAATAAATTTGAGCTATGACATAAAACTCTTGAAAAAACGTCTATGTGCAAGTTGTTAGCAATTCTTTAGTGACGACACGGCTTATAGCTGGGATCACGTTCGTACATTCAGACATGCAACAAAAAAGAAAAACAAATTAAAAAATAACTATTAAAAGTAGAGATGTACCGATATATTGGCCAAAAATCGGCATCAGTCGATAAAAGCAAATTTTCATACTATATCGGCTATTGCATGATAGTTTAAAAACAGCCGATGATCAAGGCCGATATATCCTGTCAATCAAAAGAGGAAAGGAAAATGCAATGAATTTGTGCGCTGTATATAGAAAATGTTAAGAAACATCACAAGTTTGATGTTCAATATTAATAGTCATTATATGAATTATTGAACATTCCGAAAGTTAAGAAATATCAATTTAATCTTCGGAATCAATATTGGTATCGGAAGGATATCTGATAATAATCAGAATCGGAGGAGAAAATGTGTATTGGTTTGTCTATAAAAGTAAAAAACGTTTGTACTGTATGTGAATAGAATAGTCTCAAATTTGAAAGAATTTGATCAATTTTGAAATCTCCGTAACCTGTTATTGGACCAGTGTTCAGAAAAACATTACATGTCTCACATCAGTACTGGTGGTTCTACACACAGTCCCTTTCTCCACATCAGGCTCCTGTTTGCTTTGATCGCTTACAGTCTGTCCGTTAAATGGGGCGAGTCTGTCTCCAAAGTAGATATAAGTGTCCCTGGAGACAGAAAAACAAGGCACTTACGTTCACACTGTAACATGTAGAGCTTCGCGTGCATGCATGTTTCATGGGAACACGTGAACAGGACGTTTATAAGAACGGGGTGATTTTTACCTTTGCAAATCTCCACCAACAGTGCTGCCATTGTCATTGGACAGGAGGTCGCTGTCGCCCGCGTGTAGCCCCTCCTCCCGAGTAGCGACACACATCCTCCAGAAACTGCTCTCCTGTTCCACAAAATAGACGAGTTAAACAAGGGCAACACTATTCCCACATTTAAAAGACCCATTAAGAACCGAAAACATCAAAATCCAAAGTTAACGGTTTGACATTCAATCTGCTCATAATAACTGTGTTTTATTAGACCGTGAACCACATTAGTGACCTTATATAAAGAACCACACTACAAAGAGCTTCAATGTTCTGCGGATTAAGACAAAATGAGTATCTACAAGAGTCTGGGAGGATAAAATAACAAGAACAAATTTATATTAAGAGTTTAGGAAGCAAAATGACTCTTTTATCCTTCTTATTTTGGGCGTAAATGTGGGAGCCGCCCTCTTTGAGCTAGTGACACACTGGAAAAAATGGCTTTCTTACTTAGTATTTTCATATTGTTTTCCAGTATAAATGGCTAAAAATTATTGAATCAAGATGCATTTTTTTGATGAGCAAAATGACCTAAGAAAATAAGTCTTGTTTCTAGACAGAAAATATGAAATTTCAGAGGAATTTGTGCTTAAAACAAGCAAAAAACCTGCCAGTGGGGTAAGAAAAATAAACTTGAATTTAGTAACTAAGAAAAAGGTAAAAAAAAATGTTTTGCTTGTTTTAAGCACAAATTCACTGAAAAGTCATATTTTTTGGTACTAACAAAAATACTAAGTAAGATAGTCATTTTTGCAGTACAGTCAGATTGAGACTAGTGTGCTGTTTTGACTGGCTAGTTAATATTTTTTGTGGAACCCAAAGGCACAAGCTAAATATGCAGTTAGATGTTGCCATAATAGCCGGTACAAACTTATGTCTACAAAACTTGTGTGTTGACCGTAATCCGTGCACCTGAATCTGGATGTCGCGCAGCCTATGATCCGCATCCATTATTGATTTTTTTAGCCTACTGGATACCCTTTCTCATGGACAATTCACCTACTTGACTACAATGACTAATAGACCATAAACTTTATTCATAACATTTATTAATAAACATTTAAAGGCAGGCCTTTATGGGGAGAGTGAAGCTAAATGTAGAAAAATATCAGATTAAATGTAAAACATATTTAGCACAATTAAATAAACTGTATGCAAATAGTGGTATAATAATATTAGCAGCATTTAAATTTAAGCTGTCAGCAATTTCCTTTGTATTTTGCGGTTTAAAACGTATTAGGCTAAAGCAAACCTTTCTTCCGGAGGATCGCAACTGCATGAATAACAGTTACAGGACATTACATTTTTGTTAATTTGGCAGACGCTTTTATCCAATATAAATATATTTTTTAAGCGATACAAGAGCAACCAGCCGTCTCCATTATTCCATTATTAGTTGTAAGGATTCAGGAATGTTTGCCTCACTTTGACTGGGATTCACATCTGCTTTTAAAACACAAATCAATGTAATTTAAGGTAAATTTGAAAAATTATTTATTTCAGTTTTATGCTGAGGCAACATTTCTACCTTTTATTTAGTTTATGTCTTTCAGATAATATTAAGGCAGATATTTTATTTGATTTCAATTAACAGAAATGTCTCAATAGTTTAAGTTTGAGTAAACTATAATAACCATATCAGACAGCAAAATATTTTTGGACAAAATTGGAGAAAATAATTTAAATTTATGTTTTTATTTACTTTTACTGATTTAAAATGCAACCAACCAACCAAATAAGCAAGACAACAAATGAGCACACAAGCAAACAAACAAGCATGCAAGCAAGAAAACAATCAAGCAAGCAGTCAAGCAAACACACAAACAAGCACACAAGCAAACAAACAGGCTGGCAAACAAACAAGCATGCAAGCATGCAAGCAAGCAAACAAACACACAAGCAAATAAACAGGCATGCTAGCAAGCAAACACCAGCAAACAAACACGCAAAAAGCAAGCAAGCAATTAAACAAAAAAGCGAGCAAGCAAACAAACAAACACGCATGCAAACAAACAAACAATCTATCATGCAAGCAAGCAAACAAACAAACAAACATGCAAACAAGCAAAGAAACAACCAAGCAAACAAACAAACACGCATTCAAACAAACAAGCATGCAAACAAACAAAGAAACATGCAAAAAGCAAGCAAGCTATTAAACAAACAAGCATGCAAACAAATAAACAATCATGCAAACAAGCAAAGAAACAACCAAGCAAACAAACAAACACGCATTCAAACAAACAAGCATGCAAATAAACAAAACAAACATGCAAAAAAGCAAGCAAGCTATTAAACAAACAAGCATGCAAACAAATAAACAATCATGCAAGCAAACAAACAAACAATCATGCAAGCAAGCAAACAAAAACGCATGCAAACAAACAAGCATGCAAATAAACAAACAAACATGCAAGCAAGCTATTAAACAAACAAGCATGCAAACAAATAAACAATCATGCAAGCAAGCAAACAAAAACGCATGCAAGCAAGCAAGCAAGCAAACAAACAAACAAACAAGCATTCAAACAAACAACAATTGCAATGGAATACAGCTTAGAGCATCAGGTAGACTGGCAAACAGGAAGTGGATAATAAATTGTCTATGGATGACTTTCGGGAGAGTGCCCCCTCTGGTGGTTGGATGAACGGGTGACCTCCCATCACAGTGACGTTTAGGGATTTTTGTGTTGTTGTCATTATTACGTTTATGATTTTTCTAATAATCATACATTTTGTATGATTCACATAATACAATTTGAAACAAATTCTTCACCTTGTGAAATCCGATTGGGAATCAGGTTGATATTTTCTTGTCTTTGTGAGTGGGTCATGGTCAGACTAAGCTGCAAATATCTGTTTGCAGCGCTTTGGCATTCAATTCATACGAAAGCCTTTATCTCATTCTTGTCCAAGCAGGGCTATTTCAAAATAAACATTGTCACAACCCTTTTTAAATGTTGTGTAAAGGTCACAGGGCGGTTTTTCAGAATGTCGTACTTTGGGTCTTAATGTCATTAGACGAGTGTTCTGTGGGGCTTGTTTGAGAGTCTGTTCTGCGTCTCTGTATCATAACAAGCTCTCTTTTGTGTTGATGTAATGCGCTGGGAGGACCACACAATCTCCCATCACATCAGCCATGTGATTATGATTCATGAAGATACATCTCTGTCATCCCAAAACTGTTTATGCAGTACACAGGCTTACATAGTGAGAGACAACTGATATTAAACGCTTATTGCAATGGGATTATTTTATCTGGCAACTTTTCATGCACAAATGAAAACCTTTCATCATTTATTCACCCTCACATGGTTTCAAATATGTATACCGCTCTTTCTTCAGTGGAACAAAGAAGATATTTTGTGAAATGTCTCAGTGGTTTTGCGCTCGTATAATGAAAGTCAATGGGTTTCGGTGTAGTTTGATTATTAACATTCTTCCAAATATCTTCTTTTGTGTTCTGCAGAAGAAAGAAGTGAACTTTAAACTTGCTGCAGTCAATATACTGCAGTAAAAAACTATTTGCGGTCCTGTGCAAAAATAGTTATGACTAATGGACTTGGTTCAATAATTCAACACTGTCACATTCGAAGGTATACAAAGTGAAAACTGTGCAATATAATACGAGTTCTTGTCACTAAGTGACTTTTTTGTTTTAAGCACCTTGCGTAGTTTGGCAAACAAACAGTTTGCAGACAGAATAAGAAAAATGAAAGATGTCAACAGGAGAACCCCTGCAGCAGCAGTGATGTCATCACGTACCTTAATGGAGAAGGACCTCCTCATCGCTCTTTTACGGCCCTCTTGACCCCTCTGAGACGCTTGAATGGGGGTCTGCACGCTGACGCTCCTCGCTATAAACTTTTCCGAGTTTCCCACCGAACCCTCCGGCGGATCCCGGTAGTACCGCTCATCCCATGCCTCTCGGTTCCTCTCCTCCGGGCTGGACGCCTCCTCGTTGGTGCTGGAGCTGCAGATGATGAGCGAACGGGACAGTACGGCCAATTTCTTGGAGCGTAAGCCAGGTTTCCCCCTCTCCATCCTCTTGGTTCTCCTCCTGTGATGCAGTTGTTGGTGGTGGGTGTTTCTCAGAGGCATGATGGCCACAGAGGGAGGTTCTCTCCCAGGATGCATCACTGCTAATGGAGGGGGCCGCTCTGCAGAAGAAAGCAATTAGAAAATTCAGTTAGGTCCTGCCGTTCTCCTGTGCCCTAAGTGTTCTCAGAAATCACAGCGGCGGCAGGCGCAGATAAGAGCGCTTTTCTTCCGAGCTCCACGGCGGGAGAAAAAAGGGAAAGGAATGCCCCATGACCTGTCAGGGAATTGCGCAAATACACGACAGGAATAGACGGCGGATCCCAAACAAAAAGTGTGCCATTATTTACAGAAAAGGAGAATTTTCGAGGAACTTAGTTCACACAGCTCCATAAAAGGACCTAAAACTATACAAAGTGAAGCCATCTTGGCTTGGACATCATGTTCAGTTGCAGAAACGTTCAAGAGCCCGTTTAGTCGAATGTGTCGGTAACATCAACATGCATTCTTGAATCTGGACATCGATCCTACAAGCTTAAGTGGTCATGATTATTTGCAAATGATGTCTTGAATTCGATGTCCGTTCGACAAACAACGCCATTAAATGACTTCAGAACCGAATCAATTATGATTACATACATATAGGATAGTCAAGCTTCCAATTTGAATGCAATTTGCTCACAATTCATAGGTAAAAAGCTATTAGATAGACAAGTACAAGCATTATTATAAACCGAGTGATGGCTTCCTGTTTTTTGTCTCACAGATGTAAAGGGATCTCGCGATCATGCATTATAAATGAGCATCTGCACATACATTAATGAAGACATGCGAGATGAGCTCATATGCGCTATGACATGTGGGAATATACTGTGACGGCTGGTGTCTAAAACACACGGTACTTACTGGACAAAGTGTTTCAATAGAATGATGTCATGGTCACCTGCTGCCGGCAAGATTGATCATTTCTGTACCACGAAGGGTTTGCGCAGTGCCTGGCCTTCTCGAGGATATACAAAACATCATAAAGTCAAGAGAGTTATTGTCTGAAAGAAACCTTCAGGGTTCTTTTGTGTGACCCGGACCCTATATAAATGAAATGTTATACACATTTGACAGTGCTGTGGTTTTTGGGTGAAATCTACTTTTGTTTTGTTCTGGGACACGTGACTCTCACGCCCATTCTCAATCCGTCTCGTCACATCTATTAAGCATTTATTTGACATGTAATCCATAGCTCCTTTGCATTCATCTCTTATATAGACGGACGTTGCACTCAATCTTGTTCAGATTGTTCTCATGGGAATTTAAAGGGGCAGTTTTTCGCTGTTAAAGTATGCAAACATTATGACCTCCGCGAAGAAAAACTTTATTGGCCCAGCTCCCTCTCTTAAGCACAGCATTATCCAGACCCCCGCATGTTTTTGTTCTGGCACCGATGCTGTAAAAGGCCAAACCTCAAATACTGATGAATGGCTCCAGTGTCCAGAAAGCGTTTTAACACTTACTGATAGCACAACTAGCCCATGGAGAGGTCATTGCCCAGTCTAGTTAACAGCATACATCAAACATCAGTAGGCTATTGAATAGTGGAGACTCTGTAACAAGTGAACTGAAGGCAATACAGATGGTTTCAAATGGCATGCTATGCCAAATTCACAACAGCGTGTTTGATTTACGAAGAAGTCCCATAATGCATTGCGAAGAGCTACAAAAAAATTGCAGACAAAAACAAGAAGAAAGTTCATGTTGACATATCACAAGAATATGAACTGTTCATTTTAAATCAAAAATGGCCTATTTTACCCATTATTTGTGCATTTTCCTGCTTTGTGTATTTATACATGTATTGTGTGTTTGTGTAACCTTGTGTAAAAAGCGTATAGAAATGTGAGCTCTAGCGCAAGTTCTGCCGGGAAGACTCTAATGCTACGTCACCTGTTACGTATAGATCTACCCAATCATCATCTTACACTTGGACTATTTAAGACCGTTGCTTACTCTATGTTTGCGTTCGCAGTTGATGCCACCGACATTCAATGACGAAGCCCCACCCCTAACCACACCTCTAAACCGAACCATAAGCTATTTAAAGAGATAGTTCATCTGAAACTGAAAATGATTTCATCGCTTACTCCTACTCATGTCATTCTTCTTCAGAACACAAAAGAAGATATAATCAAGAACGTTGATAACTAAACAACGTTGGCCTTCATTGACTTCCATCGCATGAACACAAAACCACAGAGACATTTCTCAAAATATCTTCATTAATGTTTCACAGGTAAACATCTTTTAAATGACGTGAGGGTGGTTTTTGGGTGAACTGCCTCTTTAAGAGGCCTGGTTAAGAACGCCGGCATTCAAACCCAAGTCGAGGGTTCAGGTTAAGGTAATGTTAAAACAGATTTGACTTGCTTGAGACTGGAACTTGACTTAAATTGGGTTTAGTTGCTAGACATGAGGGTGAAGAGGTTAACTGAAGTTTCCTTGACGGCAGAAGTAAACTAACAGAGGTTTCTTTGTTTTATTGGTACACAAACTATTTTTGTGCCATTGATTTTCCAGCCGTGTCAGCATAATTTGTGGTCATTTCATAGGCAACAGTATGGTATTGAATGCGTAGACTCTGTTATTGATGTAATGGCACAGAGCAGTCATACTGTTGATTCTTCAACCTCACATTCTGTTTCCTGTGTGTGTGAATGATGCACTAAAAACAAAAGCATTAGAAAATGACCACGAGAGGATTATAAATGATGTGCTGGTTTTCACTAATAAAAATCAACCGTGGTTCTACTGCAGTAATCATAGTTTAACTATAGTAAAACTGTAGCCACAAATGGACTATTGTCTCTTTACAATAACCATCATTTAAACATGACATTTGTAGTTCAATTGTGGAACAATAAATCGTAATCAATCAGCCAGAAAACAACAATAATTAGGGATGTAACGATTCACTCAGCTCACGATGCGATTCACGATTCCGATCTCACAATGCGATTTTATTCACAATTATTTTACAGAATGAGTTGAGGCAAATTAAAAATGAACATCCCTTTTATTATTTCTCAAATGCAGCACATTTCTTTGTAAAATAAAAATATATTTTATGTCAAATAACAAAACTAACTAATAACAAAACTTTTGCGGTTATAAAACAAATTCCAAATCAAATAAAAAAATGAATATTACAAAAGTCTTTTGGGGTGCCACAGTGTTTCATGCATTCTGACTTCTTTACAATGTGAAACGTGTTTTCTTCTCATGCTTGACATGTTCAACCCGTCAAAAAACCAGTTGGACGTGTGACGTGGTATTTCTGTGCTCGATACACTCCCCCAGCGTTCGTACAGGTTTCGGAAGTTTCTTTTCCAACATGAAAATCCGTTTCGTAACAACTTTTCTAACTCTCCAGGAAAAGCACGCCGACCAGGGAGAACGGGAAAGGAGCATGCGCACACCTCAACCAGCTGGAGCAAGAGAGAGAGAGCACTGCGTTCACGAAGTTCAGCTGTGTTTGTTGGTTCACTGCATTTGGGTGATAAATGTCATATAAACTTGGATACAACGCTGATATGGACATCGTTTGAAACTGATAGATGGCGCGGTCCCAGCACTAAAAGATGCCGGTCATGAGCTGCGCAAGGTAAGTGAAACTGAGTCATATGTCTGTGTTTTGTTGGCAATGGGTGCGCACGTGCTTTAGTTCTACCCCCACCACGTACGCGTGCAGGAGGTCGTCTTTCTTGGAAATAATCGTACTGATCAAACTAAAAGACTCTTCGAAGGTATGAAGTATGCAACACTACTCCATAGGTACTGAAAATTAATATGAGATTGGCAGAAACTGCTAGATTTTAAGAAATATCAGCATACCCACGTTTATCAAGTTTTGCAGAAAAACAGCGGCCCCTGCTGTTCAAAACATGCACTACGATTCTTTTAATGTCTCAACCGACTCGAATCACCACATATTATTAATAATCCACAGTGAATCGTTACATCCCTAACAACAATAGTAATCTACCTAATGTTTGCCCTTACAAAACAAAAATGAAAGTGAATATACTGGAAAATATACTGCAATATATGAAATAATACATTTCCACATATTGGAACCAAGTGCTTATATTTTTCAATATATGAAAAGCCTGTATCCTTGAATACATTATATTATTGCAATATATTAACAATGTATTATTCTACATAAATGTTTAATTTATTTTTTAATTATTTAATACACATTAACAGCTATTATATAGAAAAATGTGTTTCTCTTTAAGGGATTAGCAAATTGTGGTTGCTAGGGAGCTATGCTTAGTTGCTAAGGTGATAGTCTTTGATGATAAATATGATAAAGGCCAATGTGTTTCTATCTTGTTGCTTAAGTGTTCAAAATGGTCGTTAACGTAATGCTATTTGGTTGCTAGGGTGTAACTAAGTGGATTCTTGTTACTAAGTGGGTGGTTGCTATAGGGTCGCACTAGCATGCACCACTTACACTTTCTCGTAAAATGTTACATAAAATGTTTGTGTTGTGTTTATTAGTCTGTGATTTACATGCTCGCAACATCACTGAACAGCTGGTCTCCAGAATTTGTGTTTCTATTCTGTCCTCTTCACATTTTTCTGTTTATTACGCATCCCATAATTACATTCACCAAGTCATTGTTTACAAATGTGTAAACGATTTCCCTTTAATGAAAACATTTGTCGGAGCAACCAGTGCTTTTCCTAATCACACATTTCCATATTACGCAATAACCAGAACCAAACCCTGCATGCAACTCATCACAAACAGCACTTTAGATCATTTTAAAGCGTTCATTTTTACAAGCAAAACATCTAAAATGATGTTGATATTAAGTGTAGATTATCCTCAGACAGACACAATATGAATCAGCACACTTATCCACCACTAATGCATTGACAGGATTGTATGGGTTTAGCCGAGAGATGCTCCTGTCTCCATCTGATCTAATTATGACAAACAGCGTCTGGAGTTCAGGACGCGAGCGGCGCACGAGCTCCGGGATACGCCGCGGTTCTGTGGCCACGGCAATGTTTGCATGCCATGCAATTTTCTGGGTTCGGTTTAGCCAGTGAACTTGACATTGTAAACTTTGTGTGGTTAACTTAAGTATCCCAAAGCTTGGAGTCTGCACATCTGTTCCTAAGTTTGGATTCAGGTTAAGGTGTCCACACTCACCAAAGCTGATCATGTTGGCTTCTTGAAGCACCCACGGCTTGCCTTACGGGACAGTCTCGATGTAAAGCGGTTGTTTTCTAGAGTATTCCAGAAGGAAAGACGCTGGTCAGTTCAACATGATACAGGTCCGCAGCTGAACAAGTCCCTCTTGTGTGTTTGGGGGATTTTTTCCTCGCTCCGTCCGTCTCAGCCTCTCTCGCTTAGAGTGCTGCCAGAGGCTGTCAGAGAGCTAAGAGGAGCATTTGTAACTGCCGCCTACCCTCCCTTTCTACCGGCCCGCTGAACACAAGCGCCGTCTCATGGAGCTTACCACCAAATCACAGCCCCCTTCCTGTCAGAGAGAGAGAGAGAGAGAGAGACTTTCTGCATCCCTAAGTGACCTAAGACCTACTCAACTGGGCAGATACCAGATACTTTGGATAAAAGCGTCTGCTAAATGACTAAATGTAATACCAGAAATGTTAACATTTCTGACTAAATTATTGCACTGAATTGATTTTTGAGCTTTTGTGTAAGTCTCATCGGCGTCTCAGATATTTCTCCTGAGAGAGGGAGGCAGAAATCTCACAAATGTCTTTGTAAGAGTATCAGAACACAGCAAAGTCGCCAGTGTTAAAAAATGTCAAATGAACTCTTAGAATGACACCTATAGCCGTGGAAAGAATGAAGAGACCACTGCTGATGTTCATTTAATCAGCATTTCTAGATGTATTGTGGTCATTCCAGTCAAGTGTCTGTTGAATTTCAATAAAATCGAACCTCAGGAGTGACAAAGTCATCTAACACAGGGGTTTTCAATCTATCTTTATGGTGCCAAGGACCCCCAAATAGGATTCAACTTTTGTGAGGGACCCCCTTTTCTAAAATAAATATCAATCAATATTTTTTCTGTGTAAAGAAACGTTTAAAATGTGTTATTATGTATTATTACTATGTGTTAAATAGTAGGATACTATAGAGACAACACATTGTCTCTAAATCTGTTTCTAAAGTCCCAAAAAAGAAACTATAGTGAGAAAAACTCACTAGAAAGATTTCTGAATTCTGGAAACTATCAATAGCAAAAAAAGCAGATAAACACTGTGGATTTGTATCATTTTTCTGGGGGACCCCTTGCAACATCTGGAGGCCCCCTGGGGGTCCCCGGACCCCAGTGTCAAAACCCCTGATCTAACAGACTGACAGCATGACAAGACACATGAAAACTGTGTTATCACATAAAAAAACTTATAACATGTATTATAACATGTACTTATAACAACTCCAAATAACATGTAGAAAATATGATTGTTGTACTGCTTAAGAGTGAATATGAAAGCATTTCTGTGCAGTATTTGAGGTCTGAAAAACTACAGAGCATCTTTTCAGTTGTCACCCGTTTCTCCGGTTTTCACTTTCTGCAAATAAAGGCAAAATATTGTTATTAGTTCAAACAAAAACGATGACTTTACATAAGCACTATAATTAGTAAAATAAGAAAAAAATGAAAATCATTTTGAAATGGTCTCCGGTTTTTTCTGCGGCTGTATATTTTACTGAACACAAGAGTGTGTTTGTGGATTTCTGCCTGGATTGTGTATTTGCACAGGGATTCCTGTTTATCCAGTGAGAAGTACACTGAACTGCACACAGACGCGTGATTCAGGGCAGACGTGTGTGGGTACACTGAGAGGTCCTCTGTGCTCTCTTGCCTGTGCTAAATTATGACTAAATGACTGCAGTTTACTGAGCACCAGTCCAGTATGCCCAGTAAAACACACACACACACACACTGTGGTAAAGACAGAGAACTCCTTCAGCACCTACACACTCTTTATCTCTATTGTGACTGAAGACGCCTAAACTCACATTCAGCATTAAACATAAAACTGATCTCACACATGAGATTGTTACTGCATTTGCATTTCATGATAATAAAAGCCAGCGCTTGCAAGCAGCAAAGGAATATATTTATAAACGTAAATGTCCCAATTTCCGCCGTAAACCAAACCTTTCAAAACATCTTAGTTTATTAATCTTGCTAATGCACTGTAAAGGTTGTTGACTTTCATTTTTAAGTATAACCAAATTGACTTGCGATGAATTGCTGTGACTTATTAAAAAAATGTTTTTACATTTTCTAATGTGACGAAGGCAAACTAAGCGAAACCAAGCCAGATCCTAAAACGCACCGTTTTGACCAATCTTGCATAAAAATGATTTCACAGTTAAAACCTTTACCGAAACAGAAATGTAAGCTTTAGCCCGGTTTTGGCGCCCTCTCCTGGCAGATATCAGTATTACCTGTGTGTCTGCTGTACTGTATTTCCCGGGAATGGACTCATAGCTTGTTATTGCCACCTAGTGACCATAACATATTTAGTCCCATTGAGAAAGACGCTGGGTGTGTTTAGAATAGTGAAAATATAGTAATATAGCACTGCTATATTATAATTTACACCATTTCTGGCCGCAGTGTCCATATTCTTTGCATAATTTCAATATTCCAGCACAGGAGGAGCGCCACATTAAATCATCCATGCTCCACAACCAACCAAAAAGTATTGTATTTTTAAAAACGTATTTTATTGTGAAATGTCTTGTGCTTTCATTCATTCAAATAAATGTCACATTGTTGTAATGCAATCACATTCACTCATCTCTAAATATACACATTTTACTCCTGCATTTCATAAATACATGTTGTTTGTACCTTTAGTACCATTAAAAGTCTAGTACTTTCTTAATGAAAAAAATACAATTCTATCATCATGTACTCTCTTGTCAAATCAAACCCATACCACTTTCTCTCTTCTGCAGAATACGAAAGAAGATATTTTGAAGAATGTCGGTAACTAAACAACGGCAGTACCATCTGTACTATCACTTTTAGTATTTGTTCTCAAAAACTTTTACTTCAGTTAAAGAAAGAACAAGATTAGTATTAGATAGTAATGGAAAATGTTTTTATGAAATGTAGTGGAGTGAAAAGTACGATACATACTTAATAATATTAAAATTAAAAGTACAATCACTCTGATAATGTACCCTGAAAATGAAAATGTACGTGAGTATGGTGAAAACACTTCCGTACTGTAAACATCTGATGTGTGTGTGTACATGTTTTTATATCCCGGTGGGGACCTAAACCTGAATGCACACCAACACATGGGGACTCGTGTCACTGTGGGGACCCAAATTGAGGTCCTTATGGGCAAAAAAGCTTATAAATTGTACAGAACAATATTTTTTAAAAATGAAAAAAGTTTTCTATGATCTTTAGGTTTAGGGGTTGGGTTAGGGGATAAAATATACAGTTTGTACGGTAAAACATTACGCCTATGGACTGTCCCCACTGAGATAGTAAACCAGACATGTGTGCCCCACCTCACAGCGGGGAGGGAGAGACAGAGACCGTGCCAAGAGGAAGACACCCTTCCGTCAATCTCCCCTCCCACTCTGAACACAACTTACATGTCGTATTTTTCAACATAAACACACACAGATACATGTAAAAGTCCAAAGTATGAAGTGTAGCGGCATCTAGTGTTGAGTTTGTAAATTGCATCCAGCGGCTCACTCCAACCCTCCCTTTCCAAGCACTACGGTGGCTGACACAGAACTAAGATGTCGTCACGTTTTCACGTCTTTGCTGAAGGAGATAACGGATTTACGAAACGCGCTTTGTAGAGCCGTTTGTCCGTTTAAACCACAAATTCTATGTTAGTGATTAAAAATAGCTCATTCTGAGGTGACAGAAACATAACGCGTCATTATGTAAAGACTTTATACACCTCGGAACGCATAGTTGCGTATATTATATTGCATTTCTGTCCACAGCTCCTTCAAAAAATACTGGATATTTAAAGCCACTGTACTGTACTACAGAAAGTAGTCCCGCGCTTCTCTCTTTATTCCTTTCATTATTCAACAGAAGACGAGAAGCATTTCTTTCTTATTGCGCAATTCACCGCACCGTGTAAGTGAACACATGCCTTTTTGTTGAACTTGCACGAGGATGACATCATTCCGTCTGAATGTTCCCACAGGACGGTGGTGTTGCTGGTTCATATTAGAAGCTTTGAAAATCGGAAGGTACGAAGACGGATTACGACACAGATGCGGTCAATTGGTCAACAGTCCGTGGGGCTTTAGCATCACACGGTTTTATAAACAAAGGGCTTAAAAAGTCTATATAAAACATGGCCAAAATTCCTATGTCAGACCGGTTGCTGAAACCGAATGCGTCTCATCACACATCCACGTTTGGCAGCTTGCAGTTCAGCGAGCGAAAACATCTCGTTCCCAGGCGTTACGACACGACGACAGCGTGCAGACAATATCAGAAAAGCTTTCTCTACGGTCAGCCTCCCAGGTGGCGCTGCTCTATTTCAGGACAATAGGAAGGTTACGCCCCGCCTGACCTTTGCTTCTCAACCAGAAGAGACAATGGCAGGCCATGGGCCGGTCTGCACAGCCGAGAATGAACCGGATGTCAGGAAAGGTTTGACTGCACAGTCTCTCCAAACACAGAGAAAGACACACATACGGGCCAGAAATATAAGGCATAAAGCAGTATGTGGACGGGAGATCGTGGTCAGTAAATCGGCTGTTCCAAGGTCAGCCAAAAGGGAAGGAGGAGGGATTTCTGCTCTCGCGTGTCTCGGAGGAATTCAGGGAGATGGACGCTGAATATTCAGGGCAGATGTCAAGCTAACCGCTGGCACGGGATAACGTATCCTGTCTGCAATTTCGCACCGATATTACAGGGTTACACCTTGACCCATGCATTGAGGAAATTCCAGGGTGAGGAATTTTTGCTCACACACAATTTTGCTGTTTTTTTACTTTAAAAAAATGTAATATTTAGCCTTATATCATGAGCGTGATTAGTTGTTAACGTCCCAGTCTAATCTCTTTTTAAATATGCATTTTACAAAATCACGTTTATTAGAAAATCGCAATCGCTAAAGCCCCACCCCAAAAACCAGACGTCACTGATCATACCAAAACATACAAATAAAATGGCACGAATTCATACAAAATAAATAGTTACGAACTGCTGTTAGATGTTGATGTACAGCAGGTATAAACCCGACTCTTTATAATCCAGCTTTGGCAAATGCAGTGAACAAAACTTGGCGTTTCAATATTTACCAACTGCAGTTCAGACTCAGTGAGTGACTGAAAGTGAAACATGACCTGCACGATGGCAGTAGCGGTAGCACAATGACCTAAACACCTGCCATAGGTGTGTCCATTATACTGTACGACATCTGATCCCATCGGTATCACATCACGCAAGACATTTGGCCTTGCTTACCAAGACACATCACTTCTAATCTAGAGTAAGATACCCAAATACTAACAACGTGCAATGTATATAGGTTGAACCTTTGAGACGTCGATACGTGTGGCAATGCAAAAATGTATACGTGTAAATGCTATTTGACGCTAACAAACCCAAATGGGCATAATAGAGGTTTTGTCGGATACACAGAGCATTCCAAAATGTAATTTAATCATCATTTCTAGATGTATTGTGGTCATTCCAGTCCAGTTTCTGTTGAATTTAAACAGATTCAAACCTCACGAGTGACACAAAGTCATCCGACAGCAATGTGAAAGACTGACATCATGACAAGACATATTTGAACTTTTCCTAAATACATGTAGAAATGTTAAAAGTGAACTTTGTAGTATCGAGTTTCTCTCGTTTTCGTTTTCTGCAAACAGATGCAAATAGAAACAATATATAATTTGAAATTTGTGAGAAATATTGTTAGTTCACATAACGATACAAAAATTATTGTTTTACCTAAACACAATAGTAAATTCAGAAATACTGAAAATAATTTTGAAATGGTCTCAAAAAACATTCACACCAAATCTATTGCGTGAAACTGCTAAAAAATTATTATCGTTGTCTCGTTTTCCCAAAAAGAAAATCAGAAAAGGTTAAGGCGATGTATGGTCCACTAGCACATAACAAAGGTAACAACAAAGATTTGTCTTGGGCATCAAGAAAAGTGGAAACATGTCTAATTCTCAACAGATTTTGAGGTATACGTGACGTTTACCACACGACCACCATCTGAGGAGGTTTATCTATTAATCATGAGCTCAGTGTCATTCTACTCTCTAGTCTCAAATGAGTCACAGCAACAAGGTTTAAGGTTCGGGAAGCAGGGTGTTAATATCACCAAAAACACTTTGATAGAAAAATCCATAGCGTTGAAACACATTTAGGAATCTTATTCCAGGGTACATTGAACAACCCTTAGTTATTAAACTTCCCTATACAAGCCACAACACTCATGCTAGAGACATGAACGAAGCTTGTTTTGGATACAAATTCATCCAAAATAGCCATCAACTCGCATTGCCACGAGGTTGGGTTGATTTAGCCCAAAATCATCAGCACAATGCTAGAGAGATCTACAGATATTCTAGCTGTAGTCCATCATTTATAACATATCAATACCGTCTGTGTTTTTGAGAGTGAGTCATTGACATTAATAATAATGAAAGTGTAACAGGACACTGGATGAGAGGGGGTGAAGACAGACCCTTACGGAGGAAGAGGAGCCACTTGCATCACAGGATAGGGAAGAGCGCTTCTCTCTTTATAGCAGGAAATGGGCGAAACCTGGGACGAAATTATTACTCCAACATTTTGTGCTGTGTAGGAAGTGTCTCCTGATAGCAGAAGCTTCCTGTTGTGATTTTTGTTTTTTAGCACGAAAAGACAGAGGTGCCTGTGGGCTTGACTGATAAGGTAACGGGTGAATATCCAGAAAACATGTCCCGGGCACATTTCACCCCAAAAAATACAATTTTAATTTAAACGATATCAATTCATGCATTGAAAACGTGTGGCATTATTTTCATGACATTTTCTCCTTAAATTTTACATATTCTTAGTACTGTAATAAGCAACAAACGGAGCATGTTTGTCATTATTAATGGACTTCTCATTATTTTAATGTAGCATTTTCTGTACAGTAAAACAATGATTTGTCTTGAAAAATCTATTACTGTAATGACAGCTAACGTGGAGTTTTTATATTTATTCACCCTCATGTTTTTCAAAACCAGTTTTTGACTCTTTCTTCAGTGGAAAGATCTCTTTAGAAACGTTTTTTTGTTCATGCGATGGAAGTCAATGGCCTCCAAAGTTGTTTGGTTACCAGCATCTTCTTTTGCGTTCTGCACAAGAAAGAAAGTCACACCGGTTTGGGATGACGATGAATAAACGACGATGAATGTTCATTTTTGGGTCTCGTGACCACGTCGTTTCCAATTTCTTTCTGGTTAGTATTGACAGGGACACGTTCTTGACATTTTTAAGAACGGCTAAAAAATCTTCCCTCGATATGTATACGAACCGACACCAAGTATTTCAAACACTGCATTTGGCAGAGCTCTGTATTAGAAAGTGCAGCGTGTCTCACGTTAATAAGAGTAATAAATGTATTGTAGTGTACAGGAAATGTGTGGGATAAACCTCAACACGCTGATGCTGTTCCCTGTGTGGCCGGATACATAGATAAACATTCCAGGCTGCAAACACACCGAGTCTGGAGATGAAGGTAGCAGGAGGCTTATCGAGGTCTATGATAACAAATGGAACACATCAGGAAAGAGTCGAGGTAGCTTTAGTAAAAAAAACTCTTCAGAGACACACCCATATGTCTGCAGTCAATGACTATGTCCTTCACTAAAATGCGGCCTTTGCGACACAACGTCAATTTAAAATAAGCCAAACAAATGATTTCAATTCAGCGAGTGCTAGGATGTGTTCCTTACGACACATTAATCAGCGATGTAAATGTAAAGTCAAGTATTTAATCTTTGGACTGAGATGACATTTATGAGAATCAACATTTTAATAAGTTGAAATAAATACTCCAGTACATGCATGATAAAACATAATGGGGTGGGCAAAGAAAAAAACAAAACACAGCACATTAAAATATAATCGTAAGTCTTGTAAATAGTGTAAAACCTATGGCACACACTCACAGCAGCTTTTACTCATTACAAACTCACACGCGGCACACAAACTCTGTATTTCTCTCAATGACATCCATTCAGCAAAGCACTGAGGTAAACTTTCTGTTTAAGTTTTACTGAGGCTTCTGTTTCAATTACCACTTTTTAACCACCAGAGGAATTTTGACAGTTGTCAGTTTTCGCGAATTTAGCAAACATCCTAATCAAATGAAAACCCTACAAACATCACCTCTGACCTCAACCTGAGTGAAGCCGACTGCCATGAAACGTTATTTTGGATAAACTGTACATTTACTCAACTGGGTCAGACTACCACACGGATAAACCTGATTAGACTCTTTGGTACTTCGAATAATGTGCCGAGGGGCTGCTCTTATGTGCGTGTTAATTCACAGAATGAGAGTTCACTGGCGGTAGAGTTCTGGGTGAGGATCGTTCCCTTAGTGCCTGAGACAGGAGCGTGCATCCCTCCGAGACGGCGCAAGCAGAGTTGCGCAGCCGCTCCCGGTAGATGGGCATCTGGGAGCTGCTCTCGGGATGCTGAGCGATATCCCTGAGGCCCTGTGTGAGGAGCACGCAGGCCGACACGACGCTCATGGCTCCGCCCAGCACGGCCGTCTGCACCCCCTTGCCCTCGGGCGTGATGAGGGCGGCTTTGCCGAGGAACTGCGGCTCGGTGGCGAAACCCACCAAGGCGTGCACGGCCTGCACGAGCGGCCCGCTGAAGAGGACGCAGCGGTTGCGGGTGAGCTCGTTGGGACAGGCCTTGACCTCCCTCACGCACGCCAGGAGAGCCGTGGCGCTGGTGCTCATGCACTTGACACTGGCTTTGAACTGCTCCTTGGCAAACTTGTCCTTTGATTTATCACTGGCCATCGAGGAGGCGTCCGTGAGCGTGGTGAGGTTCTTCAGGACGTTCTGCGACACCTCCAGGAGGAGGTGCGGGGTCAGGTCGGCCAGAGTCGTCAGGCGGAGAACGTTGCAGTTCTGCTCCACTTCGTGCCGGCAGCGGGTGACTTTGTAGCGGTCCACCAGCCCGGCAACGGCGGCTTGCGAGCCCAGGGTCTCCACGGCCGCCAAGTACGCCGCGTGCGCCGAGTACTCCGTCAGCGAGACCACCAGGTCCCCCATCTCCACCAGCCGGTCGCCGACCTCCACAAACTTCCCCATGTTGAGCTGGCTCTGAAGGTCGTGGACGATGATGGAAAGCTCCTTGGTTCTGGCGATCACCGTGTCGCGACATTTCTCGAAAGTCTCGGCTACTGGCAGGCCGTCAGCGTGGACCACCGGCCTGGTCTCGCTGGACAGCAGAAGCAGGTCCGCCACCAGCTGCATTTTGCTTTTGCATGCGTCACAGAGGGATGAGAGTCTTTTCCTTTGTTGCAAGCTGCCACTAAGGGTGTTGGTAGGAACGTCGATATCCGATTTTCCCGAGCCACTACTAGCCATAATAGGGTGGTCGCACTTTTTCAAAATAAAGATGAGACACTTGGATCGTGCGAACACTTCATTTTTCTTCAGTTTAAAAACAAGGTTTCTACAAAATGAAAACTGGCCATATGAGTCTTCTGTAAGGTCCTTTAGAAAACAAAGTCCACCATCAGCTCACAAGGGACACTTCATTCTTTGAGTAAACATTTGCAAAACGACATGAAACTTCACCCAACGCACCGTGAGCACCAGGCTTCTTACGTAACGAAATAAAACAAAACAACTCTATATATTTGGATATTTTTAAGCATTTGTGGGCAAAAAGAGGCTCAGGAGAGTTATAATGAAATATCCCTTCAGTTTACAAACTCTGAATTGCCCAAGTTTAAATAATCTGATTTAACTGATTAAATACCGGAAATAAATCCACTCAAATTCACAACTACCTTAATAAAGGTACGCTACAGTCTGATCAGTTTCACAGGATGCTTCAATGTCGGTCCAACAGCTCTTTGAAAGGCTACTGCAGTGCCATGTGTACAGGGATGCCCAAAAGTAGGCAAAGTGCAGGTTGACAGACTTGTATTGTACAAGTAACAGACTTCCAGAAGCCGCTTCTCTTTTTATTCCTTGAATCGCGGCATGTGAATGAATGTCCTGAATGACGGTGACGATGCGTTAAGATCGAGGACTGAACCGACGCGACCCTCCGACCGAAGCGCGAGCGCTGACCGCGCGCCCCGCCACCTCTGCATCATCATCCCGGGACACCTCCGAAGTCCACGAAACCCTCCCGAGCCGCTTTCAACCGTTTCTTTTTCGTACACGATCCCGAGTTCTTTGGGTGAGCTTAGATCCGTATGCATATCTATCGTCCGAACGCCCACTTCAGCAGAAACGCAACGGCCGTCCGGTGAAGGATGGTTTCGCTTTTGCTCGGCATCGTCCGCGCGCGACCGAAGCGTTTAACGTGTCCACGACCTCGGTAAAGATCTCGAGAGTCAGTTGTGGGCTCCCGCTACATCTTGCGTATCAGGAAGCGGCGGGAGGGTGTGGCTGAATAGCCTGTTAGCTTCCCTCAAACCCCGAGGCTTTTAAACACTCCGCGACCATTATATCCGACCCCGGAGCGCGTGTGGGACGCGAAAGTCCTCCTTTGCCAAACCCACCGCGTGTTTTCCTGCAGTAACGTCCGTGGGGTGTGAAGTTGTGTTCATTCCTCACCAGTCTTCGCTTCCCGAGGCCGCGGCGCGAGACTCCACTACCGGTCTGAGGCGAAAGTTACACCCAAATAACAGCCGTTTCCAGAGGAATCGCGCGAACAAATCCTCCCGCTTCCTCTCTTTGTTTAGCTTGTTTCCGTCGTTCTTTCCAGTATACGCGTCCCTGTGTGTCCAACAGGTCTCTCGCGTGTGGGTATTTACTACTTTCACGATGCTCGCGTTCAAAGCGGCATATAGCGGCTCATTTTTTTGTTTAACGGAAACGCCGGCTATGTTTTTTCTTCTTCTTAACTTAAATGTTAATTGTTTGATTTTATGCTTACCCTTCGGGAGGTGTTAAAGTTGACTTTAGGTGCCTGTACGCATACAATAAAAATAATGTGTTGTCAGATGTTTATTTATTGCTGACACTCTGCTCTTAAGCCCTAAAATGTCCTTTAGTATAAATGAACACGGTTTTATTATGGTAAAGGTGATTTAAAAACATGTTTTGGGAAGATTGCTATTCATTTGCATTACCATCATTTTACCATTAATGTTATGGTTAATAGAGTTAAGCCGTGGTTCATTTTCATAAATGTATATTAGAGTTTTTTATTATTATGTGGGTTCTGTATTTACATTTTCAAATCATTTTTCACCCTACCGCCCTGGGGATTAAACATCATCTTTAAAACAGCTGATTCATCCTGGGAAGGGATTCGCTTTTGTAAAGAGCTACGACGTAAATGCGCTGAAGTACTTCTCATTGGACAAAACGAGACGTTGGGAATGCAAAGATGCCAATAGATGCAACAGGGGGTGTGGCTTCGCCGAAAACCCGCCCTCTCTGACCATGGTAATGGTCTCGTCAAATGTTTGCATTTACAAAAAAAAACCTCAAACAATGATGCACAACATAAGGAACTAGATGAACCCTTTGAGCTTCTCTACCTCAGTGCCCATTATTAATGCTTGTTCTACGTGTTCTGTACAACGCTTTGATTTGGCCACATTTGTTTTGTCTACCTGTTTATTGAACAATAATAACAATGTGATAGAACTACGGGGTTAGAGAGCATTTGTATATAGTGCATAAGAGCTGAGCCGGGGGCTGAAGCCGCAAAAACAGCATGTCAGTTGTGCAGCTGCCTAGGGCACCGTGCCATTGGGTGGGGTGACCAGAGAGAGGAAACCGTTCGGATTCTGTTGAATGAGCCTCACACTTCATATGAGTCCCATGCACAAGCACTTTAGAGGGAGTGGCGGGCCAGAGCTGCCCGATTATGAAACAATTTCGTTTTTATTTTTGCTACCTTCTGAATAAATGCAAAGTAAAACAGCCTTGTGATAAAGAATTATATCTGTTTTTTATTTGAAAGGTTTACATATTATTATTATATTATGAGATGTTTAAACGTTTTTAAGATGTGGTACTTGTTGAAATGCAGAACTACAAAATATATTTTCTATTAAATATAAATGTTATTTATGTAGTTTTTTTAATATTGTGTACATGAAAACAGAATAGAAGAGACAAATTAAATCATCATTCTGGTGTTCCGCAAACTGCTTCCATAAATTAAGAACGCCACAAAAACCTTTTATCTTCTTTGCTCTTTTTATTTACACAAACAACAACAACTTAAACTCCATCGCACATTTATTTTGTAAAGCTTTTATTTAGTGAGCAGAAAGACACGCCTCTTACACCCGTGAGGCGGCGGAGGGTTTCATCCAATCAGCGAGCTCCAGGTTTAAAGATGGCGTCCCCCGTCAGCTGCAGAGCAGTAGCGGTGTTTCTTTTTCTTATTTTATTCATTTCGGTTCATTCCACAGACACTAAACCCAAGAAGAAGAAAGACATACGGGATTATAATGATGCTGATATGGCCAGACTGCTGGAGGAGTGGGAGGTAAGTTTAAAATGGACCGGAGCTCGCTCACCGTTTCTTCTGTAGGGCAGCCAGGGCTAACTTAGTTGTCACATGGGCTGTTAAAGTAACCAGTGACACGTGAAGGCACGAGCAGCAATACAATAAAGGTCAAATAAACAATTGGTTAAACTAAGGACAAGCGTGTGTTTTATCAGGACACTGGCCATGTGTGTCACCTATCCGATCCGCTTACTCTTGCTTCATTTTATTGTCATATACATTTACAAAACACTGCTACTTTGGTAATGGCTCTCGCGGTATGTTTTGGCATAACATTTGGAAAGATAGGATGTAAGGTATTCACATTACGTAATATGTTATATGATGGCCCAAATGCAGGAAAACAAGTAAGTGCAGTATGGAGATTTATTAGGAACAGTGAGACAGACAATAGACACTGAAGAACAGAGGGTTTGTTGTACACCATCTGTCACTCTCTCCTCGTCAGTGGGAGGGACAGATTCCCCAAAGTCTCAGTCATCCTTATGGTGGATGTGTTTGGAGAATAACAATAAAGTTTAACAGCTTCACGCGTTTTATAGGAACAAAGGTTGCCTTTAAACGTGTCGTGTGCTTAAAAGTTCACAAATCATTTGCACATTTATATTTACTTAACTATGATAAAATAGTGTCACCCTTTTTTTAAAAGACAGAACAGGTATATGAACACACAGAGAATATGTGCAATTAAATCAATTAACTTTATATATTTGTGTATTTGAATCTGCAGTATTGTGCAAAAGACTTATTAGAAGGCTGAAGTGTCACATCAACAGGGTATTGTGGCAAAGAATCATAGAACATTTTATCTTAATACATGTAAACATTGTGAAAATATGGCTTCACACACCATTACAAACTCGAAATGCTGGACAACGTAGACCGAAACAACGCACCTTAAGAAGTGCTTGACGCTTTTTACTAAATTGCAACCGTAAATTGCCACCAAAAACCCTGTTTTTATGTTTCAAGTGTGGACTTCCATAATATGAGAAGAGAATTTTACTAGATGCCTTCTTTGACTCTCAATGACACGATAACGTTATTATTATTATTTGATCTACTTGATTGCTAGACATCTGACTTTTTTGTTCATTGCAGAAAGATGATGACATTGAGGAAGGTGACTTGCCAGAACACAAAAGATCTCCACCGCCCATTGACTTCTCGAAAATCGATGCATCCAAACCAGAGGATCTCCTGAAGATGTCCAAGAAAGGAAAGACGCTGATGGTGTTTGCTTCAGTGTCAGGAAACCCGACAGAGAAGGAGACCGAGGAGATCACCAGCCTGTGGCAGGGCAGCCTCTTCAATGCCAACTTTGATATTCAGAGGTGAGGTCATTAATGAAAGATATGTATAAAGGTCACTATGGGGTAGCCAAGATCAACTCTCAGTTTTGAAGCTCTTGTGCATAAGCTGTGGCTTGTTTCCCCGTCAGGTTCGTGGTGGGATCTAACCGTGTCATCTTCATGCTGCGCGATGGGAGCTACGCCTGGGAGGTTAAAGACTTCCTGATCGCTCAGGACCGCTGTGAGGACGTGACCGTGGAGGGACAGGTGTACCCTGGGAAAGCCGGCAAGAAAGATGACAAAGGAAAGGAGCAAAATGAGACTAAGAAAAAGGGAGACAAGAAAGCAGCCAACCGAGCTAACAAAAGCAATCAGGAGCTTTGACACACGAGCCTCAAACGCCCATCATAGACTATATGCCTTTCGCTATAACAAGTGTTACCAGTGTACGCGATGAAAACTCAAATGATTTTTGGAAATCTTTCTGAACTTCTGTTGTAACTCACCTCATTTTTTCACAGTTACAATGTCATTGATTCATAGAATAAACCATTTTTATATACACTACTGCAGTGCTTTTGTTATTTACCAAAAGTGTCCATGCTAAACGTTTACCTGTGTCTTTAAAATTCAGAAAAATATGAATACACCAATCCCACAGAAAATCATTTTAAACCTTTTAAATAATAAGGTTATAATACATAATATTAAAATAATAATAATACACATCCATCTATACATTTTTATGTATAACAAACATTGTATTTGTACTGTGATAAATCATAAAAGACTACAGGCATAGACGGTAGACGGTTTCTACGCAGCGTTTTATAAATGAGGCCCCTATAGAGTCAGTCAGACAGCCTCTGGCATAGAAATGAATTTAGTGGAGGTATTGCCCCAGTTCGAGAGCAACGTAAAGCAGTAATAGAGCAATAAATCATCCTTTACTTCTCTGAACCACCGTATGCCACGAAACAACCTGAAGAAAGCTGTTTCATATTGAAAGAGAAATGAAGCAATGGAAATTAATAGAAAATATTTTGCAAACATCTCGACCATGATTATCAATTCTTGTATGCCTAGGTAATTCTGTGTGAGGATGTGTATGTGAATCTTAGTGAAACACTTTTTAAACTTAATGAAATCAAACAGGAAAATTCGTAGTGTTGTACACTGTGTTGCTGGGATTATTATAAATGATTTATCCGTGCACACCAATATTTTTTAAAAATGAATTTGCACTTGTAATCTTTAATCAGAAACATTAAGCTCCTCTCAACAACAACTCAGTGTAATATACAGTAATATAGTATCAAAACATAGACATAAACAAACAGGAGTTTACAAAAAGATATGAAAGAAATTGCAAAGTTTTAAAGGGGTCATATGGTGCGAACACGTGTTTTTCTGTGTCTTTGGTGTGTTATAAGTTGCTCATGCATGTATTAGAGACACTTTAAATTGCAAATATTAAAGTGTGGGAACAAAAGATGCATTGGATCTAAAAGCGAATGTTCACCCAGACCTGCCTGAAACGCCTCGTGTAACCACACCCCCACAAATCCACGTCAGTTCATGGTATGAGTTGACTAAGACGCCCAAATCTAAACGCAGTAAGTCAGTACTGTCAGTACAATAGGCCCTTTTCACAATGACGTCCCTTAACTTCCGCCTTCTCGCAAAGCAGTGTATCATGACATCCGTTATGCAACAAACAAGAAGGAGAAGTAGAAGAAAAATAACTTTGTGCTGGAATTTAACAACAGTGACAGAATTCATTTAAGTACTTTTCCTAGCACCTTCGCTAACACAAAAAGAAAACAAAACACTTACCTTCGTAATCAAACAGGTACTGTTCACCAAAGTATTTGTATCCTTTAGCTAGCTTTGATCTTGTCCTAAGCGAAAATTTGTCTGCAAGATGTTTGTGACAGTTGTGGAAGGGACTTGGTAAACTCCATTCTGAGGCGCTAGCTGGAGTAACGATACACTGCGGAAGATGCGTGATGTCATGTGAAAAGGGCCTATTGCTTAGTTCCCACCTACATAGGTATTTATAACATTAGGTAGGGACCACAGTTGAGTGTTAATTCTTTGTTGGTGTCTAAATAAAGTGTACATTTTAGAAAAATATAGCATCAAAAACTCTGGCATAAACAACAACTCTTCACCACGTGACGTCAGCAACAAAAAAGTCCAATGGCAAGGCATTTTTAGCCCTCCCCTGCAGGCCCAACTTACAATAAACCAATCAAAAAGGAAGGGCAAAATAAAGCCCCGCCCTACATTATTTTCTCATTTCAGAAGCCGTTTCATTCGGATTCATGTCACGATATGGAAAAGGAGTCAATCGCAACTGGGCTTAATATCAGAGATACTCTTATTAAAGAGATGGGAGGGTTTGTAATACTTCCATTTGGAGAACCCTAAGCTGTTAACAAAACCCCTTGACATCCAATCTAAAAACCAGCTTCCTCCTCTCCTGCTATCCGCTCAAGCCAGGGCGTTAGCATTAGTCGTTACGCTTTTTTGCCTAATGGTTGCAGGTTTTCCTTTTAAAAGGGCTTTGGCTATATGCTGCGTGAGGATGGAAGAACCTTTGGCAACGTCCGGTTGGGGAGACTTAAAGAAAATGAGAAAATAGTTAAAGGTGTCATGAACTGGCCTTTTTTATTGTTTTACAGTAATTGTACGAGGTCTATTAATGACGTTTGCGTTGTTTTTACATTCAAGAACATCAAAATCAATAAGTGACAGGCTATTTTCTACCCGGGTTTGAAGTCGGCTCGACAAGCGCTCGGCTTGAATGGGCGTGCCGCATTGAAGACTTGGAAGTAAACGCACACTGCTGTGATTGGATAGCAGTTTGCGTAGTAAACTTAGTTGGATCCTGTTTATTGCTATATCTGGTTCCGAGGAACTTGTGTTACATCAGAATTGTCATGCGCGAACCAGTGGGCGGGGCTAGAGAAGTAGTCATTGATATTTTTCCGTGGAGGCGGTGTTCAGCCTATCTATAGACAGGTGCATTCCAGGACCTGGCGTTTGCTGGGCCTGGTGTCAATAAAAGTTGTTATTTCAGTAACAAGGGCGTTTTCAGTTCTGACACTTACGTGATGTTCGCTTGAATAAGATTCCCTCTTATATAACAAAAGCTCGGGTTAAAATGGATGTCAATACATGACACCTTTAAATTTAGCAGATGAGGTACGTTGCGTCACACAGCAGTGGTATATAGAAGTGCTGTTCTACTGTATTTTAAATGATACTACCACATATACAATTTTGTTATAACATTCAAATACAGTAGAACACCACTTCTATACCACTGCTGTGTGCCGCAATGTACAGCAGCTGCTTAATTGAACTATTTTCTCCATTTTCCATTTCTCTCTTGAAGTCTGCCCAAACAGAAGCTGCCTACACGGGTTCTTCCTGTGAAACGCTGAAGTCACGCATGCATAGAGCCCATCGTGTCAAAAATGTGGAAGTATGCTATATATGTTATTTTTAAACGAAAAGTTCTGCTTACTGGATTCTGATCGGTAATAGGCGTGTAAACAATAACAGAATGTTGCTATGCGACATAAACAATGCTTGGCTATTATTGGCATGCAGTTATATAGCTAGTAGCTGGGTTAAAAGGTCATAGTTGTGCTTTATAATGAATAAACCACAGATATCAAGCAATCAGCATCAAGAACCAAAACGGTTTGCAATTAAATATAATTAATAAATATACGAATAACTAATATTTAATGCATAATTATTATAATTGATAAATAATACAAAAAATGTAATACGTTTCATAACTTAATCGAAAAGTTTGTCTTCCCATCAAATCTGTCTGAAGTTGTTATGCTCCAAAAACTATTAAGACGGTTTTACTTTTTCACGTCTCAGGAGAATTTTGTTATGTGTTTTAGCAGCATGAAACACAGCTGTAACTCTGTATCACAGTTTTCCTCTCTGTTGTACTCGAGTCCATTGAAAGTTCTTATGTATGGATCCACCCTACTTCGGTATGGCCTCCGTGGTCATATTTCCTTGCCATCTGCCGGAGTAAAAACATCTTGCTCCCCCCACCCGATGTGGACACACACAGATAGATAAATACCGTGAACCATTAATACCTTGGACCCCATAACAAATATAGGCAATGGAAATTATGTCACCCTCCAGCTCTGGTGTGCATTCATTAAAATGATAACAAATAACATTTGAATACATCAAAAAAGTAAGTATATCATGTATTCAACATCGATGAAGTTCACCAAACTTAACCATGGTATGCAGCAAAACTCAAAACCTCCACAGACGTGGTTGTGTTCCCATCCAGAAATCAACTAAAGTATGATTTATCGATATATCGGCCTGCACTTCCAAAATATTTTTGTTCACGTGTGCTGTACTTCTTTAAAACTAAAAATAAGAATGTATACTTTCAGTCTACCTTTATGTACTTCTAAGAGATATATTTAAAATTAAACAACTATGACTTATACTGACAGAAATGTATACTATTTGTTATCAATCTTTTCCAGGTATACTTAATTGGTAATAGCTTATAGAGTAAATAATAAAATGTGTAAAACTGAAGTGATCATAGAAAACGAATCTACTTCAAGTACACTTAATGGTGTATCTCAAGTATGAAAATTAATATCTTAATTGGAAAAGTAGTTTACTGCGATGCAAGAAAAAATATATAAATAGTAAACTACAAGTATGATGTTAACAGACAAGTTTACTTTATGTATATAAACTACCCAAACTAGACTACTGTCGGTATACTTTAAAGTGTACTTTCATGACCTACAAAATGTTCAGCAAGTATGGAACTAGTTAACTATCGCTAACTTGTAGTATAGTAGTTGTATAAATTTAGTTGTAAACTAGTTGTGTACTAAAAGTTTACTGCTATGGAAAAACAATAAATATAAATAGTAAACTATAAGTATGATGTTAACAGACAAGTTTACTTTAAGTATATAAACTACCCAAACTAGACTACTGTCAGTATACTTTAAAGTGTACTTTCATAAACTAAAAAAATGTTCAGAAAGTATGGAACTAGTAAACTATCGCTAACTTGTAGTATAGTAGTAGTATAAATTTAGTTGTGTACTAAAAGTTTACTGCTATGCAAAAACAATATATATAAATAGTAAACTATAAGCATGACGTTAATGGACAAGTTTACATAGTTTTTGCATAGCAGTAAACTTTTAGTACACAACTAGTTTACAACTATGTTTATACAACTACTATACCACAAGTAAGCGATTGCTTACACTTACTTTATACTTTAAAGTGTACTTTCATAAACTAAAAAATGTTCAGAAAGTATGGAACTAGTAAACTATCGCTTACCTGTGGTATAGTAGTTGTATAAACAAAGTTGTAAACTAGTACAACTACTATACTACAAGGTAGCGATAGTTTACTAGTTCCATACATGCCGATCATTTATTAGTTTATGAAAATACACTTTAAAGTATACTGACAGTAATCTAGTTTGCGTAGTACTAAAAGTTTACTGCTGTCGCACGCAAGTATACTTTTATAAACAAAACGTTGGTCACTTTCCTCCCGAGTATTGAAATAGTTCCCTTACTAGTATACTATTAGTATGTTGATGTTAATATACTGAATATATCTTGACTGAAAACAACATTCTGACTGAGGTTATATCATAAATGTATCCTTACTATGTTTTTTTCAAATGTTTAGTCTTAATTTCTCGATCTAATTTCTAATTCTTATCACTAAATTCATTCTTTTATTACGGAACAACACATTTAATGGGCACAAACTGACGTGAGGAAAAAAGATGTATTCATTTATTTCTGTACAAAAGTGTTCATACCTCTTTATCTAAAGTCATACATTTGCTTTACTTTGAAATCAGTTACATTTACATCACACCCATATACAACTTAAAGGTAATGGCATGTATATTTGATTTATACACAGAAAGTGAAACTTACATTTTTGTTTTTACAGATAGGACAGAAATACATTACAACTCAGAAGTCCCTTTGAAGTTGTCCCTTCTTGATTGTGTAATAGTGCCTGTACAATAAATAAGTATAAAATATATCTCTGTTATCAATCAGGTTTTTTTTAGAAACACACAAAACATACAAAACACCAACAAATTACAATCCCCGAAAAAAGACCAGCTATTTCGGCAAAGGGACATTGTCGTACGTCTTGCCAAATTCTCACAGATCATCCCCATGTTTTTCCATTTTAAGACTTTTTTGTTGCTGGTTCTCTCGTACAATACAAACAAAACCGAGCGGACACTCTTGTGCGTGACGAGGAAAATTACCAAAAGAAGAAGACTCACAACATTTACAATCTGAAACCTCTTTTCTACATATTTAGAAAAACACATGTTTCTCAGAAGAACATTATGGCAAACATCACAGAGAGGGACAAAACGAGGAATGTAACGTGTTTGTTGTTCACTTTTCTTCTCGAAAACTCAAGTATAAACAAAAGACAACACGATCCAAAAGTCACTTAACGTCCACGTCGTCACATACGATGGAATCTGCCGGGAGTGGTTGCAAGGTAACATAACACATGCTCATTTCTGATTGGTCGTTCGGGTCCGGTGGGCGTGTGCAGGCGTAGGCGGCTCGCCCGACAGTGGTGCTACTAAGAGTCTGAGTTTTTCTGGGGTGCGTCGCTTGTTTTCAAAGCTTCGCTGTCTTGACGATGGGAATGGGCAACACCTGGTGGAGTTTGACGCGCTCTTCGTCCACGGTCATCCTCACCCAGTCCGGTCGGAAGGAGCCTTTGAAGCCAACAAAAGCTAGCTTGTCTGGAAAAGACACAACATGTTGTTTAGAAGTGACCTCCGTTATCTATCAGCTGTATTTTTTATGTCATGTTGTTCATAAAAATATTGATTTTTTTTCTTATTGGTCACTCATGGCCTTAAGTGGTCTAACTCACACAATATAATACAATAATTCCAACATTTGGTTGATTTATTTGGTACAGTTTCTATCAGTTGAACACATACTGATATGAGAAGCAGAATGAGATTAACCAAGGTTATTTTAGTTTACTATACAATAACATATTGACCTAAAAATTATTGGAACTACTTAAACTTAAATGTTGCCTAAAAAATTTACTGAAATAAGTTTAAAGCACTAAAATTATAATAATAAACTAAAACTAAAATAAATATGAATTTAATCTTATATAGAAACATAAAAAAATAATTCATAAAATGACAAAAGCATATACCAAAATTGCTAAAACTTTAACAAAAATGAACATAAAAACTAAGTCTCTAAAAATAAAAGCTAATTGAAAATGTTAATAAAACTAAAATCAAAAAATCTTGAATGGGTTCAAATATGTGAACATTTTTACGGTTCTCTGTTGACAGACAAAAACGATTTATATACAGTATAACGTGTGAAAGAGCAAACAATGAGAACGATTCGGGCGATCTGTTAAACATTCGCTGTCGTGCACGAAGCGTTTCGGAACCAATTGGGATGAACTTGGAATGTAAACTTTAGGGGTTGGAATGACAATTCAATGTGATAAATACTGTGTAAGGGGAGGGCCGAGAGGAAAGACCCCGCTGCTTTGGAATGTGTGTGTATACGTGTGTGCTGTCCAGCCCAAATCTTCACACACGGGTGGGATTTTTCTTTCATAGCCTAGAACTCCACAGCCCGAAGGAGGAATTTCATGGCGAAGAATAGCAAATACTTGTGGGAAAAAACATTTGTCTATAGTCCCGAGTACATACCGTCCAACACACTTTTATAACGTAAGATAATGAATTCTCATGCTTTGAATATAATGATATCCATATTTGAATATTGCAATGACTTTGTTGGTGAGAAAGAGAAGCTTTAAGAACGTTTGACTGAAAAGTTGTTTGAGTTGTTGTTGCCCACTAGGGGGCGTCAACAAACTTTCAATTGAAACTCAAGATGAATGATTTAAAAAAGACAAAACATAGCACTTTTATACAGCCCATCTAAAGAAATGACATTTTAGCGCTGCTGTTATGATCAACGATCGTTTCAGTGTTTGTATTAAACGTCCATCCTTCACATCCATCCTTCACATCAGTGTTTGTGTGAATATTATCTACCTTTCAACTTTACCGACTGGTCTGCACCGATGGTCTGGAGAACTTTGGTCCACGGCCCCCTGGTGACCAGTTTTCCTTTAGAAGTGATCAAAATCACTGACCTGGAAGAGCAAAGATGAGTTTGAGTTTCCATCACACACAGCACTTAAATCAAAGCCATTTTTAGCCCAGATGATTGTCGCCCTCCTTCTGTGCTTTTATATTACAAGGCAAACAGCCGAGTTGAGGCAGTGCCCAATGTCATCTTTATACTTGTGCCGTACACTGTACATTTTTGCCAAATGATTCGACTTAATCGATTTAAATGTCATGTCCACGTAGTGTAAATGGGACTAAATGAAACTGAAGATCGTATTAAATTGTACGAATGAAATTGTGAATGTTTGCTGGCGGTCTCACTCGTCTTTGAGGTTCGTGATGTAGTTCTCTAACTGAGTTGGGATTCCCATCAATATGGAGTTCCTGAAGCCTTTAGACTCCAGAATTTGCCCACTGTGACCGTCGATCACAGTCAGATGCACACCGTCCTCTGATTGGTAGATCTTCTTGCCATTGACCTACAGAAACAGCCAACAAGAGAAGCACGTTTTTGTCAACTAATATCATTCTGTACTGTGTTATTTGTAAGACTTTGAAGCGCCCATGTTCATTCGGAAAGGCTTTTAAGTTGAATAACGAAAAAAGACAGTACCTCAATATAAGCAAAGTCTTCTTTGATGTGGAAAAAGCGAGTGTTGTACGACTCTATTTTGATTTCCAGGAAGTGCTCGGGTGTTTTGGGCTGTGAAGGAAACAGAAAATTTAATTTTGAAAAATGTTATAACAAATGCAGAAAACCCATTGTCTTATACAAGTTAGTTTTAAAGCTACAGTTTGTAAAGACCGCCGCTAGGGGGCGCACATAAAACCACAACAATGGCGTAGCTTGATGACGCTGTGAAGGAGCGAGGAATGATGGGATCTGTTGTCTTCAACTCCACCGCTGATGGACATCAATCAGACGGGCACGAGAAATCATGTCATGAGGTAAAGTTTTATAAATGTTGCGTATAATTGTGGTCCATAAATAAGTGACTGCTCGAAACAGGTTAGTGGATTACTACTAGACCAGACACTACTTCCACATTTGTCCACGACACTGTTGTCATGCGGTTTCTACGTCAGTAAGGCGGTAACAAAGGGGAACGCAGATAAACGCCATTGACAGGCGACTGTACGTGCCACTGTTTAGAATGCAGATTTTCTCACGATTTACAAGTAGTTGGAAACATTTGAGTTATAGTTAGTACTCAGCTGAATAAAATATATAATACTAGTTTAGCGGTTTTTGGATATTTTACTGCAAAATTGTTTCAAACTGCACCTTTAACAAACTTTGGTATATCAGGACTAGCCAATCAGAGTCAAGTATTCCAGAGCGAAGTGTTATAAAAAGTTATATCCGCCAGCTAACAGGGAACGTTCTCAAAACTTTGTTTAAAATGTTTTTTAAATTCTGTTTTTCAAGAGTTCTATCAAAGTTATCAAAATGGTTCTTCCGGTCATGTTATAAGAGCGCTTTATCAACAATATATGTCTTGTCAACTCTAATTCTGACTAAAATTCCACTAAAATAGAAGTTTTTGTAACTTGTAAAAGGTTGGCAAAACGTATTTAAAACGTATTTTGTCAGGTGGACATGATTATCACCATCAGTCAATAAGCAATCAATCTTAAGTCAATAAATGAAAAACCATTCCCACATTACATAATAAAATTTGTCCAGCACACATTGTGTTCAGAATTGTACATGGCATATCGTCTATTCTTCGCAATTTGGATGTTCAGAGACTTCCTGTGGACCATGGAGCTCCTGCGAAGCAAACTCAAACATTTGGTTTCTTTATACATCATCTTCTAAGCACCGAACCATGGATCTTTACGGTCAGAAGCCTGAGATGTCAAAACCGAACGTCTCAAAATCCGACGTGAAGTGGAACATGAAACACCGCCAAAACTACAGCGCTTTAAGAGATCTTTCACAAAAACGTCTTCTCACCAGTCTTGAGCGGGGCAGTTTTTTGGGCATAGGCACATCTACGACGGGCATCTCGGAGTATTTGGGATAAGCTTCATCCATGCAGTCACTGGGGCCGCTGCCGGGGGGAATGACGGCTTTGATCTTCACTCTTTCGCAGCCCTTCACCGAGCAGAAGGCAAAGTCTTCCTTCTCATTGTGCGCTTTGATTTTTAAGAACAGAAGCCTGCAGGGATGACGGAAGACAGACATCAGAGAGAGTGAGAACCGCTTCCAGAAACAGAGACCGACGGTGGGAATTCTACACAGCTGTGACACTCTTAAAATAACATTGACACGTATAATTGACTAAACTGAAGCGTTTAAGTGAAAAAGTAATGCAGTGTATTTGTTTAATCTAATTGTGTTTAGCGCAGAAATTAAATGAATGGAATTGATCAAATACTTTTCAAAAAGTACATACTCTCGTCTTCTGTACTCATCTTCTCATTCATTTTTTCGTAATATATTTAAGCAATATTAAGTGTTGTTTTGGAACGCAATATCGGCACAACTGTAATTCAGTCGTAGGCATAAACGTCAGGCAAGAAAAGTTGTGATATCGAAATGATGCAACTTTTCATACATACAAGTTAGGCGGCATATTTTATATAAATAATTTAGACAATTCTGCTTAAAGCTGCAATTTACAACTTGCCTCTCTATCGCCATCTCTGTTTGAAACGTAAAATTGCTGTTGATTTGACGACCTGCGTTGAAGTCAATTGACATCAAACTGACATTTCCAGCAAAATCGTACACGCCAGTTCAAATTATAAATAATTATTTTATTCAATATTATTAAGCTCGAGACGATTAGTGTTTATTTCAATAATGCATCGACTCCAATGTTTAATGCACATAAGCTCAGACATGTGGTGCTCAGATTTAGTTCGGATCCTGTCGCCTCCGCTCTTGATAATTTCCTGTCCTTCTCAAACCCATTCACCAATTTTACATTCACTTCCACTCTGAAGTCTGTAGTGCAGATCGTATCATACAGCGACTCTATAAGCTGTTATCTGTAGGTGCTCTCACCCAGTGTCCTCATCCCAGTAGTAATAACCTCTCGTCTGATGCGAGTGGCCCATCTTCTCTCCTTGAGCGGTCCTCATGAACACGCCGGTCTTCCGGGTCTCTTTGGTGAGGCGGTTGTGGATGTCTGAGATGATGGTGAACGCTGTGCCTCTTGGGTAGCAGATGCCCACATTTATCCAGTCGTTTCTGTGAAAGAAGCAAACACACGACTGCAATGAATAAATAGTCAAGGTTTGACGGATTAACAACATGCATATCAGTATTTGCATGGATCACTAGGGGGCGTCATCGTTCTGTTCAGAAGAGCATTGAGATGGATTATTTGCTCCTCTGGTCTACTTAGTGAGAGAAGCAGGTGTATATTTTATTGGATGTAATTTGCAACAACACAAAGAAAGTAGATGAGAGCTAACAAACATAGTGTATATTATGCAGTATCAGTATCAGTCGAAAAAATTAAAACTATTATTTGTAAAAATATCATTCAATGCCCGTAGGGATGTTTTACTGTTGAAAGGTGTTTTTAACTAAAAATATCTTGCTTTTAAGGTTTAACTTAAATGTTGTAGTTTGATTCTTATCCCCGGTAGCGCTACTAAGTAAGTATACAGTATGTGTCTTAAAGGTACAGTTCACCCAAAAATGAAAATTCTGTCCCCATGTCATTTCAAATCTGTACTTTCTTCTGCAAAACACAAAAGAAGATATTTTGAAGAATGTTGATAACCAACAACATTGGACACCATTGACTTCCAGTGTATGAAGAAAATCAATGAGATATTTCTCAAAATATCTTCTATTGTGTTCCACCGAAGAAAGAGTCATTTACAGGCTTTTGGGGTAATAAAAAAATGTCTCGACCAATGCTTTGACTTTGGGTTGGGGTTAAGTGTTTGAGAAATCTATATAAAAAATTTTTTTGTACTGATGAAGCCAATCACGACCAAGTGTTGGTACACTCGATAGAGCTCACGCATCCATCCGTCACTGACCTGTTGAAATTGATGAGCCATATGGTGACCTCAGCAGGAGCCGCCTGGTCCCAGTGCATGGTGTATCCTTTCCCAAGAGTGACGACAGGCTGAAACTGCTGGTAGTGATTCCTCTTCCCCAGAGCTCCCACCAGCACCAGAGGCTTGTCTGGATACTCATCTTTCACCATCTTCATGTTAAGGTTGGCTGGGTTCCGGGTCTGGACGTAAATCTGGGGGGCAATTTCAAAGGGTGTTTTAGTGATGGAGCGCTCGATGGGTCTGACAGACTGATTGGCTTTCACCTAGAAACCACATTTTAAAGGCTAACAAGGTCTTGGTTGTAGACAGTAGACGAGAGTCCTTGGAATGTACAAAACAAGCTGCTGCCCTGGAACGTGCGCTGTTTGCGCGTATATGCTTGTGACTTCTCAAATTAAGACTTCTGGCGCCAAACATGGGCCTGTTTTGGAGGAGTAACATGACTGTGTGCCAGCTCTGGGTCGGACATACCTGGGCATAGCGCCCGCTGCAGATGGCAGCTCTCCAGTCCGGGATGTCAATACAGTCCGGGTGTCTCAGGAGCCAGTTGTCCTCTTTGACGAGGAAAGCACCGGGGTATTCGCTCACCGAGCCGTCGATGTCGTGGAAAATGGTTGTCTTGTCGCCATCCATCTCCATCTTGTTGAACCAGGGGCCCGGCTCGCCAAAGAACACTCGTGAGGTGATCTAAGGGAAGGAATCCAATGTGAAACGCATGGTTATGATCATTAACTAAAACTGACACTATTTACACATTATTGTTCAAATGAAATGAAATCAAATAAATATTATTTGAACCTAAACCAAATAAAAATTTAAAACGGTACATGGCGATAAACTGCAATATGTTTGTATACTTGAAATGAACACTAAAATAAAATAAAAATAGAAAATAAACTAGACGAGAAAATAGGCTAAAAACCAAATAAAACCAAATCAAATTTAACCTAAACTAAACAAAAATGTGTAGAATGTATACTTGAAATGCACACTAAAATAAAATAAGAAAATAAACTAGACGAGAACATAAGATAGAAACCAAACAAAATAAATATTATTTGAACCTAAACTAAACAAAATTGAAAATGGTACCTGGCGATAAACTGCAATAAGTTTGTATACTTGCAATACAAGAAAATAAACTACAGACTAGAAATAAACTAAAACTGAAACAGACCCAAAAGGTAAACATAAACAAAATTAAAACTAAATAAAAAACATTCAAGTAAAAAAGTACTACAATGACAAAAGCACATAGTAAAATGGCAAAAAATGTAACTTAAATTAATATGAAAACCAAATATCTAAAAGTAAAAGCTAATTCAAAATAAGAATGAAACTACAATAAAACTACAGCAAAAAATCTAAACTTCAAAAACTGTCAAAACGTAGCTTAAATTTGGATTCAACTTGAATCAAAGTGTTGAATTGGAATGACGGAAATAGAAATGAACTAAATTAAAATGTAAATATTTGAATGCAGACGCACAAGAGACGGATTGCATTGGTTTTGAAACACCAAATTGGGCGGAAGTATGAATTGCTGAATCTGAATGTCTGTAAAAGTTCATTTAGACATTAAACACAAATATATTACATTTATAGTAAATACTACAAAATACAGTAGTATAAATGACCATAATACACTACAGTATACAGCAGTTTCCTACAGTTACCAATATAAATACTAAAGTGAACGACAGTATTTCACTTTTGAGTGACGCACAACGCTGTGTAAATGCGTCCAAGGCCTCATGTGTGACTAAGAGACTAGAATAGAGATGTTCATTCCCTGAACAAGTCACATTTATGATATCACAGTCTCTCTCCCTCCGTCAAACAGCCGCCTGCAGCTAGCAGACACTCCAAAATGTTATAATCCTCTTTGACATCCTTCATAAAATCAATCAGTGTTCTAGAATAGCTCAGAGCCTGTGACCCCATCCTTTGTTATTAAATAACACGAACAGGCCTGACACAGTCTGTCACCGAGGTCGCGGATGATGCTGGCCGTCCCTCAAGGGAGCCGAACTTACCGGGACGTCGTCAAAGTGATGTCGGTGACGTTGTTGTTAGGGCAACTCTGCCACGAGTTGTTCAGGCGGAAACCGAAAGCGCTCGTGTGCCGACCGTCTAGGGCCACGAATTTGCGGAAAGTGCAGTTCTGGACGTTGATCGGCCCGTCGTAGATTTGCATCCCACGGATAGGGAAGTCCCTGTAGGGTGAGGAGTAACACAGGTGAACTTGTCAGCCCTCATCAAACATCGCGCCCTATGTAGCGGCATGCCAGAAAGTGCAAAGTTTGCTCCACGTAATGCCCTCGGCAGCCCAGCGTTTAAAACGTGAAACAAACTCTTAGGAAATCAACAATGCAAATGAAGTGTGATACAATGTGAAGCTGAGCTGAAAGTAAATAAGATTAAAAGAACTTTAAAGGTGAAGTGTGTCATTTCAGCGACGCCAGCAGAACCGTTTTGGGATTGAAAAATAATGACATCCCCAACCCCGCAGAGGCGGCGCATTATTATGATTCGTCTGTTTATTCTGTGTTATTCTGGAAACAATACAGAAAAGAATAATGCGCGGCCTCTGCGGGGTTCTCCGGGTTTGGAAGAAGTCATTAAGAAATTGTTCGCCGGCCAATTAATATTATTATTATTCTTCGTGAACAGCTATAACTTTACGTCCCTATGGTGAGCGCTCACCAAAACTTTGCACGCATGAGGGTCCGTGCCTAATTGCATTTTGTGTCATTTTGGGATGGATGGGATGTATGGTTGCCTAGCAACTAGCAGTTAAATGCGAGGCACTGGAACGTCAGCCCTGTTGCCCTGTTTTACAATCTCACACGAGATTACCTCTCACCCCCTGAGGAACGATTCGTGTTTTCATGAAAAGAATTGACCGTTTGAGCAGCACAACCAATAACATGAGTTTGGGGCGGAGCTACCTTTTTGGCAACCAATAGATGAGGAACTCAATGTTTCTAAAAACACCTCGTGATATTCTTACAGAAGTAAAAAAAGTGATGTTTTCAAACCTCAGGGGTTTCGACAATTCAGAACCCTCCCACTGGCCGCGGCGATATTCAAAGCCACGCCCCCACCGTATATTGCGATTGCTTCTGCTGCAACGATGATAAAGCTGTTTGTTTTCAAATTTCAAGTCTTCAATAATTCATCACGATTAATGTTGTGCTCGCAGAACTGTGCGTTCTTCAATAACGACAACAGCTGTTAAGGGGACGAATAGAACAATTCTCAGTTTAGTTTTGTCAAGGTTGCGCGCTGCACGGCAGCATTGTGGCACATGCGGGACCAATTTTCAGTCGGGAATGAGCATAGGGGGGCTTAAGAGAAAATGGGAATTAAAAAAACACTTTAATCTAAAATATAATCTAAAAATTCCTCCTCTCGGAACTGCAGTTATAGATGAAATATGAATGTGAAGGCCCTATCAGTACTGACAGACAGTTATAAAGAAAAACCAAAACAACGCAAAATCTGGAGCTTTGGATTGTTTTTTCCAGTTATGACTTAAACACAATTATCAAAACCATTTTGTTTGCGTCTTCACTGCTTATTATTGCCTTTTTTATCGCAATTGATTTTGGTGAAGCTTTGTTATTAAATTTGATTGATATTATCCTGATATCTAGCACAATATCTTTTCAAAAGTAAATAATGCTATCAGTCAAATTCTTCTATGATTTTAACTTTTATTTTGGCAATGAATCGCACTTCGAATACAAATGTACGATGGCAGAAAATTTTTTAGTAACGGTCGTGACGCTCAAGCCAAAATTTTAAATAGGCGCTGAACAGTTTAGGATATTACGGTATGTGTGGAATTAACATGATATCGATAATCATGCTTTTTGATATCATTCCTATTGTCAGTAACGGTATATTGTGAAACTGTCTAATTTTGGACCATAACCGTCTATGTGTTGATGTCACAAATGACAGTACCTGAAAGATAAAATTGAGCCCCACCCTTCATTTAAATAGTCAAATATCTGGTTTTGGGTTCCCTTCGAAGCCACTTGGCAAATCCTCAAAAAACTATACACCACACATTCACAATCTTTCAAAGAGCGAAAACAAACAATTGAAGATACTTACACTCCTCTGGGCAGGGACCTGCCGAGATGATCAGGACCCCCGGGACCCCAGGATTGATCATCCAGATCGGGCATCCCTCTGTTTCCGCTCTCCCCCACAAACAGCGAGTTCTTCACCTCCTGACGTGAGCCGTCATCATCAGGGAACGTTCCGCCGCTACGTACGCAAACATGCACATGTGCACGAGTCAAAAAAAACACACACACCGACCCATAAATTACTTTCACACTCTCTCCAAAGCGACGACTACTTCTCCGCATCTTAAAAAGACTCCCATATAAGGCATTTTCCAATTACACTGGCTGAGTATTGCTCCATAATGAATTCGGCAAATACGACATCCATTTTTTAGGCTGCTGAAATGTGTGCATAGAAAATAATAGAATAAAAGAAAATAATGATTAGCGGGTTTACCTGGCGAGAGTGAGGCCTATTCCATTATCGGCGAACCTGCGTGCAATAGAGACGAAGAAACAGTCAATGGTGACCGAACGCTGCAATAAAGCTCAGATTCAAGATGGATTACAGAGCGAACGCAATCACAACCCACCGACTGAAACCACCAATGATTTATTCACCCATTCTTAGTGAAGTTATTTTACTGGAGCTGTGTTAGTTGAGATGAAATTGAATTAGTCTCTTAATATATTTCTTTTTCTCGCATTTGCTTTTAATTAAGACTGCCGGTGGTCTTTCATTAACGTTCATGCAGTCGATCTGCGATTCGATATTAAACGTTGAGCTTCGGGGATGATTATATTCCAGCATACAAACTCGGCAAATGACTTTACTTTTATTAAATGTCCCATTCGGATTTGAATAAATGAGCTTTTAAGAAGGTCTTTCTCCATGATTTATTGATAAACACGCGTCTGCTTAGAGCATTGTTGCATCTAGCTGAACACAAACACCTGTGCGGGTGCTTCTATTCACACCGGCTTTTGCAATATTGACTGTTTTTCAATATTGTCTGAATCTGGAAAAAACAAACAAATGGATAAAGACTGAATAGGTCTGTCACGAGGGCTGTCACAGTTATTAAATAAATTGCCTCATCGCAATTATTTGACAAAATCGCAATTATTTCAGATAACCGCAACGATTGTAAATCCATAGAAAACAAGGGTGATCTGCAGCATTTTACATCCACTGTCCTTGATCTGCACTCAGTGTTACGTTCCAATGACATTTCTTCATCGTTTGAGTTTTATCAGATTTGTATTTTTTGTATTTATAAGTGATTCCAGACTTGCTGCATCTACACAGCATGACGAACTCATCCGCATATCAATATCTGTTAAGAGAGTTAAGGTCACTCTATAGGGAATGTTACTAGTTATTTACAGAATTTTTACCTTTCTTAATGCATCTACATTTTATTAATTGAATAAATGAATTGTAAATAACCGTTATAATTGTCAAAGCCTTTAAACAGACAATTAATCGTCATAATCGCAATTATTTAATAGACAATTAATCGTCAACCAAATTTCCGAATTGTGACAGCCCTTCAGTGACAAAAAAATAAAACTGGATTTGAACACAAAATTAAAACCCTAATAAACATTGATATACATTTATTGACGCAGGAATTAAGCAGACGTTAACCATAATGAAAAACAATCACTTTAGTTCTACGATAAAAAATGTTGTATCGTGATGTGACAAAACGATATAACGTTTCAAGTGCATATCACACAAACTGTATATGTTAGCATCTACATATCTTGATTTATTTCTGAGAAGTAAAGAAAACACTTACTGGCAATCGTCCAGCCAAACATCTCCTCCCCTCAGCCAAGCACCATGGTCCTGGTTTTTATACGCCACAAAATGATGGATTAGAGCGGCAACTCTTGGCTTAAAGGGGTCTGCGTCCTGGTGCGGGCCATACCTTACAAAGAAGAGCTCGGCATGAATGCTAATCGATTAGCTAGACGGGTTTATACAGTATAAACTGGTATAAAACGTGCCAAACGGAGAAAGACATTTGAGAGCTGCGATAAAGGTGAATAATGACCTAAAGCCACAGTAGGATTTGAAATATGTTTTTATGGTATATTGTTATATGTTTTAAACATACTACATGGGAAGAGTATGCCAACGCTCACCTGGCTCCTATGAGGGAGAGGTACGGCCTCTTGTCCTTCGCGTTAGCCTCGGTCGTCTTCACCCCATTGTCGAGGATCATCCCCGCCTAACAACACGCATTACTTTAACATAAACTTCCCAAACTCAACACATAAAAAACGCATTCATCAATTGTTTTTTGAAGCACACATCACATTTGCCGTCTTTGCTAACACTGTAAAACAAGGATAAAGTACACGAGTCATTTACGTTATATATTCACAAGTCAAGAAGTAATTGGACACAGCTGGTGTACAACATCCTTTTAACGAAACCTCGCCACGTCACGCATCTAAAGTCATGACTTATAATGATACCATCGCTGTACACGAACAAACTCGATTTGAATATGAATACGGTCGTTAGACAACTACATTAAAATGTCAAACGAGTAAAAAATTGTTCAGTTCTATCCGTTTCATCCTAACATCTGGTGTGAGATGAGAATTTTGTCAGTCAATTTTTTTAAGTTAAGACTTTACGGTAAATAAAAGTTGCACTGCGTAACGTTTGCCTCTCTATCGCCATCTGTGTTTAAAACGCAAAATTGCAGGTTACTTATGAACTTTTCTTTATGTGGTTTGACATCAAACTGACATTTGCAGTGAATGTTTTGAATCGATACTAGGTCCTAATCGAACTCATCGAAAAGAATACTCTGTCTTTGCCAATTCTAAACTACTGTTTTATTTTTAAATGCCAACTTACACCAGAAAAATTGACTCATTGCTGTTACAAACACGAGTTACTCAGGGCTCGGCCATACGCTTCGTCATAGTGACGGAAGACCGTGCTATACTTTAGCGCAAACCCCTGGATGCTGGAAGCCTTAAATCATGCTTTATTAAAGAGGTAAGTAGCTAGAAGCTGAAAATGAATTATATTTCAATTATGGCGGGCGCGTCGAGAGCGATGCCATAGATTACGGCAGGCGGATGCGAGAATGCGAACACCCTCTTTCTTTTTCAACAACAAGATCATCAATCTTTCATATCGGCCCTTTAATGGTCTATACGGAGAGCTCGGATACCCTCACCTATATCTCCCGTGCCGTGACCCACTTCCATTCACAAAGACACGCACACTCACCCTGTAATTGGAATGAGCTCTGTTATTAATGAACAGCCCCATGGGTGTGTGCTCCGTCTTGCCGGGGGAGTACATGCCCTCTGATGGCCCGGTGGGGACGTGGTGGAAAATAAACCAGAATCCTACTTCCTGCGAGACCACACACACAAACACACCGTACAGGCGAGAAAGAATGCAAGTCAGTACTAATGGCTCTCCTAATGGCCCAACGTAGGAAGAATGAACTCACACAGCGGGACATAAAATTATTCACACACACACAGATATGAGCGCACAAACAAGCAGGGTAGGTGGAAAATAGGCCCTGCTTGCATGGATGCGGCGGCACGGTTAATAAGAGGCATTGCCGTGGTAACGAGTCTCACCTCGGATCCGGCCGCGGCGCAGTTGATGAGATTGTTATTGGGGTTAGCTATCCAGAAGGTAGAGGTGGCGCTAAAAGAGAAAGAGAGAGACACTGATTAGATCGTGTGCCGTCTTATTGCTTCCTGCATCCACCCAAACAAACACGGCTGACATTTACCACATGTCCATTTTTAACCTCAAACGCATTATTTGCCTCCGCTGTAACTAAACATGAACAAAAAAATGAGAGCGAATTTTTGCTTGTGCCATTTCATTATGGAAAGAAGTGAGATTACTGTAATTCAATGCTTTGATGCTTCGGACGCTCGTTCTTTCTACATGTTAGCAAGGCAAAAACAAAAGAAGAGTTTATTTCCAAAAAGATTTTTCGATAATTATGCTTTTATTGTTATCATGTTATTTTTTAGTTAGCTGTATTTTTTTAATTATTATGGCTTAAATCATAACAAACCAACTGCAGTTTGATTGATATTAATTGGAACGCACAATAAAAAGCTCTTTTTGGAAATAAACTCTAACGCCATCAGTGTGTGCACTGTTTCTTTTAATCTTTTACTTCTTGCTTCCTCCACCAATAGGCATCCACCCTACCCTAACGCTGCATATATAAGTGCACTTTCAATGAATTCCAAAGCACTTTTCGAATGAAACGTTATTTACTTTCAACACCACTTTCCCATCCCAGACACTATTGCTGTCAAAGTTTAGCAGGGGCTCTTAATGTGGCAATGTTGTTATTTTAATTACCAAACCTTATTTCAGATTGGAAGAATGCAAGTGCATCTCAGGGCAATAATATCATGATCTTTTCCACCTGTTCTAATTATTTGATCATCACTGCGGCCACATGTTGTGTTGTTTTTTTCTGGAACAAGACTTGGTTAAATATTAAAATACAGGCTTGTTAGCGCAGAGGAATCAAAGGAAGACAGCGATTGTAACAATGACGTCTCTTAATAAATAAAAGTCCTTTCGTTGACTAAAATGTGAACTGACAAAACAATAAAATCAAAATGACGAGAATAAAGTTGTAGCTATGAAATTATAATTCTCTCCTCCTCTGCAGATTTACAATGCTTTGACTTAACTTTAGTCTCGAAATATTATGACTTTAGATTCACAACGATATGACTTCATTCACATAACTGTGAATTTATTCTAGAAATATTACGACTATAGAGTTACAAAGCTATTACTTTATATACGTACTTCTGACTTTATTCTCAAAATATTACAATTTGAATCTCGTATTGCTGCAACTTTATTCACCTAATTTTTACTTTCTTGCTTTCTTACTCTTCAAATATTAAGATTTTAATCTCGAATTGCTAAATCTTTATTTGGTCAATTTTGACTTTATTCTCATAATATTACAACTTTAGATTCACAACGCTACAACCTTATTCACATAATTTTGAATTTATTCTCGAAATATTAAGAATTTAAATTCACATATATTTTTTTTCATGTAAATTTGACTTTATTCTAAAAATATTATGACTATATATTTACAACGATATGACATTATATACATACTTTTTACTTTATTCGTAAAATTTTACAACTTGAATGTCATTTTGCTATGACTTTATTCTCTTGATTCTGGCTTTATTCTCAAATTATTACAATTTTAGATTCACAAAGCTATGACTTTATTGTCGTAATTTTGGCTTCATCCTCAAAATATAAAAATGTTCATCTTGAATTGCTACAAGTTATTTGCATAATTTTGGCTCTATTGTCAAAATATTTCGACTATAGATTCATAATGCTATGACTTTATTTACATACTTTTGACTTTATTTTTCTAAATATTGTGACTTTATTCTCATTATCTCATAACGTGGCATAAAAAACAGTTGTACAAATAGCCATTTACCCTTTTCAAAAGTAACAAAAACAGACTTCAATTTCAGAAACAGTATTCTTAAGCCCTGGCCTGCGTCAATACCTATTTTTGTGTAAGACTCTTGCAGTCTTTTTCAGACCTCTTCGTGACTCTTCATCCCTCTATACACCCCCCCCCACCCCCCTCCGGGTTTACCTGCAGTCCTGCCGTGGTTTAGCCACGTATCCAGGATAAGCTCCGTCCGTTATGTATCGGCACATCTTGCTGTCTCTGTCGGAGGGCAGAAGAGTGCTCGCCTTCACCAACAGACCCAGACAGTGATCAAATGTGTTCCTCTCCTCTGGCCCGTCCTCGGTAAAAAAGCAGTGCCCTAAAGAGTCGTATCCGACAACGTCCTTCACCTACGGGAACATTAAGAACATCAGAGGAGCGGAGATCAGGTTTGACTTTGAGGCGTTTGCTCTTTAAGATAAAAGTTACAATTGGGATCACAAAGGGTTTTGATGCCACAGGAAGTTTTTCTTTGGAGAACCGCCAATGTGGGGAAGTTGACTGATCTGAAGAACCTAAGATCTGTAAAGCAAACTAACACGAATAATGCAGAATGAACCCTCGCCAGCATTTCTAAAAGACCCAATTGAGGCTGAATTACTTCATGCCATGCGACCGCATCCAATTGCAGCTGCTCGGCGTGATCCGGCAAACAAACCATTTTTGGGGCTGAAAGCAATTCCAATAATCCCTTCAGAGAAATGGGTGAATTGTAAATCGGCGCGCGATACAGCTACCGCTGGGCAAAAGAACATTTAGCCTTGTTAAACGCATTAAAGGCAACCCATGTCAGATGCCCCCCTACGAAATACAATCTAAGCTCGCCATCGCCGACGAATAATGTGGATCTTTCTACCGTGACACCTTCACCTTCTCATCTTTGAGGAAAAGAAAGTGTTTTACAGCCCCAGTCCTGCATCCAAGGACAGATCGCTGTACGGTTAAATGCAAGAGTCATGTTTTGTTGAGGAACGACAAACCTTATCTCAGCCATTCAAGTAGTTTGAATGGAAAATGGCAAGTGCACTGTTCGGCTCTACGCTTGAGTAGGTGGAAGTGGCATCTCTTTGATGTTAACAATGCGTGCCGTGAAGATCGCTGGAGTCACATCTGCATCATGTCGCAACGTGCCATCTTGTGCCAATGTATAAATGCGGAGATGCGGCACAATGGCGACAAACAATGCATGTCCAGCTTCCATGAATATTCATACTTCACATTTTGCATTTGTAAAACTCGCACTTTGGCTACAATAAGTCATCAAACGGTGACGTTAGAGTAGTGTTTCTAATTTAAGCACAAAGTACTTTTGAAGATTTGTAATTTTTATGTTGATGTTTAAAGTTCCAGTGAAATAAAAAATTACAATTCCTTTTTTTATGAAATATTGCAGCGTTTATTGTAAATAGTTTCTGAAAACGCACTTCCGCCCTCTAGTGACTATCAATCGTAAACGGCTTGGGCGGAGCATGTTAACCCCTCCCCTTCAACTATCAGTTTGTTTTTATACATCCAATCAAATTGCAGAGAAAGACGAAAGCCACGCCCACTATTTTTCACATTCGAAATTCCATTCAACTCTGAAATGTGTCAAAATACGGAAGTAAAACTCGATCGCAACTCCCGGCTCATGGGGACTTTAATGGTTTTGTCCTGTTTGGCGCTTAAAAACGTCAGCTCAGTTAATTGAAGGAGAATATTTTTTTCACGCTCAGAAACCTCCACCTTTCATCACTGAAAAGCTGTGAAAACAATCCCACATGCCCTGGTCATGAAAATAAATGAAAATGTTTACCAAAATTATCCTCAACATGGAGGTCTTTCGGCACCCAGAAACTCACCAGCAGCCCGTTGGAGCCGTGAATAGTGACACATCGGGAGAAGGAGTGATGAATGGACAGATCTTTCACATATGTTGGCGGGTCATAGCCTCCCTTCTGGTCCACATCTCCATTCATATGGAAGTGGACGGGATAGTGACCCATAGACTGCTGACCCATGTGCATAAACTCCACCCCCTGCACATGCACCGAGCGGAAACCTCGCTCCATCTGAAGAGAAACACGGAACTGAATGACTTCCAGAATCTTTTGCACTTTTCTGCATAAAATGAACAAAACAAATGTTGTGTAATTCAACGTTTCGTTGACAAGTGGTTTCTCTCAATAATAACTAAATGAGGAACTTGAACTCAGAAACTAAAGCTAGATGAAGGAATATCAAAAAAGAAAAGAACAGAAAGTGAGAAATGTAAAAATCACCACGCTTTCAGAGCGTTGAGCGTGTGCGAAAATATTCACGTGCGGGAAGTAAACGTGTCAACAGATAGATTTCTTCTCGTACGTTTTCACACATCTGGCAGAATGTTGGCTTTCACATCTCCTGTTTGCCTTTTTTTCGACCTCCGGCACATTGTCGCATGTCATATCTGTGCAATGCCGCAGAATGCAAACCAGAGGATTTCCAGAGGATGTCGTGAAAAACTTTGTATTTTATGTCCTGTGGGACGTCAAACTTGGTTTTACCAATTCCACCGTCTGGCATTTCTTCAAATGTTTCAACAATCGAGCTGTCCTGGTGAATATCATGCGATAATGAATGTGACAGCCTTAAAAGTCAGATGTTTAGTGGGTTCATTACTGTAAATGAGGACACCGTTTGAGGTTTGTAAGGGATATTTCCCACCCTTTTGAAACAAAAATAAATGGGAATATACTAGAAAATATAATGCAATATATCAAAAATAAATTTGGATTAAAGTGTATTTTTCAGTATATGAAAAGTAACTATTATTTTTGTATTGTTCAATATATTGTAATATTGTAACGTTCGTTAAGTATCGTTCTATATATTTTATAAATAAATATTAAATTATTTGATATATTAACAGTTAATTTAATGTATAGGAAAATATATTTTCTTTGAATAGGAGAAATGCCTCCTCTACAAACATGGAGCATCTTTTGTCATTTTACTGAACTTTACCATCAAACGTTATTACAAACAACACCTCAAACACGTGTGACCACTATGAAAATAGTCAATTCACCCCAAATATGAAAATAGTCATCATTTATGTCGTTCCAAACCCGCCTGACTTCCATGGAAAACAAAAGGAGATGTTTAGTGTAATGCTATGGGTTCATAATTTACGATTGCAAATCCAAGCACAGCAGAAGAAATGCGATTTAAGAGCGACATTGTAGGGGAAGGTTTCAGTAAACAATGATACCATTAGTATTCAGTTTGGTCTTCTCATAAAACTATCATACGGCCTCACAAAATACTGAATATAGTGCACAAAATGTATGGGCTACTTTTGTTGAGAAAACTATATTAGTGTCCACTCCAGCGGATTGTGATGTTATATTTATTGCAAGCTGTCATGCTGCCGTTTCACATTTTTAAATGTGTGTTAAATTCAAACAGAATAGCAAAAAATCGCAAAAAAAAGAACATTGCTGTTCCTTTGTGTCTTTATTTTATAGTTGTTATAGTAGATGTGGACGCTGCTATTCTTCACAATTTAGCAAAAGTAATTTAGAAAAAAAAAGATAATATTATAATATTGTTATAATTATTTTAATGGATGTAAAAGGCTTCTATCATATATCATGTCAAAAGATCAGCGCTGGTTTGGACAGGGATGAAATAATTGGGGAAAAAATGACAATTTTGGGTTGTAACAAGAGTTTGCATGTTTTTACGTGATCACTCCTGAAATCATTACTGCGGGGTAGTTTTTGAAGACAGTTTGGCCTAGTTGTTCTAAGCAGAAATGTCTTCTTGAATGGAGAAACAGGGCAACCTTATCCTGACAGCAAGGGTGAGGAGGGGACAGGAACAGTCAGATCTGGGCCAATTACTCGAGAGGTCAGCTGCTGGAGTCGCCCCCTCACACAGACACACACACACAAGCGCACACACGCACACACAGACAGTCTCTTTACACGCTGTCAGGTTCACACGAGCTCAAGCCAGAGAATATTCCCTTCGGCTTGTTTGACAGAGTGTTAATGTCGAGCTCGGGCTGCCGTCGTTGCAACAATTCACTCTGAAGGTGTGAATGTTCAGATGCGCTTGTGGACAAAGCAAATGTGGGTGGTACTTGGCTTTTGAGAAACGTGTGCTCGATGTGATAAGGGTGTACCTTGAAATGTCCCCCGAACGTGTCAAAGGAAAAGAATTTGCAGGCGTCGTTGCCATAACAGGTGGGCTCCATCTCGCCTCTGATCAGGATGTTTCGACTCAACAGGCCGACCTCCGCACGCATGTCCACACCATCCACATCCTCTCCCATGTGAAGGTACCCTGGTTTACCTGGAGGATGTACACAAAACAAATACACACATCAGCCTGCTGTACGTGCATGTACTAGCATTCCTTACTAAAATACACTGAAATATAACAAAAAAAACATGTTTTTTTACTTACAGACAACTCTGTGGACAGAATCGATAGACGGAATAGACACACAGACAAGATAGATAGATAGATAAATGGATGGATGGATGGACAGGACAGGAAAAGATAGATAGAATAGAGACTGTATATAGACAGGCAGACAGATAGTCAGACAGAATAGATAGATAGACATATAGGTAGACAGACAGACGGAAAAGATGTATAGACAGACAGAGAGACAGACAGACAGAATAGATGTATAGACAGACAGACAGACAGACAGGCAGACAGACGGAATAGATGTATAGACAGACAGGCAGACAGACGGACGGAATAGATGTATAGACAGACAGACAGACGGAATAGACGCATAGACAGACGGAGAGACATATAGGTAGACAGACAGTCAAGTAGATAGAATAGACAGACAGACAGAACTTCGAGAGAATCAGACCGAGATTAAGAGACTGACACTACATTACGAAATATATTTAAAAGGCTGAGGGAAAAATAGGCCAAATGAGAGTGAGAGGAGGGGGAGCGTTCCTTAGTTATCTTATATTTTTGTTTCTGAATTTCATGGCTCAAATTGGAATGGGCACAGAGATAGAGAGAGATAGAGAGAGAGATAGAGAGAGAGAGAGAGAGAGAGAGAGAGAGAGAGAGAGAGAGAGAGAGAGAGAGAGAGAGATATAGAGAAGAGAGAGAGAGAGAGAGAGAGAGATGTCAGTCGTGCCTCAGACTCTCTCCTCTCCTGACCCAGATGCTGAGGAGAGGGTTCTGATAATCACAAACAGAGAAGCAATGCTCTCTGGATTCCTCAGGCAGGCCCCGAGAGACTCTGCAATGTTGACAAACTGCTTCTCCTATAATGGATGGATTCATTTTTTAACATCACTACAGCCATTATTTTCCTCGAGTCTGAGTATTCTGTCGACATGAGAAAGAACTGCAAATCTGAGAGGAACATGACATGAGATGCTGTAAGTTCTCAAATGTTTCCCTGCCATGGATTGCTGGTCAAAAAGTTGTGTCTTGCTTAACCAGAAAGACTGCGGCTTCATTCTTGCTTTTTTCTAATCGCTTTATGGTTTCATTCATTCGCATTCATAATTGCTATCCTGCAAAATGGTTACATGTTGGTTGTTACATCAAGAAATAATGTTGATTAAAACGAATCATAACTGAGGACTCGATCCAGTCTCCTAGGCTTTGAGAGAACAACCTCTGAGCAATAAAATAAAGACGGATTTGGTATCCCAGACAGGCAGGTCTTTTGCAATTTGAGTTTATTTGGCACAAACACCGGTTTAATTATTGTGCGGTGTTCTATTGACCGCATGCTGGCAAGACAAATGCACGTCTATTTCTAATCGCACAAATCGGTCCACGACTCAAAAAGCAGCATCAGTCGAGCCGACTGCCAGCTGGCGTGAAGCAGACAGATGAGGCGAGGGTGAAAGTTCACAACGACACTGACAAACAGAGGTCAACAGACTGCAAGTGCTTCCCGGTTCTGTTTGGTGACGGATCCGGCAGATGGGACCCTTTCCATCACCACATTCTGTTTAATATTTTTATGCAAAATTGTAAACCTGGACCACAAAACCAGTCATAGGGGCACATTTTTTTTAATTAAGGACAATAATTAGGATAGGATGAGATGAGATATGAGACAACTATTTAAACTGGAATTTGAAATATCAAGCTGAAATTCTAAGCTTTACATAGAAATCAATTCTATGTGAGTAATTCCCAAAGAGCGAGCAGCTGCGAGCGATGTTTGTAGGCGTGCTTCTGGCCATTTTTGCTTGGGATTTTTTATTTACCGTATGAGAATTACAAAACATTCATGGAACACGATCTTTACTTAATATCCTAATGATTTTTGGCATAAAAGAAAAATTATTTCCACCCATACAATGTATTGTTGACTAATGCTACAAATATACCCGTGCTAAGTGTGACTGGTTTTGCGGTCCATGGTCACAAATCTCACCTATTATGCCTTTAATTCTCTGTGTAGCACAGCTCAAAATCTTGTACGCACGACCTGCCGAGGTCTTTAAAACGAGAGTCATTCTCCTCTCGGTGAATGAGACTCCTTCGTCTTCTGTTCTTTCTTGTGGACTGACAGAGTTTGAACGGCTCAGATGGACAAATCCCTTTAACTGATAACTTTGACACCTAGAAAGGACATCGCAATAATGTGAAGAAATTCTTTCACTTTGTTCGTGCGGCTTAACCGGCGGAGCATGCAAAGCCAAGGTCAACGGTTTGATTCACAGTTACACATGGAATTACAAATGTTTAAGACCTTGAACGCCCTACACCACTTTGGACAAAAACATACGGCAAATGCGTAAACGTAGTATGTTAGTAAATCAGTTAAAGGTGCTGTGTGTAATAAATTTACTCAAATCAAAACAATACCTTTATATGTTCGTAGACGTTTAGGAAACATGCTAAGTTCATACAGTATATCGGTTCGTCCAAAAAACAATGCTATAGCCAGTTTTCTACTTTGAAATGTGCGTTCCGTGCCACAATGTCTGTTTTCGTTTTGACCTTGTGACCCCGCCCACTGACGATTTTCCCACTAGTGTCTTTCGAGAGCTCGGATCCCAGTCGGCGACAATCACAGCAGATTGCAGCAATTAAATCATCTTTGTCAGAGATAGCAGATTCCACCCTTTCCGGTACTATTGCAATATATACTTTGCAAACGTACTATATTTTACAACCTACGAGGAGTGATATACATTTTATTACGGTTATCCTAATGAGACTGCAATATGGCCCGTAAATGCGGAGGATGACACCCCTTGAAACAAGCTGCCGATTGAGTTATATTTGCAGACAGCAATACCACCGCAAACGTATAAATTATAAACTTAAGCGTCGAGTGTGAGGAGGGACGGGGAAAAACCCTCGCCAATATTTTGTACTGCGATACCAAGCTCAACCTCTAGGTGTCAACGTCACAAATGGCTCCTTTTACTCGGCTGGTTGTCAGTTACAACCCAGAAGGAGATTGGGACGAATATTCTCCCTCACAAACGATTTGGGAACCAGTAAAAAAACACGTTGCGAAAGAAAAAGTCGGCATGCATCATTTTCATGTCAGAACAGATGTGGTCAGACATTCATAACCCCTGTATACAGTACACACACGCACGCACTTGCCCTGACGCTCCAACACATCCATACTTCACCAAAATAAATCAACAGCTAATCCACCGTCCAGCAAAAATACTCAGCACTCATCCACGCCCCGCTAAATAACACACAGAAGAACGATGTTCTATCAACACCCCGTGGCGTTTGCTTTTGAAAACATACAATTAGGGTATGAATTACCGAGGGTGTCTGCTCAAAAGGAATGTTCGAAGTTGAATACAAGTTTAGCTCTGTCAACCGTACCTCTGACATCTGTGAAAGCAAACACAACTTGCGTGAACGTTGATGCACTACGGGGCAAGACATTCCAGAGGAATCTCATGAAGCGTGTTAAACTAAAGAAAATATTGGGTCACAAAAGTCTGCTTTTAATTAGATTTAAAAAACGTGCGATCAATATTTCATTCATTATTTCATTTCCTCACATTGGCGCAATGCATTATGGGGTTGCTTTATCCACAGTGGATAAATGGGATGCCGCACTGCAATTTAATCAAAAGAATGCGCGTCCGAATGCAACATATTTAGTGCCAAGTAGTATTGAAATTGTGCACTTACAAGTAGTATACTATACAAGTATACTTCAATTGTACTTAAACTTTACTTAAAGGGCTAGTTCACCCAAAAATGACATCATTTACTCACCCGCAAGATATTTTGTGGAATCTGTAACAACCAAACAGTTGTAGTTTTTTTCCTGCTGTGGTAGTCAACAGTGCCCCAAAACTATTCGGTTATTTTACATTCTTCAAAAAATACATATTTGGAACAACTTGATGTTGACGACGTCATATCATTTTTGGGTGAAGTATTCCTTCAAGTTTGCTTAATATAAGAACTTGAAGCATACTTTTTTTCATAACGGCACCATATAGCACCATTGTCTCACTAGGTTCGAGAACAGATTCGCTGTACTATTCTCATACTCCATACTATCCAGCGCCATTGAGAGAGAGAGTCGCGTCAACTCCGTTGACTCCAATGGAACAGTTTTTCACGGCAATGTTCATGGAGGCTCTCGATAGTTCCCGGAAGTTACTAGTTACGCATGGAGCTGCGACTAAACAGACCAACTGTGGTCAACTTTTAACCCATTTAAAGACGAAAGCCATTTAACGGATAAAAAAATTGAAAGAAATAAAGCATTTAAAGAGAAAACACAACTTCCTGGGAACTATCTGAAGACTCCATGAATCACTGACGCTCCAGCGTTTTGGACTTCCATTGGCAGAACTCTCTCTCTCAACGGCTCTGATACAATAAAGATCATTTTCAATCTGAGAGAAACAAGCGCACACTTCGCTCAGCGTGCGAGTGGCGTCTTCACCGATAACCGGAGAGGATTAAATGAGTTTCCTCAGGGCTGGAAAACTGTCTAATGGCTTTCATGAGAGTTTCATAAGCGAGATGAAACAAAACCACCCCGGCGCTTCCGTATCAAAGACGGAAATACAGACAGACAAGCCATCGGCATTAATCTCCGATGAAAGCTTCATTACTGTCAACGGCTACACGCGTGTTCCAGAGGAATGTGCTGATGAATAAGGCAGACGCCTTGTTTTCCGTCACGTCCTTCCTCGCTCGTCATCGCCCGGTCGAGACAAATGAAGACTCAACAGGTAATGAATGTATGACCTCCGGTCTGGGGTTCAGAGAACGGACACGTAAACATGCGCGCTCACGTGCGCATCCAGGCCTCGGCGTGCAGGCACACTTGTATTGGGTGTCATTAAGGTCTTAATTACAGAGTCTATTGTGAAATTAGCCAGTAAACACACACATTGGCATTCGCACACACTGAATAGCCAGAGGTAGTGACAGAAGGATCTACGTGAACAGACTTTTAACGCGGTGCGAGTTGTGTCCATGTTTAATTAGCGTGTGTGTGTGTGTGTGTGTGTGTGTGTGCGCAAGATAAGTCACAGTGATTTGCCCACAAGCTGAGCAGACCTTGACTTGTACTCTTCAACAATAGAGGTATATATAGTATTAGACATCATTATCTTTAATTCAGTTATGGAGTTCAGTTAATTCAAGTTATTATAGTTTTGATTTTAGTTTGATGTAGTTTTATTATTATTTTCAATAAGCTTTCATTTTTAGATTTTTAGCAATTTCGACAAAAATGCTTTTGTCATTTTTATAATTATTATTTATGTTGTTATATAAGATTACTACATTTTTATTTTAGTTTTTCGTTATTATTGTAATTTCAGTGCGTTCAACTTATTTCAGTTTATTGCTGATGCAATATTTACATTTTTCATTCAGTATAAGTTTTCCCAATAGTTTTTAGGTCAACGTTTTATTTGATATTAATGATCAGAAGCGTTTTCAAAGTTTTAATGTCAAAATGTCAATGTTTTCTGCACTAAGTTCCTGTTTCAGTGGTTACTACATCAACGCATCAATCAATCAGAGACATCAATTTATGATTTAGAATATACTTTTTCTCGTCTAAAAAGTTTCTAAAATCCAAACTGCGCCACTTTCTCATTTTTTTTAACCGCTCGAAAGCTTGCACTGTAATGGCGTCTGCCGTCGCAAAGTATACCTGGATTTTCAGCATTGACGCACCAGGAAAAAAATTGTGTGTCAAACATGCTCGTTGTGACTGTGTTGCTTTCTATTTGAGTGCACTTGATGCATGTCTACATTTAATATAAACAATTTGTGCACGCTAAAGATCTGAAATGTGAACGGTCCCAAAGTGATTCGTACAGGGCATGGTAATAAAAACATTTGACTGAAAACATTCGGGGCTTCAGCCCCCTTACGGTGAATTCCCACTACAGCGGAGCGTGCCGCTAGCCATGCTGTAACGCGTTTGCTTCGAGGCGTCATAATTTTTACGCTAACACACCTCCGAAATGAATCATTTGCCAGCAGTCAGAGCAGACATCATAATTTGGGTCCGCCTATTTTTCACAGCGATTGGCTGGCGCCCGGCGTTTGTCGCTTGAAATTAGCATAAAGTTAAGAAGAGCTCAACTTTTTGGGAAATTCACCATTAGTCCACGCCTTGTGTCGCCCCTGCCTAGCAACCACCCACATTACCACAGCATTGCATTGACGATGGGTTCAGGGTTTAAAAATCTATGTCGATTTACTCTATTTTTAATAAACTTTTACACTTGTCTTGACAACATGTCCTTACTAGTGCGAGACTTGGTATGGTTGCGCAACACAACTAAAAACTATTATTTGGCAATGAAATAAATAAAGTCGGCATTTCTAAAATGCAATATTCTTGTTAAAAATGCGCGGAACTTGGCTAGCCTTTAACAGTTTGACAATGTTTTAAAGACAATCATCCGAGTGAATCATCCAAAGAACTGCAAACCATCAACGTTCACCTGAACAGACATTACAACAATGAACCATAACTAGCACATGCTCATAATTGTAAACGTGCGTGGGAGCAAACATATTCGTTTTTAATAAACAGCAGCAGTTTGGTCTGGTGCCGTGAGTCACTCTGCAGACGTCTTAAGGAAGTAGCGAGCGGCTGACTCTACTCTTAAAATAGAACCCAACAGAGAGATGTCACACAGAATTATGGGGAGGCTGGAGATGAGGAATCAACAATGAAACGGATGGAAATGCTCTCAAAGATGGTATTTCGGAGAGAGCGACTTAGAGCTAGACAAAAAATAAGAGTCAAATTGAAAAAATTATTTGAAAGGAAAAATAAACAGAGAAACTGGCTGATGTTTTTCAGGTCAAGGGAGCCACAATTTTGATTTGCTTTTTTAATCTTATCTTTGGGACTTTAGGATCTTTGGGACGATACATTTTTGCCAATTGTCGGCATCAGCATGCCACCGAATTTTTGTTAAAACAAATAAATTATGATTTGCTTAAACTAACCCGAGTTGGTCTGTTTTGATGACTTTGGTCAATTGTTAGCCAGTCATGCTTTGGGCTAAGTCTGTTCAAACAACGTTTTATCAAAGTATAAGGTAGTATAGCAAAAATAACTAGATTTTATTTTATTTAACTATTTCTGTAGAGAATTTATGTGTTGCTTTTGTGCTAAAAATCACCCCGGTAGTTGCCAGGGCGTTGCTAAGTGCTTGGTCAAGTATTGTGACTAGTTGTTAGCATGTGGCCATACAGCTGGTTGGTTATTTATCGGCTAAAGACAAAAGAGTTCATGTTACCAAGGCTCAAGTCCATCAATATTTGTCAGGAACCTCCATCAAATTAAACCTATTGGATTTTTGTACAAAGTCTAAATTCTTAGTAAAGTACAGCTTATTCAGGCTTCCACCTTTGATGATAAAAGATGAATAATATAGATTCAAACACATGAAAATGTGCTGATATGGAAAATAAGTATTTTCATCAAAAGTCCTTTCAAATGTAAATCAAGGAACTGGTCTCCTCTTTTGCTTCAGTGATTCGATACGTTAATATCTTACAAACATTTATTCATTACGCCTGATACATTCTGATACCCTAGATCTTGGCATGTAAAAAATGTATGAAAAAAACTATCAGTGTCTCACAATGTATTTCTTTCAAAAAGACTTTTCCTAATCTTTCATTATGTCTTCTCTTTTAAGTACTCGGTTCTTTTGATATGCAAAGGATGTTTGATATGCAGCTCTTTGTTTTCATTCATTCTCGACGCGATTGTAATGGAAAGCTGGATTAAAAATGCAGCACATAAAAACCTTCATTTAACAGACCACACATGACAGAAAAGGAACGTGACATCAGAAAAAGAGATGCGTGATTTGAAAAGAGAAACGTTCGGCTGTTATCTGACAAGAGTAATTATGTTGAAGCCCTTCGAGTTAATGTATGGAAAACGAGGGCTTTTGAAAGCCTCAATGGAAAAGTTTAACGTTAAAACCACAAATCCTGACAACTGCTAATTTACTTTGAGCAATGGCAATGACATGCGGTGGATTTGAAAACGGACTGTGTTTAAAATACATTTCCAAACTGCTTCTACGTTTGGTTAAGTCTCACGAACCCAGTGGCTTTTGCCATTGATTTCCATGTATACATTTTGGCAAAGTTTCTATTCCGAGTCGAATTGAATGCGTGATGTCATAATGGCGGCTGACCAGCGGCGACGGAGGACATCCACAGATGCGCTCGAAGGCAAAATTGATATTGAATAGGATATTGAAAATGCGGAGAAAGAGCAAACATCTGCAAAGGTTTCACTGCAAGTGAAGCTTAATGCGATGTGGTTTAATTTTGACGCCTGGCGCACGTAAATTAGACCGAAGAAAAATGCACGTTGTGAGTGGGGATGAGGAATGCTGTGATGGGACCCGTCAACAGCCCGGAGTCATTTAATGCGACAGAATAATAAGGGGGAAATGGTTTAATGGATGCGAAAGTACATTGTGTGCGCTTGGCGTCTCAATATTAGCTTGCATGCTGAGCGGCGCTGGAAAACAGTTGTTGTATTTAATCGGAAGCAGCTAAAGACGTTTAAAAATAGTGCAAGTAGTCTGGGCCTCTTAAAATATCACGAAAGCAGTACGGCTTGTGCCAATGTGAACAGCGCGCGTTCTCTCCTACAATACATTTTTCGTCCTTCGTAGAAGAAGCAAAGTCACGTGAAGTTTCTCAAAGTATGAAGACCAAAAGGTATCAGCATACAAACATCTTAACTTAAAAATAGTTTTTAAACTTGGCAAGTCTCCCTTGTGCTTTTTGATGCATCTATTTGCTTCGTATGCGAAGCGTTTCAAAGGCTGTTTCACCTCAGGTAGGATGATGATAAAGTGCCCATGTAGGCAGCTCACTGGATTTTGGAACAGAACCAACGCACACATTCCCAAAATGCACCAAGTTCGCGTGACATAACAGTTTCAGATAAAATATGTGAAACCCAAATCCCACCTAAATCCCGAATCAAATCCATTCCTGTTCTAATGTAATCCAACAGCTGTATCAGCAAATACAGAATGCATGGGCGGGAATCCTTTCTGTGCATGGAATACACTGACTCAGATTAAAATAAATGACTCTTAATCCAGAGACATGCCATTTGCAATATCAAACTTCTAAAAGACTATAGAGTGTTTTGTAGACTTCTTGTCTAAATGTGGCAGGCTTGGTGGATTAAGTTCCAATACACCGTCTAAAAGAAGATGCCTTTTAGATTTTGCCATTGTTTCAAAGCAACCACCGAAAATTGTTTAAATGTGACAAGAAAACATATCGTCACCGACTATAAACCAAGTTTTTTTAAAAGTGCCCTCCCAACTATCTAATGCTGGGTTCACACCAAACGCGAACAATCGCGTTCTTTATTACTCGTAGTAAAAGTTCGTTATTTTTGCGTGAGTGACGCGGTCTGACAAATATTTTCAACTTTCACGGAACACGAGATTGACCCGATTCGCCTCATTCGCATTACCTGCCAGGAGTTAGCGTCTATACACGTCTCTGCATTGACTTTGCGTGTAATTTACTTGAGCAAATCACTTAATTCGCGTCTGGTGTGAACCCAGTGTAAGAGTATGTCATTTCAATGTGTTACGAGTTAGTTTTCAAACAAAACAATTGAAAATGAACCTATCTGGGTGAGGCGTTTCATTCTATTAGTACTGTTTTTCTCTGCTGACCCTATCAGAACAGATCTGTTTTTTTTTTACTTCCTTAAAGTGATTTTTTTTTATTATTTAAGTACAGTCGTGTCTTTCAGACCTATATGACTTTCTTTCTTCTGCAGAACACAAAATAAGTTATTTTGAAGAATGTTGGGAACCAAACCACATTGGTCCTTATTGACTTCCATTGTGTGAACACAGAACCAATGAGACATTTCTCAAAATATCTCATTTTGTGTTCCACCGAAGAAAGAGTCACATACATGTTATAAACCACATGGGATACATTTTTGTTCTTGTGTGAATCATCCCTTTTAAAATCAACCGCACAAAAGTTGTCCGTCAAACTTTGAGATGAGGAAAAAAGCTGGAGAATGCTTTAAAGAGATTGCTTTGGTCCTTCAAAGGAGCCCTGTAAAATGTACAGTGGCAAAATAGAAAATGGAAGATCGGGTCGAATAGAGCAAATGGTGTGTACGAAGGGAACAAGAGAGCGGCTTCAACGCTGACAGAACTGCAGAACTCATCGGACGAACTTTGAGAAACTCTTCAGATATCAAGATCTCTTTAGCACTTCAGATTCTGCCTCTTTCAGAAAGATGTCACTTTCCAGATGCCAGCATTAAGTCGAGCCTGAAGTTGGCTTCAAGGTATTTAACCAAACCAGCAATCTTTTGTAGCCCTGCGGTAGAAAGAGCACTTCTAAGTAGTCTAAAAGCTTCGGTGTAGTGCAGAGAAAAAAAGTCAAAAACATAGAAATGGGTTTATGACCAATCTATTCTCTAACAGGAAAATGAGCCCCAAACTAAGTAAGGGTTAGCATTCCCAGATAGAGTGCAATCCCATTGAAAATCAGTGGTTTGACTTGCAAAGATTGCTGTCCACTGATGCGCTATATCCAAGAGAAAAGAATTCTGCAATTGAGAATGAAACGCAAAGCGATTCAATGGAGTGAAAACTTGTACGAGAGCAACAAACGTCAAGCAGCACGTCAGTGATCATGTTTACATCCCTTACTGTGCAAAAAAAAAGTGCTATGAGTACTAATTTGAATCTAAAAATGCTACTTTTGTTTATTTCTCAGAAATATGATTTAAACTCCACTGCATTACACACGGTACACTACAGTATACTACACTCACTAGAGGTAAACTAGATTAAGTTCATTTACTATTTAGTTGCAGTACAAACAAAAAAACTTGTTATTTACTACCGTTACACTTCAAAGTAGACTTTTATTAAAAAGTGGGCCGATATAGTCCGAAGTAGTTTTGAAATAGTACAAGTGTGCTACTAGTTAAAAAATGCAGGGAACAAAAGAGAATTACAGCGTTCCAAAACTGCATAAACATAAGAGTAGAGATGGGAGTACACAGCAAAGGGGATTTCTGGTTTCGATTGTGACGGAGTGAGATTTGATGCGTTTGACGCAATTACTCTTTTGATGTTAAATATTTAGATTTAGTATTTAGCAGTAGATCTGTACCACCTTTTTCATTCCCTCGCATTAAGCTCAATCTGACAATTTCTTTCTTCTGAGGTGTTCACACGACGGCTTTTCATTCCAATGAAACTATCCAATCAGCAGGCTGCGCATAACGTACCGTTGCGTATAACACTTGTGTATTATTTAGCGAGACAAGAAACAAAAACACTTTTGCACAAAACAAGAGAAAGAAGTTCACACAGTTCAGCCTCAAAGTTCTCCCGTTCTTAAGTCAATCTCCACTTTAAAGTGCTCAGTGCTCCTTTAATCTCACGCAGGGCATTTCAAACCCCCCGAGATAAAGGGCGAAGAGATCAGAAGGAGCTTATTTAAAATGTGAACACTTTTTGGCCTCGAGGAAAATGTTTCTTAACTGCTGAAGCACAAGCTTTGTCTCGGATGCCAAATTTCATCTTTCGGTTGCCAGGTCTGAGTGACCGGGCATTACGGTGGTCGTGTTTACTGAGGCATTGCACATATATTTAATGACCTCACAATGATCACAAAACGCCATAGCAACCACATAGCAACATTATAACAACCACTCATCTTAGTAACCACATAGCAATACCCCGGCAACCATACAGGGAAGTTTTAACAGCGATTGATTTGTTAACTGTGACTGCACAAGAAACACCTTGTTCTTGACTTTCAAAGGTTTTTGGCACGTTTCGAGATGGCAGAGAGGTATGACATTGACATTATTTCGCTGTGCATTAACAATCAAAATGCCACGATGAAGAAACGAGGAGGAAGAACAACTTACCTTCTACCTTGATCTGGTTTCTTGAGCATGAGGCACACGGCAGCACGCTGAACTCCTCCACCTGGTGCATGGAGTAATCCGTACTGGCCACCACGATCCTGTCACCAGATGTCCAACCGTGAGGTTCATCCGCCAGCTCCAAAATACTGCAGTTAGACAACGTGTCTATGGTGACGGAGGCCTGCGGCCGCACTGTTGGTGGACACACACACGTTCAGAAATGCCAAATTGTGAAGAGCGCAATATAAATCAATTTGAATTCAATTGAATGATCCATACCTATGGAGTCCTATATAAAGTTTATTGCGTCAGTCTAATGTAACCGCAGATCTCTTAAAGAGAAGTCTATGGTCTCTCGTCCATTTTTGATATGCAACAAAAGCGTAATTGTACAGTAAGTTGCTTCATTTACACAAAAAAGCACAGCTTGTTTGAGAATCCAAATCGGCCAAACGATGGAGCGAGGGCGGGACTGTCTGTCAAACAATGTTGTTTGACTCATAGGTTTGCAAGGATAATAATAATATATTAATAATAATATAGAATAATAATCATCAAACATCTGATGCATTGTGTTGAAAGGTGAATCGAGTTTGCCAGCTGCAAGACCTATCGATCCAATTTGAAAAAAAAATCCTATAACACGAACCTGAGAAATCCAATTCCTGTCATTTATTTGTGACTTTCAACCTAAATCGGTAAGAGTAAAGAAACAAAAGGAAACAACAAAAGATTTTGCAGTGTCAACCTTCAAGTGCGGATTAAATTGACAACAAATTGTCAGTTTTGTTGCACCCCGGCACTCCGCACAGATGACGTTAAGAGCGAAGAAAAGCCATGATAAAAATTATGAAGTCGAGCTGGAAGTATATTTCCAAAGCTTTCCGGTTCCTTCCGTCTAAATATAGACAGCAAAGTGCACATTTCATTTGACAAGCGCAAGAGCTCAAGTTATCGCCGAAATTGTCCTTGGAGTGGAAGTCATCACAAATCACTTAGAACGGACGTCCAAAATTTGACAAAACTCTCATTACTTCTGTGAGGAATTCCAAAGGGCTGACAGTCATGGTGTTAACGTCTGAAAAGCACTGGATGAAGTCAAATGGGCTGCGCGAGACATTAAATGCCAACGCGCAAAACCCATTTTGTGTCTGTAATCGGACAGGATTCAGAGTAAAACAAGATATTCAGGGAGATTGCGGGAGGGTTTGATTCTGATTGGTCGGTCAAACAAGATTGTGTCCCAAACCCACCCCGCTGCTTCAGGCAACAGTGTGACACCAGCCGAAACAGAAAGCTGAATTTCTTATATTTGATAAATGGTATTGGATGCTAAAAACGTGGGTTGTGGCGTTACGAACCAAAACTTCGTCGCATAAAGACGCGAGCAGTTCATCCAGGAAAGAAAATGCTGCCATTCATCACTGTGAAGCAGAACACGCTTCTCTTTTTCATACGACGTGAATTTAAAAGAATTTAGATCATCATTCACATCCGGTGACATTGAGCATCATTACTGCTACACCTGGAACAACCGAGGCACCGGCGTTGAACATGAAGAGAATCATGAAAGAGACTTGTAAGCTATGGTGAAAGATAAGATGAATTCTCACACAAACGTATTGTAGTGCTGCAGAAGATCTGAAATAATAAGTTATACAAACTACTGGGGTTTGTTTTCGTGCCTGACAACATCTGAATTCACTTTGTATGGAAGAGACCAGCACTAACATTCGACTGTTTCAAGTTCCAAGATTCGATACGAGCAAGTAAATGATCATTTAAAAAAAGTTCAACTAAAAATGACAATTCTCTCAATTGCCTTCATGCCATCCCAGACTTTCTATCTTCAGCTGAAAGTAAATGAAGATTTTAAGAAAACTATACCATCACTTAACGTCTATATATAGAACACGTTGATGCTCCAAAAAGCACAAACATCCCAAAAAAATCCATTGAATATCTTGGGATGTAAAACGACACTGTAGGTGTGTGTGAGAAAAACATCCAATTTTCTGAAATGAAACTTAAACAAACTCAAGTCAAATAAAGCTAAATATGACATCTTCAAATATCACCGATTCCCGTGTGTTTTGGTTTTAATTTCGCTGCATAAATTCAAAATATGAATCAAGCACATGTTGGGTCATTTACATGGATATCACATTTCTGCTTTTCATTTCTTGAATCGTGTTCTGCCGGAGAAAGGAATATACTGTACATCTGTGATGACGTGAGGGTGAAAATTATGAGAATTTTTACTTTGGTGTATACAATCTCTTTATGAAATTCATTTCATGAAAAGTAAAAATGCAAAAACAAAGCAGACCCAAGATGGAACGTACCGAGCTTGCCGCACAGAAAGCGCACGCGGTAGTTGTGGCAAATCCCATCCACCTGGTCTTTGCTGAGGCACACGAAGCCGTAGTTTTTGTCAAACTTGGAGAAGATTTCTCCTGTGTTGTTGGCAGGGATGCCGTCAAGAGTTTCAGCCTGAGGTAAAAAAAGGCTTTTATAAATACAGTTATGAATCAATGAAAGCAGTTGGATGCTAAAACTGAACCTGAATTATTTACCGTAGAGTTGCAATTATTACACCACACGTGAAAGCAGACAGAACATTTATTAAATCTAAAACATATTAGGCCTATGTTTTATAAAGCGCTTACTCCATCTGTGGCGTGGTTTAGAAGTGGCCATTCCATGAAAATGTCAACCTTACCATGGGAAAATCAAGTTTTAATCAAAGGTTTTTACTATACTAACAGCGCAGATATTAACATTTGGTGGTTCAAATACCCCTGTGATGTCTCTCTTCAAGTTTTTAAAGCAATCGTTTTATTTTTTGTGCATCATTTTTCATAGGATTGTCACATCCATAACGGTACATATTCCTCATAAATAGGCACATGAAAATGTATAAATATATGAACTGTTTTATGTTCTATAACAGGCCTCCCTTCTCCATTCATTGGGTATAATTGCTTCAGGTTTGTGCATTTTAAGTCACAGAAATCCTACGAAGTTGGTCATCTCCCAAAACCCTTTTTTGTCACATCCATAACGCATGTTTATTGACTTTTTTTCATAAAAAACGTGTGCATAGTCACGTGTGACATAAATAACGCTTCAATTGCCCAAGTACTAAACAGCTATCTAGTGTTTTTAAATAAAATTTTGTTGCATGATCTCAGTGTGAATTGAAAGCGTTCGTTTCTCCCGTTTTGTGAATTTGTGCATTATAACTCTCTTAAGTATTTACAGATTTCTTATGCATTTGTACAAAAACATGATCTACTCATAGCACCACGTCTAAACACAACCGTCGCTGGGATGAAAGCAGAATGCACGAAAACGTCCAAATGACATCATAATAGTTCAACCAAATTGTGTATATTCACTCGGAGTGAATTGTAAGATTTAATAGATCAGCTGTCATGGTGAAATAAATAATATTGTCTTGCATTCCTGCTTTTATTACTTTCAAATTGTGTTTGCACTACTTGTTTATCCATGTTTGTCTGCGCTGTGCGTGTGTGTGTGCGTAAGAATATTTACCTCAATATCCAAGGGATTACTGCACAGACGCTCCGGAAAAGCTTTGTGAAGTTCCGAGAGTTTTTCCCAGTCACCGGACCCTCTCTCATCATCACGGTCAAACCATTCGGTCCACTCCGCCTCTGAAACACGCACACACACAGAGAGAGCGATTAAAGCACGAGGGACGTGTGCCATCTCTCCTGCGATGCCCAGCAGACAGGCTCTGGTGTAGATATTAGTCTCATTTACATCTTTAATCTCGCTGTTTTGCAATTCTGCCTGTCAAAGTCTATTTATGCAGAGATAATTGCAGTTCACCCCACGCCCCCCCTCACGTATCGCCGCCGCATTCCTGCAGGGAATTCGGTTCGCTTGCGTTGGCTTGCATTCCAATGAAAGACAATGAAACAACAATGTAAACATTCTCCATAACTCACAGTTTACGATCACGGCACAGTGGTCGTCCTGTACGATTATAGGCCACAGCAGATTCAAAAGAGCCCTTTAGTGAGAATCCACTCCGGGAGTGTTCTGGGTATTTGCCGTGCGAATTAACAGGTGGGAAATGAAAGTGTAAATTGTGTCAAACTATAATACAGCGGATGTTGGAGTTTCTGGCTTTAAGGGAAAGTTCACTTTAGAATGACAACTCTGTCATCCTTTATTCACCCTCATGTTGTTCGAAATCTAATTATGATTCTTTCCAATACGAAGACATGAGTTAGAAACCACCAAACTTGACTTTACGGTCTTTAAAAAGTGGCGTTCCAGAACAAATTTCCGCAAGTTTCTCCATCTGCGCACTGCAATCATACAGCAGGTACTTCAATTTCACCTCTAAATGAGTTCATTCTTCGCCCGTAATAAGATTTTTCACATTTGTTAACTGCATTATGACTCTGATGATGAACAAACAGATGGCATCTCCTGCATGGTGATGTTCTTTTAGATGGTGAGGATGTACAGGTGTAAGCGGTGGGCTGATAAATGAGCTGCAGGGAATCGGGGGCGACTGACAGACATCATACGGATATCAGTTAACGTCGCTGAGGATTGTGGGATGTAGAGAGAGTTTCTGACAGAGATCAGGGAAGAAATATAAAGCAAAGGTGATCCAAATATAGCCGTATTACAGAATCTTCCTAAATCCTAACTGAAGATATATTTAATGAATTGCCATATCGTAGCCAATATATAGATAACATATGAAATCGCATATGAAATTCATATGAAATTTGCCTTTGGGAAAAGAAGATTCAATTTCCAAATTTAAAATTCATTATGCTTACTACAAGAAACAATATAGTAGTGTGGTAATATAAATAAACTCTATGTTTCAAAATTAAAATTAAAAGTTTACAACTTAACTTTTAAAAAAGAAAAACTCGCAGAGGTCATTTTTCTTTAATAACATTCAAAATGGCAGATAGTTTTTTTGTTTCTTTTTAACTCAACTAAATAATTCAGCAAACACGCCTTTAGCTCGTTTGGCGTCTCAAGGAAATGTTTTTAATTTAGGAATGTTTATATTTTTGTATTGTAAAACAAGACAGTAATATTGAATAAAAAAATTATTTTGATGCGGTCCAGCCCCTTATTAAGGCATCATTTTGCCCTAATATTGCCCCTCATAAAGGCATAATTTTGCCCCTCACAAAGGCGTAATATTACCCTTTTTTCCCCTCATTAATCCATAATTTTACCCTAACTTTTTCCCTCATAAGGACATAATTTTGCCCCTTGTTTTGCCCCTCACAAAGGCGTAATATTACCCTTTTTTCCCCTCATTAAGGCATCATTTTACACAAATATTGCCCCTCATGAAGGCATAATTTTGCCCCTCACAAAGGCGTAATATTACCCTTTTTTCCCCTCATTAATCCATAATTTTACCCAAACTTTTTCCCTCATAAAGACATAATTTTGCCCCTCACAAAGGCGTAATATTACCCTTTTTCCCCTCATTAATCCATAATTTTACCCTAACTTTTTCCCTCATAAGGACATAATTTTGCCCCTTGTTTTGCCCCTCATGAAGGCATAATTTTGCCCCTCACAAAGGCGTAATATTACCCTTTTTTCCCCTCATTAAGGCATCATTTTACACAAATTTTGCCCCTCATAAAGACATAATTTTGCCCCTTCTTTTGCCCCTCATGAAGGCATCATTTTACCCTCATTTTGCCTCCCATAAAGGCGTAATTTTGTCCTTAATTTTACCCAAATTGCTCAGTAGCTTGGTTTATAAAAACTGTTTACCAGTGGCCCAAATACACATTTTACATATTACTTATAGCATTTATTTGTTTATTTAATGAACTTTATTTGAATAAAATGTATTTGTCTATTTAGGCATCCGAAGAACCATTGCACCTTCCATTTAAAATCTGTGTGTGTTTGTACCTTGCACCCACTGACTGAGGGTCGTGATGGTGAAATGTTCTCCGTAACCCGACTGAAACACTCGAGAGCTCCTTGCTTCAGAAGAAGCCTTGGTTCCTAAACACGCACACATACAAATGATCAGCTGGCATCAGGGGAAAAGAGTCAGCTTCAACATATTTGATTTCAACTTCGTGTTTGTTTTCCATCCATGAAGCGAATAAGTGAGCAGGAGATTCTCACCCTGATAGACATCGTGATCCTCCACCGATGATGTTGCGTCCCCCTTCACTGTGATAAAACTCCACGGGTGCCTGCCGACACACGTACACACATTCAGTCTCAACAAGCTATATCACATTTAAATGGCTTCCGATTCATTTTGATCCATGACCTAAGTGGTGATGTCTTAAAAGTACTGAGGTAAATTTCATCATGTTTCTTTTATTTATTTCTGTTCTGTCAACAATTCCAAATAGTCAAGGACAAAACGCCTCTAATGTGGAAATATCCAGATGACGTTTGAAGGACACAAAGGTCCCGAAGAGATAAAGTGTGAGGAAGAGAGAAACAGCGAAGAAACGGCGGGACAAACAGGAGAACAAGATATCTCTCCTAGACAAACATTCTGCCTTCTCCGCTGTAAATGATGTTGACTCAGGGTGTGATTGGCAGCTCGAGGTTTTCAGGGAGGTCTGTAGGTAATTACAAGGGCCGAGTTTCCCATCAGGCCCTGCTTCCTTCTGAAAGAAACGGACCGGCTGACATCATCATCAGGACAATTTTCTTCAGACCAGACTGACAGGTGCCTCTCTATTGCCATCCATCTGCCTAGAGTATTGTGTTCCCGCATGGGACACCATCATGCAGATATTTACAGGAATACAAAACTCTAGATATGTTCATGCCACCTGACTGTGATTTTCTGCTGAGGTCATTTATGTTACAGTTTATAACGTGACCAATATTAGTCACCCACACACTGTAAAAGAACATTTAATGTACAGTTTATGCATTTGGTTTATGTATTTAGGTGTTCAATGTATACATTTTTTTATGAATATGGTAACACTTTAGTACAGGGACCAATTCTCAGTATTAACAAGTTGCTTATTATAATGCATATTATTAATATATTGGCTGTTTATTAGCACTTGTAAAGCACATATTCTGCATGACCATATGCTACATCCCTAATCCTACCCAATACCTTAACCTAACAACGTGTGTATATTCCTTTTTTATTATACTTTATTTACAAAAGTTAACATTTCCATAAATGTATTATTTATTTTAAATTATAACTTAATCTTAATTAAAATTGAATTACAATTTAATTTTGAATTCACAATTTCAAAATTTGCACCTATTCATGCCTTTATATTGCCTTTGTATGTAATTTACTCAAACAAAAATAGACTTACTGTATGGATCTCATTTATATTATACTTTATATAACAACCTAACAATTTTATTCAATGTATTATAGATTTTTACTTCGAATTATGCAGACAATTAATTATAATTACATTTTAATATAACTGATCTATAATTAGATTCATATAAAATTATTATAAAATAACTTGTTGATTTATTATAAATTGTTTATTTATTATAGGTTAATGTATTAGAATAACGTCCAAGGCAGGAAAACTACTTCACATAGTACACAAAAGCAAATTCCTAGTTAGGATGCATACTCACAAGTATTGTGTTCATTAAGACACTGCCACCTGACGCATGACGCTTTTAACACACCTCAAAGCTTTCTGATTTTCCCACATTTAAAGTATGCCAGGTCGAGGAATTGAAAATGTCAAATGCCAAAAACTGTGATGATCTGTGTCACATGGGAGGGAAACAGATCTAATCTGAGCCACATTCTGTTGTGGTGTGAACATTCTCTCTCATACGGCGAAAGAGAGACAGAGAGAGAGAGTTTAAAAGTTGTTGCCTGACACAGTCTTATCTTTAAAGGTCTGTCGAGCTAAACTGTTTTTATTTTACTAGTGTGGTTAAGTTTGTTTGTGGGAAACATTAGTCATTATGTGGAAATATTTCATATTAAGCGTTCAAAACGTTTTTTTCCTGCACCGCAGATGTGTTTCCCAGGCGCTCTACATTCCCAGGAGTTCAGTGCCAGTTTGGGATTTTTAATGCCTGGAGTTTCATTTAATGGGTTTTAATTACTCCAGTTGTATATCACAGCTATTTAACCAGAATCTGACTTCACTCGTGTAAACCGAATCCTTTATTTTCATAAACAACAGCAATACTCTAACCACGGATGCTGTTGTTTGGAGATGTGTACTTCCAATTTCTGATTTTAATCAAACATACCTGAACCAGCCGATCAAACGCTGCCTTCAAATTTGCATACGATTCTTCTCAAATTAAAAGTATTCAAAATCTCGATATGAACTCAAACGTTTCTCATCAAATTTAAACAAATCCAGATTATTTTACCTTCATTTTACACCTCCGTACTCTTCGCGAATCTCATCGATTGCACACTTTGCGTTTGTTTCTGTAATTTTAGGAGACTAAGCTGATCCTTAAAGGGGTCATATGGCGCGAATACGTGTTTTTCTGTGTCTTCGGTGTGTTATAAGCTGCCCATGCATGTATTAGACATTGCAAAAATTAAAACATGAACGGCATGTGGAAAATACAGCGTTTTTGAACCTTAAATCGTGTATACACCTTGCATTACATCGAAAACAAATGATAATATTCGGTTTAGCCGTGTCATATGACCACTTTAAATGAAACGACTCCATCAAATCTCCTGAGCTATGAGAGAGCAACATCTGAGAGAGATCTCATTTGACTTTTTGGTTGCAGAAAAGTAAAATGAAGAATAAAAGGGCAAAGGCAATGAGAATTTCAGACAGGCGGTTCAGTGTCCTTTTGGAAATCCAATTTGCTGCAATCCTGCTTGATTTCAAACTGATCCAGCTCTATCCACACCCTGAAAACAGATCGAACACATTCCTATTCACTACACGCTTCATCGGAGCTTTCTCTGGTGCGTAAGAACCCTCAAAGTTGAGCTGGAACTAAACTCAAGGAGGATCTACAAGAAGAGAGTTTGAGTCATGCACAGCTGATGTTTCTTAAGCAAATGTTTAAAGAAACCCAAAAAGGAAAATTCTGTCATTATTAATTCCCCTTCGTGTGGTTGAAAACCCGTATGTGACTTTCTTCTGAGAAACACAAAAGAAGATATTTTGAGAAATGTCTCCGTGGTTTTGGAAGTCAACAGGCTCAATGTTGTTTGGTCAACGTTCTTCAAAATATCTTATTTTGTGTTCCGAAGAAGAAAGTCAAACAGGTTTTGTAACGACATGAGTATGAATAAATGATGACTGAACTTTCATTTTTAGTTGACCTATCCCTTTAAGGGGAACATTCACTTCTGTTTGGTAAAAAGTGTGCATTTTGAAAATGTTCATGGTGCATCACAGAAACGTTGGCTTTTTTAGTTGAAGTGTTAGGAATCAGACCTTGCCATAACATTAAAGGTCACATTTCCTACTTGGAAATATTTTTGCCGAAATCTTGGCGAACCAAACATCCTGTTGTGATCTCAGACTAGCTGTAATGCAAGAGGCAAAGTGTGAATGCAACCAAGCTTCTCCCGAAGTCTAGTTAGTAACACACGCTGACTTTCAAAGCAAATTCTAAACCGGTGGACCGGTCCGGAAGGCTTTTTTAACTCTCGGGAACAGTAATGTTACCTGAAACCAAGGCGATGGAAATGCCGGCTCCCCAGCTTGCTGAGGGCCTTTTTAGCCGAATCCTCCAGGTTGTTGGATCCTTCATCATTAACCACCATGGCCAAGATCTGTCCAGTTTCCACATCATCTACATACTGGGCCAGCCGTCTGCTCTCGTCCTTGCTCCTGTACGTGTCAAACCTGTACACACACGCGAAGGTAAAAGTGGGTCACTGAGATGAATCACGGCCCAGTCGAGGAGAATTACAGAAGCCAACAAGCATACTCTGTGGTTGTGAGCATGACTGATCGTTTGAAGACGGCGATTCAATAACAGACACTGATTTCTGCGATGAAAAATAGATGCCGTTCAAACGCTCGCAAAGCTGCCAACTTGGAAGCCACCTTTGTGTTGACAGTCGATTTGTAATTACTTTACTTTTCTAATTCCAAGCCCACATTAAAACCATCAGTCGGTTTTAAACGATGTTCTAACTCCATCGAAATCCATCATGAAGCAAAAACACGTTCATTAAAAGCAAGCTTAAAGAGCACAAACTTGGAGAGCAGGCAGTCGAAGCTCAACAGGAAGTGAGTCATGTGGCACTGACCTATCAGAATGGAGCACCTCTCCAGTTTGGGGGTTGATGATGTGAATGATGATCCCTCTGTTGCCCCAGCTCCTCTCAAAGTGGTAACTCGTCTCGTTGCCTTGCCCAGGATGAAGTGTTTTGTTCAGAAACGTCCACGCCAGCTTCTTTTGCCCGTGGATTTCTAACGATCCTTTAGTTCCGACGCCGATGTACTTTCGCCCAAAATAACTATGTTCATCATCGTCGTCATCAGACCTGTTCCGATACAACAAACGAAAATCTAATTGATAAGTTGTGACGAGGTCGAGAAAAACCCATGGGTTTGCAACTGTGCACCGTGAGATACCAAGCTACAAGAATTTTAGAGAGCCAACTCAAAATTAGCCATCAAAATTTCATTTGTTGTATTCATGCATATTTAAAATGAGTTTTTTAACTACCTTAAAATAGACTGTACTTTTATTTGTCAATTAAAATTAATTTAGTTAAAATAACGATTATTGTCAAAACCAGTATATTGTGACACTTCTAGCAGAAATATTGCTATAGTGTTAATTCTACAGATATCATAACATCGCAAGGTTATCGTAAAGGATTAATAAAGGGGTGATCTGACACCGTAATAGCGCAACAGATTTATATAGTGTTCATTTGACATATATCGCAATATCGTAAATAATTGATATAGTGTTAATCCTACACATATCGATATATAGCAAATTAAGGTAATTGATTGATCTAGTATTAATTAGACACATATCGCAATAGCGTAAATTATTGTCAATTATTAATACAGTGATAATTTGTTACATATCATAATACCGCAAATTCTCATAAATGCTATGTGTCAAATTAACATAGTATTGTAAATGATCGTAAATGATTGGTACAATGTTAATTTGACACATAGCATTTATGATAATTTGCAATATATCGATATGTGAAGAATTAACATTGTACCAATCATTTACGATCATTTACAATACTATGATTGATACAACGTTAATTCTTCACATATTGTAATATTGCAAATGATTGATATAGTGTTAATTTGTCACATTTCGTAATACCGCAAATGACCGTAAATGATATGTGTCAAATTAACACTGTATCAATCATATTATTGTCAATTATTTATATATTGTCAATTCTACACATACCGTAACACCGCAAGTTATCGTAAAGGATTAATATAGGGTTAATCTGACACCGTAATACTGCAATAGATTTATATAGTGTTCATTTGACATATATTGCAATATCATTAATTATTGATATAGTGTTAATCCTGTATCTTAATATAACAAATTAAGGTAATTGATGGATCTAGTATTAATTAGACACGTCTCAATATCATAAATGATTGTAAATGATTGATACAGTGTTAATTCTACACATATCGTTAAATAGCAAATTACAGTAATTGATGGATCTAGTATTAATTAGACACATATCAATATTATAAATTATTGTAAATGATTGATACGGTGTTAATTCTACACATTTCTACACAGTGCAATATTGCAAATGATTGATAAGTGTTTATTTGTCACATATCGTAATACCGCAAATGATCGTAAATGATATGTGTCAAATTAACACTGTATCAATCATAGTATTGCAAATTACCATAAATGATTGGTACAGTTTTATGATATTTTGGTGTGTGTCAAATTAACAGAGGACACAAAATGAAAAATAAATTTGCCTAATGGTCTCATTTATTTAAAACCCCTCATATTAGATACCGTGATGAAACTGTTAACGTGGACTCCACAATAACAGCGTAGTGAAAATCTGTTATCCTACAGCTCTCCTTACCATCAAATTTTAAGAACCTGAAAAAGTCTTCAAAGTCTAAAAGAGATTTTTCAAAGTCTCTCTTTGTTCTTACCTGCCAAAGAGAGAAATGGTGAGGTTGCCTTTGTAAGGACAATCTGGACTGCCGATGTGAAGTTCGCCCTTGTTTCCAATGAGGATGTGCTTCGCTCGCAGCAAAATGGGTCGGGTGGTATCGGCTATCACAAGCTTCCCTAAAAAAAAGACAGCCAATCACCATCTCTACCCTTTAAATTTCAACCAATAGGGATGCTGCATTTTTCTCACCGCATTTGCATTCTCACTGAAAATAAACTACGTTTTGATTCACGATCATGTCACTGCCCATCTCAAACTTTGCTTTAATGTCGCTTGAATGTTTAAAGAAGGTTTTATTAGGGACAGTCTACCTCCGTTGAGGATCTCGATGGAATGGACCGTCGCAGAGGAGGTGAGGATAACTTTGCGACCGTAACCGATAGTAACTCGATGAGCTTCGTTGTGACCGGGGGTCCAGGGTTGAAGACCAGGCATCTTATCTGGACAAACTAAAGCAGAAAGATATTTAAATGTAATAACATAAATGGTCATTTCAACGTCATCTGCAAAATTTTGAGTATTTTAAATTAATCAACTGGCAGAAATACCAATAAAATCTCTTAAAATAGTGTAATATAAATTTTCACCGTAACCCTTAGAGGGAAAAAATCAATTTAGGAACACAAACCTACAAATGGAACATTTTATTTTTAACAAGGTCTGCGATCATTTAAATCTGTTTTGCGAATCTGTCATGCAGGTTTAAGCAAAAGCAAATGGATGAGAAACTTATACACTGTATCATGGGACAAAAAAACCCACAGCTTATGAGTAAAAGTTTAGCAAAGTGTTGCGCAACATCTCAAAACATCTCTGCAAACTTGGAGGCAGATTTAAAGTCTTAAAAGCAGCGGCGAAAATGGCCTTTTTAAATCTACAGGTCAAAGAAAAGAGGAAAGTAAAAAAGATCAATACAAGTATTATAAAGTAAAAAATAAACAAATAATAAAAAGATATGACCCCTTTAAAGCAAGCAAACGTTTTCAGATGCCTGCAGATAAACGTCTCAGATGTCTAGACCAAAGCTGGACCGTGATAACCCTCCAACAGTTTGCTATTATCAAACTGATAAAAGGAAGTCAGCAGTTCAGCCGCCGCAGATGTTTGTCGGACTGCAGTCAAATGGTTCATGTCATTGCATATTGAAAAGGTCCTGTTCTCCAGTTAAAATGCTCAGAGCAAAAGCCAAAGCCTTGTAATGTAAAGCCAGCTTGTTCCAGATGTGTGTCATCATTTACATTTTTCATGCGCGTTTAAATCTCTTTTACAAAAATAAAGGCTCGTTCACATCAAGAATAATAACGAGATAAAGTTTTTATATTTGTTATAAATTGAAGTGAATGTCAACGTCCACACAGAGTAACAAATACCTGTATTAACAATATTTTACTATCAATAATAATTTTATTTGCTTTTATGAATACAATTATTTTATTTTATTTGCTTTTATGTATACAATCATTTAATTGTATGTATACAATTGTTTTATTTTATTTTATGTATACAATTATTGTATTTTATGTATACAGTTAATTTATTTTATGTATCCAGTGATTTTATTTTATTTGCTTTTATGGACACAATTATTTTATTATATGTATACAATTTTATTTTATGTATACAATTATTTAATTTTATGATGTATCCAGTCATTTTATTTTATGTACACAATTATTTAATTTTATGTATATTTTTTTTAATGTATTATTTTATATATTATTTAATGTATTATTTAATTGAATTTTATGTATTATTTAATTTGATCTTATTTTACCGTCGGGATCATTCAGATGTTTTGACACTGACACCATTGACAGCCAATTAAAATGCATACAAATTTAAAGGGCTAGCACATTTAAAATGTGAAAGAGCCTCTCACAAGCTTTTGTCTGTTAATGTGGGCTTCAATAGAATCTTTGTCTTGTGTTTTTTGAGTCAGTAATATTCTCACATAATACACAACATTTTAGGTCATTGTACGTGCGTCCACGTTGCAAGCTAAGCAGCATAATCATGTGCTTTATTTGAATAAGAAACATCACCGAATGTATCTTTTAAAAAATGCAATCCCATAATGCATTGCAGTTCCTGACAAATTCACCTGATAAATGTCAGCCCCGTTACTAGTGAAGTTCCAACAAACGTGACCAGATGCTGCGGCACGTGATTAAATGCAAACTTTATTCTCCAGGTTGTCGCCAAAAACGAAATCTCAGCTTTTCAAATCTGTAAGTAATTTGAAAAATGAGTATTGTTTTGCCGTTTTTTAATGCGATTGACTGGAATTGAGGTCAGAAGAGGGACATTTCAACTTGGATCTTCCCGCCTCTTCAGCATCAGAACAGCGCTTGTACCTCGGCTCCGGGAGGACCGCTGTCCCGCAGAGTTCAGATCCATCCCTAATCAAACACACCTGAAGCCAATCAAAGTCTTCAGGATCCATTAAAAATGACAAGCAGGTGTGTTGGATGAGAGATGGAATTAAACTCCGCAGATCTCTGGCCCTCCAGGACCGGAGCGGACTCGTCCTGAAGACGTCCAAGAAGATATCTTTTGGAACGCTGCCTATATAGTCATCTCTACATTTTAGAACAGAGCTCCAAAAATACAAGTTTCCAAGTGAAAATAAAAAGCAAACAACATTCTGCAAAATATGAAATTCTCCTCAGAAGCCTCATAAACTAAAGTAAAAGCCGATGAAAGAACAACAAAGAAAGGTTTGATTTAAGCGCGTCTTTAATCAATTACCTCATTATCTAATGCTCAGCTCGCACTGAGTAAGAGAAAACGCAGCGGCCTGTCATTTCAAACAAACGCTTTTTCAGTTGTCCTGCAGTGATGCATTCATCTCATCACCATAAGAGCCGATGCCGCCGTAAAACTGTGAAAACCCACCATGCTTTGTGTTTGAAGGAAAATGATCCACTTCGCTGGCCATGATGATGACAGCGTTGCTTGAAATACCACAAACCAAACATAGCTACACACACATGAAAGCATGTTCTCGTAGATGTATGCTGTTGCAATTGAATCATGCGATCAGAACAACTTTTTTACAGTTTAAAAACCTGTATTTCTCTCTTTTAATGCGTTTCTTCTTTATAATCGCAACTCATGTTTGCAATTACAGCGAGCGAAGGTCTAAAGGAACTTCTGTTTGAAATTACGCCGCAGCTGCCGTGCCAAGAAAATGCGAATGGAGCAGAGATGGACAGAATATTTGACAGGCTTGTAAAGATATGGATTGTACCGTCGTGGTTTTAAAGCAAGTTGTGGAATGCTGGACGAGAATGAAACGCAGTGGGTCTCTCAGGGCCGCCGTGGCTTTGGCATGCTGCATCGGCAAGGCTTTGTCTGTAATAAGACTCTCAGTTCGACGCTTTCTCTGTAGGATGGATTAAGTTAAAATTGGAAGGATGTTGGTGTGTTTTGGACGGCTTTTTACTAGCTTTTGATATTGTATATTAGGAAATGGCACGATACTTTCTGTCAGCTAATATAAAGAGGATAGCGGATGATAGAACGATACTAGATACACTTACAACTATTTTACTTTTAAATTATTTTATTTACTTTATTAATACAATTATTTTACTTTATTTACACAATTATGTTACGTTATTTTGGAAGGTGGTGTGACTTCCAAATGTTCTAAATGACACATTTTTTTTATTGTCATAATTTCCAAAACCTACTAAATTTTAGTTTTTTTTTCCCATATCCAAGAATGCCTTAGCAACCACCCAAGCACCTTAGCAACCGCATAGCAATGAATCACTCAGCAACGAGATTTGCACTGATTACATTTTTTCCCCAAAAAGTATAAAAAAAGTGATACTTTAAAAAAGTACCCGTCATTTCTGTTTTATTTCTATTTTGACAGCATATAACAATTAAACATTTGTTTTGACCAAGCAAAAAAAGGAAACATACCCGCGTGAGTGATGTGAAGAACAGCTACCATGAGAAAAGCGACACAGATCTTCATTTTTCAGCACTGTCGGTGGTTCACTTTGGTCCAGAATTGTAAGGCGCAACCTGCAAAACACAAAAAATATACATTGAAGTGTGCTGAACTCACCCATGCGTGAATGCGACCGCGACTACTTCAACACAACCATGCCATTGCGCATAAGAGACGTTGCCATAAAAACCATCGAGCGATTTTGTCAGTTTGCCAAAAAACCTGAATGCGGTGGGCTCGACTTTTGCATTCCTTTGGAACTTTGGAGATCTGAAGGTTATGTGGTTATCTTCAAAGAGATCAGACGAGTACCAGCGATAGGACTCCAACATCCAAAAAGGATCAAAGCGGGCCGGGTGCTCAGGTGCGGACTGCTCTAATAATAGCCGGCATCTTTAAATGCAGAGGTTACGTTACTGATAGACACATACATGGGATCCTATATCTCAGACTTTACAGACCAATTACATGACAAGGAAAGTGACATGACAGAGCAGCCTAAGGCGAACCCGTGTCATTAATCCCGGATTAAAGAATCAAGTCTGTAAATGCTTCTAACTACCTGTGTTTTGAACAATCCTTCTTGTATTTAAAGTTCTGCACTAGAATAAACACGTTGTGTTATTCATTAGCATCGTCGACCCGCCCCGGGCACCAGAGCTTCATTGTCTCTCGGTGACTTGCATCATGTCCTGTCCGATGTGTCAAACCTCTGCTGTTGTGCATGTCGCATCATGAAAACAGCCCTCGTTGTCTTCGTGATTTCTAGGATAATGATCTGCAACTGCCAACATTTCGTCTTATAAGCATCCCGGTCATCGTACGCAAAGGATTGTGGAAACATACCCATCAACAGTGCCGACGATTGTTTTTAGATTGATTTAAATTGCAATGTGCCGTTACGGATCAGTCGTGTGTAAGAGCGATAGATGAATTGATAAACCAATAAGACAACGATCAATTTGATTCGACAACATAATGTTTTATTCCAGACAGTGTTAGCAGGTGTAAGTGCTATAAAGATTTCAGAAAAAATCTAACCGAGAGTAGGACTGAGGTTGAACTCTGCAGGACGTGGCTCTTGGAGCAATAAGGGTTCATGAAAAAATTCATATACGGTCATCACTCTTGTGGTATTTACAACCTCTATGTCACTCTTTCTTCTGTGGAACGCAAAAGAAGATATTTTGAGAAATGTCTCAGTGGTTTTGTGTTCATACAGTGAAAGTCAATGGAGTTGAATATGGTTTGGTTATCAACATTCTTCAAAATATCTTTTGTGTTTTGCAAAAGAAAGAAACTCATACAGATTTGGAATGACACGAGTGGGAATAAATGAAAAAATAAGGTTCATTTTTTGGTGAACCATCCCTTTAAGATTACAACCTTAAAGCAGACTAAAATACTTTTAAAAGCAATGTTATTGAGGCAAAAACAACGTCAGCAAAAAATCAAAAACACAAGCCCTTGGTGCACAGAGTGAGAGTTTATTTGAGGTCTTTAAAGTGATCCAAACATGGTCATTTATTCTGCTAGCAGATGCCTGCAGTTGTAGACGGAACATTTTCTGGATGCCACATCTCCCTTGAGAAGGAAACAAGTCATCTCCCGTGAGATGAACAGACTCATCCTGCAAACAAAAAACTGAGCTTAATATGGATAAAACAAGAAGAAAAACAATAAAACTCCAATAACTGTCTAAGCACCCGGATCTTTGCAAACTAATATTAGCTTCATTGTAGTGAAGACATTACTATCATTACTAAGGTTAGCAGCGCTATGACAGTACAATTGCCCATATTTTATACACTGACTTACAGAAAAACGAGTCATAAATCTGACAAATGTGTCATTAGTTCAGAACAGATGTCAACAACGTCTCAAACTGAGCTCAGATTTGTCAAGTCTGCAATCAAAAGTCAATATTATTGAAGATCTCAATATGAACTCAAACATTTCTCATCAAATTTACAGGTTTGCCAATTAAAAATTTTATTTAGCAATTTTAAGTGAGAACCATCTGAGACTAAAGCTGCGGTCCGACTTGACTCTGACATGCGAGGATCCTTCAGACGGTGGTACGAAAATAGGCGGGCGAGATTCCTCCGCTGTGACGTTTTGATCTTCTATTGTCTGCGAATTCGCAGGTCAGAGTTCACCAAACTTTAACTTTTCTACGCAGCGAAATGCGAAATATTGTGGGCGGGCTTGCGTTTCCAGTCTGTCGCATTCGCATGAATGGAAGTCAATGGAGGGAAAAGTCAAGTGTAAGTTGATACATAAATACTCCTTCAAACTATGATATTATTATAATATAATTCTATAATAGTTCTTCTGGGTAAAATCTAGGAGCGGATATGAACATCCCTGTCAAAAAAAAATTAAGCAAAAAATACTCCAAACACCCTGGCAACAGCCTGGCAACCACCTTAACTGGTTTGACAAAAAACACAAATGCAAATTTCTCATTTCAAAAGTTCCCAAAAGCCCACCGGCGCAAACCGAGAGAACCCCCACCTCCCCGATCGCCCTTAAATAACAGAAACACCCCGAGACTCAATCATAAACTTATACACACTACACTGAACTGTCTAAATCACTTCATATATTGCTTACGCGTTTTAAAAAGCCTGACTCCACAATATAAGACATAAATCCATGTCACGCTGTGCGAAACACGGCCGCCTCGAAATTTAATTCAGTTTCAGCACACCTCAAGAAAAGATGAGGCTTTGCAGGTAAACAGATGTCGTGTGCCGCATAAACAGCATCTTAGTTCAGGTGTGAAAGTTAGTTGATAGAAGACCGCTCAGTCACTTCCAGCCACATTGACTTTGTGTCCGCCGTGATGGACTGAAAAATCCAGAGAAAATCTCTATATTGGGTTTTCGAATGCATGGACAGATTCCTCTCAGCCAAACACCGCAAGATGTGAGAGGCTGACACGCGCTGAGGTGACGTGCATCTTTCAACGCAGCCGTGCGTGAGCCATTAACATATGCGCGCATTATTAATAATAGCAATTTTCATATTATTTAATCACGTTTTACCTTTGGCTGTCTGATATCAGTGGTCACAAGTGAACACGCTTTAATCTTTTATTTTTGTCCATGTGATGTTATGCATAAAGAATGATAATCTGAATAAAAATGAGTGTCTGCGAAAGCAAGCATGACTATAACAATTGCTCGTACTTTGGTGCAACACCCACGCTGTCTGTGTTTTGTATATAAATGATGGAAATTATATCGTGTGGCTTGTTAAGGAGAAATGTGTGATTTCTTGAAAACAACTTTTAATTTTTTTTTTTCATTAACAAATGAAAATAAAATAAAAAATGAGTAAATAAGAAATAAAAATAAAACATTTATTGACCCACTTTCTTATTGACTATAAGCAAATAAATCGTTTTTTGGTTTATGTCATTTAATTTTATTATTTATTTATTTACTTTTAATTATAAAAAAAGAAAAAAAAGTTAGTAAGTAAATACATTTAAATATTTACTTATGTATTTACTTTAGTTACTATTTAAATAAAAGAAAAGCTGAAGGATCACCTATAGCACCCCTTACAACATCTTAGACACCAACCAGAGCAGTAATAGCAATCCAGCGACCGCAGAGCCATGCCTCCCGAAACGCATTAGCAACTGCATCACGTCACCATGGCAACCACCCGCAACACCCGAGCACCGTGGTGGCGAGTTCTGCACGAGCAAGCACCTTTCAAATTTTCTTGAGAAAATGGGGAAATCTGCTTTCCCGTCACGTCGCGCCGTCGCAGACCGTTATGCCAGTCAGTCCTCATCCCTCTATGCCATTTCAGACTTCTACACAAATCCCTGACGCTGAGAAAGTCTATTCCAAAACATTACATCAGCTTGTGAAGACAAGCTTTGCTTCAATCCAGACCCAGGCCTTCCATTTCAGTCCAATATCTCTTCCTGTGCTGTCGGTCCTCGTACGGAGACTGTTGCCCTTCCGGGGCTCTTGCAGATAACCCATTTCCACCTCTGTCCTTCAAGTCGACCCCCCATCAGCACAGCCATAGATCCAGGAGCACAAACACAACTCTGCAGTCTCAGCAGGTGACGTCAGGCAAACAAAAGCGTGTTTTAAAACAACATTTGAAATGCAACGAGGTTAACGTTCATAATCTATCGCCATCTCTGTTTGAAACATAGAATTGCAGGTTACGGTGTGTACTTGCGTTTAATTGTGTTGAAATCAAATGATGATGTCAAAGTGATTTTCCAGTTGTATCGTAGACAACTCGTGAATCAAAATGATAAGCTTACGTTTGTGAATGGGAGCACGTTGATTTCTAAACAGTATGTACTCACTTTCTTTAACTCATGTTTTTGCAGTTCACATTTAACCATCCGGACTACTAAATTATCACCATTGCACTAACCGTTGCATTATTACACCTATACATTGCAAAATAGAGGGGCGTACTTTGCTACGGCACCTTCCATTTCATTGGTTAATACGTCAATTTAATTATTTGGTTTATTGCACTTACAAGTAAATTAGTAGTTTGGCCCAAAAACAGTCCGAGGCAATAGAAAACTGAAGAAGCCAGGAAGCACACGAGGGGTTTTACTCTTTCATTACCCTGAAGTGCGTTTCATACGCTCCGTCTGACTTTTTACAGAAGCAAAGGAAAGCGGCCCAGACCGGCAGTTAAAGGAAACTTTATGAGTTGGCAGCACCAGGAGCCTCCGTGGTCCATTAACGCTCCACAAAAACAGAGCAGAAGAACTCCTCCATTTCATTACGTTTGGTTTTTACCCTGATGCATTTTTAAGCACGAGTCGCTGTGATGATGTAAGAAACAGACACTGGAAATGGGACCTATGAGCTTTTAATATGTTAATGTAATTATCGTCGACCTTAAAAGACCCGGGACGGCTGTACAGCAGAGCAGATTATAACCCATTCACATCAGACTGCTGGGTCAAGTCGCTTCTGCTGATGTAACACTTTCAAGGAATATTTGAGGCACGAATGAAAACTCAGTCAGTGTGAGTCCATGAGGTCAGCCAATCATAAAACAATCCACTTCCAGTACAAAGAAGATCTTTTCGAGAAAGGTCTCGGTGGTTTTGTGTTCATGCAGTTGAAGTCAATAGGGCTCCGTGTTGTTTGGTTACCGACATTTGTCTTCCAAGACAGTCTTCTACAGGAGAAAGAAAGTCATACGAGGCCGAACGGGTGAAAACGGAGGAGTTACGCATGAAAGAATGTCGTACGAGGTCTGCGAGACCCGTGCACGAAGAGAAACTGCAGGACAGCTCTTTTCTTACGGTGGTTACTGCTGGAAAGACGTCGGCTCGTAAGCGAAGTCAAAGGTGCGACGCCCTCTGGTGTGACGAGAGCTGATGATTTATTCAATATGAGCCGCGTGTCAAAGGGGAAAGAGCTGAAAGAGCTGAAGATGCTGAAGGTTATAGCTGATCTCCGGAGACCGGATGGGGAACCTGAGCCCACCGCCAGAGCTGATGTTGAAACAGCTATTTTTGCCGCCCGCTCTCCCCGGGACGCCGCCATCCAGCTGAGGCGGAGCGCGGAGCTGTGCTGACGGTGACAGGTACAAGAACGTCTTTACTGCTAACGCAGCGCTGCACCTCTGATCTCCGAAGCTCGCGGAGGTCACTGTTCAACCAGACCTCTCACTTTGGAAAAAACAAGCGTGCGACCTCAATAAGGTCGACCTCAAAGGCTTTTTTGAATGCGCTGCTGCTAACTTTGTTGAATTCATTTGGCTCATTAAGCTCATGACTCAAACGTTGTGAAATGTGAAGGGAGTGTTTCAGATACTTCTTCTGACAGGTTCTGCTTCTACAGGCCTGATTTGGGGGTTGTGATGGAAGGCGCTTCAGAAAGCCGACACTAATACGGTTGACTGGTGAGCAGAAAGCCAACAGCGCTGTGGTAACCCGCCACAAAAGTGTTTGTAATTCCTCATGTCATCTCATCAGCTCTCATCAGGGCCACCGCCAGAAAATGCATCGCTTTCCTTTTTAGACCGTATTCAAAAGCAACAGGTGGTGGTCTGCATGCCCGCCAGTTTTTCCCTGGACGAAACACTCCAATGTGAATGCTGCGTTTATGCCCATTTTCATTTCGCTAAACCGAATGACGGTAAAACACAATTAGTAATGCGCGCCAAAGCGTAGCCCTTAAGTGGATGCAAAGTAGTAAGTCATGGTTCTTTCTTTAATTGTATCAAATTAGAATAATCTTTACTAAAAGCATAAAATACTGCTACCGTATTGTTTATTATATGAAATGGTCTGCATGCATCTGTATGTTTTACAAAGTGAACAGAATAGAGCTCAAATGCAGAATTATTTCATATTTTATAATATGCCGTTTCCAGAAAATGATTACAGTTCATATTGGAAAAAAATGATCTATATTTCCATTCCCTAACTTTATTTTTCAAAACCGTTCCTACAGCCATGTTGCTACAGAAAGACAATTTAAGTTCTGTCAAAATGTTGTTGTTTTTACAATGCTGGCAGATGTGGCATAATGAAGGGTTATTATCTCAGCGGTGTGAGTTTCTGCATCCCACCTGCACAGCCCTGAACACCTGGACCCCCATTAGATACTTACCAACACACGACCGGACAGAACTCTGACTCTCAAGTGTTTAGAGACAATGTACTGCATATACGTAAGATGTTTTTTGATATTTTTGTTTGCAAAAGTTGCGATTTGAGAAAGTATTGACAGAAGAACTCAATGCATTCTAGACTGTAAAGAAAAAACTCTAGACCATGAAGTCTAGACTATGAAGAACTAAAGAGAAAATCTAGACTATGAACTCTAAACTCGAGATTTTGAACAACTCTAGGTTATTCCCTGAACGCAGACTACAAAGAAAACCCCTGGACTCTGAAAACCTCAAGGCTGCAAAAAGCTCTAGACTATGAACAACTCTGGACTATGAAGAACATGAAGTTCGGTATGGAGGGACAAACAAATGCTAATCGCAGGAATCGCATCGCGTTTGGATAAGATGCGTGTAATGGGCATTCTAGACTATGAACTCTAAACTATTAACAACTCCGGACTATGAAAAACACTTTTGTAAAGAACTCTAGGCTATGAATTCTGGACTATGAAGAATTCAGGCAAATCCAGACAAACTGCACAAATATAACCTCTTTAATGTTTCGGTCGTTTCTCTTAGATGGCACGGAGATACAAGCAGATGAAAACGTGCTCTTCCTATGTGTTGACAGTCCTCGCCATTACGTCTTATTTTTCTCATGACAAACACGAGGACAAACAAATGACACATGAAACAGGAAATAATTGAAAACTGCATTAAGCCTCCAGAGATATGAAGTAAAAGAGCAACATCTGAGCAAATGACATTTTCCTGAGGTAGTGAAGAAAAACAACCGAAAGGTGTTTATTTATAAAGTAAAGCGGAAGAAACATTTGCTTGCTTATCAAAACTAAAATGTCAAGCATATTTTTCCCAGCGAAGGGTTGCGACCGCGTGAAGAAGGACGGAAGGAGACGCCCGCTGCTCAAGGAACATTTAAGACATCCATCAATCCAACGCACACTTACACACAGAGGAGCACGTGTACACAAGCCTGAGGAGACACATACCAACATCTCCGGCGGCTTACATTCCTACAGTCATCATTACACACGATCATGAGGTTTCGGAGACTAGTACATCTCATTTAAAACATTCAGCACACCGCCTTGAATAAAGACCTGATCGGGGCCTTTAACAGATTTTACTCTCCCTGTCGCTTCTCATTTCCATTATGCTATTAGAAACCTAACCTTTCACTTTACTTAAGAGCAAAATAAAATACCAAATAAACTGATTACATGATATTTTCCCCCAAATTTGATTTGAACACTTTTTTAAGTTATGACAGAGAGGAAGTAAACGTAACCTTCCACACCTTTAGAAAGAGAATGATTGTTTTTATGAAGCATTTATCTTTAAAATCATCTTTTGTTTTTAATCTCCCTCAATGACGAAACCTCTTTCAAATACCACACATGCCATGGGGATCAAGAAAACGTAAGGGCAATAAAACAGCAAAGCTCAATTTCCTATGGCCGAAAGCAAAAAAGACGTTAAATTTAAAGATGACGAAATCTTTAAGTGCAAGTCACTAAACAAGCCCTTATCTGAATCTGTTCTGGACTTCATATATTGTCCATGTACTTTCACAAAAAGTGAAGCCTGCAGCCTACGATGACTTTATGAAACAAATAAAAATGGTAACCACCGTTATAATGTCATCATTCTTAATTTCAATTCGTTTCAATACAACCTATAAATGAATAGCCATTAATAAAATACATTTAAAGGACAACAGTCGGCCGCACAACCATTTTTTAAAGCAACAAGCCACGACTCGTCTTTTACAACTATTGTGTGATTAAATAAAAAAACGATATCTGTAACGTCTTTGATTTAAATGAAACAAAACAATTACTTTAAAAAAAAAATCTCTGTTCAAAACTGGTACACTTACGATCATAATTCAATTAGTTGAGCTGTATGATTTTAAATTCAGCTCACGTAAAAATAAGTTCGTAAAGTAACCTGCATTTTTATGTTTCAAAGAGAGATGGCGATAAAGAGGGCAAAGAATTCTACACTATGAACTATTAACATGTAACGTCGACAAATCACAGCTCAAAAGCGACAGGACTGCAGCGGAGTGTCACTAATTGATGTAAATACAGATCGGACGAGACTAAGAAGCTGTGATTAATTCGTTTTGACAGATGTCACGAATCTCCAGAACCGACGAAGGAACATCGGCCACTAAAACGTTCCGGTTGTTTCCAAAAGGCACCCGGGACTGATTTTAATGTCTCTCCTCCTCCGTCACTTCGACCCATCCTAAGAACTCTGTAATTATATTTTTGTTTAATTAGGCGAGTCGCTCTCCAAGGATGAGTTGTTAAGTTATTACGTTGGCGGTGGCTTGTTAAGAAAAGGGTGAATCTGATGGTTATCACTGACGCAGTAGAAAGACGACACTACCAGATAAGATGCGACCTTGTTACTGCCGACAGGGCGACTCAAATTAGGGTTACATCGCGCTCAATTCCAAGACACAGAACACAAACAGACATACAGTAATAGCTGTTGGACTCAAGCTTCAGTGCATCGTTTTTAAGACCTCCAATAATCTGCAATTAAGCTGTCAACCCTGTTAAAAAATATAATTTTACGATTTACAAAAATTGCAGCTGCAGTAAATTATCTGAGGTCCTCTGATTATTAAAAATCTTTTTAAGCAAATTCACATTAACAGGGTGGTGTGGTAGTGAATATCGGCACAGCTGTGATAACCTGTGATTAAGAAATCAGCTGACACTTCATAAATCTGCACTGCGAGTGAGCGGCGGCTTCTAAAGCCGCATGCTAATTGAAATCGATTTTTTTCACTGAAATGTTGCAATGCATTCTGGGACTGCTTATACATGCATTATCGCCTCACAGCTTGGTCGAAATGAGTCCAACTTTTGCCAAGTTGATGTCAAATAGTTAGTGTTTTCATGAAATAAAGAAGTACAAAAACAAAATGCAACCAGTGCCCATGACATAGTAAACGTGAAAAGTCTGTAAAATAACACATGATGAAAATACTAACAAAAACTCAGTAAAGTGACAGTTTTTTTTTAATACGGTAAAAAATATTTAAAATTACACAAATAGGCCGCAAATTTACAAGATGGGTGTTAAATATCATGGACGTTGTAAAAATGCATTCTGTGACTGCTTCTCATTGAAGAATTGATGCATAATCGCCTCACAACTTGGTCAAAATGTGTTCTCATAAATGTAGGGTCAAACTTTTGCCAAGTTAATGTTAAATAGAAAAAATGTAATACGAACCATAAAATGGAATATTTACTTGTCTTGACAGCGTGATCATTTAATTGTTTTTTATGCATTCTAAAGATGAACCGGGCATATTATGAAACTGCCCCTCAAAAAATGCGAAGCCAAATATAGATTTGAATATTTTACATAAATAAATGAATAATAAGAAAATGAAAGAAGTTGTTAATGTTTTCATTAAAAAAATACAAATACTAAATCCAAGTTGTGGCCATGACATAGTATTTTTCATGTCTTGACAACTATTTAGCAGTTATTTCATGCACGACTGTCATTTTACTGAATTTTACGGACTTACTGTAAAAAAAATTGAAATACAGTAACAAAATGATTTAAAAATTACAGAAATAGGCCGCAAATTTACAAGATGCGTGTAAAATACTGTGAAAAACATGTCATTTTATGTTGCAAATGTTTTTATATTAAGGCATTTATCTGGCATCCCAGCTGCTCCAATATTACCGTTTTTAGGGAATTCTTTTAACAGTGCATGCAGAAGATCAGAAAGTGTCCCTTACAAAAAAATGTGAAGCCAAATCAAGATTTTCTTTCTCATATTTTTCTGTCTCCTTAATGCAAGGAATATTTCACACAATCACCACATTGAATGCTGGAAAAACATTAGTTATTGCTAAAACAAAATCAAGATTTTGAAATCAAATAAAGGGCTAAAGCATTTAAAATGTTAAACCTTCGCACCCAAGCATAGAAAAAAATTAATTTAACGTCCATTGCTGTGGGGACGCCAATATAGATATGACCATAACAGATATTTTTATAGTAGTCGTTCTTGATTGTCAGGTATAAACTCAAATTTGTCAGAAGACGTGCAATATGATATTATTATATTGTAAATCTGATATTGTTTATCAACGAGTAGCATGCTTGCAATTCAATAAAACCGAGCATTAGGTTACAACCTCCACACAGAAATTGGTTTAAATTCACAGTTGCTTTACAAGTGTTACTTCTGGACTTTGCTTAGAAGCCGCATCATTATGCCGCCTACCTTTTGGGACGGTCTTTGAATCAGCAGCGTGCTGATGATGCTGCCTGCGTAGACAGCTCACTGCATTCTGGTCAATGGAAGATGAGAAGTTGGCGGAGAGCGTAGGAGTGTTTGGAAAACAATCGCTTTTGCTGTTTGTTTAGTGCACATTCAACATGTATAAGGGTTACAGTATGTGAAGATGGAGTCTAGATGCCTGTAGAGGTCAGATCAGCGTCTCAAAGCAGCCCAATCTAAACATCTCGGTTCAATGAACAGATATGAATCTCGGACTTCTTAACCCATCACACGTCTTTCCCCTCCGCCGTTCTGCAGTCAACACATGCGGCGCATCAGGAGTGGAGACGGGTAACATCTTCTCTAATGGCTTTAGCGCTGGGGTGTAAACAGGCGTCAGCTGGATGGCATTGTGGTCTGCTGATTCAAGACTCATTTACTCGCATGAACCGGGATGTGGAGCGTGATTAATAATGAGTAGTCAGGATCTTATTAGAGCGAGTGGAACATATTGGTTATAGCTTTTTTAGTGCAGTAGTTAAAAATCACTCACTATAATTTCATATTAACAAACAGTGGTAAATAAGATCCGCTTCAAAACCACATGAGCAGCTTCTGACTGCAAAAGTTCACTCGACAGTGGTATGGCCTTATGAGATCCATTTTTTGGGGGGTCGAATTCCTCTGGAGCATCACATTTACAGAGAAACTAATCCCATAATGCACTGTGACAGGTTTAGTAAAAATCAAAGATGGGAAAGAAAGCACGAGAAATTTCTGTTCAAATTTCACCAAAAAATATAATCCCTGTTATCTTTTTCAAACGATTGTGAATCATTTATAAAAGGTACTATTTAATATTGTTACGTAAAAAGTACAAATCACATGTACAAAACTCACATGTTGTCATCTAGGGCTGTGCGATAATGACGAAAATGCGGTAGCAGGCTAAATAATGCGATACAACAATGGTTTAAGTTTATAAAATATATATATTTAAAAACTGAAAATGATAAAACTAACATACATATTTCACATTATTCCACACATCAGACCCAGTCTCTCTGCTATCTCCATCAACCTAAATCTTGACTATATAGACCACCTCGCAAGATGTAAACACTGGTCCAGAAACGCTTCCGGTTTCAGTTTTTATTTGTTTATTTTTGAATCTCATATACGTACTTAAAACTTAAAAGATATTTGATTGACATTTTTATTCTGTTAAAATGTTCTGATTTGCAGAGTTAAAAAACCAGGAAGTTCCTGAAACAGCGTTAGATCAGCGTCGTTTACGTGATCCAATGGGGTCTATACATAACTTTTAGAATCGTTAAAACTATTCAGTTATTGCAAACTATTGCGATATGCATGTTTGCACTCATTTCCATATATTGCACAGGCCTATTGTCATCATTTATTCACCCTCACGTGGTTGAAAACTTGTATATGACCCTTTCTTTAGTGGAACACAAGTGGATTTTGTATCCATACAATGGAAGTCATGGGTTTCAGTGTTGGTTATTTCTTCAAAATATCTTCTTTTGTGTTCTGCAGAAGAAAGTAAGTGGTACAAGCCTTACATTATTTTCAAGTTGAATATTTAATATATACTGCAGCCGAATGAGACGCCTGTGTATTTGCATACTTAAGCAGCCATCTGTCAATCAAACAGCGTGCAGGTACCAAACTGAAGGATCGTTCTTCTTTTTTATTGCAGCATCGTCATCTCAAGATCCCACCATGAATGAGAAAAGCTCAACCTTACACTGTTCGCGGTGTAGACAGCTCCATTTATTTTAATTACAGCAATGTGTTTTTACAGCGTTAATTTATTGTCCTGCGTCATTAATCGTGTGTTAATCGTCCCCTTCCCCACATACGATATATTCCATGCGATAATCTCCATATGCAGCACATGATGTACTATGTTCCGTCAGGGGTCAGTGGGACCGGCTGCTGATTTGAAGGTTCAATAAAAACTCTCGAGTTAACGATGAAATCATTTCCGGGACGTTTCTTGGGAGTCCCATCTCCCATATGTACGCGGTGACAAATCCTCCCGGGAGGTGTGGCGCTTGCAGGCTTATTATTCTTCTGTTGGAATGATTTACATCTTTGTTAAGATTAAGTGGAAGTACCGAACAGGTTTATAGGCAGATTGAAATATAAACGTGCTAAATGTAACTAGTGCAGCGAAACACTTTCAGCATAAGCATCACGTGCATGCGAACCACAAAGCATGGCGCCGCCTGTCAGGATGCCACCAGCATTTCCCAGTCTTAATTAAAAAGGAGAGAGAGAGACAAGAGCATTGGCTTTGTCAGGAAAGTGGAAAACCTGTTCTGTATACCAAACCAACAGATTTATTACAGATTTTACTCCCAACAGCCGAATAGAGCTTAAATTTAAGGTGACAGTTTGGCCAAAAACGAAAAATAAAAACATCACAGATGAGATCTCATTCAGTTGAGTCAGAAATCTGACAAATGTGTCTGTCATCGCAGTTTGAGAACAGATGTCAACAGTGTGTCAAACTGAGCTCCGGTTTGTCAAGTCTGCAATCAAACGTCATTATTAGTGAAGATCTCAATATGAACCCAAACATTTCTCATCAATTTTTTTTCGGATTCAACCATTTTTTTCAATAAGAGCAATAATAAATAATAAAGTTAATACTTGTGTGAACATCACCTCTTGCTGTTTACTTTATTCATCAATATCAAAGTACACATACATTTCAGTGTACGTGCCCTTTAAGATGTAGGCGACTGTTTCTTCAAGCGAAAGGTCGTAACCCCGCGAACGTGTCGATAGATTATCTCCCTGAAGTGTCGCTTGACGTAGCAACCGAGATATGAGTTGAGAAAGCTTGCAAGAGAACGGCTTGCACGCAACTCTTTTGCATTCAGAACACACTTCCCTCGCACTGCCACATGCTTTTAGGAATTCAAAGAACGGCCTGCATGCATTAAAGACAAGAGACACCAGTCACACTTTCTTACACACACACACAAAAGAATCAAATCTTTCCAAATCAGAGCGCTGGTACCTCTGCCACGACCGGCTGCAATCAAATTAACTTCAAGCTGACTGTCAAAGTCTCGGCAAAGCGCAATCATTTAGATTGTGTCCTCTATTCATCGTAAGAAAAGAGACATCGTCCATCATCCTTAAACCTCCACCAGCGAACCTGCGTGTGCGCTTTGCTAAACCTACGTGAGATGCGAACACGGATCAAAGTGACCACAAATGATTTGTTTTTTTATTTGCGTTAAATAAAAAAGTTTTTAGTTTTATTCAACAAACTCGGCCCGCATCAAAGGCGCCACGACAAGCTAGCAAAACATTTGATGAATTGGCCGTCGGACTGCCAGAAGAGATGTGCCGCTGATAACGTTAACAAGCTCACCTCATTCCATGTGCCAGTCACATGCAGGGGCGAACCCATTTCCAACACCGTTGCGTTGCATTAAACAGTTGGTTAGCGTGCTGTTCTGACACGCCGCAGATGATGGACATTTGCCGCGTTTCCCATTAATTTTGGCTCCCGTCATCCTTATGTGTGTAATGCAGCTGGACTTGAAGGCTAGACATGCGGAATACATTATCCATCACACGCAGGTGGGAGTGCCGGGAGAAAACCTGCGCTCGGCTCTGGTTCTCCCGCCGATCGATGTTTTACAAATTGGCACTTTGTCTGTGATCAAACACAACACTCTCGCAACGGTGGCGACCTGGTTTACATGTTCCACCTGCGGTTGAAGCACAAAGGTGTGAAAGACTCTGGAATGGTGACCAAGCGCTGATAGCACGCATACATCTGGAAGACGACTGATGCATTTTATTGTTTGCTGTTCTGCGATACGTATCGGAGACGTTTCCTATCAGATGTTTATGATTTAGAATGCATGTTAAACTGCTTTTTCTACGACGTCGAATCAGATGTCTTTAAACCGCATGTTTGCGCTGTGTTAAGAGTACACGGATAGTTTACAAGTGCATTTCTATGTCTGTACTTCAACAATACTACAAGTGAGGTGTGCTAGTACGGAGCTAGTTTACTCGTTCAATACTTGTAGCACATTTTGTACTTTATCAAAGTATACTCTTAGTAAGCTAATAGTTTAGTAGTTTTTATACTGCAAGTATACTTGTGTGTTTTACTTAACATCATACTTACAGTTTGCTATTCATTTATTTTACACGTTGTCCTCTGCAAAACGCAGATAAGATATTTGAAAGAACATTGATAACCAAACAACACTGACCTCTTATTACTTCCACGGTGTGAACACAAAACCAAAGTGACATTTCTCAAAATATCTTCTTTTGCGTTCCACTAGAGAGAGTCATATATGGGGTTTAGGCTGAATAAATGATGACAGAATTATTTATTTGGGGTGAACTACAGTTTGCGTATACTACTATGTTCCTATTAGGGTAATAAGTTTTTATACTTGACGTTTTCCTTTATGATGGAGCATGAAAGTCTCTCCCAGCAGTGACAAAAAGATTCAGTTCTCTTCCCCCTCCGTTGCCTGTAAATCTTCTCCAATCACTGTGAAGCGGACGTGAACGGATGACTGCTGTCAGAACCGATGCACATTACCGACAGCGAGTGGTTCGGACAGGTAAACACCCCCTTCAGACATGAAGGCAGGTGACAGTGCCGACAAGCACAGCGGAGGAATGTTTGTGAGCTCGGGCTGAGCCACAAGTCAAATCTGCATTCTGATTGAAGCCATCATCATGCTGCGTGTTGTCGGCTGACCACGCACCAGCACTTGTGCGCTCCCCCGGGGTGAATCTGGATGAAAGAAGCATGCTTCTCTACATGCGCGCTTGCCATCTCATTCTTCCACACTTTATCTTACATTTCCATCTATTTGTTTCTCGATTCTCCACTGATGTCTTCTGACATTTGTAAAGGGCCGTGGCCACGAACTGCCAAACGGTGAAACAACATATAATCTTATTTACGGGTCTTTTTGTCTCATGTTATATAAGGTGATGTCTTTTTTAATCTCCCTAAATCACGACTACGTCTCACACTTGTGCACGAAAATTAAGCTGACATTTGTCATTCTGATGTTTTAACGTGCTGGCTGAGTGAAGTGCCTTTTTTGGAGTGGGTGGATGGTTTCCAAAAAATCTGCAAAAGCACAGAATGATTTGTAGTTTATTTTAAGCGCAGATCCTTCAGTAGCGTTGAAGATCGTAAATGAGAGCGACAGCCGTTATCTCCCACCAGTGCTGAGAAACAGATGCTACAAGTGTGATTGAATTACTTCCAGACTACAATTCAAGATTAAGAATGATGTAAAGTGGCCGGGCCGTTGTAGGTTTGCGGACGCATAAGTTGGCCAGAGAAAAATATTTGACATGTCAGTCAGATGATATCATCATATGCAAGTGGGCAGATATTGGGCGCAATAAGCTCCAGTATACATTTAGGCAGAGGTCTGACTACACAATACTAGCCAAAAGATGACATGAAGAATAAAACGGCAGAGTGACATTTGTAAAGATGTTAACGTCTTCACAGATTCTCAGGATGTCTTTTAGCTCACGCGCCCTGCGGACTTTCCAGTGCCTTTGCAGATTCGACAGGCTTTGTGTTCATTTTGTGATCTTTTTCTCTCCCCAAACCTTACAATTCAGGTTGGAGAAAAAATGTACTGTGTGTACCAGAGGGTGGTTTACTGCGAAAGTGGTTTTCTGTGCAAAAGCATTGAAGCGATGCTGCGGCATCCATACATGCGTTCATGAACTCATAGTGAGCGCTTAATAGCTCTAGAAACTCTTGACTGGCACGTCTGAAGGTTAATGCTTTAAACAATATTCAACTTCTCACACTTCGTTGTTACGTGGCGAAAAGCGTTCACAGTTATGCCCAGAAGTGCCCGCTCACCGATTCATGTCTGTTCTCTGTTGACGGCATGGGCATGTGTACAATTTAATAGCTTGATAGAGATGATTGCATCTGATAGAGCGTTATTGCTTCTCCCGGGGCCGATAAGTGCACTGGCGGTTTGCGACATGGACTTCCAGAACGAGCGCTAATAGCTATTCATGCTAAATTAACGTTTGCTCCTCGAGATGAATCTGACAGTAAAACTCTGGAGTATATTCAAATACAGCAATGACACTTTACCCTGCAAAAACAGACTCCTACAGTACAGTCAACAGGTCACAAACACACTGCAAAGGTTCAGAAGCGAATCCCATAAATGTGCGTTCAGAGTGTGTATGGAATACAGCACTCACTCCAGAAATGACATTTAACAAAGTGATAACTGTAGCAACACTCCATCATGTATCGGGAAATAACTTAACAAGTTTGAAGCCGATTTTTTTTATTAAAGAAATATTCGAATTGGCAGATTTATATCACCTAGAGTTTTATAGTGGTATAAGCAACACTGGTCTTATTTTAATCACATCAAAGTACTGTACCGTGAGAGCGATTCTAGATATCATAAGTTCTCGCGGCGACGCAAGTCGTTAATTTTAGTATACGTAATATCTTAGTATACGTTCATTTTAACATACGTAATATCCTAATATACTTGAACTTTACTCAAGTATTCAATTTACTTATACCAAGTTATATATAAGTTGATGTGTGTACTAGTAGTATATTTGCTAGTGTACTATTTCAATACTAAAGACAAAACTGGCCCACTTTTTAGTGTGACAGTAGTTAAAAAATTAGTTTTTCATTTTGACTGCAACTATACTACAAGTAAACTTTATAGGTATACTGATTTAATATCAATACTAGATCAAATCTTTGTTGCACGTTTATTAATAAGCATCACGTTTTTGTATGTGTCCTCTCAGTAAACTATACTAGTTTAAAAAGTACTCTTTATACCGCAAGTATGCTTGTACGTATTCTTTAAGTAAACTTAATATTATACTTAAATTAAAAAAAAATATATATATATATCCATCCATTTAGTTGGACTTGAAGTAAATTTCCATGATCGCTGTGTACGAAGAAGATCAGCTTCAGTTCACCACGTTGTATTTACTCTATACTAGTTCACCCCTAACCTGAAGTATGTACATCTATGTGAAAAAAGTATTGAATAGGCTACTCAATAAAAATAGTAAAACAACTACAAGCAAAGTACTCCATTACACTTTTAAATATATGTCCATCAAAAGATTGAGAACAAGTATGGGACAAATCAACTTTTCTGTCAATAGAAGTCAAGTATGCAGCGATGTCCGAATCGACATGCTAGAAAGTCAGCAAGGCCACACACATAAGAATCTGAGCTTAGTCAGGTGATCCGATCGCTGCCGCAGGTGTGCCGGCAAAAATGCCATTTCATCCTCGGACAAAAGCGGTGAAAACAGAAGAAATAATCAGGTAGCACTTTTCAACCCCAATCAGGCCTTTTCACGTCCTAATCAGTTCGGCATTAAAGCACCTTAATTGTCCATCGCGTTCGCACAAAAGCAACTAAATGTACTCGGCGAGCGCACCCGAACATCCATTCAAACCAGCTGTAAGCGTTGCGGATTTAATTGCAATAATCCTCCGTTGCCGAGCCTGAACATCCCATTCTCAAGGTTATTTTATTAGGTGCGCTTAAGAGCAGTGAATTATTATAGAGGTCTGTATTTTAGTGCTGACCTAGAAGAATTTCATATCATTTTTTTTCTACTGTGACCCAAAAGGTCTGATTATGAAAAGAGGACATGGGTGCCGGACGAAGAGAGCTGGTCATGGAATTTGATTAAAGAACGCGATGCATTTTCTCAGTTTTTATCGAGCCAAGAATTTCTTCATCGGCACACATCGCTTTTGATGGAGAGAAGGTTTCTGAGCCATTGGAAGGAGGCGGCATGTTGTAAATAAGAACACAATGGAGGCAAGACAAGGGGTAATATGAAAGGAAACAAAGCTCGATAAGATGTCTCAACCCTTCAATGATTTTCTATGTGAGCCATTGTTTTCGCCGAGCGAAGGGGAAAAGCCGAGTGTCGTGAATGTGGAGTTGAGTCAACGGGTCTAATTGATCGAGCAGTGTTTTAGACTGTCGGTTATTCACGCTCTCTCTTATTGACCGTTCTCAAGAACATGGAAGGAAGACACAAGCAACGCATCACTACGCTTGGTTTCTGGCTCCTGAGAAACGCACATGAGGAAGAGAGAATAGCATCATTGGAGTTTGGCTCTTCCCTGTTGGCTTAAAGTCTTCTGGGAAGGTTCAGCACTAGACAATGAAACATGTGGCAAGGCTGTAGAGATTTACTCCATTCAGACGCAAGAGCATGAGTGGGGTCTGTAGGGGATTTACAGTAAAAGACCCGTAGACCAGTTATGATGAATGAAGAAAATTTACTGAAGAAAAAAGTTCTTGGTTTTGCCAGCAGAAGTCAGCTTCAGCACTCTCCAGGAGTTGCACAGGCCGACCTGCCTTGCATCCAAAATGCCGTAGTATTTAAGCTGACAGAGTCAACTAACTACGTCATTACGTGGGTAAATCAAGCTCACGTGTTTGGTTATCAATAGATAAACAAGAACACAAAGCTCTCAAACACTTCTGGAGGCATGAGACAGGACATATAGTCCTATAGATTATCAAAGATGATCTCATATGTTCTCACTTACCTAAAAACAAAACAATTACACAAACTCCTCAAGGGTGCAATAACCAATCACATGATGATAAGAAGTCCCTTTCAACAGTAACACTGACCTAGGAAGCATTCATTAGAGACTTGAATCCTGAATTATTCTCTACTCTCTGTAGTTTATATCATGGTCAGAAAAGGTCGGTGTTAATCATGCTTGAATCATCCATTTAAAATAAGATGATGCTGAATAATATTGGATTAATATTTGTCAAAACCACTCAAAAGTTTTTATATTTTAAGTAAGTTAAAGCCACGGCACCGGTCCCTTCAGGTCAGGTACCGGTGCCTGGGACTCGTTCGGCGTTACGATTCATTACAAAGCTGATCAACGGGGTTCAGGTCTGGGCTTTGTGCTTTCAGTTAACTTTCTGTATGAACCCTGCTTAGTGCACGCCACGGGGCATTGTGATGCTGGAAAAGAAAAGTGATCTTTCACAAAACTGTTGCAACAAAGTTGAAAGCACAAAATTCTACAGTTTTAGGCCGTGTACACACTTGACTTCTTTTTTGCAGTTACTCTTTAACATTAGTCTTAGACATTAGTATTGTAGCTTTTAGATATGTGATTGGTTATTGCAAAGACGCTCTCTGTTTATTATTCAAATGGACTTTCCGTTACGCTGCCTATGAAGCGTGTCTCTCGAAGCTGCCTTCGTGCACAAATGCTATCCTTGAACATTGCCTGCTGCTATTTGTAACCACAACACAACGTATTTTTTCGCCATTCTCAACCTTTTCTTGTCACAAAAAAGAAGTCAAGTTAGGACACGGCTCAAGACTGCTAATGGCTAATGTCAGCGTGGTAGTGGGGGAGGGTTTTTGTCTTTGTTTTACATTATAAAATGTCTAAAAATTCTTCAATAATGACACGTTTACAAGAAGCTTTATTAAGTCTCGTTTTCTAAAAAACAATATAAAAATTAGAAGTTGCTTAAAACAAGAAAAAATATCTGCCAATGGAGCAACTTAAATTAAGTACTAAACATATTTTGTCAGAAATGTATCCCATATTAAAGTCTTGGAACATTTTACTTATTATAAAATGTTGCATTTTTTATGATACTTTTATTATAATTTGTGTTTGTCTTATCGGTTTATTTTTAACTCCTGTGTCTTACAGAAAAAAATTAATAATGAGTTGGAATGTCATATAATGGAGATTGTCTGAACTATTACTTTAGTCATGCATATTCTCTTATAATTACATTTTCGCTTATTATTTTTGTTATGAATAATCAAATCGAGTAATAATCCAAAGTATCAAAATGAAACACAATTATCTAATGAGATGGCGTACCCATTAAGTATTTAATTTACTGGACTGTCCAAACATAAAAACACAAAGTCATGCAAAACTACACGCAATTTTTTTTAACTATGTTTTAACGTAGAACTTTACCGAGACAAAATTCCTCATTGTCTGATCGCTTTTGCTCATACCACAAACCCGACCAATGTGTATTTTTTCATATTCTGCAATTTAAAGGGACAGTTCACCCAAAAATGAAAATTCTGCCATCGTTTACTTACCCTCAGATAGTTTCAAACCTGTACAGATTTCTTTGTTCTGCTGAACACAAAGAAAGATATTTTAAAGAATGCCAGCAACCAAACAGAGTTCATCCCCAGTTGACTCCCATAGTATTTATTTCCCTACTATGACAGTAAATGGGGGATAAGATCTGTTTGGTTACTGACATCCTTCACCACTTAGCCTCCATCACCATTCATTGTCATTGTATAGAAAGAGTCACGTTCTTCAAACGATCTCCTGTTTTTCTCCATGAAGAAGGTGTATATGCATTTACCACAACATGATGTTCTTCATTTTTGGGTGAGCAATCCCTTGAAGTCGAAACAGAATAATGTTAATTGTTTTGCAAGCATTCCTATTCCAAGGGAGTTAGCTGTTGCCTTTGCACCAGCTATAGTTGATCTTTTTATTAGACAAAGAAAAAGATTCCCCGCCACGTGCTGTGCCGATAAATGAGCTTGCGTGTTGTTTCCTCTGCTGACGGAGGCTATTTGCATAGCATATTCATTCCCTGACGCCAACATTTTTGACAGGGCTATTTGTGTCCCTTTCACATTGAGCCTCATACATATAATTACTTATTTGTGCGGCCTGACGTCTTGTTATTAACTGCATCGGCTACAGGGAAGAACTTTCCATACTGGAGAGGCCAGAAATGGGCCAATGTTTTGCACTTTTCTTGTCCTCTCCTCACTCGCAGAGAATTGGTTTCGGTCGTCTGTGAAGATCTTCACTGAAAGAGTCAAAGCCGTTTTCATATTGCCAGTACAAATCAGGACCAATGTGGACATTCTCTCTACCGTCACTGCTGGGATGGAAAGAGCTTTGTGTTCGGAGGCCAAGGAAAGTCTTAACACGTCAGCATAATGCGATAATAAAACATACTGGGGTTATTAGCGTTCCTGTAGCGTCAGAACTAGCGACGTGATGCTAATTGAAAACTTGTTCTGTACGTTTCTTGGTCAACCACACAGAAAGAGCGAGAGTACAGGTGTCCGTGGTAAACAACACGCTAAAGATGGAGAAGCATGCACAGAGCCGTTTCCTAGTATATTTGAAGAACGTTTCATGACCTCCCAGCGGTCTGCAGAGGCGCAGTCGAAGACGGCCAGTGCTCTGACCCAAATAAGTGTTCCGCCGTTTTAGGGAAAAACTTGACATTAGCATCTCTCTTCCCCCATCTGCCGTTTAAAGGTTCAATTGCTCACTTTGATTTATACGCGCTGTCCCGCTGCTCGGCATGCAAACCGCTACACGGGTAATAGTCTGGTCAGTGGGACCTGGGGTCACAACAAATGAGCGCGACACACACCAACATGAGCACACTCGAATGCAAACTCATCAATCCACAATTTGTCTCCGTCTCTGGCACCGATGGCTTTCCAAATTAGATGGCCGTAAATTCGTAACGAGCAACATTTTTCTTGGTAAGACTCTCTGTCACGCGCTCACTTATTCCAAATTTATAAGAGCTCTTTCTAATTGGGTCACGGCAGAGCAGCGACTCGGAGCAGGTAGAACGGCTTTTAACATGCAACCGCCACACGGAGGCCAATTATGAGCCGACACTAATTATAAAATGTAGGTAATGAGGGAGCAGGGGCGCGGGCATCGAAAGCAGCGAAGTGTGCGAATGTGTGTGCGCCTCTGTGTATGCAAATGCATAGTTGTTGTGTTCGGAGAGAAGGAGCAAACTCTCGTCTTTGATGTTCGCACATACCAATTTTTAAAAAGCAAGCTCTACAAAGTACCTCGTGTCCCTGATCAGGCATTCCAGAGCTAGAAAGCAGTCATAACAACAACACGAGCTATGAGAAACTCCAGTCGGGCTTTTTGGACCTGGCTTTGCATTGCTGTCATGTTTACTGGCTGCAGCATTCCGCTCCTCTGGCGAGTTCCCATGCGAAGGGTCTCAGAACCCATGCGGTCCACTCCGCATCTCCACGTCTTTATTGAAAACATTACAGAAGTTTAAGCACCAGCCAGACTAGACTCCACTCGTGTGCAAGAAAAACCAAACTAATGATCCTCAGCTGACAGCGCAAATGTCAAAACACGCATGTGGCCATTCCGCTGAAAACGTCAAGCTCTGGTGATCCAGACGAAAGATGTGGTAGGAGGCAGTGGCAGGCGACTGTAAATGAGATTTGACCGATAAAGAATGCAGCCCAAATCAATACCACATTTGCAGCCACTGAAAAACACTCCTGAGTGAAAATATTTTAAATTAGATCTGTCACATCCAAGCAGTGCCAACGGCAATAAAGCCTTCTATAACATTATGATTTTCACGCAATGCGTGGACGATCGTCGCAATGAACTTGCAATAAGCGCTCGGCGATCGAAGCTGTAGTTTGGCTCTGCGAAATGTATGGTCTGTAACCAATACGCATTCCACTGCACGAATGTGCCTAGCACCACACGAAACTAAATACAATGCAATCTTTACAAGCAGAAGACCTTTCTTACAAAATCTAAACCGAAAACAATCAATTCGACCAACGAAACCTCAGTCGATGCCACACTGGAGCTGAATATGGTAAATTAGGTCAGCCACATCCAAGCGGTGCCAACGCCAACATCTACTAGGTCATGACTTCCTGGCAACGCTTTCCAGTAAATGCCAAGAACGACGCTCCAATGATTAATAGTTGTGTTTTAATGCTACAAAAGAGAGGTGGATTGATTTTTTCACTTGGTGTATATTATTACCCTCTGCATTTCCTATTCATACACTAAACTTAGCAAGCAGACATCTATTATCACAGTATCACGGCCTCTGCAAGGGCATTCGATTTTCATGAAGACCGATTGGCTTGTTGACGTGCATTTATAGCATCTTATCCTCAACGGTATGTCGCCTACAGTCTGGTTTATGGATCTCTGGATATAACGTTTCAACAACGCATTTATTATTAGGCACCACTCGTTTCAAATTTCGCTCTGGAATCTTCAATCTCAAGCTTTTGTCATCTTAGAACAGTGTTTCGAGCCCTCTGACCGCCCCCCTCCCAGAATATTTTGGATGTCTCTCTCTATGAAACACCTTTTTATCTCACCAGCCCCTTTCTAGACTTTTAGTTAGTGCGTTATTTGGCCTCCCTAACAAGCCGATGAGTTGAATCAGGTGTTTTATATAGGGAGATATCTAAACTATTCTGGGAGGGTCCCCCGAGGGCTGGAGTCCTTCGAACACATGTTGCAAGACAAGCGTCATGTTTCTTCCTCATATCTATCCACCCTGTCTGCACACCCGTGCCATCTACATCTCCATCTCCATGCAGGTGCTTGTTCTAGGCTCTGTATCTTCTCTCCATCTATACACTCCTCCCTCTACCGCTTGTTTCAGGCGTTATCTATGCCAGTGCCAACCTGAAACATAGGCTTCTCCAATCAAAGATCACACACATAAAATATATAAAATGAGAACATTTGGATTGTCTTGTGTGTAGATTTGTGTTACTTAGACATTGCATTCAGTTCATTTTGTATCAATAAATGCCTGCCTTCCAATTCTAATAATGTTCTTTGATCTCTGACGAACTAACAAACGCAATACCGATTTACTCAGGTGAGCATGAGGCGTTGACCAGTTCTCCTTTATAAAACAGCGACCGCAGTAACATGATTTTTTATAATAAACTTCATAACATTTCACAACGAAACATAACATGTTGATGACAAATATTTTATTTGTGATAACGTTCACCAACAAACAATGCACATTGATGCAAGGAACAAGCAATATTTAAGATAAGATCTGATGTTGACTTTAAAGCTAGCATAGCCTAACTGTGGTGGATGCTCAAGGCTAAAAGTGACACATTCGTTGGTGTTATGCTCTTTATTCAGGCCTGTGGGCCGACCTTGATTAAAGGGAATTCTATTTGCAATTGTGGGTGAGGAACATAGAAGCGAGATGAAAGGTTTAAAAATAACAGGACTCGCAAAATAATGCAACACTGGCACCATAAACACAGGTGTGAGATGTTAACGTACGTGTATTCACATTTGTGAATGACAGACTTGCGTTTTTAATATCGCAGGACGAGTGCGTGTTTACTTGAGTAGCGGGTGGTCTATGAAGCATTCTGCTGGTTTGGGGGTTTGAAGCACAGCCATAGAGTCAAAATTAGACCCTGAAGCAGCCACAAAGTGCAGGGTTGATCCTTCCTTAAAGCTACGCAAATCTTACCAACCCCAGGAAAAGAAGGTTAAATATCAAAGCCCGTGTCTGGCCACATGGAAAGAGAAAAGTGCTCCGAGAGCAGATCCACTCAAGCAGGAGGGGCTTTATCAACTTCAGTTAAACAAATATACTCAAGAGTTTACAGTTCAAATGGTTTGGTTAAGGATGTGGAACAATATTTCTAAAGCGATAACTGAAACATTTACCTACATGAGATGCAATGATGTTATTGGTATTAAAGAGCAGGTTTATCTATTGCGAATACACATTTGTGCTGGGCAAGAAGACTAGTTCAGTGGAAGAGACATTTTACCTCAGAGACTCAGAACACACACACGCATTGACTTTACAGAAACATATTTTAGTTTCTTACACAACACAGTGTCCAGACAGCAGATTTGTCGAATAAGTAACAAATCTCAAACTCGATCTTAGGTCAATGTTTAAAGTCAACAGTGAACAAAGACGGCCAACCTTCTGAAAACCTTAAAAACATGTTTAACCTGAGGAGGCCAAACTAAATATTACAAACCGTTCCATTTTCCATAAAGTTGGCATAAGGTTTATAGTCGTTGCTTGAAATGAAGAGAATTCTGCATTAACAATGCATCAAAAATGTTTAATAGGGCTTCACTTGGCTAGCTTATGACCAAATGTTGGTGTTATCATTATGGATATAGTTCTATATACCACAACTAATTGTTCAACCATTTAGGTAACAGGCTTGAATGATTGAGCCCAGTGGATGCAGTCACATTGGTGTTAAAACTGTCAACCTGTAATGCTTTTTGTCATGTTATAAAAAGGATCAAAATTAGCTTTTGCAAAGTAAACGGAGGTGCGAAGAAAAGAGAGGCAAAGACGAAAGAGAAAGGATGTGTGAGGGTACGGTGGAGATGGTGCAGTGAGTTTCCCTGCAGAATTCACACTGAACAAAAGAACTGGGAAGGCATTACAGTAACACACACACTCGCAGACACCCACGGTCATGTTCACTACTGATTACACCATTGTAGCAAATTCATTAGCGTCAATCATTCCTCCGGCCCTCCACAGGGGCTATTGTTGCACCTGTAGACTGCCAATTATGAGCTGGAAGACCGACGGCGTTTCAGCCATCTCCACCGCTGAGAGAGGCAACGAAGAAAGAAAAGAGTCGCCGCGATGCCTCGATCAAGACAAATCATTTCCGGTAATTACCGCAACCCGGTGGAACTCCATAGCGGCTAATTGTCCTGGTTGGGAACACGGGCTCATTTCGAAACAGCTCCGGTGATGAGCAAGAGATACAATTACCCTTTCTGAAAAAAAAAGGGGAAACAAGAAAAATATTGCATTGGCTTGATTTAATGTTGGGCTTCGCTTTGTAACCGACATGCTAGCGAATGAACAAAACAAACCAGCAGGTAGTTCTTTTGAAACAAAGTGTCTGCAAACTAAAACGGGTTACTATAGATCATATAGAAGGATACACGTAAACATTGCACTATAGTTACCAATAGTGGTTGAGCCGAGTTCATCTTCACGGACACAACAGTGGTCCTCCACGGGTTTAGTCGCGATACAATTACGCATTTGGCAGACGCTGTTATCCAAAGCGACTTGCATTGCATTATCCTATACATTTGTTTCTAAGTATTTGTAATCCCCTGGGATCGAACCCACAACCTTGGCGGTGTTAGCGCCTTGCTCTTACCACGGAGCTACAGGAAAGCAATACACGTGGACACCACTAAAATATGTTTTTTCAGCGTGTGAATGCAGTTAACGTCGCCAACTTGGGTGAAAAACGCAAGTGCTAACATCTTCGTCTCCAGACTCGTGTTGCCCGTGCAGTCATTAAATGTGCAAAAACAGTCACGTCCCGCTTCACAAAAAGAGTGTCTGGTAAGCAAACCTGTGAAATGAATCTTAGATGTCCACAGCACTGTGTTTTTGCCAACACAATGACATGCAGCAGCTTCACAGGTACACAGAGGAGTTTTTCTCCTGCCATCACAGTGTAGATGAAGCACATAAGAAGATTCATGACTGGCTGACACAGACGTGCGTGGTTGGATGGCGGCACGTTAATTACACAATCCCCTACTAAATAAGCGGCTAATTTAATTATGATTTCAGACGCAATCAAGGCGTTCAAATGAGTGTTAAAATCCATCAGTTTTCTGTTCTGCTTATTCAACTTAGGCCTGCAAGAAAATGCTGGAGTCTATTTCATCATGTGTCATGAGGGAGGCGGAGAAGCCCTCCTCCTGATGGGCGGCTAGTTCATTGAAGGACCAACACACGTACACGCACACCTACAGGCAATTTAGAGTCTCCAATTCACCTGACCTACATGTCTGCGATCTGTAGACCGGGTTGCCAGGTCTGCTAACAAACCAGCCCAATGGCCAAAAACTAGTCCAAACTTACCTTCAAATTGAATGCTGATGAACAAAACCCATGGAATAAAAACTATCCGCAAACAGTTTAAAACAATTCTGCGGGAAAACCATAAACTTGGCAACCCAAGGTAATCAGTTTTCCTCCAAATCAGTCTGTCTTTCTATATTGCTGCAGGCTTGGTTGCATAAATCCTAATTAATAAAAAACGATACGATGGCTTTGTGAAATATTAAGCCATGATTTGTCATTGACATTGAGTAAGGGCAAGTCAGACAGAAATATTTGAAATTTGGAGGGTGTTGACATTGGACTGGCACAACTGCAGTGCGAAAGGTTGAATTCCAGTGTAATGCGGACGCAAGGGTCCTCCTACCATTTACCCAGCGATTTTTACATTCTTCCTTTGCCAAGGAACCGAAACCGGGCGGTAAGCCAGAAAACGAAGCAGGCGGTTTGTCGAAAAGTAATTTGGTCAGCTGAACAAACATGTCGGATGCATCAGATTTGTTACATAAAAGAAAGAAAGGGTATTAGAAAACAGTCCTGATATGTATAGTTCATCCAAAAAATGAAAATGATCTGCATTTGCACAACTGCATTTGTAGATGCTACTTGGTCGTAAACATTGACATGGAGACATAACAAAACTGTCTTAAAAGCTATATATATTTCGGAAAATCCCTAAAGATTTGTATTCTTTTCCGACAGGTTCCAGTGACTGCTTTTTAGAGCAGGTAACACTTCAAAACAGATCATTCCCTCACAAGGACACGTCCAATGCAGTCCTCTGAAAAGCCGGCGCTGTGTATCATGGCAGGATTCGGCAGGGATTTACACAGCCAGATGTGAGTACTGATCTGCAGCTGTGACGCCACCAAGCCTTTGAACCGTCAGCGGCACCTGCTGCTGTGAGCCGTGTGTAAGGATTTAAGACGGACTATTGACTTGACCCGCCGGTCACTCGAACCAACCGTTTGACAACATCAGTCAGTAAACTACAGAATCGGGGACTTTTAAGTGGATGGTGCGGATGAACTGAATCTACAGCTGCACCAAAATGCATTAAGACACTTAAAGCCACAATTAAAAATCTCTGGGTTGCCAAGTCTGCAACAAAACCAGACCAAAGATTTTGTGGTGTACCAAAGTTGAATTGTTTTAAACTCTGACCTTTGTAAATCAAAGATCCATTTGGGGAAATGAATCAAACTTAATTTCTCTGCAATACTGCAAACTCTGCTTACTCTGACTTTTTTTAAATAGCATGCATAAAATGTCCTTAATACATGGCAGGTATCAATGAAAAGGAAATCACTTGTCGCTGTGACAGCTCTAGAGACCTTATAAACTGCAAAAAAATAAAAATACTAATCAAAAACAGTCCATGCCTGAGAATGATTCCATGTGTTCAGGTTGGCTGAAAATGGATTTTGTTGGCCGGGGGTTTTGGAAAGAAACTGTGTGGCTGAATGGATGGAGATGCTCCAATTCAGTGGCCAAGTCTGGCAGAGGCCAAACGGCTGTAACTGTTTACAGCACCTTTTAATATGATTAATATTTGTTTATAACTTATTAAAAGCAGAAGCCAGAGAGTTTGACATCATATGTAGCTGCAGAGCCTGAAACACTAAATCAAGTTTCAATATCTTCCTTGTATTGTAAATGTCTTTTGATTTAAGAATGTTTAGACGCAGATTTAGCGCAATGTGCACTTGATCAGTCCACATGCTTCCAAGAATCGAGCCCACGACCTTGACTTTGGTAGAACTATCATTTAAAAACCCATATTAGAAATTAATGTATACAAAGACTGTAGTGTGTACATGCACACCACGAAATCTGTTCAATAGATGAAGCTGAAGGACATTACGAACACCGTACTGACGAAGAAGCACACACACGTTACGGTATTCCTGTTGTTGTATAAATATCACCATCCTTCACATAAGCTTTTGTGTTTGGGTAAGGACATTTTTTCCAAGGGTAGTACAGAAACCCTGTATTTTTCTATTCAAAACAGCACAACCTCTTTCTCTCATACCCTTTTAATCTGTAAATTACCTTAAATAACATCAGATCATCTTATTAAAAACACCGTGAAAAGGAAATAGCCTTCAAATGGAACACCTTTTAACAAAAGGAGAAAATTATTCAATTAACGGACATTAAAGATTTGCAAATCTGTCATTGTCCCTGTTGACCTCCTAAATGAGGTAACGGTTTACGCGCCTCGCTAACTTTTCTCACTTGAATTGCTGTGTCGGTTCTAAACCCCTCTAGTTTAATGTTATTTTATAAGATTTCATGAATAATTGCACATTGACCTCATTGCAAATTCAATAGGCGAAAGGGTCGGCTGTTGGATTTTAAACAAAGGTTGTACGAACTGCATAATTCGTATCTGTAGCAAGGTTCATTAAAATGAAGGAAGGAGGCGGGAACCGGCAAACGTTTAAACATTTAATTACAAAATAAACAACGTAAATAAACAGCCGGCAGCCCCTCGCGGACGACTGCCGGCGAATCACACCATACATAAACATAAAACAACTTAACATATGTCCGGGCCCGGTCCTCTCTTAGTGACGGTCCGGTCGCTCGTTCTCTTATGTGCTCCCGATCTCCTACGTGATTCGAGACCGGTTGTGCGCACAGCTGGCGCTCTTTAACAATTACTCATCGCCCCGCCTACTCCACTACAGTATCTTCGAAGAGTATTTAGTTTGATCACATTTATAAATATACATATATAGATACACCTGTTAGATTACTTCTGAAATCCTACGCCGTGTGCGGGGGGAGGGGTAGGCTGAACTACATTTACATTTAGTCATTTGGCAGACGCTTTTATCCAAAGCGACTAACAGATGGGGTAAAAAATCGAAGCAGTTCGGACAACGTAAGTTCAACAAAAAGCATAAGTGCAATCAATAAAACTGCAGAATCTGCAGATCTTGTTGCCGCGGGCAGATCGTTCCACATAAGTGGAACCGATCCAGAGAAGGTTCGTGAGATAGATTTTTTACTTTTTTGGGATGGCACCACAAGATGTCCCAACTAAAGCACGTGCGCACCCAGTCAACAAAACACAGACATCAGTTTCACTCACCACATGCGGTTCACGTGCGGCATTTTTTTGCGCTGGGACGGCTCCATATATCAGTTTCAAACAATCTCCAAATCCAGCGTTATATTCACCGTTTATATAACATTCATCACCAAAATGTAGTGAACAAACAAACACCTGAAATTCGCAAACGTATTTGCTCTCTCTCTCCAGCACACAAGTGAAAGTGCTCTCCTTGCGGTGCGTGCTTTTCAGGGAGAATTGTCCAATAAGGGACTAAGAAAAATTGTTACAAAACATATGTTTGAAAAAAACTTTCCGAAACCTGTACGATCGCTGGGGTAGTGTATCGAGCACAGAAATACTACGTAATACGCCCAACTCGTTTTTTGACAAGTTGACCATGTTAAGCATGAGAAGACAACACGTTTAACATTGTGAAGAAGTCAGATGAATGAAACACCGTTGCAGGGCCGTTTTAATAAATAGTTATTTGTAGAATCTATTAAATAATGGTCTGTCAATTTAATCACAAAAAAATGTAAAAGTGATGCATGCATTAAACTATGATTATATATCTGCCCATTCAGAATATATGACCTCATTCAAGCCAGCCTAGTACCAAGCCTGCTGTCCATTCATTTTTTTAATATGTCGTTTTGCACACCGTTAACTGTGACAAAGTACACACCAGCTTTTGTGACGGTGCTGCTTTCTTTGCTTGTTCTTCAGTGTGAATTGCTCCAGAACAATATCAGCCAGACAGTAAATGGATCACAATGGCGATCTGAAGCAAGACACGGGTCACCTCTGACCTCGGCTGTAATAACTACCATGAGGAAAAGAGGCAATCTCTGGCCTCAGTGAGGAATGTTCTTGGACGGAGTGGAGACCGGCACGCATTAACTGCCAGGACACATCCGAAAGATTTGATAAATGGGAGTGTCTCCGCAGTGGTGGCTCACGCGAGCAGTCGACGTCCACCGAAAGAACACTGAGGATTTGTAGCCATTTGTCATTCACTTCTCCACCTCACACTTTTATCACCCATGCAGGGGTTCTAAATGTCCTGGTCACAATCTGCAGGGAAAGCAAGCATGCTAAATGCGTTCCCCTGATGTTATCATCACCCTCTAATGGAAAATAAAGCAGTTGTTCACCGCAGAGACACAATTAACACTGGCACAGCTTGGATTCCACAAGCTGCATTACCAAGAAACTCAAAGACATCTTTAACTATGTAAACTGTGAACTATTACCATTAGCGGCTAATTAGAAATTCTCTCATGAGCTGTAACATTCACAACACCTTCCTGTAGCAGCCGTTTCCGAATGATGATTGGTTTCTTTAGCAGGCAAATGAGAAGTGGGCGTGTCATAATGCGCTGTATTTGCGTTGGTTCATTGACGAATGACTAAAGTTAGCGAGACGCCTTCTTAGGTGACAGGTTAGCAATTAGCACTCGCCTGACCGTTTTTACAGTGCGTGGTCATTGCTACAAATTCATATCATTAAATGTCTACGTTATATTTAGGTTACTCAAAAAGACATATTCGACATCGGCAACAAACCAAGCTCTTTTGCCTAAGAACAGTTAGCCATGTGTTACGCAGCCAGCTAACACAACAACGTGCAGCGCGATGCCTATATTAAGCTCTTTGTCTTCTGCAAGCTGCAATATATTACGAGACCTCAAACGTGCCCTAAAGGGTTAGGGGGTCGCAAACTACAATATGAAGCACATTTTACTATCCAGCTAAGTGGAACAAGCAGATGCTGGATTCACTCTGGGGAGCACGCCTTTAGTTTGAAGTTTTAGTGAGTGCTTATGTAAGTCATGTGTCTTCAACAGCAGGTGTATTTTTGGAAATGCAGAGAAAACAGGAAGCAGGCAAGATGGTTACACTTAGTGGGGTCAACCTGGGATGGTTTCAATTTGGCCTAGGTTCGATGCGAACCCGAATTCGATTAGGATATCTTCACATGTCACATTGGGTCAAAATGTCTGTAGTGCAAATGGCGCTGTGAATACCTGTATTCAGGTGACATCTCTGGAGAAAAAGTTTCGCTTTTAATATTTGTCCTTTTGGATTTTGCATCAGGATGTTAGACGCATGAAACAGCATCCGCATTTGCCTGGTGTGGATGTATTGTGCAGAATGGCAATTTGTTTGGAAGCGAACTGCTATGAGAAACACAATAAAATAACTGCAAAGATGCGATTTCTACAAGTCAGGAAGGACTGCTCGCAGACCAACTGCAAATGGCAATTTGTAACTATTTTACGAAGTTGCTAATTCCTCTGTATCATGTAATTCGTACAATTTTGATCCGTTTTCATGCCAGTGAAGGTCTGGTATAGGGGGGTCTTCCATTGGTGATTGTTTCTAGTAATCATATATTTTTGTGAAATTTTGTAAAAATGTCTGGCTAGATGGCGCCGCAGGAAGCCGGGACAGTTCGTACGCCAACTCAATAGAAGCAGAAAGTGTTATTTGAATTCCTTTAAGAGCGGCGAAAAAACATTGGCAGAAGTAAAATACTTAATAGGTTGTAATCAAATAACATTTCTGCCATTTGTATATTGCCAACAATAAAAACACAAATATAGTTTTAAATGGTTGTTTATGGATAGATGTGCATAATGGTGCAGTTATACAAACCATCCAAACCTTGACCCCCTTTAAAGTCATGAATTAAAACCAATCAAATCCAAAACAGACATTCCCAAGATGCCTTCGTGGCCATCTCTGGAACCATTACATTTTTTTTACATTTTAACAGTTGCGTTTGAAACCCAACAATCAATTCCGATTCCCATTTTACTAGATCTGCCTCAATACGGTTTCCAAACCAACAACCGCTGTTGTTGTTTATCAGGATACAGCTGAATTACAGATCAGACGCTTCCACCAAAATAAACCCCTGTTAGAATCAATAATCAACATCCCCGAACACCAAACGCGGAACAAATTCACACGAGAAAACACTTGAGAGGCATCTCAGCTTCCATAAATCATCTATTGTGGAATTCTCTCCTCTATTGTTACTTAAAAATCAGCCAGCGGGGCCCTGAAATCGGGAAAAAAAGTGCCGTGACGAAAGACAGCGCTCATGCGTGTTCAGGGTCAGTGTGTCCTCAGACATATGGCTTCATTTCAACCTGTCAGGAGATGGATGAGGTCCAACCTCATCCCGCAGCGGAAGGTGGTGATAAGAGGGCCGATATGCTTCTCGAAAAACCCGGGGCACAAAGATCCCTCAAGGGCCCATTTGGCAGGCACAGGGAAAGCAATGCGAGGGAGTTTGCAGTCCAGCTGAGCTGCCCTCGAGCATGCAACACAATTCTTCAGCTAACAACACACGTCCCGCGGGAAAACTACTGTCTGTAATATTACAGGTTCATGCAGCAATCTCGCAGTCTTTCCCTGCAAAACCGTACATTAGGGGGCTGGAGCAGGTGTTGTTCCTGCCTGTCGCACTCATTCGTAGTCACCGATCATCTTCTACCACTCAGTCTTACCATCTTTACTACAAATTAGGGGTTAGTTTTACGATCTCTTTCAACACGGCGTGACATAAATCTGCCAAAATGACCGTCAGAACTCATCAAACGCGTTTCGCAGTCTTTTGAGAGCATTTGGAAGTTGGCAAACCTCTTCAATTGACCTAATTTATCGGTAACATCCGAGTATCCAAACGGAGGCTGTCAAACAGCCAATGAATTACTCCGGTGCTGACAGGTGTAAGGCCTGACAAACCTGCTGTTCATTCACAGAGATTATTTACGGGCGGAGAGATATGGCGCTGTCATTATCCACCTGCGAATTCATAACCTTGGGATCTTAAGGATGAATCTGTGGGTTGTAAGTATCGTACGTACACCCGCTGATTCCTCAAGCTGCCAGCTTTGATTGTAATCAAGGTGAAAAATTCATAAGAGTCATTAATCTGGTAAACATGCTGTTGTGTGTACGTCCCAGCATGCTTTGCAAGGCAAAAATGGCCAAAACTCCACATGAAATCAAAACTGACCTTATTTACTTTGGTAGCGCAGTCTTACTTTTGTGTTGAACAATTCATCCGTCCAACAACACAAAAAAATGTACACAACGAACATCTCCGCATTGAATCACAATGTTTTTTTAAGGTTTATTCCATTTAAATCCATGTTTTGTTAACTACAGTTTGACCGCTACAACGTCCTGACAGCACACACAGCTTAGCATCAGCCAAATTAGAAAATCTTCATACACCCTTAACACAAACTAAGCCATCTATCATAAATCATATTTCATGCAAATGGAACGTTCGTCTAAATTTCAATTGACTCCAAATTCTTATTAAATGGAGACGGGCCCCTCGTAGACGTAAATCACTACATTCACCATCTTCTCACAGTTTTCAATATTCCAGGAGTCGGATAGTTATTCATTTACATGGAAATGAGCTGAGGCAAGTGTCATGACATTATGTGGATGAACGCCGCGATTCCCCAGACAGCGGCAGGCCAAAACCACGAGCTCACACACTGCAGCGATACCTCCCACATTCACAACCCAGATGAATACACGACAGGTGATGTTTGAGCATAAATGTGACCAAATCTTGCTTTCTTGTAATGATAAAGGCATAAAAATGTTGCCATTATTTATTCACCCTCATGTTGTTCGGAACCTCTACGCTCTTATTTTGAAAAATCTTTCGGCAGATCCAGTTTCCATACAAGTGAATTGATCCTGTCTTGATCCAGTTCAAAAGTCAAAAACGCTGCCTCGGAGGTCATTGATAACAAGGAACGTTATTCTTACGCGTGTAGGCAAACTAAACGCATTACGTGTCATGTAATATTTTGAATGAGATTCGCAAGCTGCCGTGAAGCGAAATATTATAAAGTCTTAAATTTGGGTCTGTTCTTCACACAAAGCTTTAGTAGGGATATAAAATATAACAATGTGCGCTACACGATAAAATAATCATTCAACTATATAAAAATATTTTAAAACTACAAAATAATATAACCAACATACATTTTTCACATTCCTTCTTCTGGAAGTCACAGCAAAGTTTTACGATTGTAATACATAAAAAGAAATCTGACAATGCTACCGCGCAAACCATTACGATATGCATATTGCAATATTTCGATAATTTCTCTTTATTGTGCAGCCCTGAGCTAAAGTGAGACTTTAAATCTGTCACATGAGTCATCTGAAGTACTTTTATGGTGCTTGACTGACTGGCAAAGTCACTGTGAACAGCAATGTTATGCAAAAGATTATTCCAACACGCTTCTTTTGTCTTTAACACAAAGCGTGCCATTTCGGAACGACGCCAGAATGAGGGAATAACAACAGAATTATTTTTAAGTGAACTACTGTATTTGATAAAGATGGGTTTGATGTTCAGGGGACCGAGAAAAAAATGCTACTTCATACATTAGTCATGAAGTAAATGTTCACGCTGATACCCTTGATATGCCGTGTATGACATTTTACCAACTAGAGCTGGTGACACCCGAGTCAGGGCTGATAAGGGGACATATCATGTACTCTGACACTGGTTTGCAGTGATATTTCAAGGGTTTTATCTGGTGTGGTCGGGTGTGGACTGTGGTTACACCCATTCTGTGGTCTTTATACCACAAACCCGAGGACAGTGAGAGGATGAGAGAAAGATAAATGTATGACATGTGAGAGACAGGCCTGATGTCATGCAGGGTTGCCAGGTCTGCGTAAAAACCACCCAAATACAAAAACTTTTAAAAAGTCAATCCTACACCTAAAATTCATTTTACAATCACGGTTATGCGTTACACACAAATCCTTGTTAAAAACAGTACACATGAATACTTTTTCTTTTCATAAATAACTTTATCTTACCTAAGAATGACTGCTAAAGAACGAAATCCCTCCACCTTGACACGCAGATTATAAAACAACTCAGCCAAAAAGAGCCAAATTCTGCTGGAAAACAGAGGACTTGGCAACCGTGAACTCACCTGGTGATTCATTTGTATACAACCGTACAATGTGAATTTACCACAACAACCATCATTTGTTTAACCATGAAATTTGTAGCAAAACCATGATACAAGTACTGCAGCAACTCATTCTTAATAATTTCACAAATTGTTTAATATGTGTTAATTCGTACAATCTCAAATTGCACAATTGCGTCAAATTTGCTTTCGTTTAGGGATGGGTATTGTTTTTTTAAATAATTTCACATTTTTGTTCGATTCACATCATACACAAATGCTAATTCCTGTAAGATCAGGTCGAAAAACAGGGTTGCTACACTATTACCCATAGTTCATTTTTCATAGGAACTATACAAGTAAATATTGCGTAACAGTCAACTGCACGCAACTCTTTTCTTGCTCATTTTCAGTTTTGAATGAACTTTAGGTATATGTCAATCTACATCTCTCTCGCTCCACCTCAGATTTGTTTTCATAACCTCGCCGCAAGGCATTTTGGGATTGCTTTCTGATGCCAGAAGAAGGTATCTTGGGCATCTTAATTATACTGCTGAGCTTCTGAAACATGCACAGGGGCACAGATAGAAACCCCACACGTGCACACACACGCAGCAACAGGACATCTGTCCACCTGTCTTCAACTAGGTCAGCCTCCAGCCAGTCCATGCATCTCAGGTGTTTCATGAACAGCACTTGCACAAGAACGTGGATTTGCCGCTGTCCGTTATCACCGTCTGCCACAACACACAAGTTACAACTAGCTGAGAGCTCTTTATAAAATATCTGAAGAGCAATTTTAATGCTGGATGGAGTTCAACAATGCACGCCGGGAAGAAAGACGGTTCAAGTGTACGTTCGCAGGCAAAGAGCAATTAAAATATCTGTTTCAGCGGCGTTCACGGGAAACAGTGTCGAATGAAACGAGGACTCAGAACAAATAAATAAACACCCACTCCGACAGCACAGCCCGAGAGAGAAATCTCTGCCTTTTACCATTTCACACACAGTTTAGTCCTTGATGAATGGGGCTTGAAAATAAAACTGCCCACTCGCTGGGCACCGCGTATGAAGGGCTATCATTTCACAAAGGCACAATAACAACTTGTTGCCAGCGGGCATTGTGTGGTCTGTGGTCCCCGGCACATGAACTTTTGGCTTTGGCACATTTTTGTCTATAAAGAGATGCAGATGAGCGCCACGGGGCCGTCTACAGTGTGACTACTTCCACAGATTTTGCAGCACTCATTTGTGTTGATACCCAGGTTTGGGTATCTTTGTTTTAACACTTAGTCTGAGCATCTCATGGCAAACAACCCGATGGCTTTTGGGTAGCGAGCGTGCTTGCGAATCAACACAACACATTGAGCATCATCATGCATTTTTTTTCAAAAAAGACCTTGTTCCAATTACTGATATAACGTCAGTGGACCTGTGTATCTTTCTTATGCACAGCAGAGATGAATCAGATCTTTTCATACCTTGTGCAGATGATGATGATGATGATGATGATGATGAAACGTGTTGAAACTTGTGTCCTTCTGCGGGTCCGGCTCTAATGGTAAAGGTAAAGGTGCATGGAAAATGATGGAAATGCTCCGAAAGGTAATACACCGCACCATATTACAGTTTAGAACATGAAACTATTTCTCACATTACTACATTATTGCACACTATGATGCACAATACCACACTGTACTTTTTGTACATGCTGTATACTGCATTTAACAAAATAAACCTCTCAACATACGATACCAAATGTATTTTCTTTTACTTTTCCAATGCAACTTACAAATGAAAGAGCATTTAACATTAACAACCCTAGTACACATAACTAAAACTCTACACTGTCTGCACTATACCACACAAAACGAAACATTACTGTGTACTACACTGCAGTTTAACACTATGCTACAATGTAGTGCAACACACAATATTATGCATTTTCAGTTACACGAGAAGGAAAATGTGAAATGACGGATAGTTTCAAACAGTAAGATCTCTCAGAGATCAGATTCTCGGGCATCCGATGAGACCGGCTCTTGGGATGTCGCGCGCTCTCGGTCTCCAAATGGACCAGCGCGCGGAACGCACACTCTGGGATGAAGTGACGCGCCTATTACCCACGCGCACGGCTACCTCCCTTTATGTCTGAACTTGCACAGGTGAAACGTGTCGCCACAATAACTCGCCACGCAATAACTCAACACGCAATAACTCAACACACAATAACTCACTCTACCTGCTTGATCCGCCTTTGGAAACGCCGGTTTGGTTCAGTTGTCCATTCATTCAATGCGCGCTCGTATGAATGATGACAGCCGCGTCGCCGCTATCATTCAAACAACTCAACTGCATCACACACGCGAGCGTGTAATGGATGAGAGGAAATCACGAGAGACGCACCTGGTTACGCGCACTTGCCTCGCTCGTAAAGTACAGCAAACAGTCACACAATTCAAACTCCACAAAGATAAAGGTCCACGAGCGCAGACCAACCTGTGGCGTGAACGAGTCGCTGTCACCTCCACGGGAAACGCGCGGCTGACGGACGGCGGTCTGTGCGCTACACACGAGTTCGGATGACAGCGCGGCGGCGGCACCGATATTTATACAAATCTCCCGTCTCCTGCTCTCAGCTGTTTACACGGGGCTCGAAGACACGCCTCCTCTCAGGTGATTGGGCGGCTAATTCTGATAACACGCCCGCCGCGCGACGATTGGCCGCTTGATTCTGCGCGTTGAAGAACTCGATGTACAGTATCTGCCTTTCCCAGTCACATTAAGCAACCTATAGTGTAATAGAAACAATTCAATTCAATTAATATTTTAATGAGTCAATGAATACACTAAACACGTTTATTATTCAGTATTCAAAGTGTCTATTTCTATTCTATATGTGTAAAGTATCTATTCTATTCTTCCATAAAGCCAGACACTTTACACATATCTTTGATCATTATTTGACAGTCAGTAAATATGACTTTTAAAACATTGTGGCTCCAGCAGATCCATAACAGATAACAGCAGCCTCTGGGTGAGGTCCATACAGAACATAACTAACAGGTTCCACTTATAATGAGGAATGTAACGAGTCATATGGGGCGAAGAACACGCACGCTGTCATTCCTCCTCACACCGACAACGCTTATCAGTTTTAATCCATAGAGGTCGCTAGTGACATTGTTCGGGTGTTTAAAGCTCATTATTGTGACATCTCTTTGGGATTCTCATTTAAATTCACAATTCATACTGACGTTGCTGCGCAATTCAAGCAATGAATTCAAAACGTAAACCGACATCCTTGTATTATTGTGTAATTGGAAATTAAAATTCAATCTGACATTTCAAGAACGGTATTTTTATGAAGTCGCATCACGCCAAGCATAAACCTCATAAAACACAATGCAACAAGATATAAAAGCGTTGTTCTCTTGGCAGTGTTTGAACTTTTCTAAGAAAGTCACTGTTTGCTTAGTGATGGAGAACAGCGGAACAGTCATGAGCAACAACTTCCCTTAAAAAATAAGTACACTTCAAGTTTATTTTATTAAGGATCCTTAAGCAAAGATTACATATATCTGAGACATTCTTCATGTAGTAAGAATTCTAATGTCCTGTACCTACTGTTTCAGTAATACTTTACACTAAACTAAACCACTTTTGAGCTTTTTTTTAAAGTGTGCAGTTACTATGTTACATGTGAAATAATACATATACCGATAGTTTACTAGGTCAATACTTGTAGCACATTGTTAGTAGATGAAAGTACACTTTGAAGTAAACTCCCAGTATACTTGTTTTATTAACTCTGACTTGTTCCTATATAAACTCAAAAGTTTATAATACAATGTAAATCTATCGTCTTGCATTTTATCTTAAGAAGTATATTTCTAAGTAGTATGTTAAAAATGAGAATATATATACTTGATCATTTTTGTCTAAAAGAAGCACAGTAATTGCAAGCTTGAATAAACCTTTTTTTCCAAGAGTGGCTTTTGCAATAAAGAGAATAAAAACTGAAGTGCGGGGAACTTTTACGTTGAAATGTCAAAGGTGCGTTGCAAAATAGATATTGTAGAGTGTACGAACATTTTTCAAACCAAATCTGTTCCAATCTGTTGCTTTCCAAAAAATGTAAATTCAGGAGCGCTGTGATGTGGCCACATGTAATTTCACAGGGTCTCGATATCATCTCCATGAAGGATGCATTAATATTTCCAGACACCTCAAACAAATCTCTCCGCATTAAATTGCGCTCGTATATCAAATGCCTTGTAGTTTGCTACTCTACATATGCATGCATGTAGGATGAAAAGTTATTTGGGATTCTACAAACAATTTGAGACGACTAACAGTGTTCCTATTTGAATCAGCAATTTCTCACCTTGGTCTCAAAAAGTGCAACCCGGGGGCTCATTAAACATGCGATGAAAATTGGAATGCACATTGTTTGTCCTGAAAGGAGATTATCCCAGCAGAGATGCTGACGCTGGGGTGCGTAAGCTTGCTGAGATGGGTAAATAGTTTAATGGCCCCTGGGGCTGAGCTACACGCAGACAAAATCTCTACTGCTCTGGTTGCTTTTGCTGAAAAACTAACATTGTAAAGGAAACTCAGAGGGACAACAATGGAAATCAATTATACCAATCGATGGTAAAAGAAACAAGTCACGTCTACGAATAAATACGCTTTACGTTCCTAATAAAAGTTTGGTAGAGCTGAGCAGACGGACCCCGGTAGCCAGCAAATGTTAGTTCTGTCAGTTCTCCAAGACGAAACGCACAGTGTATGTCCGCAGGAAAGGTAAACTTCCTGCTGGGATTATCCAGGGCGGACTGAGATGCCTCTGTCTGGGTATCTGGGGTGGAATTCTGCACAGCCGTGTGGGAACTTCTGTAGTTCTCCTGAGAATCTGCTTCGGCAGATAACAAAGGATTAGACATCGGTCTACACCACCCAGTGATAATCTTCAGATGTTCTGCTTTGTGTTTACAGCGAACGCTGTTCGAGCCAACGGTCCTCAGGAGGTGCTTGACAAAACTCACCGAAATCGACACAACAGTGACTCTGTAAAGTGTTCACGGGTTACCCTTCCTACAAATAAAACAATGGGAAAACCATGGTTTTGCCACACACTATACTTCGACTATATAGTAAGACATGTGTGTAAGGGTAGGACCTGACCTTTGACATTCCCCCATCCCGAGCCTCCAACGCACCCTATAGTGAGATAAAAGAACCCAATGTCTACTAGAACACGGTCTGAAAGTCATTTTTGAAGGACGGGGAAGATGCCTCCCACAGGGGACATTTATTAACTTTATGGGGAACTTCTCTTGAACCTGTCAATGCATTTTTTGTTGGAGCTACTTCAGTGAGTTCCATGATTGACATAGTTTTCTTTTGTAAAACATGTTTTAAAGCAGAAAAATATCTTACAAAATGTTAAAAATGTCAAAAAAAAAATCTAACTATATAAAAGGTATGAATCATGTGAATTTGAAAAATATACATATGTTTCGGAAATTTGGCATTCATAACTTAAAATGACAAGTCAATACTCACCATACAGTATATCATTACAGATGATATTACATATGGGCAGTTTAAAGACTCGCCTTGATGTATATCCCCTGAAACAGCAAATTGGGGTGAGATTTCTCAAGTTTAAATATTTACTGTTTACACATTTTACTGTACTACGGTATACAAAGAATCCATAGTCAGAAGGGTACTTGCGGGTACAAGGAACATTTAAGGACAAAAATGTCTGCAACGGTGCTCTGACGCATGGTATTCCCACCTGATCTCACAGGAATTTGTAACTATTTTACAAGGTGGCTAAATTTGAACGATTGTGAATCGTACAAAAATTGTACGATTAGTAGAAAAAAGCAATACTGAAGCCCCAACCCTAACCCCGCACCTAACACTAAAATGCACGAAGGAGATCGTACGAATTCATATAAATTAGCCACCTTGTGAAATAGCTAAGATTTTGCGTTAGATTGTGTTGGATATTTACGTGAGCGTCCAAATTCATTCACTCATTTTCATTCGCGTCCTCCCCGTGCGAACCAGCCTGATCTTGCGGGAACTCTTAACTATTATACAAGGTGGCTAATTCGTACGTTGTGAATTGTACAAAAAAAATTACGATTAGTAGAAAAAGCAATACTGAACCCTAACACCGCCCCTAAACCTACCACTAAAATGTACGAATTAAATCGTACAAATTCATACAAATTGGCCGAATTTTAGTCACCTTTTTTGCCGTTAGATCGTGATGGGCTTTTACGCGAGCGTCCAAATTCATTCACTCATTTTCATTCACGTCATCCCCGTGCGAACCAGCCTGATCTTGCGGGAATTCGTAACTATTTTACGAGGTGGCAAATTAGTATGAATTTGTATGATGAGAATCAACTGTTAATGGCGTAAAAACATATACTAAAACACACAAATGAGATTCAATTAAATGAGTCGCCTCGTAAAACGGTTACGAACTGCTGTGAGATTGTGCCGAGCGAACTCAAATGTCTTCCATTAAATGGGAAAAGCTCATTAGTAAATGAGATAAAAAGAGAGATTACAGCCTGAAAGAGAAAGAAGCCTTTATTTCCTTTAATGTTCGCAGATGAATTTATTAATTTGACCTACATGTAAGAGTGAATAACATTTTTGTAGGAACTTTCCACATAACGAGTGCAGAACTTGCAAGAAAGATAAAATGATATAAGAATACATGTGGGAATGATAAAAATTGACCGCTAAGTTACAGGCCTTGTAGAAGCACTTAAAAAGCCCATTTACACCATTTCAGAAACACCTCTAGAACATTTTCTTATCCGTCATTTACAAAAGCAATTTCAGCAAGAATTGAAATTTAGACTTAAATCAACTTTTACACCTTAACTGCAGATTTTTCTACATTGTAAATTGAGGAAACCATAAACTTCAGAGCATCTCTATCTATGCAGCAGTGACCCAGTGACTTCTTGAACATATTTCTCATTCCCAAACGTTAAGATCTGCAGACCCGTGAAACAGGATCTTAGCTTCAGCTCTGCCAAATCCTCGCCGGATTTCTGGTCTCTGGCCAACGTAAACCGTTACCGGCTTTAACAGAAGGGCCGGAGCGTTCTGAAGAGTTTCAGCGAGTGCATGCGTTCCTCAGACACCATCCTCTCAGGGTGAGGGAGAGAGATTAGAGCAAGACAACCAGCAGAGACACTCCATCGCTAGTGGATAAGAGTTATAAAAACAACACATCATCATGTGCTTTTCACAGCACCGTCCAAGTTATTTCTGACAAAATTAATGATTTTTCATGTTTCACAGAAAAAAAAGCCAAAATGTTTTCCGTAACTCTTATTATAAATGCATTGAGGACAAGTTCAGACAGGTGAGTCTCGCGTAGTGTTGATTATTTCACAGAAGTGTAAATAAGGTAAAAACCAAAATGTATGCAATTTATCTGGGCTGTGCGACACTTTAATCTTGTAAAAGTAGTGAGAATTTAACAGGATTTGCAGAACTGTTCACATGCAATGATTTTACGTGGATCAAACGTGTTGGAACAATAAAAGGACGTCTTGTTTTGAGTTTCCATGCATCCTTTATTCCTTTATAAGAGTACAATATTCACTGCGTTGCGTCGAGGCAACGACCAACAGAAAGAACAATAATCTGTCTCGCGGCACATTTAAGGCTTCAAAGATACAGTCGATAAAAGAACTACACGCAAAGTGTCTGTACCAACTCATTTTCTGTTTTCCTCTGCATTATATTTGCATACTGTGATTCCAGTGTCAAAAAACAAAACAAAGCTAAATACCATTTACTTCATATTTTACATACCTATATATAGAGAGAGAGAAGGAGAAAGAGAGAGATGGGGTGTACAGTACGGTTATCTTACAAACCAGCATTAAAGGTGTAAAGATTACAGTAATCATTACTGAAAAACATTGTAAAAACATCAGTATCAAAAGCAACGACGGGCTCAGGGGTCAGGTTATGCCATTCCTTACAAAGTGTCTCAAAGTCCAGTGAGGTCGCGAACGAAGGATCTCTGGACAAGAAAGAACGACGTTCCGTTACGACGCACGTGAACCGCCTTTGCATAACCTTACAGCAAAGCGACAAACGGGCAAAATTTGCCACGAATCCAAAACATACAATCGGATGACTTCATTGGTTTCGGTAGCGACAGGTTTCCTTCGTCAGACGTGGGAAACGTAGTGTAGTGCTATGGTGACATGTCTACACAAAGACACACACACAATCCTTCATTTACCAGCAGGGAAAAAAAACATTGACATACATAACACAATTATTCGTTTCCTTGGATTTCAGCGTCCGATGCCTGGAACCGGGGATCAACCTCAACATGGTGAGGTGTGGTCTTATTTATACGTAGCGAAGGTTCAGTTTTTCACAGTGATTTTCCCTTCAGGAGTAGCAGCGAGCAGGAGCCCAGAGAAAATCTTTAAAACCCCATTTCCAAGAAACCATTGTCTGGACTGTCGGAGCGAAACGAGAACATAAGGCTTATTGTAACGGCAACGCTAAAAGCAACAGAGAAAGCTTGAATCTTCACATTTTTACAGCCCACTTTTCAATTGAACATGTATAATGTAGTGTCTATGCTGAAACAATGTCCTGATTGCGGTTTTAACACAAAGCACCATGTTTCAGCGCTCAAAGAAATAAAAAAGACCCAACCGGCCCCCCAAGAAGTTGTATCATGGACAGTACATAGCGGATCAACTTCATTATTTACGGGTCAAGTCACTTCCACAGGTCTTCCAGTTTTAATTAGCTCAAGCTACAGTTATTTTCACCAAACAGCGCCCCCCCTGGGCAGAGATGAACATGCGCACACACACACAAAAACTGGCCATGTAAAAATTCTGTCACCGGATCGTCGTACTAAATCTACTTTCAACATATTAAAATGGAATGCTTCGGAAAAAATGACAAAAATATAACCTGAAAAAAAAAAAAAATCGCACGATAAAAGTGCATTTAGTCGACCCTTGAGGGGTATTTATAAATGAAATGCGTCGACAAAAAGAACCAACCCAAAATCATCGAAATATTTAGCATGTATTGAACACGGTGCAAAAAGTCAACGTCTGATCAAGTATAAAAGAATAGAAAGTGGCTTGAAATCATTAAAATGCATTTCCCCTTAGGGAATAAAAGGCCTCGCTCCTGAATTTTGAGACGGAGGTGTCCAGTTTTTCTTCAGCAAGTGCAAGTACTGATGTCGTCCTCAGCCCTGGGTGAAGGTGAACCCTGCGTGTCGTCCGCGCCGCCGCTTCAGGAGGTAGCCAGCTCGAAGGCGATGAACTGCTTCAGTCTCTCGAGGTATTGGGCGTAAAGCTCGATGTCGTTGTGCCCGGCGCCCTCCACCCACAGAGGCTCGACGGCACGTGGACATCGCTCGTAGATGGCCAGGCCATGGGAGAAATCGATCACCTCGTCTTCTGTGCCGTGGATGACCAGCACCGGTGACGCCACCTTTGAGACCTTGTCGATGCTGGAACGCAAATATACATGGATGTGTTAAGACACACGAGTCAAACGTTGACATGATTGATCAATACAAACGGATGAAACGGAGCAAGTCTCAAGTGCCAGAAAAACACGTTCTGCTGTCTTATGTGGTATTGTTTACGTTAAACTAATGAGATAACACAAATGTTCATGTTAGGCGGACGATGACAAAATCAATAGTTTTGTTAAGAGAAGTTGCCACGTGAAAAATAGTGAACAAAAATAAAGGAAAAAACAGCAAGCAGTGCGTAGACGGTGCAGTGCATAGGGAAAATAGACTAGATGCTGAAATGATCGCTGCTTTCGCGTGCGGTTAAGTGCTCTCATCTGTCAACATGTGCGGCAAGAAAAATACGCACTGCTTATGTGGCTGGTGTGAGACGGGAATAAAACCCAATGCACGTGTCTGTCAAATGCAAAAATGCAAGTAAATGAAAAAAAGAAGATTTTCTATCATTTATGACACCGCTTCTCAACCACTGACAAGATTTTCTGCCTTTCCGTGTTTATTAAAGCAATAGGCCGTGGATTACAGTGCATTTTATAACAGCTAAGGGCGCTGTGGCACGATGCGAAGCAAAGTCATTATTGCTTTTATAAAACGGTTATTCCATATGCGTAGCAAGGTTTCATAAAATAAAATAAATAAAGTGATATTAGGCTATGCGGTCGCCGTAATAAATCGGGGGATTTTATAACTCTGCTCAACCAATCAGAATCAAGGACCAGAACTGACTGTTTTATAAACTTTTATATGGCAGGGGGCACTGTTACACATATAAAGCGTCTACTTTTGATCATCTTTCTCTAAATACGATCTGGACAAAGTTTTGAACAAAAATATTTTCATCGTGAGAAAGCAGGAAAAAAAAGAAAAATACTTGGTTTAACAGAAAACCCTTGTTCTTTGTTTCGATACATTTAATGTTTGCAGATTCATAAGAAAAAAAATTCTCATTTCAGATTAATGACAAAGTAAAACAAAGCCAAACTAAGCAGTCTATTTATGCAGTATGTCTAGATTTATATTGTTTTTGGGTGAAATTCTGATCATAAAGTTGACAAATGCTTTTGCGGAACAAGTACATAAAACAGCCTTTGTTTTGACATGATGGTCAGACTCTTCTCATCCAAGCGTGCACTTTCAGTTAGATTAAGCAGCATAGTCCAACACCAAACCAATCCAGTCTGCCTAAACAACACTATCCACATGTTTATATTCTACATATGTCTTTACTAATATTCATGTCCACAGAAAATGTTATCAACATCGCCTCACACGGTCACATTATAGTGGAAACACAAAGATATCCACAAAACACTCAACAATGGACTTCACAATGGCAGATCTTGCGACTCCCTAGCCTGAATCTATACCCGTTTACATGTCAAACAGATGCGGCTATTAATTTAGCATTTAAAATGCCTAATTGCTGCTTATTTTCCTCATTGGCGCACAGGCAATTAAATCTGAGTAAGTGAGGAGGTTAATGCGTTCTGATGGAATAATTACCTTCAATGAAGAATGAGACGCTTATCTAAAACAGAATAAGCAGAGCATCCTTTTCTAATGGATGCTTGACGAACTATTATTGCTTTATTTTGAGCACGCAACAGGAAGAATGCGGACTGAAAAGCCCTCAGAAAAATACTATTTAGACGCTAGTAGCTTTATGCCCCAAAACGTACATCCCTGGACAAATTATGTATTTAATGTACATTGCGTTTTCTTTAATATTCAAACCCCACACTTACCGGTGTGGACGCATTTAAAGAAACTGGAAAACCATTATAAAGTTCCATTTAAACCTGGTTGCTTCCTGTTTCTTTGTTAAAAGCAGTATTTTCGAAGATGAGTCATCAGTGCCTCTGGTACATTGTCCACAAAAACAATATATCTACTAAAAGTTATGCTTTAAAATGCTTTAAAAGCAACTAAATAAAAAAAAATAATTACGGTGTCTCTTAAAGGAGCTGCAATATACCAGTACTGTCAGTAACTGTAATATTAACAACCCGCAATCATTGGTGGTTTTATTACTACTAATATGTTTAGTTTGAACATTTTTACTCATAACAGAGTAACTGACCAGAAAAAGAGACAAAAATGATGACAAATAAATATCACGGCATCATTGTCGTGAATTCTGGTCATTATTTCTGGTAGCACCATGGCACTTTAAAACAAATGTGTTGGTTTCATTTCTCCAGTCGGAATGACTCAGTCATGCCTGGCGTTCAGTCCTCCAGGACTTGCCCCCTCTACATTGACTGGAAAACTACAGACTCGAGACAAACCCATTTAAATGTAGTTCGAAAGTTCATTTGAAAACTGTAAACTAACCTGACCCCCTGAGCGAGGACAGGAAGCAATAATGCAATTGTCAATAAGAGTCGAGACAGCGTCTCGCACACAGTCTTCTCTGTCTCTCTGAGAGACCCTGACGGGAAGAGCCAACCCTCCTGGACTCTCTCTCGCTGCATTTTAATATTCAAACCCATGCCACGCTGCAGCCAGCAAATCTACAGAGACGGGCAAAACATTCAACTTTAACTCGGCATGACTGTCCACTCACAACAGCGAACCTGGAATAAGCAACAGAAATAAAGAGAGTCCTGGCCTGCCAGCGGTAATTTGGAAAGTCCGCTGCTATGGCTTCCAGTCTCGTAATCGTGGCATTTGAGTGTTGTTTACATCAGCCAGGTACGTGGTGGAACGGAATAATCTCTTATCCCTGACCGAGCTGCCACAAGGGGTTGTGAAAGGGAAAAAACAGCTGTCGCTTCTCCAAAAAGGTTGAGGAGTACGTTGAGTTGTTCATTCCGTTGACCCAATAACAAATGTGTGCAAGAAAAATGGGTGGAAATGAACTTAGTTTGCACAGAAATGCTCTTTCATATACAAACTAGGTTACTCAATTTTCTGAATTTCAGCATTTTCAACAGTTTCATATTTTTTGGACTTCTAAAAGTTGTCGCTAAAAATAGCGAAATGCTCAAATAAGACAACGCATTGTTCCCTTGGTACGAATGACAACAACATGCACAAAGCATGCAAGAACGCAACAAAGTTTTACCAGTGACACTTTATATGGAATCATATGTAAACAATATATATTCAAAATAAAAATGTAATATAAAGTATATTTTATATAAAATTAGGTTTTTAATATAATATAAAAAAAATGTTTGGATTACTTCAGGCTACTGCTGAATGATTTAAATATTTTTTCTTTTTTTTTTACAGTCTACTAAAATGTTAGTTTTTTTTTAGTAATTTTACTAGCATATTTACTAAAGTAAATAATATAGTACTACAGCTTTTCATGTGGCTTTGTCAATTTGTCCAAGTTTACCAGACTTTTATTTTGACAGGTTGTCGCAAAGACCATGCATGTTTGCATCTCCTCTTTACCCGCCTCTCTGAAACACGTGAATTTTTAACAAAGCTCATCGCTGTGAAAAGCAAGGTGTGCTATGATTGGCCAGTTAACCAGTGATTTGTGATTGGTCGAATACTGCAAGCGTGTGACGGAAATGTAACGTCTCCTACCATATTTGGAACATCAGGTTCCAAAGCAATTTTACTGACATGTACGCCCACCTTACTTGCGTATACATTTGGGCGGTCTTAGTCAAATCAGACCACCAACTGACGTAGATTTGTGGGGGTGTGGCTACATGAGGCGTTTCAGGCAGGTCTGGGTGAGCATTCGATTTTAGTTTGAATGCATCTTTTGTCTCCGTACTTTAATTTAAGCAGTTTTACGTGTCTACTACATGCATGGGCAGCTTATAACACACCAAAGACACAGAAAAACACGTATTCGCGCCCTATGACCCCTTTAGGACACTCTGCAAAACAATTCTACAATTGACTTGTCTGCCACAATAATTGTATAGCCCTGTGAATGATCTTCATATGAAGGCTTTCTCAGCGACTAATGATTTATCGTGTTTATGCTAACAGCGCTAATTTAACTACATTTAATCAATCCTAATCCCTAGTTGACCGAACTCTTTCGAACACTAATATGCAAATCCCAATTTCAAATCCTCCCACTCCAAGACTTCAGATTTTATTAAGCGAAATGAACGACGCGTTAACCCATAATGCTTTTGACAAATTGCAAGTTGGTGTAAAGGCAGCCAGCTCATTAACACCTCCCGTCAGCCGGCGTCATGTTCATTACAGGCCATTTGACGGGGCCGGCTGGCGAGCTATTAGCACACGCAGACGTTTCAATCTTTCAACTGTAGCCTCTCATTATGAAACACTGACAGAGCTGACGGACTGAGAGACTCGCGGCTCTGCCCACTTTCAACTTAAACAACAAAAGAATGCTGAAAGACCATCTGCCGTGGAGAATCACTTCGATAACAATGAAACGCGGCAGTCGCTAGCCGACGTAAATTACACACGCTGTGACGTCAAGAGTGAACAAAATGAATGAGTGAGAGGTTCGTTCTGTTAACGTGACGCATAACTCGTAGCTGTAGGAAAATGAATAAATATCCCAACTTTGAGTTAAAGTAGGCTTTTTTGGTAGATGTAACATCAAAACAAAAACTATAACTTCTGCGATGATATTTGGAAAACTTTTTTGCTTCATACAAAATCACTTGCCCCATAATTTAATCAAAAATCACGATTCAAAATACCATTGTTGTCATATTTTGTACCCGACTGAGATATAATTGTCTCTCAATTCAGTTCTCAATACTGTAGGAGTTGTTGAAGTGCCTACATGTACAATAGATTGACACCACGTTGGGCACCGTATGAACTGACTTGCCTTGAAAAGACTTTGAAACGACTCAAGTGCCACAGAGAGCAAAATCTTTCATGAATTGTCACCTGCCGAGTTTAAACATTTGCATTGAAGTTCTTTGACCTCCACCATCTCAAAGAGCCATCTGACATGAATGGTAATGCGAGCTACTTAAGTGTCAACGTAGACCTTTTGTGACGCGTTTCCTAAAGGCGAAACTTGATCACAACCAAAAGGAAGAATTTAAGACTAAAACTATTGACTAAACAAAGCAAAACCAAAGTCGTCTAAGGGTTGGTAAGGCCACTCGGCGTCCAGTTTGGAAAAAACCCTTGGGAACCTTCTTCTATGAAGAAACATTCAAGTTTTGGCTTTCAACCTTCAACCACTTTCCGTGATGACTGCTGATGGCGAGAATGTTCCACAAAAGGATCTTCTCATGACTCACACTATGAGGGTCTGTGTGAGGAAGTTTTGACAGCTCGAGACGTGAAGCGGCCTACAAACAGTACATCAGGAGAATCCGAGTACCAAAATACAAGGTCGAAGCGAAAGCGTTTACGTGCCAAGTCCTACAGCCAGTCACGACGCGGGTAACTGAATCAAGACCGATTTAAAGAGTGTGTGGAAGAAAGATAGATGTTCTCCGATGCACAGGTAAACACCACAGATGCTTTTACGAGGTTTATCTCGGCGGCCAGGCGCGGAAGTAGAGATGAGGTGAAAAAGAGCTGAAGGCGGCTCTTTCATGCAAAACGGTGCACGTTCAAAGAAACAGTCAAGGGTGTCAACTATCTTGACAGGTGTTGAAAGGAACTACTTAGATTTGACCAGGAATACTTCAACATAATCTATGCAATCTGACGGTTTAAGTTGTGTAGTGACGATCCGGAGAGTTTCGTAACCGTTTGCAGGAGTGGCTTTTGAGAGCAATTACGCATACGTTCATGTTCATGACAACACGCACAAGCAAAACACGCCTGCTGTCAAACGTGTGCGTTTCTCTTTGATTTGAAGGTATCTGGTGGCAGATTTGTATTTCTCTCGCTGTAACATTACTTCACTAATCTCTATAATCAGTATGTAACAGGAGTGGACGGCTTTACCAAATGACTTGTGGCATGATGTTAGATTTTAAAGAGTTGCATTTTTTAGCAGATACGTATTTTCCCTGTCAACATATAAACAAATAACGTATTTGTATACATACAAGTTAGAAAACGCATGCTGGCATCACTGCAAATCATTTGCTGTGTAACCTCCAGTCTCTATTTTCATTAGGTTTCTCAGCGGCAGTTATTTTCACTTTCAGCTCCTAAAGCAAATGACTACAGCTGAAAACCACTTGTGTTGAAATGGTTGCATCAAACCATAAAAGCATCACAGAGAGAAGAGCAACGGTCTTCGCTTTTAGCACTTCTCTGTGCCGTGAAACGCAAGCCATTTTCTGTGTTATTCCATTTACTTCCAAGAGTTCCAAAAGCGTGCAGAAGCAATACAATTTTTACAAATGGAAAGGGTGTAGAACAGGACAGATGGGATGTAAAGTTCGGGAGATGGATGCAGAATGAGGTTTGGTGGATGTATGCCGCTCCGCATCTTTTAGCATTTGCAATAATAAAAAATTAAACTCTGTCTTGGTCAAACTAATCCTGTTTTATGAGTGATGGGGTTATTCTGAGCATCCTGATGTTCTGCCATCTCCACTGCGTGCGTATTGGTTAAAAGTTGGTTATTGGAAGTTCAGTTTCGTATGTCGTCATCATGTCAGTCCACCAGAAAATATGATTGGATTATACATACACGTGTCAAAGATGATATCCTTAGCAATTGCATCCGCACATTTCCGTTTTATTGATTATAAAAAAGGTTTTAAAAGCATTCATTTCAAAAGTTGTACTGACACAATTTTATAATTCTCATTACCGTTACCATTTAAAACGGTCAATCCCATAACATAAAAAAGTGAAGCCATGATGAAATGAAGTTTTTATTAATCATACACAAGACATTTATGAAGAATATTTTAGCAGTGACATTTTTTTTTAAATGTGGGAAACTACATGTATCGGTAATGAGAATAAAAGGTTGTGTACACAGCGTGACGAGAATTTTAAGCCTTTAACTATAAAATTATACATGAACTATTCGAAAGGTACTGGTAGATGCGTTTCTTCACATAAAATCCAACTAAATGTAAATATGAAAGTGTGTTTAAACAGCGTTTTAAAAATGTTACGGAGGATGAGAATATCATTCATGGACACGTCTTTTTCCACTATTTCTTCATCTTTATTATACATGAATATTCTGTCAATTATTCTTTGTAATTCAAAAACATCTACAAGAACTTTTAGTTTTTTTCAGAATATTTTAATTTTGCCGCATAATGCATAATGGGACGTGTTACGGTAATGAGAATTTCAGCAGAAAAAAGCAATAAAACAAGCAATTCATCCCTATGTCACAATTATGCTTTTAACAGGACAGAGAACACAATTATGTTTACAATGATAATTTTTTAGGGTTATAGAATGATATGTTTTATAATTAAAATGAATTACTGGCAAGATGTTTAAGTGGTTTCGTGAGAATGACCCTTATACAGTCATTCTCCTTACAAACTTGTGATTGGATTCAAATAGTTGTGATTCAAATTATATCGAGATTACAGATGCTTCGCTCGCTCTTACCTTGGAAAAGCATCAAAGCAGTAGGTTTTGCGGGTGTCCGGGAAAGCAACGCGCAAGCCAGACATGAGGGGGGAATGCAGGATAACCGCGGCACACTCGTACCGAGAGGCCAGGTCCACCGTGGGCACGGTCCCTATACTCTGACCGTACAGAATGATGTTCTCTGGAGTCACGCCATACCTTCGGAAAGAAAAGAGTGAGACGACATGTTATGATCTCATTGTTTATCGAAACTTCAAACTTTAGCGTGGTGCAAATCTGGCATCCCCTGGGCCATGTGGGTGAACTTGGCTAAAGCAAACGCCATTCACTTTGGTGCGCTGGTGTCTATAGCAACATAACAACGTGGCAAAACACGTTTTCCACAAAATATATTATTACACAAGGCATAAATCCGATTGGAAAAATGACATGCCGGGTCACGATCAGAAGAGCAACCAATAAAAACAGACACACGAAATAAACTGACAGCGTGAATATAAACCTTCAGACTCCATAAAGAACTGCCAAGAGCTAGCAAGATATGTTTGACACTTTAAGATGCGCTCAAGAAAAACGCTGGAGGGGCGAAGAAGTTGAGTCTTCGATGGAGACAAAAGAAGAAGAAACTCCTGGTATGCTCTTTAGGTTTTTGTTCTGCGACTTTCTTGGCAGGCTTTGCAGTCGGGCTGGAAGGCTGACACCTGATCAGCCAGGCAGCGGCTCCGAGGCATGCACCGGGGTCACAGACAAAGAGGAAACGGGATTGATGTCTGACCTGAGATCAGGCTTTGTTTTACCGAAGGCTAGCCCAGGGCCGTGTGAGACGAGGTAGAGACACAAAGCGGCGTGAACTGGAAGTCACGCGCACACACGGCGGTACACAGTGCACGGGGGAGTCTGCTGGCTACAGGGCTCTCTGAACTTAAGCTACCCATGTGAGGCTTTGCCGAGATTTGATCAAGAATCAGAACATGAGCTCTCTATCTCCCACACACGCACAGAGAGACATTGCAGGATGAGCTGATAGAAACCGCTCTTGTAAGTAAACAAGCAACAATGTGAATAAGCTGATAGGTAGTGTGACACTCGGCCTTCAAATCAGGTTGCCAGAGAACAGATGAAGTCATCTTAAAGCAAGGATGCAGAAAAAATGTCTCAAGATAACCCTTCTCCAAGACCACTGCTTACAGTTAACAACAAAACATTCAAGATTCTGATAAAAATGATCTGGATTTCTACATGAACTATTTAATTACTCTCTCCACGAATCCAGTGTCGACCTGTGCCTTGTTCACGAAGGAATCCTCGGAGAAATGAAACGAACAAACGCTCCATGTTTTTCCCACATGAACTGGAACGTCTTTAAAAATAAACTTTAACCACTCATTCCTAATAGCGGAATCCGAAGGAAGGTTATGCAGCGACTGTGTTCTTCCACAACCAGGAATAGCACAATATTTAGCGATCTTTAACGGCATGTTTGTTTGGTTCCGCGCCACTTGTGTTACATCAGAATTGTCATGCGTGAACCAGTGGGCGGGGCTAGAGATGTAGTCATTGATATTCTTTCCGTGGAGGCGGTGTTCAGCCTCTCAATGTCGTCATAGATAGATGCATTCCAGAACCTGGCGTTCGATGGGCCTGGTGTCAATAACAGATGTAATCTCAGTAACAAGGGCGTTTTCAGTTCTGACACGTACAGGATGTTCGTGTGAATACGATTCCCTCTTATATAACAAAAGTAAGCAAAAGTTAAAACTGTGATTTTAATTCATGCCTCCTAATACTAAATACTAAGAAGGAAAAAAAATGTGGGAAAAGTTGGCACTGTAGTTATTCCCTAAAATGCAAAAGTCTTGCAAAAATGTATGCAGGAGCACACAATTGACCAGGGCTAGTCAACTGGTGGCCCATGGGCCCACCGCGGCCCGCCAGTCATCTTTACCTGGCCCGCCTTAATATTTCAAATAAGTGGAAAGACTTTAAGAATGGTGTGCTTTAAGAAACGCGCATCCTGAGACACCACGCATTTGAAAGTCCAAAACCCAAAACATTCAATTAAATATCATGATAAGGTATACGGGATACAATATTTGTGTGCATGTTTTAATATATGACCTGTAGGTAACCGCAACAAAAACAGTATTAAAGTAAAAAAATGCAATAAATAATGGAAATACAAAAAATAATAGAAAACATTATGCTATGGGAAAAAACTGGCCGGTATCCTGTTTATACTTTTGGAATCTGGCTCTCAAAGAAAAGTAGTTGAAGACCCCTGCCATAGACCTTAAACAAGTAACAAAGAACCTCCGGTGACAGCTCTAGTTCAGCAGGTATCTTATGAAACTGATAAAACTTAAAAGAACACATGTTAAGCAAGAGACAAAAATCCTACAATAAAATACTGCTGAACTTGCGCAAAACATCCATGACGGTCAATGTAACTATTGCAACAATGTTCTAAAAGCTGAAAGGACAAACATGTTTTGATGAAGGTACATGATGTTGTGTTTAGAGAAAAACACTGCATTCCACAAATTCAGCAGAATGTCAAGCCTCTGTCCGTGATGGAAAAACTCAAAACAAATGCAACATGGCAAGGACTTAAAACAAAAGGTCAAACAACTCTTCCGTGACACACTTAGAATCCCTCATTTTAAAAAGGCCCAAGACTGAAATCTGGATTTCAGGACACCTGTGAAAGTCTATAATAAGCTCGCATTAGTATGGGTAAGCAAATGTGTGCTTTGGTTGGGCAGAGAAACCACACCAAAAGAAACAAAGAGAAACTCTCTTCAAGACTTGATGTGCTTAAACAGACCATACGATCAAACCAAAAACTCTTTTAGTAGGAGAAAGTACAAGTTTCCAAAATGCTAAATATATCCCGATATCCTAACACAGAGGTTCAACTGCAAAGGGAAACAAATCATTTTTATCAAATATCAAATCTGCAGACACTTCAGAAAAGAGATGCAGGGGTGTGATAATACCTGAAGCTTTACCCAAACAAATCCATTTCCACAAGCTGGAAAATCAGAGATTGATGAGAAATAAAGCGGGGGAAACTCTCACATCCAACACAAACACAAACAATTCAACACAAGCATCCCTCTGCTCCCAAAGTGGAAAGCGACTGAAAAACAAACATGTGCGTGCAGGCAAAAACACACAAGTGAATGCAAATGCTGTGTTTCCTTGGTCTGAATTAAAGCAATGAGAAACGGCTAGTCAAAACAAGCACCGGGTCCGACTCCACGGAATATCTGGAACCGAACGCACATTTGTGCGTTTACAGCCAAACTGGGATTTTCACTGAGCTGAGACAATACGACAACCTGAAGGTGCGCGTTAAGAAACAAACTTCCTGCAGAAGAAGAACGGCACATACGCACAGTAGTTGGCTTTCTGAAACCATCCTTCTGCCAAATCAAACATTTACAGAAGGCTTACGGGTTGCCAAACCCAAAAGGTCCCGGAAAATAAGGTTTCTCTCTCTCTCTCTCTCTGTAAATAGCAGATTGGTTTATCAATGGCAACTCTATGCCTTACGATTTCTTAGGTAATCCATATGCAATATGAATTGCAGATTTCCGAAGCAGAAATTAGGCCGTGCTTTGACAGATTTCTGTTTTTATGGTATCCAAGTTCTTGGCATCTTTCTTGGATACCATCAATGTTTTAATTTTAAGACTTGCACTACGCATACCAAAGTATGCGTTCGGTCTGTTCTTCCAAAGCGAGTTCTCAAACAATTAGTTAAAGTACATCTGTGCAACAGCAGGCAAACGGAGATAAGTCGAAGCGTTCGTGTAAACAATATGCGAGACCAGTCATTCCAGATTAGATTAACTTCTCACTACAAAGCTATAAATACAACAGATAAACAAACATCTGGCAATTATGCAAAAATGCGCTATCATTATATTTATTTCCCAAAGTTTGGATTTAATTACGCAACTACATTCAAAATAAGCTTTCGAACAAGACTTTATTCCACAGCGAAAACGAAACGAGAAACAAATGCATGTGGCCAACTGAACTTTGAACTCGCGTGCACTTGACCGACACGGTTAACAGTCGACCTCATGACCTTCATGAAACAGAAAAGAGAAAGATGTGAACGCCACTATAACATACGATCATACCATACACGGAGCGAGAGAAGCGACACCAAACAAAAACAACACAAAGCATTCACAAGCTGGTGTTAATTGGCTGCTGAAATCCTTCTTAACACAACTAGCAGCTGTGCAGGATTAGAAGAGTTTTGCACATATATTCCACAGCTTCATATCACTTTTTCCTCTGTAATGAATGAACGCCACAGATGTGCTTCGGTGTTATTGGCTGTGGGTGAAAAGGGCATTTTAATTAGCCGGCATCACTGATAATAACTTCAGCTTTAGCCGTAACTCATTTCCAGGCAATTCATTAACTGCCCTCGCAGAGACGATCATTCTTTAAAGACCAATGCGCTCGCTGCACGAACAACGGTAGTGAGAGCAAAATTCATGGGTGGTCATTTGGCTTCAACATTATTTTAAAGCTTTGGTGAGATTGTAATAATTGTCAATTTAGGAATATAATACTTGGCTTTGTTCCAAAAAAAACTACTTAGAAAGTAATCCCATAATGCATAGCAACAAGCTCAACAGAAAAAAATGTATAACCATCTTATTACTTACAAGAACAAATGGACAAAATCGTATTAAACAACCGATTGTTATGCACTTTGTAGTATCATGCTGCTAACTTGGAACATGCTAACACTAAACTCCAATGGAAGGCAATGCAGCTTAACGTTTTGGAAGACAGACAGTATATACCGTGTGAAATAATACAATACTGAGTGATGTACCCGGCTGTAAGCCGCCTGTGAGGAATGCCTGTTTTAAGAGGATGTCCTCTGACCTCACATGCCTCTTTAAAGAGAAACTCCATGCGTAAATGTTTGGGTAGATTTTAATTTACTGCCGCTAAAGCGCTTTAAAATCCTTTAACTGCCTTCCTTGTGCAGTTAAGAGTGACCTGCCAACAACCAGCTTAAGTCAAGTTCAAACGACTACTTCTCTCAATGGAAGAGTCACTACACACAGTTACGATCAAAAATAAATACTCCAGCAAATGATCTCATCTCGCCTTCCTAGTTAAAAACATACCACTTACACGCATTTCTGAAATGTATATATAGTGTTTTTCTTTTTTAAGATCGGCAAAAATAAGATCTGTGATTATTCATGATGTTTACACATGTCGTCTATCAAGATAATCTTTACTGATTCACTCAATATTTGCTATTTTTGAAGCCTAAATACGATCGGCAGAAGTGAAAAGCTAACACAAGGCTGTAAACAGACTACACTACGGTTGCTCAATAACTTTATTAAACTGTTTAAAACGTGTTCCCTGGTAAGTAATTACTATCTGAATGAATTCACCAATAATGTTTTTAGAGATTTGCACCGTTTTTAAATACACAAAGGTTTTTTTTTAAATCCCAAGCGTTATAATTGGTGTGTTTTATGTCTTAGATTAAACGTTAAAATATTGAGAAGTTTTGTTACACACAGACCTTATTTCAGGCGATTTACCAAAAGCCCACTCAACGACCCATTGACTTTGGGGCGATGGAACCGGACGTACTAAAATGCGAACTCGCTTCCGGGGTTTGCATACAAAAAGGCATCATCTCTGAAGTACTCTTTGATGCAGAAGGCAAGTGAAGAATAAATTGTTCCATGATAAATCACAATGGTTACCTCCAACATTAAAAGGTGTTTGATTTTCACAATATAAAAAATTAGGGCTGTCAAAAAATGAATCGCGATTAATTGCATCCAGAATAAAAGTTTGTGTTTACATAATGATTATGCACAGCACACAGATGTATATTTTGTATTTATTAACACAAACATCCATGCATATATTTAAGAAAAATCTAAAAATTATTAAACATTTATATATAATATCAATCGTTGGTAAATATAAATAAATACATGTAAATATTTGCTAAATATGTATACAAGCGAATGTGTTTGTATTTATAAAAACATAAATAATATGCACAATACATAGACATATATTACTTAAAGTTTTATTCTGGATGCGATTAATCGCGATTAATCTTTTGACAGCCCTATTAAAAATGAATCATTAATCTTGTTTAGCATCAATCAAAATAGTTTTAAAAGATTTGGTGCAGTTGCATCATGCAAGACGGCTTTTGGACACATTGGACATGAAACAGAAACACAAAGGCATGTTAAAACGGGTTTAACTAGAAATACAGCTTTTAGAAAGTTATTTGTTAATATTTTATAAATATATTTTATCACTTATACATTTTATAACAATATTTAAATATATCATAATTTACCGACACTACAAAGCACAGGAAATGATTTTAACCATGGGAAAACAACATGAGCTAAAAAGAAAAGTCTTTACTTTTGCTTGAAGATTACAAAGATGCACACACAGATAAATCATGCACAATAAGATCAGCATCAAGCATTACCCGTGTGTGAAACATCCCTATCTAATCACTGACAATATAACATACAGAGAAAAACGAGCAACTTCAAATCACTTTAAAAGACTGCAAGCGCTTTAGTTAGAAAGAGCTGCTCCGCTGGGAATAATGAAGCAGGTATGAGTCATGTTTAAAAATCTGTGCCTGACACTAGACTGGAGAACAAGTCGAAAGTGTTTTCCTAACCTCGGGTGTTGAGGAGTGTTCTGCCAGTGTTCTGACTGCAGCATTTGAAAGACACCTGCCCGAGAGCCTGCAGGTGCAGCTACTGCTCGTTCGGGGACAAGAATGCATAACTGCAGAACTGGCAAAGACGACAGAAAGAAATAAGGCCAATATAAAAGGATCAGAGGAGGGAGATGAATTGCGGGAAGAGAGGAAAAACTGTGTAGGTGTGAAAAGCAGAGAAGAGGAGGATGATTTTATGTTGCCATGTCTGTCATTTGAACCCCCGGGCGCTTGGCAGGATTGTCATCATCTGAAAGTAGTTAAAAACTAGTCCATGCTTCACTGCAGAAGACAAGACGTTCCCTCTACTGATCTGAAACAACCTTTCTGAACGGCTCTCGGACAAGCGAGATAAACCTGACCCTTCAAAGTCAGTGTTGCTGACCAAGGCACGCTTTTTAGATTGTTTAAAATATAAATCTTTCATTTCAGTAAAATGCTGTACAAAAAAACCCCCAATGTGAAACCTCTGAAAGAAATTCTTCACAACCCTAATAAAAGCACTTCCAATAAATCTATTTAAAAATGAGTTTTTGTTCTCCATATTTCCTTTGTTTTGTACTCAGAGTTTCTCAAAGCTTGGTATTCGAAGAAAACCATCCGCTAAAGCGTTTGTCCAAAAGGCGGGATAACATGCCATGTCATTCTTTCTGACTTCTTTACACTGTTAAACAAGCTTGTTTTTATGCTTAACATGGTCAACGTGTTAAAAAACGAGTTGGACGTATGACGTGGTATTTCTGTGCTTGATACACTCCCCCAGCACTCAAACTTGCTCCGGAAAGTTTTTATAGTCTGGATCCCAGTTTCGTAACAGGGATCCTATTCCTTGTATTGGGCGATTCTGCCGGAAAAGCACGTCAAGAAGAAAGAAACAGCTGCCCACGCGCCAATGGACGAGTGAGACCCGCTTATCAAGATCGGCTGCGCTGTGGGCCTGTAGCTGCAGCTCCTTACTCTTGCGATAGTGAGAGAAGTTGAGGTGTGTGTTTGCTCATGGCATTTCAGTGGTCCCAGTGTTAAAAGATGCCCGACATGAACCCCACGCTGTAAGTAAAACTAAGTCATATGTCTGTGTTTTGTTGGCAATTGGCGCGTACGTGCATAATGTAAAAAACACGAAGGGATTAATGCGATGATGTGTTGTGTGCTCGTGCTGTAGTTCCGCCCCCTGCACGCCTCCAGCAGCTCGTCTATTTCCGGAAATAATCATTCAGCTGCATCTTTCTTTTATAAATACGATCAAACGAAATACTCTTTGAAAAGATACGATGTATGCAATACTACTCCATAGGTACTCAAGATTAATATGAGATTGGCAAAAACTCCGCGTGTTATCCAATCTTTAAAGTTAGCAAAGGTCAAGTGAACACATCCCGTCTTTTCCAATTTGGCTGGTGTAAAACAAAGTGAAAGTGACAGGCAATCCATCCTACCGCCTCCTGTGGCTGGTGGAAAAGATCTTAGCATTTTTCATCATGTCACTAAAAATCCTCGAGTCAGCCTTTTGCAGTTTTTTATTGGGATGCGCTCTCATCATTTGAAGTTTACGGCTTTGCTGTACCCCTTTCCCGATGAGCCCTGTGTCTAGTGCACAAACAGGAAAAAAGCTTAATCTGACACAGGGAAAATAGGATGAGGAGCTATGGAGCATGTAAGTCTCGGGCTTCATCTCACGAGTCCCAGCTGTGAAGCCTCGCTGATTAAAAGCATCTGTCCGTTCTCCTGCACACCTCATGGGGATCAGACCCAGAGTCACTCTTATATGAGATTAACCGTCCGGGCAGGATTAACACACCTACCTACCCTGCACGAGACGTGGATGTCTCCACGGAAACAGAGTCGGATGAATTACAAACAGGATGAGGAGTAAATAAATACTTTGAGGTGCCAACTAATTTAAAACATTGATTTGTTGGCGGCATTTGCCAAAACCACCACTGCTATTACTGTTGCTCACACTTTGAAGATTAAAACAAGCCCCTAAACCAAAATATTAAAAGTGGATTTGACTTTACGACATGCATGCCAGTCATAAATGTGGACATTTTCAGTTCAGCTTTCAAACAAATCTGTGCTTTAAAACGGTAAACATACCGTACTAAACTGCTCAGGAAAAACCACTGGCCCCATTTGACTTCCACTGTACGTAAAACAAAACTGACACTTCTCAAAATATCTTCTTCTGTGTTCCACAGAAGTTTTGACATGACTGTAAATCAATTATTTTGGGTTGAACTATCCTATTACAATCTTTCCACAGAAATAAATAGCCTCATTTGTAAGCTCAAGACGGCATGAGTCATAGATTTAATATTAACTTTATAATGTTAACCTAATAAAAAAAGTGCATTTGGATTGATAAAGTGTCTGAAACATCCCAGAGTTCAATTGGAGTGTAAAATTCTGTCAGACCTTGAGGTGATCAGTCATGCAGATGATTTTCAGGCTAGAACTGTCAGCAGTGGAAGGTTAAAGAGAGCCGATCTGAAGAGCTCCAGCACACAGTCGAGTAATTACAGAGAACGTCTGCAAGCGCCGGCTTAAAAGCATAACAAACACAGGCCTGGAGATGGAAAAACAGCATTAGAAGAGAAACAAGTGTGACGACTTCCAATAATGAATCTCAAACCTTCTTCATACATCGTGTAAATAAGGCGTTCGGGGCATCGGTGAGGTTGGACAGACGTGAGGAGTCTGAGGACACGGGGTCTGGCTCGCAGTCGACGTCCTACTTTATACTAAATGTGTTCTATGGGGTTCAGGTCTGGACTGTCTGCAGATCACAGCAGACCGAGTGAAACGTTTCAATACAGACTGGGCTTTATGCACACGGACATCGTCATGATCAAAGTAGTTCCATGAAGTTGAAATCACATTTTCCACATGTATCCGACTCTTTCTTGTGTAGAACAAAAAAATTGTATTTTGAGAAATGTCGCTGTGGTTTCGTGTCCATACAATAGGAACAAAAAGTTGGTTGTTTGGCTATCAACGTTCTTCAAAATATCGTGTGTGCTCTGCAAAAGATACAAAGCCATAAAGGTTTGAAATGACACGAGGATGAATAATTGATGAACATTTTCATTTCAAGGTGAACGATGCTTTTAAATCAAGAATCTGCCGCCTCAAATAAATCATCTAAGGTAAGAAGCCATTTTGGAATTCCTTATGGCAATAATTGATTTTTCAGTTCACTGCTTTGTATATGGATTGTAAAGTTCAATATGAACATCATAACATTGTTAAGGGGGGAAGATTCTGTTTTATATGCGGAGACGGCTTCAGGAAAAGCTCGATCGGCAAGTCGGTGCCTTTTATTCAAGGACAAATTTAAAACACTAACAGCAATTTTTCTTAGCCGTAAATGACTGTTTACGTACCTAAACATTCAGAATAAAATAAGCAACGTGTGGAGGTGCCATTATTAATAGCCGTTTTGTCAATTTGCCACTTGATGCCTAAACGTTTCAATACACTTGTATTACTACATATAGTACATTAGTGTCTACAACGCTAATCGCAAATTGGTTTTTCAAGAATACAAAAACAAGGGCAAAAACATGACCAGTTCTAAAAGTTTTGAAAACTTGTATACCTTATTTAAAGGAGTAGTTCATTTTCAAAATAAATGTTCATGATAATTTACTCGCACCCATGTCATCCGAGATGTTTATGTATTTGTTTCTTTAGTCGAAAGGAAAGGTTTTTGACTCCAAGGTCAAAATTACAGTTTCGGTGCAGCTTCAAAGGGCTTTATGACTTCAAGTAATACGTAATTACGTTGAAAAGGTCAAGCTTGGCGTAGGCGGAAGTACCGAGTCAGTGTTTACAAGTTGAACGTGCAAATACTAAGTCGAACGCCGTTTACAAAAAAAAGGGAGTTAAAAGGTTAAACAACGATTTTGAACTTGGAGATGATGAGATGGTATGGACTCGGTACTTCCGCCTACGTCAAGCGTGACCTTTTCAACGTAATTACGTATTACGTGAAGTCATGAACGCGCATTGCAGAACAGCGCAAGGCGAGCATGTGTGTTTATAAAGCATATACATAAAAAAAAAATAGAAAATGACCCGATCGTTTCACTAGATAAGACCTTTATTCATCGTCTTGTATTGTGTAAAGCGGCACTGAAACTGTCATTTTAACCTTCAACCGTTTGGAGTCCATTGAAGTCCACGATATGGAGAGAAAAGGAATGTTTTCATCAAAAACCTTCTTTTCGACTAAAGAAACAAATACATAAACATCTTGGATGACATGGGGGTGAGTATTTCATGAAGAAAATGTATTTTTTAACTGTGTATGTGTGACAAATAAATCTTGAATCTTAAAAGCTTATAGAAAGTTTAATCGACAATTGCCCTTGACACTCCATGAGTCCGTAAACTAGCTCAAGCGCAGTTTTCAACAATGTGCTGACGCACTTTCTATGGAAAGAGAAAACTGTGAGAGCAGGCTGTAAATATATTGTTCCCAGAATAGAAAGACAACGTTTTAAAATCTCATCTAGTAATCTAACTCACTTCAGACGGCTTTTAGAAGAACACAACCATATAGATTTCCTTAGTATCTAACAGACAACCGCAGAAGGCCAGTTTTGATTTTACAAGGCCTGTAGACAGCTCAATCCGTGGCACTAATTTATTAGCTGTGTAAATCCCCAAATTTTTCACCCGCCCCGCACACCTGGGCCGTGGCAGACAGGTGCGTACAGAACAAACTGCCTGAAGAGACTCGTAAGAGTAAAATGCTGCTGACTGAATAAATTTAGAGCGTTTCACAGACTACAGAAGCGAGCAAGACTTCCTCCCTTTGAGCTATTACCATCCCCTTTAGTACGGAGAGGATAAAAGCAATGCCATTCTTTTGAATTGCTCACAAACTACATGCTTGCCATTTAAAAAAAAAAAAAGTAAATGCTCCCAACAAAACCGTTACGGCATCAAAGATTTTCCAAGTAATTCTCGATATTGCTTACCAAGTTCCGTTCACAGAGAAAGACTTGGTGCATAATGGCCCTAAAAAGCCCCGAGAGGAACCACAGTGTAAGTAAACAATGCAAATAGTCAAATTCTTTGTGCATTATCTTACTCGAGCAAAGAAATTGCGTCTAACAACTCTGCCAATTATTGGAAGGAGCAAATGGGCCCAAAAAGGTGCCAGGTGCTGATATGGTAATACTTAAAACAGATTAGCATTACAATGTACTGTGAGCCATGTTCTCAGTTTAATGAGTTTTCATTTATTCAAATGAGTTTAGAGGATTTCACTTTTGCGTTGAATGCAAATACGAGAGTTCGACTAAACTTTTAACCCGCATCAGCAATGAAGAGGAAGGATCAACTTTTGCCGTGTTTCATGAAATTAAACAATTAATCAAGCAGAGACCTTTGCAAGACACCTGCGACAATCTGGAAAACAACTAAACCCTCCGATTCATACATTATATTCAAAAGAATACTTTTTTCCGGGGCACCATTAAATGGTAGCCAAATGTGCCCAAGAACTGTTTGTTCTTTGGTCTTTGGTTTGGAACAACTTGAGGTTAAAGGGATAGTTCATTCAAAAATGAAAATGATGTCATCATTTGATGAACACAAAGATATTTGGAAGAATCATTTTAAGTTCAAAGACATCATTGACTACAAGGGGTTGGAATCTTTGGTCCCTCACGATCGATTCTTAGGGTCACGATTCGATGTAGATTTTGCTTACCTGAGGGTGAGCAAATGAGGACAGAATGATCATTTTTGGGTGAACTATCCCTTTAAAGGGGTAATATCAAAGGAAGCATATTTGCATTGAGACATTCACCGTTATTCCTATACGTCAACACAAATGTGAAAAGTTTACCAAGCCGATGACATGTATGTCAAACTCGCATGCTGAAACGCTTTCATCCAAAGCAGCCTTTACAGTTCATTCCAGGCATTCATTTTATTTGTTTGCATTTTCCAGGGCTGAACATGTGAATTTTTTAACTCTCATCCAACAGCTTTTGTCAACTGTTTACAGTTTGATAAAACAAACTGGAAATATCACAACTGCCACAGGGGCCGTGTTTATGCATTAAAAGCCTTCAAACTTCTGAATTCATCCTCACAGAATGTCCCTGGCCTGCATGTTTTGCATCCGTCTGATATTAAAACTAATTTCACAATCCAATGCATTTAAGATGTCTTTGTCATCCCTGATGCACAGTTCAGTATGGTTACGATCTTTCTTTGCAGTGGCAAAAAAATTACATTATCTGCATACAAGATTGCGGCTCAACAAATTATTTGATAAAAACACAATGTTTCACAGAAAATACTGGTGTGCAATCTATAAAAATGAAAGTCATTATCTACAACTGTTACCAAATGTACAAATAGGGCTAAAACTGGCACCAAAGTCTAAGAATTAGCATTTGAAAAATGTTTTCCTGTTTCTATTGTAGATGCTCATATCGAAAATAAGAACGCAAAAACAGAAGAATTTCATGCTGTGCTATATCTTCTTTTTTTGTGGGCCTTAGGGAAAGCTGTCATTTCTTGCACATCAGGTTATTTCATGTTGGGACTTTTTGAAAGTTTCAGATAGAAACACACTAACTGATCAAATCTGCAGACTGGCACAGACTTTCAGCGACAAGTTCAGACGGAAAATCTGGGCAAAAGTCTTGTAGTGTATTTTAGCCTTTACAGTCTACATAAAATCTCCAAGACAAATCCGGGTTAAAAGGATCGTGAGCTTTTCTCCTGTACATTGCACACATCCGACACACCTTTAAACTGGATTTAACACAAAGCGTGCCGTTCCCTACTAGGGCCGTGCGATATGTTTATCATGTGATCTTTTTTTAATGTTATAACTAGAGTTGCATCAATTGACCGGCCAGAAACCGGAATCGGACGGTTTCCGCATGATCTATCTAATAGTAGTTCTTTACTAACACAAAAAGGGCAAATACATATCTTTAGAGAAGAATTCACTCATAAGTTTTTCAACTTTTTTATTAAAGTTGCAGCTAAAATCAACCCACTTCTTTTAATACTACAGACCCAAGAATAAAGACAAGTTATTTTACATTTCAGAAAAAAATAAATAAAGCAATGTTAGTTTCATCACCTTCATTCTTGTCTGGTTCTGTTTAAGTATTTTAGTGTTATCTTAGACTTTTGTTAGATGAGTATAAAAATGAAAAAGGTCAAGTGAAATGTTTAGTTATATTTTATTATTTATACTTATTTTCAGTCTCAAAGTTCTTTAATTAAAGAGTTATTTGGGCAAGAGAAGATTCTGTAATTTAATGTAGGTTGGACAACTGCATTAGGGGAAATTCGGGGAAATTGTAACGTTCAATAATTTATGTAATGAAAATAAAAGTAAAAAAATTTACATTGAAGAAAAGTTAATGTATTTTTATATACTGTCAATTATGGTTTGTGGATATAAAATCAGAATCGGCAAAAATCAGAATCGGCAGGTTTCACTTATAATAAAATGGGAAATGGCAAAGAAAATTCCAATCGGTGCATCTCTAGTTATAGCGCGTATTTACCATTATTATCGATTATCGTCTGGTATCTTTCTGTTGTAATCGACATCGGCGATATACGATAACAGTCAAATCGCCCAGCCCTAGTGCACACAAAGATAGTTGGCAATAGGTGTGCTAACTTAAAACAGCAAAGTTGACGAGTAAGACATGTGTGCTGTGTATTTTGCATAACCACATGACTGTTGTTAAAAACCTATTTGCATAAAAAACATTTTCATGAAACAGTTTTGAGTCGTTTCCATTCACACGCAGGACAGTACCATCTATGACATGGAACAACTACGGCACAGGGCCCATTTATTAATAACTTAAGACTCATCTAGTTGAATATGTCTGCCATCCCAGTGTTATAAACAAGTTTTGTAACCGGTCCTACTCGCCCCACATGAAATCTGCGCCGACAGGAAATTTGACAGTTTCATGTGGAGTTGAAATATGCCACACTTTTCCTACCACTTCAATTTTTATTTAATCAAATAATCGGTCCGAATCTAACCTGCTTATATTATCCCCAAACAGAACAACAAAAATATTTTTTAAGAGCCTAATCATACCTCCAACATATCTTTCAAATCATATCAAGCTTCTATGCTATGAACAAAATGAATCTTGCACCACATCCTAACCAGACGTGCCATGCTTGGTTTCTATTCCTGTGGCATCACAGCGGGTAGCTCCGCCCACACCTAATCTCATTGGGACCAAGTGCCACTGCCGCTCCCTGTAAATATTGATCCTCAAACACAGACTGATCATGAAGATTCAACAACACCAACACTTGATGTTAAATGCCAGAAACGGAGGACAAAATCAACACAAAAGTACCGAAAGCGCATTGAAGACACTGGTCCATGCAATGTTCTGATTGGCTGCGATTCCTGTTCTTCTCGCATTTAATGAGACATAACCGTGATGCATCTGGTTCCGACACGGTGATGCTCGAACATGTCTGTGAACTTTAAGACCATCTGTTATTGTCTAATCTAAAAAGTTTGCATTTAAACTACATATATTTAAACCTCACTACATTTTGGGCCAATGAAATCTCCATAAACTAAGTAGCTACATTCCACCCCCTAATATGGCCTTCCACCAATCATCGTGGTGATGCACCAAAAACTCATCTCATTGCATAAATGAGGATTTGCATCAACAGTGAACTAATAATTCAGTCAATCATCCCAATAAAATGCGTTTCTTGAGATTCTACATACAGGGGTGTTTGACAACAACGTGACAGACGTAAACATTGCAAACCAAACAAAGCCATCCAAAGAGGGGGACGGCCGTGCCCAAACACAGAAGCACCTGTTCAGAGACACTCACTTGTTCCTGAGCACCTGCCAGGCCGCTTCAATATCAGCATACAGGTTCTTCTCGGACGGTTTCCCGGTGCTGACCCCATAACCCGAGTAATCGTACGAGAACACGTTGCAGTTGATCCTGGATCCCAGGCCGATGTAGAAGCTGCACATCTGGCCCAAATCCACGGCGTTCCCGTGCGAGAACAAGAGCGTGTAGCGGCTGCTGGGCGCGCACCGGACGAACATGCAGCCCACCCGGTTCCCGCGGCTGGTTCGGGTGACGAGCACCTCGACGGCGTCGAGCTCGCGCTGCGAGTACTGCCAGTCGGCGCGCTCGGTCAGGTGCAGGCTGGACGCGCCGTTCGCGTCCGTATGGATGGAGTACGTGGGCTCCGGCGGCAAAAACGCCAGTTTGGCCGCGATGCGACTCGGACAGGGCGGGCAGCAGAAGAGCCAACACAATTCGCCGAGAGAGAAGCTGTTCATTCTCGGACCTTGCTCGGGCATGGAGAGCGGCTGACTGGGAGAAGGTACCGGTTGGTTCCCGGTCGTGTGCGTGTCTTTATCTGTGGATGTAGAGGTGTACACTTGTAAAATCGACCGTCTCGAGGAGGCTAGCAGAGCCTTGCTAAGCGTTTGCGGTTTTGTGACGGCGATTCGGTCGCTAGTATTTGCTTTTTGACATTTTAAAAACGTGTGTTACGATACACCGACGATTCGTCTCGTAGACCCTTTGATCGTAGGCTGAAATGTCTAAAAAGCGATCATTTGGACGCCACATTCACCGTCAAGCTAGCCATCCACACCGAATGTAAGCTGCCATTGCTCCTGCTAAGAATGGCCAGAATCGGATTTTCCGGTGATGGCGGATATCCGGCTCCAGCTGTCTGACGGTGACGTCACGAGCTTTTCCCTTGGAGTCCCGGCAGATCCAGAATAGGGCTCCATTTGTAATGTAATGTAATTTAATGTAATGTGAAACGAACTGATTTTTTTTATTTGAACAAATAAATAAACCGGGCCTCATATAGGTTATATAATGTGAAAGGAACAACTTAGAAGCAAGTTGAAATAATAAATGTTTGATAATATAAGTGAAGTAAAAATCTGAAAACAATTATTATTAATAATATTAATAAACAAAGGTGGAAAAGTTAGAGCTTTGCTAATTATTATGTTAAAGTGGACATGTTAATTATGATTATACTTCAATAATTTGACCGACTATTTGTTAAGGTTATATTAAAATGAATTCAATATGATGTAAATCCCAACAGACATATCAGTATTTATTTAACATTCAGTAATCAGATTTCGAGAATTTACAACTACAACACTTGAAAGAACATTTTCAGTTCATAGCCATCAGTATATTTCTCATGGGAATGCCTTAAATCAAATGGAAGAGAGAGAGAGAGAGAGCATGAGAGCGAGCGAGGCTGCCTTAGCATTCTATATATTCTCGCCTAATCAGTAAAAAGCATATGGTGTCCGGGCAGGAATGGATTTATCACACCCTAAAGGATGAAGCGCGCTCACTAGATAGCAATAATTTTCTCCGTGGATGTAGAAATGTTCTGTGGGAGCTGCTCAGAAGAAGTGTGGACTCATGGGAAATGCACTGGGTGTTGATTGCTCGGCGTCCATCTGTGTTATATTTAAAAGGAGATAGGGTGCACCCATTTACTGTGAATAACTTCTGTGGAAAACAAACTGGGGCCAAAAGAGCATGAGGTCTGACTGCATGTTTTTGTTCAGCGGGTGCACCCACATAATGTAATTCCATCACCATATGAATTCGCGACCAGATCTTGTAGAGCGGTTCAGCCGATTGAATCTGTTGAAATAATTTGATTCACGGAGTTTTCATTAACAAAGACGACATGATTCGTGTCAGTGCATTAAGGTTTTGTCATCAGTTTTCTTCATCTGCCTATGAAAATACTTGGCATGATTTCCACAAAATAAAGAGTCCAAAACCCCAAAAGAACATTCAGCAGATGTCCTTTAAGTAATAAACTGCAAAAGCATTTGAAGCAATTTCCTCAAATAGCTCCAATACCAGACATTTACTGTTAGACCTTCAAAAGTCATAGTTGGTAAATCACCCAAGTTTTTTCGCTTCATGCACAGATGTGGCTTGTGAAATTGAGTTTTGTATCTGCAGGGCTCTATCTGTCTAAATGAAAGAAACCGACAGCTGGATTCAGAGCTTTGACTTCTCTGATCTCTGGAGACTTGACCATGTCAAATTCAGGTTGTGAACCAATCCTATCAGAATCATCTAAACCTCACAGGATTGGCTTAACAGCGCCACAATGCCATGCTATGGGAGCCGCGAAGCCTGCACATCACATAGACGAACCACAAACGGTATATTAGAATTGTGCCGCAACCATTTCCATACAAACATCACTACATGTCATTTTATTCAATGGGACAACCAAATATGCTTTTTAAAGAAGATGTAGTATGTGATATTTTCATCTAGAATAGTAGTCATCAAACAATCATCTAGGTGAGAATGGGTGAATCTCACAGAAGCTGTCAAGAACAGGCACATTTAAAACAATTGCAAAGTTTAAACATTTTTATCAGATTTTTATTATATTTTGTCAGTTAGGAACATTTTCTCCCTAGCTTTCATTCTTCTGTCATGTACCAAAATATGAATCCAAAGAAACCGCTCTAGTTTTGCCTTTAAAGTTTTGACTTCAGTATTTTAACGCATTTCCCAGTGAAATGGAATTTCGAATGAGAAAAATAGTGGGCGTGGCTTTTTCATTCTCTGCGATTTGATTTGATGTATAAAAACAGCCGTTGCATTTTGAAATGGAACTGGTAGCAGACTGACAGTTGAAGGGGAGGAGTTAACGGATGCTCCGCCCAAGCCGTCTAACATACGTCATTTAAGATGGATAATCACTACATAAATGCATTCTCAGATTTTTTCAGATGAAATTTATGAGGGCACACAAATGTAAAAAATTGGCATTGTAATAAAACATTTTACTGGGACTTAATTTCTAAATGTATTGTGTTCATTTCAACAGAAACAAACCTCATGAGCATGGCAAGACACATGGAAGTTGTAAATCAGACTTATTCCATCAATTCATTTCTGAACTGATCCTAAAATCCTTAACATTATTATTAGCTTTCATCGTTTAAATTAGGGATGCACCGATATGTACATTGTGGCCGATATACAGTATCTAAATATTAATATAAAATTCCCTAACACTGTGTCTACACCGGATGCGATGCGTCAAGAGACAATAGAACGCATTAGAACCCATTATAAATTTTTTATTTTGTCCACAAAAATGTAAAAAAATTATGTACCAAGCCTGCTTTGCAGTAGTTAACCATTCATTATCCTTCAAACTTTTCTGGTATATTTTTATTTAATAAACAAATTATAGATGTTCTTTCAGAGCAACCCAGAATTTTTTTCTTAATAGCCACATGTCTAACAGGTCTCAAGACAGAAAGCATTCAGACAGCAGTCTGATTCAAACAATATGTTCCTATAATTTACACATTCATAAATATTGTATCTACATACTGTACCTGCATCAACAATGTTTTGCTAATAGCAGTAAGTGAATGATCACGACAGAAAGACAGTAGTGTACTGGATTTTAACTTTGAGCAGCGTGCAGCTGAAGAAGTTTAACCTGAGAAAATATTTGATGATTTATCGGCTGTAAAATATCGGCCTAAATTGTATTTACCGATAACATAAAAAATGCCAATTTATCAGCTGATATCAATGTGGCCTTTAATTCATCGTGCATCCCTAGTTTTATTTTTTTATTTTACCCAGTTTCAATTTTCTGCACGTAAATGCAAATAAAAAAACATAATTTCATTTGGAATTTGGGAAAAATCACTATTTTAAGATATATCAGGACAAGTTATGTTCACTTAAGACAGCTCAAACATTCATTTTAGTCTCCTAAATCTATACAATAGCCTAATGTGAAGAACAGACTTACTGTAAATGTATGCAGGATATTTGCCTTTAGATTTTGATTGAATTTGCTTAGAGGCGTGGAACATTTCTCAACAAAGAACTTTTCATCATCTGTTTATCACACCATTTTTTGGCGTGTGAACTACCCCTTTAAGTTTTTGTTGTTTTCGCAACGATCCATGAGATGACGTTGACAGGGCTTCAGAAATCACAGAGTATGACACAGCAATGCACAACAGAATAGCATTTACAAGAAATAAACATTGTGAGGTCACACGACTACGTTTTCTTGTACTTGCTCACGGTGCATCACTCCTTTCATCTCATCTGCCTGGGGCTGAACATTCCCACAATGTCCCAGCAGGATCTGTTGTTCTGCTTCCAAACGCTACAGCAATATCCGGATCACTCATCACAGCACATTGTTAAACATTTTCCGGCTTTGTATGTTAATAGAATGAATTCTCCAGATGCTGCAGTAAAAGAGGCTTTATTCAAACGGACAGTAATCGACTGCCTGCGATGGCTGGAATGCTTTGTTTGCATAAATGTCATAGGCTACTTGTGTTTGATGGCTTTGGTCAGCTGAAGATCTAGAACCAAGACTCATGCTTTATGTCCCGAAATATGACTTTCAGCATTGGATACTGTCACGGCAGAACTGTTAGACGGCTTTTGGAAAGCAATTCTGACATGGTAATGTTTGTGTAACCCTTGAAAACTGGATTGTTTTTTAATCTGCGCACATATAGAATTTGGGGTGCTAACAATGTCAGTAAAGGGTTTGAAACAGTTGGCATGTCACTGTGGAGATAGTCGTGTCCAGAAATCAATAGAGATGGCATCAGTAACTTCTTCCACTCTGCAGAAATCACGGACCAACCGATCAAGTGAGGTGTCTGAAGCTGACTGTTATTATATAAACTTGTACATGTACGTCCATAAAACAGGATGTCAAACTATGTGGAAAAACAAGTATTCATCAGATTACTCAATCAAAAGAGTAAACACAACTGCAAGCCAAGTATACTTAGAACACGTCATTATACTTTTAAGTTTATCTTCATCAAAAGATTAAGGACAATTTATAAGGAAGTTATTATAGTTTAGTTTTTATTAATATTTTAAATTAGCTTTTACTTTAAAATTTTTGTTATATGCCTTTGTCATTTTATTTTTTATGTTGCCAAATAAGATTCATTTATTTTATTTTAGTTTTTGTTTATCGTTGTAGTTTTAATTGAAGTAAACTAAAATAACCTTGAGCGAATACGGTATACTTTTCTGTCAGTCTAAGTCAAGTGTCATGTATATTTCTAGTAAGAACTACAAAAAAGTAGACTTTCTTGTTTTTTATTTTATTCTAAGAGACATAATAACACTAAAGCACACTTGAATACATTTTAGAGGCTTTTAGCGAGACAGAACACAATGAGTTCAAGACATTAAATTTAGCATGTTGGATTCTTCATCATGTTTATGTTGTGTTGGAGGTGAGATAACAGATTCAATTATCCAAAACACGCACCTAAATTGCCTGCTATGTGTTAGTTATATCAGAAAATATACTGTAGCTAAATAATGTACAGTTTTAAAGTGGCTTTCCCAACTCTGAAACTGATGCATAGAAACAGTCCGATAGCATTTACATAAGACCTTGAGTTCTTTTCTAAAGTTACTTGTTTAACCATTTACACAACGAACATGAGCTAAAAAAAACAACAACAACCAAAAGATAGGAAAGAAGAAAAATTACAAACATGTCAAAATTTCAATTTCCTTGTCTCACTTTCATAGAATGGATTTATTGTTTGTTACACAGCACTCTGCATTCAAAGTGAGAAAAGCATTTGCTGGGGTCAGCTGCCCTCTCTCTTCCAATGGTTTGAAGGCGGAGTAGAGATGTCAAAATATCTTTACCGTCACGTCCATCACAGCGTTGCCCCGGGTTGTCAAGGAAATTGATGTCTTCTCAGGATTTTTGCTGTAAACAGTGTGGAGGAACCTTAGTTTACCCGAGGGAGCTTTTTTTAACTTATAATCACCAGCACCACGATTTCACTTTGGAGAGTAGAAAATGTTCCCTATACACACAAACCATCTCACATTTCACACACATGGACGCTACACGTAACTTAATTGAGGTCCTGGGGAGATTCCTATCAGAACTGAGAGCAGAGCTTGTTACCCAGTAATGAATGTGTGAGTTTCTAACTTCCCTAAAGCAGAGTCAAACTGAGCCCAGTGAGTTGAGGGTCTCCATAATGAATCAAAATGTATAGAAACTATATAATGTGATCAGTAATGCATTTTTTATTCTATTCTATTATTTAAACAGAAGAAACATTGACTATATATTTTACGGTGCCCTTGTTACACGTTACATGTATTTATAGTATTTACTATAAACTATGTTACTAACCTAACCCTATAGTTAGTACATGTAGTTCATTATTATTACTCAGTACTTAAATGTATAATTAAACTGTAACACGGGCACTGTAAAATAAGGTGTAATCCAGAATTGTTGTTACCATATTTTTTACTAATGACCCGATACTCTATATGCATAAAAATACACAACATGTGCGAATATTGTGTACAATTATTATTCATTTTATTTTTGATTTCCAAAGCAATCCATAACTTTGTCTCTTTATCGCGAAAAAAAACCAAAATAACGACTTTAATCGATATATGCGCCTCTGTCTTTGGTGCGCGTTCACGAGAGCACTTAGGAGGATGCGCATTCGGTGGGGGCAGACGCCGGCGATCTGACTAACAACCCGGAAACGCAAATCTGTGTTTATGAAAATTTCTGATGATTTCAATATTTTTTCGCGCATGCGTCAAAGTGCTCTCGTGAACGCGCACCATAGACTGACAAGACAGAGGAGAATTTATCGATTAAAGTCGTTATTTTGGTTTGTTTTTCTTACATAAAGTATTGATGTATTGCTTCAAAAAAATTCAATTGAGCCACTATGAGCGGATTGACCAATTTATCGATGACTTTAGCACTTTTCTTGACCTTGACAACAACTATAACCATGATGTCTATGAGGAGGCCTGGAAATCTCGCGGATGTCACCTAAAATATATTTATTTGTGCTGCGAATATGTTGAACGTCATGTGGGTGAGTAAAAAATAACACAATTTTGATTTGAGATGAACATTTCCTGTAATAAAAACACCACAATATTCCATAAAAAAATAGAGCTGTCAATTCCAATTTCATGGTGACTTCAATATAGTTTTTTGATATTTTGAAGCATTTTATTTGACTTGACCGCCATCTTGAATTGATTTGTGTGATGCATCATGGGATCATGGACCTTCTCTGTGAACAAAACATGTGAGGCTGCCTCCCTTACATTGCTTGTATCTTGAACAGCAGAATAATTCTATAGAAAGAGCACGAAGAACACGGTTATGATGGCCTAAAATGTTATGTTTGTCCAGTATGCCGCTCACTTGGTTTTGGAACAGAGCCAATATCTTATCAAAGTAGAGAATCTGAGTGTTTTTGTCATACTAAACATGTAAGTATCCTTACAGTGAGGATAAGTATGTCACAGCGGGATGGATTGTTGTTTTAGGGGCCTCGGAAATTTCTGAGCAATCGCAAAGAAAATCTGAGCAGGCACAGCTGTTTCAAGGGCGATACTTCTTTGCCCGCAAATGAAATCTGAGAGCACATTTACTGAGGCAAGTGTGATTTCTTGTGATGTAGGAGAGAGAATGAAAATTTCTGAAAATGAAATATTTGAACCTTGAGGCAAGACAAGGACTGTATGAAATCGGTTGACTTACGACTATTTCTTTTGCAGTTTTGAGGGGGTAATTTGTGGAATTCAGTGTTGAATTTGGTAAATTTGTGAATTTCATAAGCTAGTAGGGAAAAACAATCACGTTAGCTTAAACCACTGAAAACACATTCAGTCTTTAAAGAACCCTCTCTTTCTTCCTTTTTTTATAATCTGAAGAACCCTTTTTCGCCACAATGAACCTTTTGTGAAACAGAAAGGTTCTTCAGATGTTAAAGGTTCTTTATGGAACCAAAAGGTTCTTCTATGGCAGAACCTTTTGAAGCACCTTTTTGTGTTTTACTAAAAAAAACTTTTTCTCCAGTTGCATTACTTGCGCGTTTAGCTTTTGTTGGCTCCTAGGATGCTGCCTCATTTGTCACATTTATTTGTGACTAAATCAATAATTCAATTATTGATCAATAATCAATAAAATATTATTATGTCTAAATCAATAAATGTAAATATTTAATAAAGAAGCAAGGGGTGGGAACTAACAATATTCTTTTAAAGTTAACTTAAAGTAACTTTCTGTGAGCACAGATATGACGTGGATCTAGCCTTGAATGATGCGTTACAAAGTAAGCGGTGTAAAATCAACCGAGCGCTATATCTACCGTATTAATCTGACAGAACAAACCACAGCAGCCTCTGTTCATCTTACAAAACAAATACTGTATATAACATTGCTGGAACCACCGGGATGAAGGTTACATTTATGTTCGCAGATCAAAACCCGTTCCAAGCCAGCTTTCAATGTGTGAAACCAAACGGGCCTCTACTCGTTCCAGTCAGATTCTACAGTACAACGCACGAAACGCCAAACAGACACATTCAAGATGAAACCTCGCTGCAGGCCTGTATGCTGTAAGTGCATGAATCTTGTACCATGTCTTCATGATGCTTGAATAACTTTGGTATCTCAAACAAAGTCATGCAACAGATATCAATGATAACATGCAGGAATGATAAGTAAAGGTAGTTGCATGTCATGCGGTTACATAAAGGAAAGGTGTGACCCCTGCAAAACATCTCGAGTTTCTCTACAAAGCATCTCAGATGTCTCCCTCGCTTTCAGACAGCCCAATCAAAGCACGAATGAATGCCAGAGCCATCCTAAAAGAGCCTGGGCATAAAATCGGGAGGCACGCGATGAACTCGATTTTACTGTTATTCATGCTCGCAGCCAGTCAAGTCACGTCATGCTTCACGCAGGAAAACACAACATTAGGATTTTGACAGTTTACAGAAATGCAATTATATGATGAAGCGATGTGCTCTCTCGATGCAGGTCGAGACAAACAAACACCAAAAAAAACGGGATGTGCTCCTTCAAGTCCGGTCGTAGGGATTGTTTTTAACCTATGAATGCACCTGAACGACACCTCAATGTGATAGTTCACCCAAAGATGACCTTTATGACTTTCTTTCTCGCGCAGAACACAAAAGAAGATATTTTGAAGAAAGTTGGTAACCGAATAGCATGGGACCCCATTCACTTCTATTGTATGGACACAAAACCAATGCAAGTCAACGGGGTCCAGTTCGCAACATTTTTCAAAATATCTTTTGAGTTCTGAAGAGAGTCGCACAGGTTTGAAATGACACGAGGGTTAGTAAATGATGACAGAATTTTTATTTTTTGGGTGAACTCTTTTAATCTCACTCAACATGTCATGGGGCATACACACAATCTGGGCCACACTCTTGACCTTGTGTTATCATCAGGGTTTTCTGTCAAAAATGTAGCTGTTAGTGATGCTGGTTTGTCTGATCATTGGCAAGTTATGTTTGACAACTGGGTTCATCAACCGCTCCACAGCTGTACAATTTAGGTTTTTGTAGCTATCCCAGCTCTTCGTTGTCCCCAGTCACTGCAAGCGCCAAATGTTGATGAGTTGGCAAATTGGTTTAAATCCTCTTGTTTAGCAATTCTAAATGTAGTTGCCCCTCATAAACCCAAATAAAAACTTCAGCCTTGGCTCAATGACAACATTAAAGCTGTAAGGATAAATTCCAAATTTCATATCAACTTTTGCCAAACACTCTAAATTCCAAGAATCTGTTTTGTTTTGTGGGCTAAATACCTTAATTTAATGTAAAAAAAATGATCATTGTCCAAAGATTTGGTTTGCTACGTTAAACTCGGTGGTAAATCCTGCCTCACCAGTTGGTCCAGAACCTAGCTTAGAGCTATGTGAGATGTTTTTTCACTTCATTATTAAGAAGATTGCTTAGATCAGGCAGCAGATGTCCTGCGCTTTAACCCAGAGTGTTCATATTACTAGTGTCAGCCCTTCTGCATTTTCTCAATTTCGAGCTATTTCATCTGTTGATCTGTCAGACATTATTTTAAAGATGAAACCAACCACCTGTTCTCTCGATGTTGTTCCTACTAAGCTAGTTATGGATGTACTACCTCCTGTTTCATCTAGTTTGCTCTCTATTATCAATAGGTCTTTACCCACTGGCACCATTACATCTTGTTTTAAACATGCTGTGGTCCAGCCTCTACTAAAAAAAGCAAATCTTGATCTTATGTATATATTTTTATTTACAGTATATAATTTATGTATAATGTATATTTTTAATATCCTTGATCCTTTTCAGTCGGGCCTTAGAGCAAAACACAGTGCAGAGTCTGCTCTCTTAAGGGTACTGAAAAACTTCTATTTGAAAGATATGAAGCTATCCGATCTAATACCAATGTGTCGAAAGTCACACTCGGATCCAATTATTGGAGAATAGGAACATTTCCAGAGTCTGCCGATAACAGGAGATCATTTATTGGTGAATTTTCATCAGGCGAACACCCTATTATTTTTGGTGTACCCCAGGGCTCCATTCTGGGTGCAATGTTATTTTCTTTCTATATTTGTCTATATTTCTATATAAGTGTCACATCATATTTTTTGCAGAAGACACTCACTTTTACCTCCCGCTAACATCAGGTTCTAATGCAGTGTCCTCTTTGCTGGCTTGTTTAGAGGACATCACGGTTTGGATGGACAATCATTTCATTCAGTTAAATCAGAAAAAGACTGAAGCTATTTTGTTTGGCCGTCCTCATCTTGTAAATAATTTGAGCCCTACTTTGACAGTTATGAGGGGGAACATCCGTGATAAAGTACAAAATCTGAGAGTTATTCTTGATCCTGACATAAAATTTGATAAACAAATCAACTCCGTAGTTAGAGCCAGTTTTCTACAGCTCAAGGGGCTTCGCAAGCTTAAAAACTCAGTTTTAATGATCCTAAGTTATTCATGCTTTTATTTCAACAAGGTTGGATTACTGTAACACACTTTATGCTGGAATTAACCAGACCTCACTCTCACGGTTACGACTGGTGCAGAATGTCGCAGCTCGCTTTCTGACAGGGACCAAAAAGAGGAAGCATATTACCCCTGTATTAGCCAAACTTTATTGGCTACCTGATCAATTCAGAGTTGATTTTAAGATTTCAGTCTTTGTTTTTAAAGCACTTTCCCTATTGTATATTTCAGATCTGATCCACCCCTACTCTCCTGCAAAAGCACTTAGATCCTCCTCCCCGCTGTTGTTGTCTGTTCCAAAAAGGTGATGTGGCTTTTTCAGTTCTTGGTCCTAAGCTCAGGCATTCATTACCTTTGCCCATTAGATCTGCCACTACAGTATCCACCTTCAACCATTAAAATGTTTTGATAATTAATAAAGTTTTGTTTGGCTTGTTAACATTATAAAAAACATTAATCCACGACTTCTGCCAAGAATAAACTACCAGCTCCCTTGAAAACTCTCTTGAAAAACGCGAGCCGTGCAGAAAATACTTATCAGGACTCTATTCATTGCCTAAAACCATCTAAATCACATTTTCCCATTAACTACTTGAGTACATGAGGCCATTAATTAATCTCATAAATGATACATTACATTTAGCAGTTTACTGCATAACTGAAAGTATATATAAAAAAATCATTGTTCATTAAGACAAGGATTTGACTACAAAAATGACTACAAAATATTAAAGCATCAACATTACGTTAAACACATTTTAATAACCATTAAATTCTTAAGTTTCTCAACTCAAGTTTTGCTTTATTTTCTATGAGCTTTATGTTTCGCTATCTATTTATTTCGTATATTCGAATAAAACCCAGTCCCTGATACGCTGTAGTTTGCCTTTTCCAATTACACCTTTAGTGTTTTGCCCATTTTGTACTATACGCCTCATATTTTGGTTTAATCAAACCTAGGGGTGGTAAAAAGAGGTTTTAACAATTTACCCCCATTATACAAGTCTGAAATGAAAAACCGATGGACAATCCTGCCTGAAAGTGCTACTCTACATTTATTTCTTTGTTAAAAAATCTCGCATTCTGGCAGCTGGGGCACCAGTTGAATACCATTAAAGTTTTTGTCACATCAAATTAAAAAAATTAAATCATGTTTTTCTTGTTAATTTGCACAGTCCTTTTTTGTAATTTAACTTTTTTTTATACCGTATTTCAAAAATACACAGTCATTTTCCCAGTAAAATAACAGTTTAGTCATGTAGAATTACATGTTTTTCTTGAAAATTTGTGGTCCGTTTCTGTAATTTGATGGTTTTTAATGTATTTCAAATGATGTGAAAAATCTATAAAAAAACACAAAGGACGTTTTTTTGACAGTACAAAAAATCAGAAACAACATAAAAGTAAAATTCTGTATAATTACAGTTGTAATGTTTATTCAGCAGCCCAATAATACAGCTGAGTCTGTTTAATTGAAATCCACATATTCAATGAGAATTTACTGTCACGAGCACAATTTATAGTCATAAAGTTACACAAAAATAATGGAACACATTTACACAATTTATACACTTCTAAACTCATTGTACAATGAACAAGCTAACTAAGTAACAAGCGTTACCTATGTACTCACATTGCACACAATGATATTAAACCTACACAAGTATGTAGTAGCGGTGTGTGACATAAAACACGGTCCAACATAAAAATCACATTATTTACATGAAAACATCCATTTGATTAGCAAAAAGATTTAGATTCCCTTTCAAGTCCATTTCGTTCCAGTTGTGGCATCATCGAGTTTCATTGTGAAAAAGATCGTAGAAGTCCACGTCATCAGCTCAAAAGTTAATTGTAACAATAAATTGCAGCTGCCACAAAGATTACGATAAACACCGCGAATGCATTTGCTTATATAAGTATGAGGCTGGTGCTGAGCAATTTTGTAAGAAACGAATGTTAAAAAAATTCTCAAAATCTTAAATTTTTTTATTCAAATACTTTTTTTGTCTTTACATCCATCTACACGTATTATTAGTTCAGCTAGGTTATAGACATCACTACATAGACTAAATTTTACACGTTAAGCGTCGTTTCGCAATATTACGACCTGGCGCGGCGTTAAAAAATATCACAGCGTGTTTTTTGTCAGCGAGATGCTGTTTGGCAACATGAAATGAGGTGCAACACTTGAAGAAAAATGATTCCTTCACATCACAAAAAATTGAGAAAATACGTTTCCTGTACGATAAAATAGAGATGGGGACTTCACTTAGAATGAATAGCCTCGGCTTACAGCGTCATTTATTTGCATGCGCGTTCGGCGTTATTTAAGCACCCGATTCATTAAAAGAAGTAGGCTACGCAGATGAAACAAACTCCGAAAATCTCTGCTGAACACAAATAGCACGTCACAATCAAACGTCATTTTTAGACAAATGTCTGTTCGCAATAGTGCTGATTTTTGTAAATGTGCGATTTTGCGAAAAAATCCGCAACTGTTTAGTGATAAAGAGCCTTCACACAAGACGTTGTGTGTTTGTAATTGTCTGCATCTGAGCAAAGTCAATAGAGCGCTTGAAGTGAGCACAAATTCAGAAATGAAGCAGCGTCGTGTGCACATGAGAGGTGAAAGTACTGCAGTCTGAACCAAAAACAAAACAAACAAACAAACAATCGCGTCCGGTTACTCGGAAAATGGAGGGAACATGCCGAGGTCAGCGAAGTCTTCAATGTTGTAATTGGTTGTTCCTTGAGTGGGGTCCCCGGCCATCGGTAGCATGTCCTATGGGATGGGAAAAGACAGCTGTGTAAATCAGACATGCTCAGAGTTTCTGATTGCTTTTGTGTCGCACTTGTGCTACAACAGACAGTCGAGGGTTAGCGCTGGCAAACATTTTGTAGAAACGAACCTAAAAGGCGGATATAACGTGTTTATTTGAGACCTGACTGGAATTATATCATACAGTCTAGACGGTCAGTGGTACCTGAAAGACCTCGGTCTGGTTGGATTGAGTGTGGGGGTGAGGATCTCCACCCTGCTGGCCGTGGTGTTGACTCTGCCACTGGGACCAGACCTCTGAGGGGCGACCCTGGAACTGGCCTCCGCTTTGACTGCTTTCTCCTGAAACATCTGGAGAAAAAGAAAACACGGGCACATTGAGAACAGCTCTATACATGCGGTTCCAAAATACAATGTTACACCAGCATTAATCCTCATTCAGTTCCTGATCGTTCATAAAAAAAGAAAAAGCTGTCGTTATTCATCCAAAACCTGTGTATGTGAAACACAAAAGAAGATATTTTAAGAAATGTTTCGAAGTGCAATCGAAGTCAATGGAGTCCAACGTTGTTCGATTATCAACGTTCTTGAACATTTTTTCTATCGTGTTCTGCAGAAGAAAGAAAGTCGTAGGCTACGGGTTTGAGTACATTTTTGTCTGAACTGTCCCTTTAAGATTGTCATGTCATCTAGCAGCGACAAACCAGTTCAAAACCACCCCGTCCATCAGCATCCAAACACGACGTCCTGGAGGCGTTTCGCTCCTGACCCCGATCCGACACGGCCGCGTTTAGACTTCGCGATATTAACTTTCATGTTATCTGCAACGTGTCTACAGTTCCGCCGTCTCAATCGAGCGTGCTTGTAAAGTACCTCATCCGTGAGACCTCCATTTCGCTCAATTTGTTGCGCGGGGGGAGATATTTACTAGGCTGACACACTCGTTTAAACGCACGCATCTAGAGTCTCTTCACCCCCAGGGCTCGAGTATTTGGTTAGGGAACGAGAGAGTCGGGGAGACTAATGCGCGCGGAGGTGGCGGGAGTTTCGGGAAGGATGGCCCGGCGATGCCCTTGGGCGGCTCCTCGCGCTCTCCATGTTGATGAGACGCTGATGTAAGGTCAAACTTCTCATTCCCTACCGCGCCGAATGCCGAGAGGGTCTCTCTCGCTCGCTCTCTTTCTCTCACCCTCGCTGCCGTTCTCTCCCTCCAGGTACGGCTATTTGCATCCGCCGATATGTCTTATAAATCTCTCAATCAATTTTCCTATTCGACTTTGTGCGTCTCTCCCTCGGCAATCTATCCGTGTCGCAGACCTGCATCGTTCGGAGTGTCTGGAGCGCGCGCGTGCCTGTGTGATAAGATAAAAGGCGCTTCGCTCGAGCGCCTGTATTCTCGGGCCACTCCATCAAAAGTGATTTTCAAAGACGTTTTGGATTTTGTAACAATACCAAACGCTGCCGTGACAAAGTGAACTCTGTTCAAACACTGAGCTGAGGTTTATCACAGTCCAGGGCTTCGACAAATCAATACTGGGACGTTTAAAAGCGACTCTTCCCATTTTTAAAGTGATAAAGAGCTCTTGAAACCCGCAGAGACGACTGGAATATTTATATAATAATAAGCATAAACCGCATTTTAGTCACAATAGAACATTCTGATAATGAAACGTATCTCGTTGTAAATCTGTGTGAAACGCATGACTTACTGTACCGGTAGGCTACATATTAAAATGAAGTAAAGACATTTTTATTAAAAAGTTTGTCTTGTGTATAAATCATCCAGTATGCACACGTGTTTGGTTGTGCATTTCTGATTTTCGACTCAAAAGTGCATGAATAAAACATTTCAGGAATCAGAGCCATCCACAGGTACATTTATTTTCCGTATGGCACTAGAAATGCAGGAAAACGCATCGCGGATTCATTTGCTCGATAAGCTTGGCATCCTAAAACAGTAATACGTTTTCACATTCAAAGTGACAACATGAATGATTCCAAACATACGGAAGCTCACAGATGCAAAGCGTCTTTACTTTCTGGTGGTGCTTTCCCAAGGTCACAAGCAAGGTTATTTAAGTTGACTAAACGTTTCTGTTCATTGAAATCAAACAAAATATTGACCTAAAAGTTATTAGAAAAACTTTAACTAAATGAAAAATGTAAATGTTCAGAGCACTAAAATTATAATCATAAACAAAACTGATTAATCCTATATATCAACATAAAAAATTATTGATAAAAATCTAAAATAAAAGCCAATTGAACTAAAATCAAAACCATAATATGGTCACAAGTATTCAATACATCAATGTGGTGAAATTAATTACTAAAAACAAATAAATGCAATGTTAATACCCAAAATCATTGGAAAAAAGGGATAGTTAACACAAAAATAAAAATGATGTCTCGATTAACCCCGTGTGTGACTTTGAAACACAAAAGAAGATATTTTAAGAAATGTCTCGGTGGTTTTGTGTTCATACAATGGAAATCAATGGTGTTCAGTGTTATTATTCAACATTATTCAAAATATCTTCTCTTGTGTTCTGCCAAAGAAAGAAAGGAATGACATGCGGTTTAATACGTGATGAAATTTTTTTCCTTTTGGTGTAAATTTAGCGGAGATAAATGAAAGAATTACACCTAAGAGTCTGCAAGCCTCACTCCCGTCCGTCCGTAACGTGTTTAAGGAGCGTCCACGTGACAAGACCATGATAAATGTTCCATTTGTGTTAATGGCACCATATTAAAAAAGAATTATCTGGACATGGCTCCATTTTCAAGTGGCTGGCAAAAGCCTTCAGGGTTTGGAAAGCCATTCGGTGCGTGATGCACTCCAAATGGAAATGGATTTTTTAATGTCACCTTTTTAACATAAATTACTTATTAAATGGATACGCTAATCGCAGGTTGGAGGTAGAGAGATTCCCTCGAGGGAAACAACAAAGGAAAAAAGTCGTTCTCCGAGCTTTCGTGCTTCAAATGAAATGACGTTGGTGGAGCTGAATGTAATGGAGAAATAAGACGAGGCTTCGTGCGACCGGATGAGAGTCAATAACAAGCAGTTCTACAGTTTCCCCCGTAAGCTCTTCGGTATGTTCTGTCTTTGGAATGCCAAAGGTTGCACAATTGTGTTTGTGTGTCCTTGCCCTCTGTGTCACGCTGGTCAAATTCCACACTTTCAAGTGTCAGAGATGCACAGAAACCAGATCTCCGGCGTGAAGCGAGAAGGTGCGACGCATGACAGATTCATTAAAACTCACAGCGGGTGTTTAAAGTCAGCCATGTTTCAAAAGAGACTGATGCGAAATCATGTGATCTTGGTTAGGACGTGATGAACCTTGAACCTGCACAACGTGAGATGTTCACTTTGTGAGACGGAAGGTTTTGATTTGATGATCCATCGTTTACTAAGATAAGGGGTCACATGGCGCATACACGTGTTTTTCTGTGTCTTTGGTGTGTTATAAGTTGCTCATGCATGTAGTGGACACGTAAAATTGCAAATATTAAAGTGTGGGATCAAAAGAGTCATTCTATCTAAAAGCGAATGCTCACCCAGACCTGCCTGAAACGCCTCGTGTGACCACACCCCCACAAATCTAGGTCAGTTGGTGGTCTGATTTGACTAAGACCGCTCAGATGTACACGCAAGTAAGAGATGAGCGTACCTGTCAGTACAATCGAAGAGAAACCTGATGTTCCAAATATGGTAAGAGGCGTTACATTTCCATCTTGCAGTATTCCACCAATCACTACGCACTTGTTAACTGGCCAATCACAGCACACCTCGCTTTTCAGAGCGATGAGCTTTGTAAAAAATCTGCGCGTTTCAGAGAGGCGGAGCAAAGAGGAGATGCAAACATGCACGTGTGTGGAAAATACAGCGTTTTTTAACCTTAAAACACATTACAATACATCTAAAACAAACCATAATATTCGTTTCAGCCGTGTCATGTGACCACTTTAATATTATTGACAAAATGTAATTATTTGCTGTCTCCAATACTACAAAATGCCTCTTTTAAAGGTAAAAGCAGAGTAATACATGGATGCACGTGACGCTTTATGGAACTGCTCATTTTGATTGACAGAGTCTTTCCTGGTGTACGTTTTAGACCACTGATCCCATCACATTTAGGCGATTAGCTATAATTAAAAGTAATAGAGCAAATTTACCGAATGAAAAATGAGGCGCATTATGTAACGCACTGGTGATTAATGCCGTGGTGTCAATGAGGATCTTTTTGCCCACTAAAGAACAGACACTTTATTTCCTGCTGTACAGTAGAGATTCATATTTATAACAAAAACCTTTTGTCTCACTACGAAGGTGTTTTACGATCGCACTGTTAACCGGTGAAGAACATCTTTATGTGTGTGTAGCCTGGATGCTACGAGTCTGTTTCAGTCATTGACTGTAAAAGTGTTTATGGGAATCTATAAATGGCCGTATGTGTTAAACCCACGGGATATTTTCTTTCCCAGTGGTGTTGTAATGTCAACTCCGTATGAAGATCTGTTGATCCAAGGTTTGCGTCGTTCTGGATGGGGTCGCTGGTTTAAGTGTGCGAGGGATCTTCTGAGCTCATTCTACTACTTTGGATAAGCCGATTGTACAACCATTTAAAGTGAAATGTCACGATTCTTGACGCCACAGCAAAAACGAATATGGTGTCGCACACTTAAAATGTTAAATATGGATTTCCAAGAACAAAGTTATTTTACACTGAATTATTGAATGTAAACTGACCGTAATAAGTCAAAACTAACATTAGTAATTTAATTTTTTATTAGCGACCTAACATACGCAAGTATTTTTATTTTTACATGGACAGATATGTGTTGTTTGTTACATCTGAAAACATGTGAATGATTTATAAGATGTGCAGTGAGGTTAAAATGGCACAATCCGTCATTATACATGAACAGGTCTTACCGAAAGCAGTGCTGCGATTGGCCAGGTTGGAGTAGGCGTTGCCGGAGGGTGAGGAGGTGGCGGGGCTGGACAGCGGGCTGTAGGAGGACGGGTCGGCCTGGTAACTGTGACTGGAACCGATGCCAAACGGTGAGGACTGAGCCTTACTGGACTGTGCCGGAATCTGCTGCTGTGGTGACATCAGATGACATGTTAATCAATCATTTACAGCAATCCATCAAACACATCACTCACCAGTGAAAACAGAACATTCTAGTTTCTTTCTTTCATTCGTTCTTTGTGTCTTTCTTTCTCTTTGTGTCATTCGTTCTCTCTTCCTTACGTTCTTTTTCTTCATTTCATTTCATTCGTTCTTTCTTTGGTTTGTTCTTTCTTTATTTTCCTATTTATTTGCTTCATTCTTTCGTTTGTTTGTTCTTTAATTGGTTCTTTGTGTCTTTCTTTCTTAAGTTCTTTTTCTACATTTTGTTCTTTCTTTGGTTCGTTCTTTCCTTCTTTCTTTTCTTATTTCTTTCTTTCTTTCCTTCATTCTTTCGTTCGTTTGTTCTTTCATTGGTTCTTTGTGTCATTCTTTCTTTCTTTTTCTTCATTTCGTTTTTTCTTTGGTTCTTTCGGTCGGGTCGTTCGTTCTTTCTTTCTTTCTTTTCTATTTTCTTTCTTTAATTATTTTGTTTGTTTTTCATTGGTTCTTTGTCTCTTTCTTTCGTTCTTTCATTCGTTCTTTCTTCCTTTCGTTCGTCAGTCTTTATTTTCTTTCATTCATTCTTTCGTTCGTTGGATCTTTCATTTGTTCTTTGTGTCTTTCTTTCGTTCGTTCGTTCTTCCTTACGTTCTTTTTCTTCATTTTGTTCTTTCTTTGGTTCGTTCTTTCTTCCTTTCGTTCGTTTGTTCTTTCATTGGTTCTTTGTGTCTTTCTTTCGTTCTTTCTTTGGTTCTGTTGTTCGTTCTTTCTTCCTTTCATTCGTCTGTCTATATTTTCTTTTTTCTTCTTTCTTTCTATCATTCATTCATTCTTTGTTCGTCTTTTCTTTCCTCCACCTTTCCTTTTATTCGACCTTTCTTTTGTTCCTTTCATACATTCTTTTGTTCGTTCTCATTTCGTTATTCCATGTTTTTGTATTTGCTTCTTTCTTTCTGTCTATCTGTCTGTCTTCTGAACTCAGATCAGTAACCAATAAGTGATAGACGGCACGACCGGTTATATCTCTAAAAATGATACCTAACTAACTCTGTAGCTATTTTTTTCTTAAAGACAATTCATAACGAATGAATAAATTCAATCTGGCATCTGGGGGACAACAGCTACGTGTTACGTTTACAGCTACACTAGAAAAAACAGCTAAAGCTGTGATTCACTACTTTTTTGGTAAAAGTTATTTTTAGTTATTATTCCACTACACTAATAATAATAATAATAATAATCAATATACACACATCTAGATGTCAGCTAAACGGACATCATTCCTCGAAGCTCTGCAACTGTAAACAACGCTAGCCCTCATGTGTAGATGAAACAGTCCGATGTCAAGCAGATGAGAGACTTTAATCGATGGAGAACCACAACGCTACTCCATACCAGTATTGCTCTGTTCTTCTTTATATCACAGGGCTTCATTTTTGATTTGGCTTCACATGTCATGTTGTAAATATTGCATGATGGGAAAATCTGATATACATGGGATTTATTGCTGAGTAAAGAGACACAGATGACAGACCATAAAGAACACACATGCACGCTCTTCTACACGTATAAAAACACGTGTTTATCATAAACGCCACACACACGGCTCAATAGCCCCAGTAACGCTTACAAATAACAGGGCTCAGATTTTTGCCTTGCAAATTTAAGTGTTTCATTTTCTGTAATGTATCAACAAAAACATGTATATTGTGTTCTCTCTTCTATTTATTCTCATTATTCAATCATATTATATCTGATCCAATTCATTTATATTAATGTATAATTATTATTTAAAAATATGTTTTTGTAGATGCGCCAGGGAAAAACAAGAACTATTGGCTGCAGGAAAAGCTCTGAATGAGCCAATGCTCTCATGGCAGCACTAAAGAGACTGTATAATGACAACCGCCTAAAAAAGCTAATGGGAAATTTAGCACAGGCGGTGATGCGGGCGGCCTGGCGATTCCTCTCACCTGTCCAGAGAAGGGCGGTCGGCTTCCCGTCCACGACACCTGACCCGTGTTGATCTGCCGGGATATCTGGGAAAGATTCTGTCCACCGGAACCGGCCGTTGACTGGATGTCACTGACCCCCGGGACGTGAATGACGGACGAGCTGAAACACACATTACATTTACATTCACATTCATGCGTTTGGCTTTTATCCAAAGTGAATTAACGTGCATTCACGTTTCTCAAGAGTGCGTCCCAAGTACTTTTATTGAACAATTGAAAGCATGTAAGAAAATAGCCATTTGAGGCTATTTTGAATACAGTCCTCTGTTATCGTTGTGTATAACCACTGTGTTTCATTTAAAGATTTCAGAGGAAATGGTTGCTTGGCATCATTATTTTTTTCTTATTTCATTCATTATTCTTTTTTTTTTTTAAAGCGCTATAGAAATAAACTTGACTTGACATTTACTGTACATCAAGTGTGTTAAAATAATCTCCTTTAGTTTATTTCTTACAAAGTTATACTACTAGGAGTTGTTTTTTGCATTAAGGCTCTTTGGTTTAATACTCAACAGACTCGTACCCAAAGCTCTTGCCCGAGTGTCCCGGTTGGAACGGGCTTCCTTGAGAGTAGAGCTGCTGTGCTCCGGCTGTTGACGATGGGACCATCATCTTCTTATCAGCTAAACACACAAAGAGAGGTAAACAATCGCATTTCACTAAATAATTCACGAACACAACACAGCGCAGTTTATAGCAACCAAGACTGGACACAAACCATCATGAAAGCCACATACAGTGTTCATCACCAAATGATATTTGACATATAAGATGTCATTTCTTTCCCAAATGTATGAGCTTTGGCAGAGGACGGGAAAAGTATCAGTGCGGTTATGAAATTGATACCAAATTTACATTTTGATCCGTTTCTCATGTGAAGCTCTCATATGGCTTAAGAGGACTTTGATGTGTACGGACGTCTTGTATAATGGCACAGGCTATTTTATGATGTTTCAGTTCATCCCAAAATGAAAATGCTGTCATCATTTTCTCACCCTCTTGTCATTTTGAACCTGTACGAAGATATTTTGAAAAAATGTTGATAAAAGTTGTCTCCATACTATAGAAGTCAATGGCGACCGACGTTTTTCAAAATATCTTCTTTTGTGTTTTGCGGAATAAAATGAGGTCAAAGGTTCAAAATGACAAGAGGGTGAGTAAACGATGACAGAATGTTGATTTTGGGTGGAACTATCCCTTTAAAGCATTTTTGAACTTGTCGGGTCTGTGTTTTGTCGTAGTAAGAATGTCATATGCGAACAACACGAGGGTGAATAAACAACAAGGAATTTTTATTTTAGGGCGAACTCGTCGTTTAAAACATGAGATACGGTAAGAGCTCTGTCATCGAACACCACATCAAACATCATCTTAATTCACCACAGAGATGCTGAACAAAGAGAAGACGGGTAAAGGGATAACAGCAGTAAAAACGCAATAAAATTTTGTATATATGGGTTGTGCTAAAAAGAAAACGTGTGTTCTGTAGTGCTGACTAAGGTGCATTTGGCTTTCAACAGTCTAATGCAAAACAATGGGATTATTCCAGTACATCAATTCCACATTTAAGCAGGAATTCATATTCACAATGATTTCTTGCTGAAAAAACAAAACAGGTTTTCAGCCTAAGGTAGCTAAAGACAAATGAATTACATTTTAAGCTCATTTAGTAAAGTTAGAAGGATATGATATGGAAACATACATCCAGAGATTCCAGTATACATGTCGCTGAAGCGTGGGTCTCGCTCCTGGGAGAACAGCGATTCGGTTTTGTCGATGGTTTTGCCTGCCTCGTGAACACCAGCTGGCACGCTGGCGACTGGCACCTGTGGGCATCGACACAAGAGAGACGATCTGAGATGTGATTTGTTAAACACTGGCTTTGTCAATGGCCCTGCTTCCAGAAGTATTTTTCACATTTATTTTTTGCATTGGATTTTGAAAATATTTTGATAAAGAGTTCCATATTTCAATGAACTATTGGACCAGACCATCCAGCTCTGGGATAAATCAAAACACGGCTACATTTAAGTAAAAAAAAAAAAGGATTTCTATGGATCCGTGACGCATCGAACGCTAATTTTTCCTATATGGGCGAACTGTTCCCTTAAGTATGAAACTGTCAATCAACAGTGACCTATTGTACTGTTTCTATAAACTCAAACTTTTGCTAAATTCGACTTGTGTCAACCTCTTGAATCGCAAATGGAAAGTCAACACAGGTTGTAAATGTTGATCGGTGCTACCCAAGAGCCCTTGTGTGAGGAGTTATCCATTTTTAAATAATCCTCTTCATTATATGAAACAGTCTCCAATTACCAGTTTAACATAAACATGCGATGAGATAACATAACCACATCACTACATATGACTCGAAACAAATGTGTAGAAGCTGTTCATGAGCTGAAGGGGCATATTCCATATGAGCCGTGATTATATACATGTCATCATGTGTTATATGTTTGACTTCACACCAGATCTTTCCCCAGAGAGAGTTTGAAATGTCAGCTAATAACCTAAAGCTAACGTTACTGTGATGTTATGGAGCTTATAGGGATACGTCACCCAAAAATGAATTCTGTCATCATTTACTCACCTTCCAGTTGGTCCAAATTTGTGCACATTTGTTTGTTCTGATGAACACAGAGAAAGATATTTGGAAGAATGCTTATAACCAAACAGATCTCGATTTTTTCCTACTATGGGAGTCAATGGGGGGCAAAATCTGTTTGGTTATGAGCATTCTTCCAAATATCTTTCTCCGTGTTCAACAGAACAAAGACATTTATAAAGATTTGGAACAACTCGAAGGTGAGTAAATGATGACAGAATGTTCATTTTTGGGTGAACTGTCCCTTTAAGACGTACGTCTGTGATTTGATTAGTTTGTATGACGAACCGACCAACATTTTTATTCACTCTCTTCACATACAGAAGTCAAATCATGACAGCTCGGCATATTTCATTATTTTGCTTTTTGTTCTTTAGAAGCCAGAATGTTTTGACCCTCGTTCAATTCCATTGATTGAAACAAAATAAGAAACAAACAAACCAAAAAATTCAAAATATTAACGTGAAAAATAAATAAAAACTTTTTTTCATTTTAAGATAAATAATTCCTTGAAAGAAGTACATTTTCTTCTTATCACTTCGTTCTTTATTTTTTCCCAGCTTGTTAATGTTTACCTGATGCTGCCGTTTTAAATCTTCAAGCACTGTTTACCACATGTGTTATTGTTTAAATATGTTCCCTTGCTTTTCAATCATTTCTTTGTACTTTATTTTATAACCGAATCTACTCGGATAAAGAAGCAATGTTTACTTTATTAAAAAATATCGGAAGGACACATACCATCGTTATTATTTGACAATATTTATATGAACATTTCAATTTAAATATGATGAAGTGTTAAACAGCATACTGGGTTTGCGGTTGTATTTAAACCTAGTTTACTGGCATTGATATTAAAGGAATCGTTCACTTTCATCATTTATTCACCCACGTGTCATTTCAAACCTGTATGACTTTCTTCTTCTGAACACGAAAGAAGATATTTTGAAGAATGTCGGAACCCCATTGACTTCCATTGTATGGACATTAATCCACAGAGACATTCTTCAAAATATCTTCTTTTTTTGTTTCACAGAAGAAAGAGTCACATACAGGTTTGAACCACGTGAGAATGAACAAATGAAGACAGAATTTTTATTGTTGGGTGAACTACCACTTCAAATTAAAACAATGCATTTAGCATCTGTTTGTGTATCTGTGTGTGTGTGTATGCGTACCTGGGACAGGTCATAGGCAGTCAGTCCATCTCTCTGGTGAACTTCAAGTTCGGCCTGTTGTTGTTGCTGAAGTTGCCTGTAAATTGAACACAAAACATTAACATTGACTTAGTACACAAAAGTAAATTTCATTAACACCTGCTGCTTAAATTCCAGAAAGAGCTCACGTGAAGGTGAGCTCGCTCATATACTGGATAAATAAAAGATTTATTATTCCATATGCTCTACACATTTCCTAAGCTTGTTAAAGCCAAACTCCCATTAAAGCAAAACTGTTCACTCGGCTGTCATCGTCTTAGCACCTGCGAGCAATTTACAATCGCATAAAAGAAAGCCTCCTATCTATATAAATGTAAAAAAACGGACATCTCCAAAACAGCTTGTGAAGATTACTTTCCAATAATAACGTCCAATGTGATGGAAAAAATGAAGAGCTTGCGTGCACTGTAAATTTCTTTGGATAAAGGTGTCTGCAAAAAGCATAAATGTAAATTTGATGTAATGTTAAAAAAGCGACTGGCACTTTTACTATAAGTGTGGGGTGAGGCTAACATTTGTGACGCCACCATGTTGAGCATTAGGATTTATACATTATACTACAAGCCTGTTTTACGATAATGAGTTATAATTTGGGTTGTCACATGTCATTTTTAAGGAAATGTTTAATTTCCAATCCTAGTTTGTTTTAAACCTTTTATTAGAAATGCACCGATAATACATTTTTCCATTGATAAGATAGCCGATTATTCAGAGTGATACCGATTCTGAACAATAAATGAATATTTCTCAACTTTCTGAATGTTATTTATTCCTATAATGACTATTAATATTAAACATCAAACTGGTGATGTTTCTTAACATTTTCTATATACAGAGCAAAAATTCTTTGCATTTTCCTTTCCTCATTTGATTGACAGGATATATCGGCTATATCATTGGCTGTTTTTAAACTATCAGCCGATAGTGTGAAAAACTGCTTTTATCGACCGATACCGATTATTGCCCATAATATCGGTTTATCTTTATCTTTACAAATTTTTTTATGCAACGTAAACCTTCTATATGTAAATGTTCTCTGTTATGATTGATTATCCTATCAATTGTCTACATAAACATCTGCCTTCAGAAGCAAAAAAGTAACTTTTCAGGGGTTGACTATGAATGGCCTACGATTTTTTTCAAAAGTCTTCTAAATTTAGCAAGTAGCTGAGCTAATCATGATTCTCTTGTATTCACAACGTTATTAAATTCAAACGTACAGTTCTCTTTTTCGTGAGATATTTTGCGGCTCTCGTGTATTCAAACAAAAGCAACGCACAGTTGCCCACCTTTGACGTTCCAAACGATGTCTTAAACCGCCGCTCACGTAAGCAGCTCAATAAGTTTTGGAACGACTCCCGAGTGTTCGTGCGTTCAAGGAAAAAATATCTCGAGTCCCTGACTGCTCCGGAGCAGATGGGAAATTTCCCATTGAAAAGCTGAGCCCTTAATATAAGATGTCTTTGTTCCGTTTCAATATCACTCTGATTGGTTATGGAGCTTCAAATTCACCTGAAAATGAAGTAAGGGGCTTTTACTTATCGAAAGGAAAACGTATTATGCCTAAGAACCCCATTATGTCAAGAGGGGGTTGGAAATGGCCCATGAAAATACCCAAACGTTAGCGGTTTCAAATGCGCGCTCAGTCTGGAATCGCATTAGGCCACCTGGACCGGCATTGGAATGAGATGGATCGAACCCAAAACACTGAACTACGCTTGAACTTCTTGGGAAGAGAAAGAGTCGAAGGGAAAAAATTTAAACGAAAATTGCAAAAATGGCAAAAACATCCACGCATCCAAGTTTCCACAGAAAGCCGAACCCCCCCTGCCTCTCTTCACAATTAACTCTTTACATCTCCACATATGAGACACGCCATGGCGCTTTAATCTCGACATGGGAAATCACGATCTGCCACAGGTTTACGAACGGGAGGAGTCTCACAGGATGCAAGATTACTTATGGTTGTCATGGTAACTGTAGTGAATGGTGCTGAAACTGGACCACGCATGGTGATGAGAGAGACGGGCACGTACGAAAACAGGCAGACGAGATAGATATCAGCCTGACACGTACTGATATTATTTCCCGAGGCCCAAAAATCCCCCGTCAAAGCTCAGCATTACTCTACCGCTGTTATCCACGTGTTCTTTAAAGGGATGGTTCACCCAAAAATGAAAATTCTGTCATAATTGATTCACCCTGGTGTTATTTTAAACACAAAAGCAGAACACAAAAGAAGATATTTTGAAGAATGTTGGTAAGCAAACAACATTGAACGCAATAATACCTATACAGTATACTGAGATCGTAATACCATATTAAAATACCTATAAAGACTGAGATTGCAAGTGCATGCCATTAGACAACACCGCATCCATCCTATAGCTCATATTACAGTATCACACCAAACGGATGAAAGTCTAATAAGCTCGCGTTGGGTGGAATAAGTGCAGCGTCTTTGAACACAATCCATCTATTCATCCAGCTCATCCAATAGTTCTGACTGCGGTGCGATCTGTATGTCTGTCTGGCGCCTGGAAGAAAATACCCAAACTTTTGTTTCACAATCACTTGTCCTGTTAGTTCTGAGGAACCTCGTGTTTTTAGTCACAGAAGTATGGGCATGGATATCTATGGTGTGTGGTCCGGTTTAACATTTCATCTGACAACCCAAGGATTACAGATTCAAACCAGTATGGCTGAGTCACCCAATATTTTTCAGCCATTTGATCGTGGTTGATACATCTCAATATGCATTAACTGCTCTGAAATGAACGCGATTTCAACAAAAAAAAAATGGCAAGCAGATACAAATGGTTGTACTGTCATTTTTTTAACATAAAACAGCTTTTTTCAGGCTGCTGGGGCGCCAGTAAAAAAGCATAAAATAACACTTTTTGATTTTAATTAAGTTTTTTATATTTTCTTGTAAATGTGCATTTTTTCTTTAATTTGCAATTTCAATTTTCTGAAACACACTGTAAAATAGGTAATTTTCCTGCAGCTGGTCTGGCAGTAAAAAACCCTGTAAAATAACAGTTTTGGGCGTAAAACTTGAGCGGCAACCTTCCAGTCTCTATCGTGAAAACAACACGGAAGTGACTAAAACTGCAATTCATTGACTCATTTGGCTCCAAAACAGAGCAGAATCTCATTGAGCTCATTTTGTTTACAGCCTGGTACAAAAAAGTATTTTGCTCTTTATAGTATTTTGCCCTTCATGACAACTGTGAGGGGAGTGAATGTTTTTATAACGCATCCTTTTAAAATATATTAAGCCTTAAAATTCTGCATAATTAAGGGTGTAGCCACTTGAGTGACAGGTGGTTTCACCAACCAGGCACCTCAGCTCCACCCACGTCCCGCCTTTTTGCCCATTTTTGATTAACCGAGAGTGACGCGCTGCCAAGATGGTAACGGCTTTACCATCGCGCTGGCGACTTTAGGCTTCAAAATTGCTCTTCACAAACCTACGGGTGACGTCACGTCCATGTTTTGTATAGTCTATGGTAAAATAACATGTTTTTTTAGGGGTTTTCAAAAATGCACTCGAAAAAACGGAGTAAAAAATTACTTTTCCGGCCGCTGGGTAAACAGACTTTCACGTAAAATGACACGTTTATCTTTCGGTAATTTGGTGCGTTTTAACTGCATTTCAAAAATACACTGTAAAAAATGCTAAAGAAACAGTAATTTCCTGGCAAGCGAAAAATAACAATAACCGCTTCTGACGTAAAATTACCTGTTTTCCAAAAAAATTTCAGTATTTTTCTATAATTTAACGTTTTTTACCGTATTTCGAAAATACGTGGAAAAAGCTGAAATGAACAGTCCAAATCTGTAAAAGAATTATTTTTATATTATACATGGAAACAATCTTAATTTAAAAATAAAAATAGTAAAATTATAGTTTTTTTACAGCAAGAAGCAAAACCAGGGCCAAAAACCAACGTAATGTGATGTACATTCAAAACTGGGCCGATACATAAGGGTCATATAGGCTTTGACCCCAAAACTTTCCACTAATCACAAGCCCAGATTGGCAGCGGACGTACGGCCACAGGCTCTTTCACTGCTGCCAAAGAGACATAGCAAGAGTCTGGATGCCTAACTGGAAACGGATGTTGATGCAACAAAATGATACAAAGTGTTAAACTCAGTCATTTATTTAAAAACGTTAAGGGCTGGTGAGGAAATGGAGCAGAGCAAAAATGGCATAGGTGGGTTAAGGACGATGCCAAAAAGAATGCGTCTCTGAACCAACCTGATGTTTTTGTCGCCATACAAAAGTATTATTCTCTATCTGTGGGCAGTTTGCCAGTCTCCTGTCTCACCTCGGCCCTACTGCACATGAATATTTATCTCACCGACCCTTCTGCACTTAATATTTACCCATAAACTCAAAGTCAATACAAGAAAAAGACAACTAATTTAAACTAACTTTTTATGTACCCACCGCCTAACAAGCCACACATTTTTGGAGCTTCTTTCGTCCTGGGATGTGTTTGCAGAGAATGCATTAGTAAAAGTATGTCAATGAAATCCCATATGAGTAATACTATAGTATTCACTATAGCGAACCATAGTAAACAGTAGTATATTACAGTGATAATGTATACTAAAGTATTTTGTAGTATATACTAATTGATAAGCTATCGTAAATAGAGTAAACTTTAATATTTACTAGGGTAAGATACCATACAATATAGAAATGTTACTATACTTCACTATAGTAAATGTTGTAGCATACTACAGTATTTGGATTCAAGTAGTTTTTTTACTTTAACATGTTGTTTACAAGCATGTCATTAGCAAACGGATTTACATGCCTGATATTCCATACTATGAATTATTTTCCGATACTTTATATTTATTTATGTATTGAGGACTGTCTCACCTGCCTCCGTGAGAATAAAACCGCCCGTGATATATGTGTGTGATGTAGTTTGGGGGGTTTGGGAAAGCTGATGACAGGTTTGATGAATCTCTCCCATATATTTACAGTCTCCCAAAAGTCAAGCGCACACACACAACCGCTCAGGTGTGTATAAGCGCACACAGGTTCACACACACACACCTTCTGTCTTAAATATTCAGCGACAGCCCAAAAATACTTTTTTCAGGATATGTTGTGTGTGATATTTCTTTACCTGTACAAACTCACATGAGGTGAGACATGACTTATATATTTTAACGCCTCCATCACATATGACTTGATATGACAGATAAGGTTAAACTAGATAAAAGGATCATATGAGATTATTTCACCACTTGCTTACCACTCACCCCGAGGTTTTGTTTTGCCATAAAAATGCATTTGATCGTCATAAAATCTTGTATTTTGATGAAAATGAAGTGAGATTAGGCCTAAAAAGAACAAAAGCGTCTGCCAATTTTTAAGCTTTAACACAACTTGTCACACTCATTTAAAAATAATGTCTTCAGTCATTTTTCTTCCAAGTAAATATATCTTGATTTACGAATGTTTCGATATTTATACTGTAAACAAGACAAAAATACTGCAGTAAAATAAACTAGGTTGGCACCTTATTTAAAAATGCACCAACTTCTTCAAACAAAACAAAAATGTTTTCTTGGGAATATTATTTGTCTCTGGTGAACGATTTATGTTTTATTACCGTCCTCAGTAAAACATTAGTCATGTTGTCGTTTTCCAAGATCTCTTTAACGGCTAATTGATGACATCATTCTCCAGGAAGTGGAGTTAGTTTTTGTTGGAAAACAACATTATAGTCATTGTTAGTATCAGTGATGGATTTGATCAATTCTGTCATGATTTGTGGTGTTTGCTGGTTCGTCTCAGTCTGATATCAAAATGTCAAAAGATGGTAAAAAGATACCAAGACTTCCTTACAAGTACAACATAAGCACATCTGTTTAAGTTCAGGAATGATTTGGGTTTTTCTAACAAAGTCTTTCTTCTCTCGAGGGAGATGTAACTTCTTCCGCTCATTCAGTAGTGTGGAAATAAGGACCACAGACACAAAATATCACGAAATGTCTCTCAACATAACGACTGTTGTTTTTATAATGTCTAGAGAATCACTGGTGAGAAATGTAGGAAATGATGAACAAGTTTATTGAGCATGCAAGAGGGAAATGTCTAGTTTGTCATTTTGTTTTCTAGCGACTTCAGGCCAGGACACGAGGTTCAAATAAGACCAACATGCATCTTGGTTCATTTTGTAAATATAATCTCATGTATGTTATAAATTGGGCTTTATAATTCAAACTAACATCTTTTTTATTTATTTTGACATTTAAGTATCAAACCGCACCGGTCAATATGATAAGAGATCTTGGAATGTCACGAATGACCAATCAGAATCAAGTATTCCAGAAAGCAGTGTAATAAAATGTCTTTAAATGTATTATTGAATAACTGTTAAGTTATTACCATCACAACTAAAAACTAACTCTGTATCTGCTTTCTGAAATATATTTTGAGTTGTAAGCGCCATCGTTCTGCTCATCATAGTAATGATAAAAACATAACCTCCCGGCCAAATCCATTTGAAATAAACTCTCTAATGCGCTTTCATCGTGTGGCTCATGTACGATCATTCAAATGAATCACTTCTACAAAGTAGTTTAAGGAGACCCCTTAGTAGGTAGCTGTCTACGCAGAAATTGAAGCAGCTCAGAGCTATAGCGAGCTGACAGGGTAGATTATGATAACCGAATGTACCTTAAGGGGAAAATCCCACCGGGCTTAAATCACATTTACCGACTATTTTGACAAGCCCACACCGCGAGCGACTAACATCCAGAGCGACTCCCAAGGGGTCGGGGGTAAATAAGAGGCGCTTTTAAAATGCATAAGAAATACGTGCGCATAAATCAACGCCGATTCGTTCTTCCACCACCACGGGCAAATATTCTGCCTCATTTCAGAAGTGTTAAACAGAAGGAGAATAAATGACATCGATTTCATCTCTGAGGCCACGTAAACAAAAGGCTGACTTATCATCCCGGGGCGACTCGGTCGTGGATGTGCCCGACCGCGGCTAATTACACCAAAGATCCAAGACCATCAGTCACCGAGCGCACTGATGACTGTGTGCCGTTATGAGATGCGGGAATTATTTATCATGTGATGTATGTGGAGTTCATTTCCATGGAGAAAAGAGGAAACGCAGAGACACGAGCACAAAACAGACGACACATGGATGCTCGACTTACTTGACGTTGGTGTTGGTGCAGATGATGTACTCGATCTCGTCTGAATACGGGTTCTGGAAGGTGAAGCTGCTGGTTCTGATGAGCATCCATTCTCGGTTCTTCATGCGGAAGCGGTACATGACCGACAGAACCTGTCCTTTCAGCTTCACTACCTGAACAAAACAAGAGAACAAAATGCGGCTTTAAAACACAAACAAGCTCATTTAGGTCCTGACTAACATCTGTCTTTATTTGATTCCCTTTCGGAAAGTCGCTTCATTCAGCGGTCATACTTGCATCGCCTCCGGGCAGCTATTTCAGTCACAGAAGACCAAGTTCTATCTACTCGAAGGAGGGAAGACAGATATTGCTAAAATCGCTGGCTAAGCTGACAATAAAATAACATATTAAACCAGACATCCACTGTGCCATAAGTGTTTTAACTTTTACTTTAGAAACAACATGGTGAACTCCATGTAAGGGGACCCTCGGTGTATGTAGATAGAAATAACTCATTATAAAGTAATAAAAGCATAACGCTTCATTATGCAAGGCCTTTAAACACCTCTGAAGACAAAGTTATGTATATTATATTGCATTTCTGTCAATAGATCCGCCACAAAATTACACGCTGGACCTTTGAGGAGTCTTAAAACAGCTCCTTTAAACACAGAGGAAAGTCAGCCGGAATACAGAAAACATATCTTTCTTTAGTTGACCTTTAAAGTGTATACAGTGTTTAAAGTGGATATTATATTATTAAAAGAGTTTAGGAGAGCAAGACAAAGATTTTTTACGGCTTGAACACCATCACAGGCCGCTTTGACCTCCAAATGAAAAGAGCTGCAGTTAGTGTCAGAAAGCTGGAAGAGTTCTCAGTATTACAGCTGAGGAATAAGGACCTGCCCAATGTCTTAAGACTTCACATGGCAAACGCGCTCCTACACAACTCACACGTTCACTTTGACTGCTCGCTTCATAGAGTTCAATGCTCCATCAGGACAATGTTAACACAAATCAAAAGAGTTTGACACAAATTTGAAACCACTTTTACTTAATCTGACACGTAAAACAAGATATTCCATACCACTGAATTCATCAGGATTTGATCGGATTACACAACATCTGCCTGATTTTGGCACAGACCATTAACGTAGGGGGCAGGTCCGGTATGTTTTTGGAGGGGCCCAAGAAAAATCTGGAGATGTCCCCCATCGCCCCCCCAGACCCGGTCCTGGTAGGCGCTCATGATGTTTCATAAACAGCAACAATGCGCAAGAATCCATTGCTTTATTTCTTAGATCCTTTATATTTTTTCAGTGATTTCAAACAACAAGACCGCCATTGTTTGTTTACGTTCTTTATCCAGAAGTAAATTCGTTGACTGGTTGTGAATCAATATGTAGTCAACGTGTAGTCTGACATCATTTTTGTTGACAGCAATAATTTGTCAACAACATTAATGATAGTGAGTCAAAACCTCATAATCTAACACAGAGACTATCATAACAAACAAAGATATTGTATAGTCTGAAAGTGGCATGAACGGAATTGAGGACGGGTCATTCATTTCATTCTGATGACATTATTTTTTAATAACATTCAAAGTACTGTTAAATCATCCAGGAACGTGCTCAACATTCAGCCAAGGAATTCTGAGATGTGAATCTCGCTATCTTAAATTTTTTAACGAATTATGCGCTTCAAATCTTCCAGCAACAGGGACTCTCTGTCAAGAAAGAACCCAGCGAACCTCAATATCAAACGCTTTCTAGAAACCCCGGTCTGTCCTCTGACATCTGCGTAAACCGCCTGCCAAGAAAAACATACCATCTCCAGTCTTTACCGTCTCCCCGCGCTAAAACTGTTTTGTTTACGTTCCACTCGGTTTCACGAGTACCTGATAAGTCGAAGAGATGCTTGAGAAACAGGTGTATGTGCTCGGGGAAGGTGCCGAATGTTTTTGTACCCCCCTGTGGGTGGTCTCAGGTTTAGAAGACGACAGGCCTTTCTGGACATCAGCCAGTTGCGTCTTTATCAGCGGTCAACAGACCTACGGCGAGAGACACTGGAATACTTTGACGAATGTCTTTGTGTCGTGGCTGTCCGCTCAACCTTGGCCTTCTCCAGAAGCGCTGCCGGAGATCTGAGCTCTTTAGAAAGGCCGGGCACGTAAAAAAAACAATGAGCCGTCGGGGTTAAAATATCCCCCCACACATAAATGTGTTTGAATATCAGGATGAGAAGAGAATACAGATGATGTCTATGCTTCCAGACAGGAGGTTGGAGGGAAAGGGCGAAGCCGAAAAGAACAAAGAATAGGATAAGCGAGAGAGAGAGAGTAAAAGATCTGTTTGACCAAAAGACAAAGAGATGGAGGAAAGAGAAACAGGGAGAAGGTGGACTGGAAGTCAAAGAGGTGGAGGTTTAATTGGCAGAGAGATAAAACGTGACGGTAAAACGCTGGCTGGAGCGCAAAAGGCAAAGAATTGAGGGATATGTCGAGTTGTTTATTGTCACACAACATGAGTTGCAATCCGTCATTTTCTTTGTTCAAAAATAAAAAATCTGTATTTGGCCATTTATCTGATTTGGGACGGTAAGCTTTTAATTCTGATTTGTAAGTAGGTACGTTTTTACAAGAAATGTCAGTTTGATGTTTGACCTAAAGATAAGTAACCTGCACTTTTATAATTCAAACAGAGATGGCGATAGAGAGGCAAACGTAGTGAATTGCAACTTTAAGTTTCAACTTTGTTCTTTGGTGAAGAGAAACACGTAAGGTTATACAAATAAATGTGGTCATGTTTGCTCAGATTATCTGTGACCCGCTCCATCATTTTCAGTCCCTTTGACCCAGAAATTACGTTTTATGCACTGAAGTAAAAAGTCTCGGAATGAAAACTTGCAATCGCAGCCGAGGTAGAGATGTAATCATTTAAATGTTAGCAGAGACGGAGATATTTTTTCTTCAGTGCATGAAAGTGAAATTAACTCGGTATGAGTTCACACGGAGGTCTCGGACTTTTAACGTCAGAATTTGGCATCTTGAAAATGCGTGAACAGCGCGAGACACTGCGGACGTTTATCATGAAACTCTAGGAGACTCGTGATATCACCGGGGGCATTTCGTTTCGGCCGATTTGGTTGTCCATGATAACCACTAAAGTATGAAACATTGTGCGATCTAGAAATATCCAAATTAAATTTAGTTTGAAAATAAAGTGTATATATATATATATACACTGACACATACTGACAAAATATTGCTTGAATGCAGTGTAAATAGTTTAATGCTGAATAAATAATATAAAAGATATATGTCAAATGCATGAATGTAAATGCGGTACCTGTTGGAAGCTTTCTCTCAGGTGACTCTGGTCCTCTAGATGACAGAACTCCAGAATATCTTTGCCAAGAAGATCCTGCGTAAACCCCGTTAAATGAACAGGCGTATTAATGTTTGATGTTTTAAAGCTCGCTGTGCTTGTCAAACATTGTGTGTATCAGCACCGGCAGCTTCAGGGTCAAGATGAATAATTGGGAAATCTTCAAATTTGAAAGCTGAGAAATGCCTTCTAATTTATGAATGAATCTATGATCAAGGCCGTGTGCATCTCGAATAAAGCAAACAGCATTTAAAATGCTCAAAAACTGAAAGGATTCTGAAGATAAAAATGCATTTTTCATTGACTTTGTTTCTCCTTCGTAGCACAACAGGAGATGCTTAATAAATGTCTTTTGTGATGAAAAATGATACCATTATCATTCTGAGTGAACTATTCCTCCAATAGAAAATGACCAACCTGAGGCTGATAGCCAATCACGTTGATGCAACGAGGATCAACAAAAGTGATGATGCCATCTGAATTGTGGCGAGAGAGGAATTCAGTCGGCACGGAGACGCCGTTCATATCCATGGAAACAGGAGAACTGGTCACCTAGAGACGAGACACAGGGTAAAATCTTTATTTTAAAGACAAAATATTTTCACGACAAATTATCTATCGATGGCAATATTAAATCCAATAAACATAGCGATGCATATCTCGGGATTTAATGTATTTCAACCCCTAACACGGCTGCGAGAAAATATATTACTATATAAATGCAAACATATATAAATAAAAAACTGCTGATCAACATTTAAAAGTTTCAGTACAATATCCCCAAAAGATTTGTTTTTAAAAAGTGCTACTTTGACAGGAAAACTAATATTTATTAAAGACCAGCAAAAGATGTCAACAACAAGTAATGTTTCTCTGCAGAGACCCAGAGCGTAACAATCATTTCATCATTTGTTTACAGGGCCGACGTGGTTGTTTTCTGAAGGGTTTAGTAAATGTGACTGAATTAATATGTGAAAAGCAATATAAATATGTGAAACTCCAGACAACTGTGATAAATCAAAGATTAACGCTTCATGGTTCTCAGATATCCCCCAGAGGGATATGATGTATATGCTCTTGAAACTTATTCAAATAAATCATTTTGCTGACTTACAAATTCTAAAAATGAGTCACGCTCGCTTGTGCAAAAGCTCCTGTTTACATCACATGAGGGTGCTGCTGT